>OZ035962.1:90622326-91329826 GCA_964034945.1 Chrysopilus asiliformis | reverse complement strand
GATGAGCTACTGACAAAAGTAGACAATTATCTACTAAAATGTAGATAATTTATCTAATCAGACCAAGTTATTGTCTACTTTTGTCGGTAGTTCATTTATTTTTTTGTAGCTAGGTAAATTGTAGGTGAAGTTACTAATCACTTTGTTTTGTCTACTAGTCACTATTTTCGTTTTTGTGAAAATAGTAACTACTTTTATATAATTTTTAATGTATTTGCAAATGTAAACTGGAGATTTTTGCGTCTAAGGCCCGTTTGCGCGTATTATTCTTAAAAAATTAAGTTGTGGTTAGCCTACTTAAACCGTAGAAATTCTTCGACTTAAATTTTTTAAGTTGTACATAAGTTGCTAAGTTTTGTTGGTGCAAACGGCACTAAATGTCTGAAATTTTGAAACAAACGACGCACTAGTTATCTTTTTGGTGCCTCTTTTTGAGAAACTGAATTCTAAACATATTTATCTCCCAGATGAAAGAAGGAATGTATAAAAAAGGGTTCTAGAATGAGGGCAAAACCAAGGTGAACACGACGTTGGTTTATATATTGGTGGGTAATGGGATATTCCTAAGTCGTAAAATTATCAACCGACACCCCTAAAAAACTTTTGGAATTGAACTATATGTTCACTTTTTATTTGAAATTTTTGTCTCCAGGGTCAAAAAGGTTTTCTGTGCACGGAAACCGAACAATCAATCTTAGTTATCCCGCTTACGAAGAAAAATACAAGACCTTGAAATATAACGTTTCTACATACGACGCAAAATTATACACTTTGTCGGGACCAAAAACGTCGTGAATTGAAGAACGCTTGTATTCCGAAAAAAACTTTACAAATAAAAAAAGTTTGATACTATTTTAGTTGATCATGATACAAAAATTTGTACTGAGGCCGAAAGAAATTGTTATGAACATGCTGAAAATGAAGTTAGGATTGGTGAATTCGAGCATATTGTCCATGAAGAAGAGCTTTTTGATGCAAGTTATGTATTTTGTAATTGCCTGCCAGCATGTGTTTCTTTATCATTCACAACAGACACAACACAGCGAAACCACAATTTTGAGAAATTCACTGAAGCTTTAAAAATTGACATCAAAGAATCGGGAGGGTATTTTTTTGCCGATGGTTTGAAGTATATTATAGAATAAAATGCCTTTTTTGCTTTTCCAGGCTACACGCTTCTCATATTAATATATTTTATAAGGATGATCATTTTCACATGTCAAAGAGATCTGAATTATATGGTGCTACTGAATTTATTGCCAATTGCGGAGGTCTGATGGGGCTTTTCTTGGGTGTTTCCGTTGTAAGTTTCATCGAAATCTTCTATTATTGCACACTGCGTATTTTCGGGCATAAAAAGGCAACAGCAAAGAAATCCATGTGATTTTTTATTATTTTTTAATTTATTATAAAATAATAAACACAAAATTTTTCAAAATCGAGAAAAATTTTTTTGTTTCAAAATTTTTTACTTTTATCCTTATAGGAAATATTTCTAATGAAAAAGTGTGTAATATCATCGGTTATTGATTTTTTTCTCACCTTAAAGTTTAACATTTCCAAATTCGTTATTGCGCACCAGCTTTGCGTGCAAAAATATTCTTTCTTGTTGAGCAAATTTGTGGGAAAAACCCAATTAGGTAATCGGTAATAATTAACTAATGTTCTAAAAATTGGTGGTGAAAATACTGGTCAGTGACTGTTAAAACAGGTTTTCTAATTTTCTACGAAATCTTTGTAAAACGAGCACATTCGTTGACAAAAAACAACTCTAAAAATCCCTTGAGTAAGTATTTATCAAATGGAAAAATCTGCGGTCAATCTAGTATTGTACTTGAATGATTCATTCAAAAAAGTATTTTAGTTGTATCCGAAGAATTGGTACGAGAAAATCGTTTTTCAGTTAGTAGAATAAAGCTTGATTTTTAATTAAAATTTGAAGTGGTTTTATGTAGAAAGAAGTAGCATTATTCTTTCTTATCTATATATGGCGCTACATCACAAAGTAAACTGAGCCTCCTCAATTGAGGTTTCATCCCAACATTTATACATAAAAAAAATCTCAGAATAATTATATTAAAAATTTAATTTTTGAAGTTTCAAGAAATATTGTTTTTTAAATTTCTTTAATTTAAAATAAACACAAAAAAAAAGTATGAGCTCCAGAAAATTGTAAAATATTCAAGTGTGATTTTCTTTTATACAAAAGTAAAAAAGTGGAAAGTTGCATAGACTAATAGAAATTTAGAAAGGATTTCAAGAGATTAAAAAAAACACACACAAAACATTTCATAATGCAAGCCGACATTGAAATGACAGATGGGAAAAGCAAATCCCGACGACGTACTAAGAAATGTAAAAGAAAATTGTGGATGATTTTATCCGATTTTTGTGATCATGCATCGTATGATGGTATTCAATATTTAACAGAAAGTGGACGCCACTGGATCGAAAGGTTTGTGTTAAAAAATTAATTTTATAAAAAATGATTTGATAAAACTTCAAAAAACTTCAGAGTATTTTGGCTAATTGTTGTGATCTTATCAATTTATTATGGATCGGTGATGGTTTACGACACATGGGTAAATTGGCAAGAATTTCCAGTGATTGTGAGTTTTTCGGAAAAATCTACTCCAGTTTCCAAGATCCCATTTCCAGCTGTGACAATTTGCCCACAACAGAAATCTTTTTACAATTTACATAATTACACCGAAGTTTATCATCAACTTAAAATGTGTGCGAATTCAAGTGCTGCTTGTAACGTTTCAGAATCGAAGTGAGTAAAAAGCGAGATTTTTTTTAATGTACAAAGTATTCTTTAGATCCTTATGTCTAACTTATTCAACTACTGGTTACTGTTTATCATCAACAACGGCGACGAATCAACAGAAGGGTTTTTGGTCTAGGCCTGCCTAAAACCCAATTCAGATTCATGATTGCGATTACAATTGCGATTACGATTGCGATCGTGATTGCGATTGTGATTGCGATAGCTATTGGGAATACGATTATGATTACGATTACGATTACGTTTGCGATTATGATCGAGTTTCCTGGACCAATGAGATCAAAGCTTCCATGTCCCTATCGTTGAAAGCTTTGATCTCATTGGTCGAAAAACTTCAATCGTTATCACAATCATAATCGCAATCGTCAGTATGATACGGGCGTAACAAGAAGTGTCAGATGACCAGGTTTTGCACCGCGACCATCTAATTCGATAGCCCTAGCAACACCTTGCTAGGACTGTCCCGGCTTCGGTTTCCAAAAAATCTGCTTCCATAGACGGGGTGAAGAATTTTGTTTAGACAATCCGGAACGTGAGGCAGGCAGGAGGGAGGGAGGTGGGGGGGGGGGGGCGGTGGTGATTGAATCGGAACACCAACGAAACAGAAAAAAATTATGAAAAGAAAATCTTTATTTGAACGAAAACCAAGGATTAAGAATTAATAAATGTGCGCAGTTAGCGAAATTTTTAAACGAAACGCGGCGTAAAGATTTAAATCTAGAGCTACACAGTCGTGAATGGTAAATAACTTAATTATTCGCGCTCTTTACATTCCATAAATAATGGGGACAGAAATTGCAAAACCGGCAATGAAGACAAAAGCGTCGCAGGCGAAATTTTTTTGAAATTCAAACGTTATTGGTGGGAAATCGCTATAATAACACTATTGGAACACTTAATTGAACAATCCGGGAAAAAAAGTTTTGATACCGGGATGCCAGGACCACATGGTGATTTCGGGACTGTCCGTATGCCAATTCTAGAATGGTTAAACCGGGACGAACGGCCACCCATAGAGTTTCCGGTCCCGATATTCCTCACTCATTGACCCTGGTGACATCACAATATTGATTGCGGATTTCGTCGTTATAAAGACTACGGAATCTTTCATCTTCATGTTGGGGGTCAAAAATTCGCCGGTGGATTCGCCTCTCGAGTGCGGCTAATAGGTCGCAGACCTAGGTTTCCGAAGAGTACATAAGGACTGGCAAGGACATGGTCTTGTACAGAATAGTTTTGATTGATTGAAGTGAGCTTGAACCTGTTAGTGAGCTTGAACCTCTTGTTGTGTGAATGAACCTATTAGCTACTATGAGAATGTAATTGTCACTAATGTCCAAGTAACTAAACTGACTTGAAACTTCATATCGAGTAAACTCATACATCCTCGCCTAATTCAATGATAAGCATTGCATATATGTAGCTACAAACCACTTACCGGACAGTAGCCAGTAGTAGTGTGGATGAGGCTTTAGGGCTTTATAAAATAATTTGATGCTTACTACAGTGGAACCTCCATGATATAACGAAATCACTAGAGAAACTAGTTACATAGAAGGTCCACAGTATATATTTCATAAAAAAAATGTTTGCTCGAAAATCGATCAATTTTTTTTTTGAAAGAACGGTTTTTAGATTTTTAGATTAAAATTCTTGATAATCTGTATATTTATTTTATCCTAATTTTTTGAAACCGGAAACAGACAACAGGAGTTTTTCGCACTAACACATCTCTGCGATTATGAGCATCTTGTGGACTTACTGCCCGAGTTAAACTCCTCAATGCATTTTGATGTAATAGAAAAGTTGGATTTTTTGGCTCCGTGGATCAAAAGCAGTATAATCGAATGTAAATGGGCAAATCAAACTGACTGTAAAGAGCTTTTCACACACACCGTCACGGAGTCTGGAATTTGTTTTACATTCAATTCGCTTGATGTTAACGACATGTACAGGGAGGACAAGTAAGAAAAAAAGGGATTTTAAAAGTTTTTTAGTGAATTTAAAATAATGAAATGTTTTGGAATATTTAGAAAAACAGCAATGTGACTATAAGCGTGTTTTTTTAAATTATTCTTGAGCTATATAGAACAACGCTTTCCAAACAAACCGAGGCACCGGCTGCTGCAGTTTGTATGGAAAACGTTGTTCTATATACCTCAAAAACATTCAAAAAACGCGCCTTATATTTCAGCTTTTTTTAAAAATCTTGTTTGAGATTACATCAATCTTATTCATTATGTCTTTTTCATTTGATGTTACACTTTTATGTATCCGAAAAATACATTTTTAAAATTTTAGTACATTTGCGAAGCAAAATTACGCGAATCCGAACCCGACCACGGAGTGGAGTTTAGAGACTGGTTATTTTGAAAAATCTGGACCAACATCATTTCCCTATCGAGTGTTTGCTTCTGGGCGGAAAGCGGGACTATATGTGGCTCTGATGACGTTTGAGAGGAATATGGACTATTTGTGCAGAGGTCCTGTGCAAGGATATAATGTAAGAATTTTTTCTTGAAGCCAATCTAAGGGTTTCCTAACCTGGAGTCGAAAAAGATTTTTAGAGGAGTTGCAATGTGGGCTGCAATTATTTTATGAAATTAGGAAAGTGACATTTCGATTAAAAAAGGATCAAATCGTAGCTTTATTTAATTTTTCAACCAAACTAAAATTATATTTCACTTTAGAAGGTAAAAGTTTTCGTATGCGGCGCATTTCTAGTGCTGAGACTTTTTTTTTTGAAATTTATGAATATTTCATGTTTTTTTGTGTTCTTGTAAATAAGTAATAATATTTACATATACTTTTTTTATTATGTCTAGTTTTGCCAACCAATATTATCCATTTAAAGCAGCGTTTCTCAACCTTTCAGTATTCGCGGCCCAATTTTCAATCAAAATTGTCATTACGCCCCCTGCACACAATAAAATGTATACAATAATAACGTCATTTGAGTATTTTGGCGCTAAACCTACACTACTACCATAATTTTAAACACAAATTACCAAGAAAACAGTAATTTATTGACATTTGGCAACACCGATCCTCAGCGTTGACAAAACAAGAATCCGGTGCCTTTTTATTGCTCTTGCGTCATTTTTGCGGTTTCGCGAGAAGTTGTTTTAACCCTGAAATCACAATGAACGCGAAACCGACGCGAAACTGGCGCAGAAACTGTCACTTTAAAGTTTGGTTCCCACAAATTGTTTGAAGTGAGCACAGTGAACGTATAGAAAGCAGCTACAACGTAACTGCATCGCAAAAGTTTGCAAACTTCTAATGCTACATTTACACGAATGACAAAGTCATTTTTTCTTGTCATTATGTTAATTCCCGTGTAAATGGCATAATTTTTGTAATTTTTTCTGTCAGAAAATGTCAATCTCTCATAAAAGAATTAACTTGTCCATTCTTTTATGCCAGATTGTCATTCGTGCAAACGCAATATTAGTTATCACAACTTTAGTATTCAACTTTTGTCATAACTAATATTGCGTTTGTACGAATGACAATCTGGCATAAAAGAATGGACAAGTTCATTCTTTTATGAGAGATTGACATTTTCTGACAGAAAAAATTACAAAAATTATGCCATTTACACGGGAATTAACATAATGACAAGAAAAAAATGACAAATTTGTCATTCGTGTAAATGTAGCATAACTTTGCCGCAAAATTCTGCGTTGACAGTTCATAAAGTGAGGTTGGAAAAATGTCGTTCGAGGAAAAATTGATAGCCTTAGTGCAAATAACAAAGATAAAGACCAACAAAGCAAATTGTCGCTTCAAAATTATCCATTTTTGTAATTTTTCCAAGTTTATACCACTTTATATTATGTCACTTGTACTACTTCACGAGCTGCCATTGTACTCTGCCGCTAGAATTTTGCACTGCGTGACAGTTCAGAGCGTTGTAGTTGCGTTGGTTTCACGCTGGTTTCGCGTTCATTGTGCTCCAAACGTAAGTTAATAAGTTAATTATTAAATATTATGTCGAAATGTATTTTGTTTTGTATGTGGGTATGTACTTTCCTTTCAGTCAATTAATAAACTTTTTTAAATATTTTGTCTTGGATATGCTCGGCCCCCCCCCCCCCCCCCCCTTAAATGTACTCGCTGATTTAAAGGAACACTAGCATAATAAACTGCGCTTCAAGTTCAAGTTTCTTTTTATTGTATTTAATAGAATTCAAATGCTTTTAACAGGTCGGTGGCGCTAAATGGGTTAAGAATTTTAACTTGCGCAATTATGTCTTAAAAATTTCGCCCGCGGCGCATTTTTCTGAAGAGGTTTCACAATAATAATATCATTTTATAGTCAAAATTGGAGAAGTGAGGTGTTAATTTATTTATAACTCTGAATTTTGAGAAAACAGATCGCGAGAGAAAAAAATGTTCTCACTGTTCTAGGATGGTGATCTCTACGCTAGAGGGCCATGTTAATTTTTTTTCTTGGTAACGTATTGAGATTTAGTCTAAATTTTCTTTGACCAATATATTTGATGAACTTTTTTAAAATACAATCGATCATCAATTACAAAATTTTAGGTTCAAGTACATGCTCCCAATGAACTCCCACAAATTGCAAGGTCCCATTTTCGTGTTCCAATAGATAAGGAAGTATTCGTTGCTATTCATCCCAATATGATGACGACCGCACCTGCTTTAGAAAGTTATAGTCCAGAAAGGTATTATGTAATACTTTTAAACACTTTTAAATTTTCTTCTTAAATCATTCTTTTACTAGTCGTCAATGTTTTTTCAATAAAGAGCGATATCTGAGGTTTTTCAAAAAATATACTCAAAGCAATTGTGAAATTGAATGCATAGCTAATCATACTTTACACAAATGTGGATGTGTACGATTCTCTGTACCTGGTAAGTTTATTTTATTGTAATTTTTACAGGAATTTTTCTGTAAATTGTGCAAATATTTTCTTGTAAATCTTAAAAACATTTTGCTGTGAGTTTAACAAATTTTTTGTTGCAAATTTTACAAATATCGCCACTTTCACTACTAGTTTTATTGCACTTTGAATTTATTTCTATAAAAAAGATGTTTTTTTCAAATTTTAGTAACAGTTGGAATTCCAATTTGCACAGCAGCGGACATAGAATGTTATATGGACGCAGAGGATGAGTTACAAATGCTAGAATTTGAACAAGAATTTGAATACAACCATCTCAATAATGATCGTGAGTCTTGCAATTGCCTACCATCGTGTATGTCCTTATCATATTCAACGGACATTTCTCAAGCTGATCAAAATACCAGAAGGTCTTTGAGGCTATGAAGTTGAATAATAAATACTTTGATATGTTTCGAGAGTAATATAACAACTATGCAGCACATATTTTCTTGTTTAAGCAAAATTTCTTGTATTTTTCAGAAATCTTCATATATCCCGAATGCGTGTATTTTTCCATCATAATCAATTCCACATGTCGAAAAGATCGGAACTTTATGGTATGACAGAATTTATTGCGAATTGTGGTGGTTTATTGGGGCTCTTTTTGGGAGTTTCTGCTGTTAGTGTTATTGAAATATTTTATTTTTGTACATTACGATTACTTGGAAGAAACGTTCCTCAATAAAACAAAATCATTTAGTAAAGAAAATCAATCCAAAATATAAAGTTTTTGCACTTTTAATTTTAATAAATTTTTTTAATGTTTTCCTCTCAATAACATATAATAAAAAATATCTCGCACTGATGGTTAATAGAAAATTATTTGAACTAGGGCAAGAAAAAAGATGTGAAATTATCGATTTTCCGTATGAAGGTGGCGTCAGGAAATTTACGTGGGTAGGAAGAAATGTTCCAGGTAAAATTAGGAAGAACAAAGAACCATGCCGGAAATTGCCACTTGACTAATTTTTGGGTTTCACATTCATTGTACTTTCGTTAGAACGGTGAGTTGCTCTAGTTTTAGGGACACTAATTGTTTTTTTGACGGGGATCTGGGGGCATGGTCAGCTGCCATTTTAGACTCGTTCCATGAAACTGTATCTAAGATGACAGCTGACCATTCCCCTGCAGTTCCCCGTCAAAATGAGTTCGTGTCCCAGAAATTAGAGCAAATTTCCTTTCCAACGTCGGAATTTCTCCGACCACAGGTCAACTCAGTTTTACTTGCCCACATGCAGGCGAACGCGCGCCTGCCCGAGGCCAATTACGCCGTATGTAGGTCGTCGAGTTGGCCTCCATTTTTCTGAGTGTACAACGAATGTGAAACCCCAACTTGTTCAAAAGTTAGCCCGGAGGATAAAAA
This sequence comes from Chrysopilus asiliformis, assembly GCA_964034945.1. Taxonomy (NCBI): domain Eukaryota; kingdom Metazoa; phylum Arthropoda; class Insecta; order Diptera; family Rhagionidae; genus Chrysopilus; species Chrysopilus asiliformis. The sequence goes on along the minus strand of OZ035962.1, from coordinate 91,320,762 downwards.
ACGTCGAATCCTGCATGGTTCTTTGATAAACTTGAGGATAAAATGTTTAATCTGGATTTTATAATCAAGAAATTACATGAACTGTAACACAATTTCCCACTCTTTCTGGCTGGTTTCCGAAAAATGCATAAACCAAAATTTCAGCGCAATCGGTCGAATAGTTTCCAAATTAGAGTTTTTTAATGCAACTACGAAAAGATTGTTTTTTGGCTAAAATTTTCTCTGATAAAATTGTTCAAAATGTCTGTTTTCGGCAAGATTAAATTGTGGTAAATTTCAATTTTTCCATTACTTCGATTGAATCAAAACATATTAGACACAAACGAAGTTAAATATTTTGACCAAAATCGAGGTAACTATAACTCGAAACCAATATGACCATTTGAACTGAAATATTTGCTTATTTAATGAAAAATTCGCCACGAACCAGCCCAAAACTTTTCCGCCTGCCCTCGAACCTAAGATGTAATTCTAGATGCCGAAGGAAGAGTGAGAAATATTTTTCTGATACATTTCCCAATAATCCAATTAATTGCTCAGTTTGATACATTGTTTGGTTTGTTGCTTGCGTAGAAATTACATAAATATTTGTAGACCTTCAAGGAAATGATGATCGTCCTGTTGGTAATAGAACAAAAAACTTTAATATTAGTATGCTATAAAAGGTCATGCAGTAAAATCATCTTCATGAAGTTAATTCTTATCCTCGGTTGAAGCTGGTCGTTCTTAAGTTATAATCGTAGTATAAAATGAGAATAAAATAAAATAAATATAGTTTATCACAGTTTCTTATTAAAAGTGTGGCGACATTTAAGAAATAGTGTGATTTTGCAAATAAAAGAATTCGATATGAATTCAGAATCAAAAATCGAAACAAGAGCTACTAATGTTTTTCATGGTTATCCTAGTGAAAAAAGAAATAATCCTCGATGGAAATTTTGTCGTAGGATATTTTCTGAATTTTGTGGACATGCATCTGTAGATGGAATTCAATATATTACGGAAAGAAATCGTCACTGGATTGAAAAGTAAAAAAAAAGATCCTAAAAGATACTAAAAAAGTTGTTTGGTTGCTTTGTTAAAAATGTTTGATTCACATATTCGAAATTTAAAAATTAAAATGCAACTCAAAATTTTAAGCTTTTTTTAGTTTTGTATACAATCTACAAAACAACGAGAATGGACGGACAAATAACTCATTTCGCACTTTTAACTAATAAAATGTTGCCTGATTCTGAGCTAGACAACCATACGAAATAGCCTTCTTGTTGCCAAAGATTTTTAAAATTATTTTTGCATACTTTTATATCGCTAATTCTAAATCTGAAAGTGGTTTGGCCAGACTGGTTCTAGTTCTAGAGACACCATTTTGTTTTGACAATTTCACTAACTATATGTAGGGTGACCACACGTCCCGGAATGGCCGGGATAGTCCCGGATTTAGGCATGTTGTCCCGGAAAATAAACTTTTGTCCCAGAATTAAGCAATCTAGTGTTGGAATTTCTTAATCATTTAAGAAATTGACTTCGAAACCATAAAGTTTTCACCTGCCGCAGTTTTCTCAAAAATTACTGCCAATCGTGAATTTTTTCATAAAAAAAATTTGCGTGCGGCGCATTTCATTAAATAATTTTCAATGGTGGAATGTTTGTCTGTAAATGTTTTGCCCGCGGTTCAATTTTCGCATTAAAGACCCATAACACATTCACAAACAACAAAAACAAGATCTGAAACAAATTCTTCTGCCTTTGATCGGGCTTTCAAATTTTTCACGATTAATTGCGAAGCATTAAACATTTCTGCATTGCCCTATCGAACCCCTCCCCCCCCCCCCCCCCCCCCTTCTCTTTCCAAGGTTAAATACTTCCGGATTCACAAAAAAAAATCGGTCACCCTAACTAGCTAAACCAAAGTAAGATTCGAAATCAGCAACTGTGAAATCAATAAAGATTGTAAAATTATTGGCAGCACAAAATGAAAACTTTTTGTGTTGAAAGTGTTATTTTTATATGTACAATTTCGAATTATCGTGATATTTTAAACGACGAATCTTTTATTTCACCAGAACTTTTTGGACAATAGTGATAGTCTTGGCATTCCTTTTTGGATCATCAATGGTGTATAAAACGTATAAAGATTGGCAGGACTCCCCTGTTATTGTAAGCTTTTCTCAGAAATCAACTCCGGTCTCAAAGATCCCATTTCCGGCAGTTACAATTTGCCCACAGCAGAAATCATACTCGCATTTGTTCAATTACACGGAAACTTATCACAAATTTAAGGATTGCATCGATAAGAAAACTGTTTGCAATGTTTCTGAAACTGAGTGAGTAGAAATCATATAATAATAGTTTATGCAACATATTTTTTTTCCTGAAATCATTTTTTAAATTAAAATCAATATACGTATCCCATTTCCGGCAGCTCGTATTTAATCGAATATTCACATTGCACTTACATTGCGGTAACGGTAAATCTGACGGTGCTCGAGTTAATTCGAGCGTACATATTTCTAATAGTATTGTTCGCTCGAATTATCTCGATTAAAAAGATTTAGGCGATTCAATTTTAATTCTAAAATCTGCTGAAGTATCCCATATAAGTTGTTTCAAAACTATGGCGGCAAAAGCTTTGTCAACAGGTTGTTGTATTATTATTATTGTGCTAATTTTAAAATCTGAAAAAAATCTTAATATTTCAGTTTAAAAATTTTTAATTTTTAAGTGAGAAACGTTTCATCGCATTTGCCCAAATTTGTGACTATGAACATATAATTCATTTGCTACCAGAGCTAAAAAATTTTCGGAAACGAATTGATGTGATTTCTGAAATTATGGAATTAGCACCAGAAATGGAAAGTGCGATTTTCACCTGCGACTGGCTTAACGATGAACGATGTGACAAATTATTCCATACGAGTATTACGGATCAAGGAATTTGTTTCACCTTCAACTCATTAAATTATGAAGATATGTTCAGAGAGAATAAGTATGGAAATTTTTTATGTGTCTAATGTTATTATAATCCTAGCTTGCAAACCAGACGTTCAAGTGTTTTTACATAAGATTTTTTGGACCAAGATACTCACTCGGGAATAACATTTAACTTTTGACAAAAAAAACTGTTATCCTTTCCGTTTAGAATTTTGAAAATTGGAACTTAGGGTACACATGGTAAATCTTTATACTATAATAAGTGGGACGGTCACGTAAGATCTCACTTTCTCAAGTCGACTGTACAAAAAAAAAAAAAAACAAACACAATAACTATCCACGCAAATTTCAAATTAGATATTAGTTAAGGGTGCAGCCCTAGACCGACCCCGCCCTGGGCAGTTAGTCGGCGTTCGGCCTCAAGCCTGTCCTTTCAAAGGATGGGGTAAATATTAGTGTGCGATTTTTTTCTGGGGTCAAAACCGAATCCAATTCCCTTCAGAATTGAAGTAGATAGCAGATGAGAAGGGGGGGGGGGATAAAAGAGGACGTGAATGTTAGTGGCTGAAAAATTTTCCTGGATGTTGATATCTCTCTCGGTGAAAACCGAATCAGAATCCCTTCAGAAATACTGGAGATAGCAGGTGACAGGTTTACAGGAGTGTGGTAAGTGGGGGAAGTGGGGGGGGGGGGGGGGGGGGGTGATGTTAATAGGCGAAAATTTTCCTGAAGTCCGATGATAAAATTCCTTCACTGGTTCAAGAGATATTAGGGTAGAGAAACTTGGATCATTTTTAGATGGATTTAATAAATTGATATTTTTATGAATTATCACAGCATTCTTTCCAAGTATAATTTCACGAGTAGTCCAACATCAAACTGGACAATAGAACAGGGATATGAGAAGAATATGAAAGTTGATGAATTCCCATATAGAGTTTTTGGCTCTGGAAGTGATGCTGGCTTGCATATTACACTCCATGCTGAGGAACGAAATTTCGACTATATTTGTAAAAGCAGTGTGCAGGGATTTAATGTAATTTCATAGATATTATAAAAAGAAATCATCAAGAAAATTTTATTAGGTTCAAATTCACGCGCCAAACAATTTCCCACAATTGAATAAGATTTATTTCCGAGTTCCAATCGATCAAGAGGTGATTATAGTGGCCCAACCCCAAATGATGATAACAGCAAATAGTTTAAGGAGCTATGATCCAAAAATGTAACAAAAATTCTATATGCTAATTTTTTTATACTGAAAACATTTTTTTTTAGAAGGCAATGCTTCTTTAGTGATGAACGATATTTGAGATATTTCCGAATTTACACGCAAAACAACTGCGAAATGGAATGTGTTGCTAACTATACGCTGGAAAAATGTGGTTGCGTCAAGTTCTCCATTCCAGGTAAGACTTATTTTATTACAGACTGTCGGAGTTCCTCATATTGGAGTCCCTCACATAGAAGTTTCCCGGTTTACAACGTCTCGCTTTAAGGCGTTTTCATATACAACGTAAAATCGCGAAATTTCATTCGCCCCAAAACGCTGTAAATCGAGGGATTCCTGTAATTTAAAACGACGGTTTTCCCCTATTTTTTGAGATCTTTTATACAAGAATCATTTTCATAGTGTATTTATATTATTTAAAAGTCAACATTTCGTGTTTTTAAACATTTTGCATATTGGGTTTAATATAGATTTAATTAAAAATCGTTTTCCAAAGAAATCCCTAATATATTTTTTTAAACAGTAACCGCAGATATTCAAATTTGTACAGCAGCCGATCGGCAATGTTACTATAACGCGGAGAGAGAGGTTTTGGTTCGGGAATTCAAGGAGTCTTCCAAGGAAAATCCAGAATCCGAGGAAGTTTGCAATTGTTTGCCTGCGTGCACTTCATTATCATACACCACAGACACCACTCAAGGCGCAATTAATCGTGAATATGTCCTGAGAGCAAAAAAGCAGGAAAGTCTAATTAAGAAAGGGTAAGATTTTTCGAAAATCTTTTAATCAATTTTTTTTAACAAGACTGGTTTTTAGAGATCACAAGTCAGCGTTAAAGATTTTCTTCAAACAGAATAATTTTCACATGTCAAGGCGATCGGAATTGTATCGAATGACTGATTTTATTGCCAATTGTGGTGGACTTTTAGGGCTTTTCTTGGGAGTATCAGCAATCAGTATAATTGAAATATTTTATTTTTGTACTTTGCGTTTGATTGGTAATAAATTGCGGTGAAATAGTAAAACATAATTAGAATTTTGTTTTGGAATATCTGCTGTGAAGAAAATATTTTTTCACAATTTGTTTTCTAAGATTTTTCTAACAGGATTTCTATAATATGTAGATTTTTTAAGACCATTTAGTGAATATTAAATTATTTTTTTATTGTTCTGAAGTTTTTTTTTGTTCAATTTTTTTTTTGTTCTGAAGTCCTTGAAGTCATTTGCGGGTACATCATTTTGTTGTCGAACAAACTGGAGTGATATTCCGTAACTTGTTTCAAGAGTTAGAAGAACAAGAAGTATTCGCTGTCTCTGTTTTGACCGAAATAAATGACAGAGAGAAACCGAGGTAGCAAATACTACTTTTTCTTCTAACTCGAAGCAAACGTTTGAATCAAGTTACGGAATACCACTCCTGCACCGATAGATCTGAGATTGCCGGGAATTCCGTGACAAAATGAAATAATATTGTTAAAATTTTGTAAAAAACATAGCTTAACCCGTTGGCTGCCATGTGAGACCAACGGAGTGGAAAAGGCGTGGTTCGATTTTTGGCATTCTCGAACGGGGTTCAACTTTTGCTAAAAACCTATTCTGCGTCACATTTGAACTTTCTAACTCAATTAGTTCTCAAGTTTTCAAAAAAAAAAATCGTGTGAAAAAATTCAACACACATATTCAATTTTTCATCACATCAAGTTTAATTACGTACAGTCAAAATAATTGTAAAATTCACCCAAAAACTTTGTTTTATTTACAGCCTACCAAGATTATTGGTGGTTTGTAAGTATCTTAAATAACTCAAGAACGCGTTGATCTAGCGAATTGAATCTTTTCGTAAATAAGTTTTACAAAAATCGTAGTTTTCTGTCAATGGGTAGGTACATCCTATACAATTTCTTTTGAAAAAATACAATCTTTTAAAAATTTCTCGAAACCTGTGCGCTTTTTGGAAACAAATGACTAGTACCAGGAAGACCAAGCCATGCTCGGCGAGCTCAAAATCCTACTTTTGCTGATTCTTGGAGAAAAACTAAATTCACATTATCTTTACAGAGCTTTTCCAGAGTTTTTAAATTCCCGACATAGAAAGCTAGAACTAAAACTAACGAGCGATAACAAAATTTCACAGAAATCGGTTGAGTGGTTATTGAGTAATCGCTGTCATCGATTTTTGAAACCTTTTGAGACACCAGGTGAGGGTTATCGAGGGGAGGGAAAAGTCAGGTTTGTAGTGGGAAAATCGAAAGCCCCGACCCCCCTTAGTAATACTGTAAAATTTCATTAAAATCGGACCACCCAATTCGAAGATAAGTGGCGAGGGGTATCGAAGGGGTATCGAAGGGGAGTTTTCTCAGGGGTGAGACCTATCTAGATCGATTTCTTGGCCCCGAAAATCCCTAACCCCCAAGTTTCGTGAAAATCGTTAGGCGGGTTTTCGAGATCGTTTGTGCAGACAGACAGACAGACAGACAGACAGACATTCCTCGTATTATATTATAGGATAACGAAATGTAAAGGATATAAAATGCTCTAAATTTTAATTAAAGACAATGCTTGAATATTTAAACTCGGTAAACCTTCCCGAAAATCAAATTAATTACACAATTTGAATTACAGAATGATGAATATGATTTTTAAAATGCAAAAAAAAATCAAAAAGTCACTTAGATCTGCAGAAAGATCAATTTGATTTGAAAAACGGTAAGTTTGATTATGTGAAAAGTCGTATTTGGACTAAAAGATGTGTAAAAAGGTGAAACAATTATTTTTAAAATCGGATTTAAATAAAACGTGCACGCACCCAAAAGCTCTGCATGTATTTATAAAAACACCATCTTCATTTTTTTGAAAAAAAAAGTTTTTTGCTTGATTTTGTCTGTTTACAATAAGGCTTACAACAATACACTTCAAGATCTTGTTCAAAAATAAATAGTAAGCACGTGAAAAATTTCTTGCAAATCAATTTTTTCATAAAATTTTATTACATTTGTCTAAAAATAACGTACAATTTCTTCATTGTTTATGTATGATCTGATTTGTGTTTCTTACGTAGTACATCTTGGTTTCATTTGTATTCTGCTGTATTTGAGAAGTGTTTGTTGTAGATTTTTGATAAGAGTTTAAAAAGATTTAAAAACTTGATTATTTAGAATTTAGTTTGAATTTCTAAAAGTAACATTTTTTATTGAAGTGAAAGCATTGACCGTTTGTGAACTGCCGTTTAATTCTTTATCAGTAAAATAAGCCACTTGGTATTTTTTTTCGTATTTTTATCACCTATTTTTTAATTTTTTTAAATGTTTAATAATTAATTTTTAAATTTGAAAGAAGAAAAAAATTGGGAAGTGATTCCTAGTAATATGGCAACAGAAAATAACACAGACGGAAATATAGCATCCCCTAAATCACTGGAGAAAGGAAAATGTGATTTGCCAAAAAATATGTTTTCCGATTTTTGTGGACACGCAGCATTTGATGGGATTCAATATATTACGGAAGAACGTCGACATTGGATCGAAAGGTATTTAATTCTGAGACGGTAGTTGGAAGTTAACATAAAGTCCTTTGTATTAGAGTTTTCTGGTTGATTGCTGTTACTATATCGATTTGTTTTGGTTCCATTATGATATACGATGCTTGGACCGATTGGCAAGAGCTACCAATTATTGTCACAATATCGGAAAGATCCTCACCAGTGTCGAAGATTCCATTTCCGGCTATAACAATATGTCCTCAAGAGAAGTCGAACCACCGCATTCTGAATTACACCGACATTTTTCATAAACTTAAGCACTGTGACAGTAATAATAGTGTGTCATGTAATGTTACAAATCTTGAGTGAGTAGACTATGATTTATTTTATAATTATACATTTTACAGTAGAAAAAAGTCAGTGAATCTATAATACAAGAAATTAAAAAAAAATGTGAAAAAAACTTTCATTAAAAAATGTAGAAAGAAATAATGATTGAAGAAATAAAGAAATAATGATTTTTGGATATTGTGTATCAGAAATAAAAGCGAGATTAATATTTTTTGACTCTTTTATGCTTTTATTTCTAATATACAGCGCCCAAAAATTTATGTTTGCTTTTTTATCACATTTTTTTCATTAAAATCTTTTTTTTAATCTTTTTTGTTCCGAAGTTCGATGAAATGGCGTCTGTTTGTCACAATTTTGCTTTTTCTCGTACATGCGTACACACTAATTGCCACAAACCATATTCGCTTTTAAAAATGAGAAGGTGTCTGTCTATCTATTCCCATTTGACGTGAAAACGTCTGAACCGAGTTGTCCGAAATCGGGAAAAGTTTTTTGTCGTCAGACTAGTTCCATCATTTGCTAATTTTTAAGTAGCCTCACTCACAAAAAGGGGAGTAAAAGTCGTCGATTTACATACGGCATAATTGGCTTCCTACAGGAAAATTTTGTTTATGCTAGGCGCGCATTCACCTGCATTTTTTTTACCGAGCGAAAGCCGGGACCGAATCTAGTCTAATACCGTGAAACCTCTGTTTGAACACCGCAGAATTAAAAAGCAATTGAAGCCGGCCCAGGCAAACAAAAAAAAAAAAAACATCAGGCGTATATGAAGAGTTTTCCACTATTTCCGAATAGATTTTGAAACACTACTGATTGAAATTGATTTTATTGAAAATTCCTGCTCAAGAACTGAAGTATTGTTCACAAAACCGAAACTTTGTTCTCGAACCGAGGCGTTTTTGGACTCAAAAGTAGTTTACGAATCAAAACGTTCACAAACCGAAGCGTTCACGAACCGAGGTTCAACTGTATATAATTTTTCAACCACAAAAAGAAGTAAAATTTTGCTTCCATTTAATTGTTTATCATTCTTGATTTTTTTACAGACGTAGACGTTTCCTTGCCCTAACACAAGTTTGTGAATTCGGCAAATTGCTGTGGAAGTCGCCGAAACCAAAAAATATTTCAAGATTGGATATAGTTCAAGCTCTGGATAAATTATCGCCAGAAATTAAACAAACTATTGCAGGATGCGAATGGTTAGATGACTCCAATTGTGAGCACTTATTCCAGAAAACGGTTACCGATGAGGGAATTTGTTTCAGTTTCAATGTCCTCAGCCCGCAAGACATGTTTAGAGGCGATAGGTAGAAAAATACTAATTAAAAAAAATACTTCATCAAAAATATTTTAGCCCTTTGCTGCGATTACCGACAACAGAAACTAGTGACACAAACTTAAGCTGGTCTCTTCAAAAAGGATATGAGTCCAGGAATCATGACAGTTATCCATATCGTGTTTTTGGATCTGGAAGACTAGTTGGACTATGGATACAGCTTCGAAGTTATGAACAAAATTTCGACTTTATATGCAGAAGTGTGCAGGGATATACCGTTAGTAATTTTTTATACAAAATTAAAAAAAAAATTGTGAATTTTTTAAAACGTTGTTGTAGGTTCAGATTCATCCACCCGATGAGTTACCTCAAGTTTCAAAAATACATTTTCGAGTTCCTTGCGACCAAGAAGTTATCGTTTCTGTCATACCACAAATGATGACAACGCATCCTGACTTACGGAGCTACGATCCTGAAATGTATGTGAAAAGAAAAACCAAAATTAAAACATAAGAAAAGCCACAATTGCCAGGGGGCAATCTTCAAATTCTCTATATTAGAGCAGACAAAAGTTTTATGAAAAAAAAATCATTTGATTGGAAGAGGGGCGGTAGGGGCGAGGGGGTAGGGGGGGGGGGGGAGCGGGAGGGTGGAAGGATTGGATTTTGATTTATGTATAGATAAGTTATTTAAAATCATATTCAAAGCACATTTTACTGTCGTAAAATGTTCAATACGACTAATCTTTTTCGAGAAAATTGCAATGAAATGTTTTTCTGGGCCGCTTAATAATTAAATATAATCAGGGTATTCACAGTCCTCTTTTAAATTGCGAGTAATTTTACCGCTCGGTAATTCAGTCAAATTTAACAGATTTTTACCGAGACGGTAACTTGGTTCATGTAAAAATGAATTACCGGATTCGGTAATTGTAGACATGCCTTGAGTCGTGTTTTCCGGCCCGGTTATTCGGTATCAAGAATCAACCGCGAGTGGCGCTAGTAATGTTTTTAGTTGTCAAATTTTCTCGCTGGTTTTTTTTTGTTAATCTCATCGGACTGCAAATTTTTTCAATTTTGATAGCTGTTGCCACAATAGAAATTCAAAAGAATACATAAAACATGGATTTAAAGGTATGTGACATATTTTACAATCAAATTCGCAGTTCATGATTTGGTCACGTATCAAATAAAAGCGCTGTTCTCAAATCTTTGCTGTGGGATGTTCACAGCAGAATATTTTCAGTCTTTTAATATTACCGAAAATACCGAATACCGAAAATTAAAAGAGGACTGTGAATACCCTGAATGTTAAGTTAAAATTTGAGGAGCATTTTTTAAAAATCGGGGGACCGATGCGTCTACGGAAACGCCTTGAATTTTTTCAAATATCACGAAATTTTTAAGTGTTTCCAAAATTTTGTTTTCATTATTTTAGAAGGCAATGTTTCTTCCATGACGAACGATACTTAAGATGGTTTAAAATCTACAATCAGAATAATTGCGAAATCGAATGTACAGCCAACTATACTTTGCAAAAATGTGGCTGCGTTCAGTTTTCCGTTCCAGGTAAGAATATTTTTTGTCAAAATTAATAAGAATACATATTTTGAATAAAGTTTTTTTAAAGCAACGATAGATGTGCCAGTTTGTGGAACTTCCGACATTCGATGCTATCAAAAGGCTGAAAAAGAAGTCCTTATGCGGGAATTCCAAGACGTTCTCAGTGAAGATTCAAAATCAGAAGATTTTTGTAATTGTTTGCCAGCTTGTACATCGCTAACATATTCTACTGACACAACTCAAGCAGCATTTGATCGACAGAGTGTTATAAAGGCTTTCAAACCGGACAAAGCGCTTCAACAAGGGTAAGGATATTTTTTCTTTTCTTCATTGTTTTTTCGTAACAGGTGGTTTTCTATAATTTTAGTTTTCATGCATCACAACTGAGAGTGTTTTTCAAACAGAATCATTTTTATGCTTCAAAACGGTCTGAATTGTATGGATTGACCGATTTTGTGGCCAACTTCTTAGGGGTTTCTGCAATAAGCGCTATTGAAATATTTTATTTTTGTACTTTAAGACTTCTTGGAAATTCAAGAAAACCTGAATAAATGGAATTAATGTTAATGAAATTTAATCCTAGATACTGTAATATTTATAATAAACAAAAAAAAAAACAATTATTGCTACAAAAACAGCAAAAAATCGTATGAAAATTTCGCAAAAAACAAATTTTAAAAATTATATTTCTTTCTCCAGAAAAAATACTTACTCCCTTAAAAAACCGTTGAAGCAAAAATGTAGAAAATTTCATGTCCTATAAAATTTGTTCTATTCATTTTTTAAAATCAGCTTTAAAAATTTGGTGTTTTTGGCATAGGTTTCGAGAAAATTTCAAAAAACGGTATATGAAAATTTTTTATCGGAGGTATCCGTTATAGTTATCATTACTTTTCTAAAAGTTCACAGACAACTACGGTTTTTATAAAACTTATTTACAATAAATTTTAAGTCGGTAGGTCAATGCATTCTCGAGTTGTTTAAGATAGGTATGACGGACAGACCGACAGACAAATGCACGGACATCCTCACAATTTTGCCTGAAACGGATTTCGGATTGATCCGAAGTTTTCTATCTGCTCCGTTCTCGAGTCGGTCTCCGTCATGAATACAATACTTTAAAAAGAATCATAAAAATTGGTGAAAGTAAAAAGAAAGCAATAAGAATCATAAAAATAAGGAAAAGTTTTTCCGTGGTTTTAGTGCATTTGGGTAGGGAAAAGTTTTTCCGTGGTTTTAGTGCATTTTGGTGTAAAGCTCATGTACGAAAAACCATTCCCGAAATATAGTTTTTTTTAAAGTAAGTTTTGGAAAAAACCTTACAGTTTTCCGGGCTAGATTTTTTTTTAAATTTTTTGCTAGTAAAACCCTTAAACTTTTCATTTTTTTTTAACCTAAATTTAGTAATTTTGTGCGCATTTTTCAAAAAACCTAACTATAGAAATTTGGGAAGGCCTATCAGTGTTGTCTTTATTATAAGAGACTAAATAGAGACTAAAAACATAACAAAAGCTATAATAGCCAATATGGCAATTATTGAAAACCCGTATGGTGATATTCGTATCAAACTTCGAACATTTGTACCAAAATTCCACTTTGAAGTCAAACTTTCCAATAAGATTTTTTAAAGTTTTTTCCAATCGGATTTTGATGTATGGAAGTTTTATGTAGAACTAGCTTGCACACCCGTCGTTGCCGGGTTATGTTTTTTAAAATTTTTTTTTTGATGGTTTATGTTGGAGCTAAACTTCAGGCCAATCGGCTCGGTAGTTTCCCCGCGAAAGGGTAACATAGAGGGAAAACTAAGTTTCGAGATCACTTTACTCCCTTTCCTTACTCCCCTTACACCCCCCACCACTCGCGCTACTTTTCCGTATGCCTATGTTGGAACCAGAACTACCACATACACTCATGCCAAATTTTAAGTCGATCGGTTCAGCCGTTTTTGCGTGAAAGATGAACAGACAGACAGACAGACAGACACCAACTCATTTTTATATATTAGTATGAGTATGATCATATCCTAAATAACTTTTGTTCTTGGAATTTTTGATAAGATGCACCGTTTTTGAGATATTCGCAAAAAACGTTTTCGTTCGTATAGGGAGTACGCCCCTTAATGGTCCATTTATGCTCATGAACGAACTTAGTCTCGCATTTTATGAAAAACGGATCTGCGCAAAATTTCAAGTCTGTAGCTCAATCCGTCCGCCCGCAATCCGCGCCACAGACGGACGGACAGACGGACAGACGGACGGACATGCAAAATTCATTTTTTTTATCATTCTAAACACAATGGTGTAATTAATTTTTGTGTGTGATAACGGGATCTTGGCGTTACAAACGGTAAGGCAAAGTTAATATACCCTTTGGTTTCACCATACGGGGATAATTATACTAGAAATAGAAGAGACTAAAAATTGTAGTAGAATAGTAGAACTAGAAAGAGTTTTAAATGCGATTTTTCATAACTTTTCCATACATGCAAAAATAGGTGGCGGATTTTTTGACATTTTTGGTGGAATTCTGACGTATTTGTGATCACAATACCAAATAATGAGAAAACTCACTTATTCGGTTTTCTCACGCAAACATTTTTCTCACTTGGCAATCTCAATACTGTTTCAGGTGTGAATTGGTTTTATCACTTTTGTTCTGACAACTTCAATAAACGTTTTTGTGCATGTAACTTTATTTCAGCAGAAATTTTATAGATTTAACAAATTTTAATGTGTCGCTCGGTTAAATCATTCCATTAAAAGGTCAGTTCTATTACCAAAAATGTATTAAATTAGTTTATGGCGCCAGAATCATCGTTCCGTGTCGAATTTCCAAGGCCATATTATGGCAAAATGCAATGTTTTCTCGTGATAGAATGATATTAAACTAATTACTATCTGGATGGTATATATTAATTATATATTAGAAAAAAAAACCCAACTCATGTTGATGCGATTGTAATGTGTTCTGGATATGTAAATTAGAAAGAAAGAAATTCTACACATTTCAAATTATATCGTTTTCGTTGTTTTTTTCGATCGATTTTTACCAGTAACAAATTTATGTGGTCGACACGCATGAAATCGAAATTATGCTACAAAAAGAGTGAAGAAAACGAGACAAAAAGTATTGAATTTGATGATGTCATAATAGTACACAAAAGCTTTCGGCAACGTAATCGCGACTAGAAGCATGGAAGTTGATAAATTTATGTGTTGGTATATTCGTGGTTTGGTTTTTGGAAGTTTTTGGACAACATGCTAAGAAATAATGGGGAGCAGTCAGCTGTGTTACTTCTTATTGGGTTGGTGTCTGTTCGTACGATTAGAAAATATGTAAACATTACAAATTAAGATGTTTTTAATTTCGTATTGAGATCTGTTTTTGATTGAATTTTGAAGAAATTCAGAATTATGTCTAAGAAAAGTGATAATAGGTGAACTTTTTTTTAAGATTCTCAAGTTTGGTAATAAGTTTTGTGTCGATTTTAAAGTGGCAGCCAAGAAGATTCGATTGCTAGCTTTGAAGAGCCACCAGATGATCCAACTGTAGAGCTTGTCGACCGGCCTGGCAAAAAGAAGATCTCAAGAGCTATAAAGTCGCAGTTCAAAGATTATTGTGGCCATTCTAGCATTCATGGAACTCAGTATCTTGGCGAAGATAAACGCCATTGGATTGAGCGTGTTTTCTGGTCCATTTTACTTTGTTTTGCGCTTTTCATGTGCTTGGAACAAATTTGGTATTTGTATCAGAAGTCCCTTGAATCTCCGGTGATTATTTCATTTTCGGAACAATTGACACCTGTAAGTGAGATTCACTTCCCATCAGTTACGATCTGTCCGAAGACAAAATCATTGAGTCGGCATCTTAGATACTCAGATATACTCATTAGATTGAAAAACTTGAAGCCGGGCGAAGAGTTGGACCCACCTCTCACACTTGAACAGTTGAGTTTGCAATGTTTAGAAAACTTTGTACAATTACATGAAAAATCAATTATGCGTGTATTTTTAGAAACCGATCGTTTTACGCCTTGCAGCATCTTGCTTATCATAAAGCTCGAGTGGGAAATCATATAAACATATATGAACCGCCTAACAATAATATCCAACAGGCACTGAATGATGTCGCACCACAGTTGGAAGATACAATTTCTGAATGTTTATTCCGAGGATGTGCTGAGTGTTTACATTTTTTTGAGAAAATTGTTACAGAATCAGGAATTTGCTTTAATTTTAACGCAGCACAAACAGTGTACGTTTTTTTTTAAATCCAACAATTTCAACCATTTTTTTTTTACTGAATATTGAAATATTTAGATTAAAGAATTTCGACGCTAAATAAAAGTAAGAAATCAAGAAAAAAATATTAGTCGTGGTGAACACAAAACTTTCTTCTACAGTATTTAAAGTTTCGGGAAAAATATGTGAAAACACAATTTTTTTGAAATGACTCAAGAACTGTTAGAGACACCAAAAAACCATTGGAGCGAAAAAGTTACATTTTAGAAATCTTCAAAAAAAACTCTTTTTTTATACACTTTCTATTAAGTTGATTTGTTGCGACCTGGCTACCTGGCTGGCTATGTGTCTATCTCTGGAATCTTTGGAACCTTATATCTCCGAAATTATGCAACCCAGGAAGATTAAATTTTGTCACCTTGCGTAGTTCCGGTGACAGTTCAATATTTTTACTACTCCATCCTTGTAAGGATAATGGAATGTCCTGTAAGAATAACGCAAATATCCTTTTTCCCATTTTTCCGGAGAAAAATGGAATCAGGGAGTTTTCGGGGTCGCTGATCACGAATCCGGTGTTAGATTTTCAAAACTCGAAGCGGAAAGTGCTGTAAGGATGACGCAAACATCCTTTTCCCATTTTTTCCGGAAAAAAATGGCATTAGGGGGTTTTTGGGGTCGCTGAATCCGATTCTGACATTTAAAATTCTGTGAGGATAATGGAATGTCCTGTAAGGATAACGTGAGTATCGGTTTTGCTCACATTTTCCGGTGAAAAAACTTATTTAGGGGTTTTTGGGGCCGCTGACTCCGACTCTGATATTTAAAATTCTGTAATGATAACGGAATGTCCTACAAAGATAACGTGAGTTTCCTTTTGCTTAAATTTCCCGCGAAAGATCTTTTCTGGAGGTTTTTGGTAGGCCAATTCAAGCCTAAAAGTATAAAAAAAAGACACTTTAAAAACAAGTTTTATAACCTTATACACTTTCAAAATGCACTTAAAAGTAAAAAACCAGTTTAAAGTTTCACAAAAAGCGTGTTGTTGTGAAAATATAAAGTGTGTGACGTTGCATTTGCTCTTGAATCTGTAATAGCGGTTTCATACTGTGCAACGCAGCACACTTTATATTTTCACAACAACAGTTTTCCTCGAAACCCGAAGATATAACCTGCGGCACAGTTTCCGAAGATACTGCCTGCGGCACAGTTTCCGAAGATATCGCCTGTGGCACGGAATTCGTCACCCCCTCCGCCTTTTTTTACAATTAATCTTAAACTGATTTTTAGCCAAAGTAATCAGTATTTGCATGCCGATGCCGTAGTATTGAAGTGTATATTCGGTGTATAGGGCGGTTCGCAGAATTTTTTGACTCTCAGAATCCTGAAAAAACAGTTTTTCCCTTCTCAAGACATTTTCAAAAAAAATTGTTATTTAATTTTTTAATTTATGTTTTATTAATAGTTTCGGAAATACTTTCAACTTAGAAGAGTTAAAACATGAAATTACTATCACATATGGACTAACCTGTTTAGGAAATAATTATGTAGAAGAATTGATTGAGCAAGTTGACGATATGGATGATACAGAATTTGATAATATCTTTGAAAATATATATCCCTTTAAAGGATCCGGCTCTGGTCAAAAACATGGCCTTTCTTTGGTTCTTCAAGGATATGAAGATGACTGGGATTTTCTATTTATGGGACCAAATAGTGGATTTGATGTAAGATTTTTAGTATGATTGAGTGAAATTTTTTTAAAAATCTATTAAAATATAGAAAGTGTTAGAGAATTAATACCAATTTAGCATGAATTAATGTTAAGACAAGTTTTTTTTAAAAATCAATTTACTTCGTTTGGTACTGCTAATACCGGTGCACCTCATATAATGCGATGCCTCCGTAACGTGATTTCGCATCAATGAAATTTAAGAGTTTCGGAAATTTTCTATGACATGGTAATTTTTATGCGCGTATGGTGAAACCAAAGGGTATATTAACACTCTAACTGCCACGTCAGTCAAAAAGACCTGGTAATAAAATAACATTTAGTTATAATTTTGTTTCAATTTTTTTTCTTTTAGTGCCTTTTTGACTGACAACTAAATATTCGAAAAAGTCTTAAAACTGTCGTGGGGTGTTAAATTTGCCTTACCGTTTGTAACGCCAAGATCCCGTCATCGCACAAAAAAATGAATTACACCAGTGTGTTTAGAATGATAAAAAAAAGTTGAATTTTGCATGTCCGTCTGTCCGTCTGTGACGCGGTTTGCGGGTGCACGGATTGAGCTAGAGACTTGAAATTTTACACAGATTCGCTTTTCATAAAACGCAAGGCTAAGTTCGTTAATGGGCAAAAATGGACCATTACTACATAAAACTCCCATACATCAAAATCCGATTGTAATAAATTTTAAAAAATCTTATTGAAAAAATTGACTTCAAAGTGGAATTTTGATACTGTTCGCCGTTCACTTAAATCACCATACCGGTTTTCAATTTGGCAATTATAGCTTTTGTTATGTTCGTAAAACTAACTATGGCTTTCAGGTAAGTATGTGTGGTGACCACAGACTTGGATTTAGTCTTATTGCCACGGCGTTCGGGAAACTAAACTTTTGTCCCGGAATTGTGTTATTCCTTAACCCCTAAAAAAATTATTCTGGAAACCCAAAGCGTTACTGCGTCTAGCACATTTTCTTCAAAAATAATTTCGCCTGCGGCGTATTTCATTAAGCAATTTTCAGTAGTGGGATGTTTGTTTCTAATAATTTTGCCTGCGGTGTAATTTTTGTTTTATTTTGAATACATAATACATTTAAAACACTTTTTATTATAGTCACAAAAAAAGAAACAAAAATTGAAGCAAACCATCTTACGACTAATCGGGCTTTCAAAACTTTCACGCTTAATTTCGAAGCATTAAACATAACAAAAGCTATAATTGCCAATCTGGCAATCATTGGAGACCCGTATGGTGATATTCGTATCAAAATTCGAACAGTTATACCAAAATTCCAATTTGAAGTCAAACTTTCCAATAAGATTTTTTAAAATTTATTCCAATCGGATTTTGATGTATGGGAGTTTTATGTAGAATCATATCCTAAATAACTTTTGTTCTTGGACTTTTTTGATAAGATGCACCGTTTTTGAGATATTCACAAAAACCGTTTTCGTTCGTATGGGGGGTACCCCCCCTAATGGTCAATTTTTGCCCATTAACGAACTTAGCATCGCATTTTACGAAAAACGGATCTGTGCAAACTTTCAAGTCTCTAGCTCAATCCGTGCGCCCGCAATCCGCGCCATAGACAGACAGACGGACGGACAGACGGACAGACAGACAGACAGACAGACAGACAGACAGACAGACGGACGGACATGCAGAAATTAAATATATTTATCATTCTAAACACACTGGTGTAATTCATTTTTTTGTGCGATGACGGGATCTTGGCGTTACAAACGGTAAGGCAAATTTAATATACCCTTTGGTTTCACCATACGGGTATAAAAATTTCTTTACATTTACCTCTCCCCCTTCGGGTTGACCTATTTGTTGGGAGTTTTGGGGGTTTACCTGCGTTTTTTTATTTATAGTATAACATTTTATTGTAATTTTTGTTTTTGGCCATGAAAGTTTTTGAAAAATGGCTTATTATTTAAAAGAGATCCCTTTATCGTTATTTCTCCTTTCAGGTTCAAATTCATGTTCCAAATGACGTCCCACAAATGGAAAAAAGTTTTTTTCGTGTACCATTCGATCACGATGTTTTCGTCAGTGTCCATCCAGGTAAAATTGAAACAACAAAGACTCTACGACGTTACAAACCCGATGAGTAAGTGATTTTATCGATAATTTATATCATAAAAAAATATATTGGTAAATATTCTCTATAGACGGCAATGTTATTTTGAAGGCGAGAAAGAATTAAAGTACTACAATTACACACAAAATAATTGCGAAGTGGAATGTTTAAGGAACTTCATTTCAAAAACTTGCAATTGTTCACCTTTCTGGATTACAAGTAAATAAAAGTAGTTTGCCTTTTGTTCCTTTTTATTGGTAAAACATTTAAAAATCGTTATTTTCATATATTTTTAAAACCATTTCCTTACCCTGTTTTTTGTTTTACAACTTCATTACAGCGAAAAACACGTGTCGGACTAAAGATTTAGAATGTTTCGAAAATGCTTTGAAATCTTACATTCAACATCGAGAATATATTGATGAATGTAAATGTAAACCGGCATGTACTTCAGTTAACTATGCGACTGATATTTCCTTATCGCCACTTTATATGAACGAATATTTAATGGCAATTAATGAGACAGTGAAGCCAAGGTAAGATATTTAGAAAAACTTTTTAATAGAAGTCAAATTTAATAAATTTTAATTTAAAGGATGCATACATCACGTTTGATGATTTTCTTCGCTCATGATTCGTTCCAAGGATCAAAACGTGCAGAACTCTATGGTCAATCGGAGTTCATCTCGAATTGTGGTGGCATTCTTGGCCTATTTATGGGCGTTTCAACGCTAAGTCTAATAGAGATCCTTTATTTTTGTACATTACGTATAATTGGAAACAGATTGAAACGCCGAAAAGAGAAAAAAGGCGACGAAAATGCGCAAGAAAAATTGAAAGAGTGAAATATAATATTTTTCGAATAAAATAATGATAAAATTTGTAAATTTAAACAAAGTAGATTTTGTGTTTACATTAAACTTGAATGAATAAATTGACTTGATATTAAATTTTTTTTTGAAATACCATTTACTCAAAATTTGGTTAAAATAACTATTTAGACTATTCTTTACAAATTAAGTTGTGCTTACAGGAAGAGAAAAAATAGTAAATTTAACTATTTTGTGAAGTTGAATCGGGACTATAAGTAAAATAGTTAATTTCAATTAAAAAAATAGTCAAAATCGACTATTTATGTAATAAATTTAACTACTTAGTGGTAACTCTTACAATTTTGTGGTTAAATTGACTGTTTATACCCGTATGGTGAAACCAAAGGGTATATTAACTTTGCCTTACCGTTTGTAACGCCAAGATCCCGTCATCACACATAAAAATGAATTACACCAGTGTGTTTAGAATGATAAAAATAATTAATTTCTGCATGTCCGTCCGTCTGTCTGTCCGTCTGTCTGTCCGTCTGTCCGTCTGTCCGTCTGTCTGTCCGTCTGTCTGTCCGTCTGTCTGTCCGTCTGTCCGTCTGTCCGTCTGTCTGTCCGTCTGTCTGTCTGTCTGTGGCGCGGATTGTGGGCGCACGGATTGAGCTAGAGACTTGAAATTTTGCACAGATCCGTTTTTCGTAAAATGCGAGGCTAAGTTCGTTAATGGGCAAAAATGGACCAAAACTGTTTTTGTGAATATCTCGAAAACGGTGCTTCTTATCAAAAAAGTCTAAGAACAAAAGTTATTTAGGATATGATTCTACATAAAACTCCCATACATCAAAATCCGATTGGAATAAATTTTAAAAAATCTTATTGGAAAGTTTGACTTCAAAGTGGAATTTTGGTACAACTGTTCGAATTTTGATTTGAATATCACCATACGGGTTTTCAATAATTGCCAGATTGGCAATTATAGCTTTTGTTATGTTTTTGTAATTGAAATTAACTATTTTCCCGAGTACTTATTATAAAATAGTTAGATTTACTAATTTTACTCTGTGTATAGCCTACTTAAACCTTAAAAATCCTGGATAATTTAAGTTGGGCTCAAGTTCCTAAGTATTTTCATTGTTCGACAATTTTTCAATAATATTAATTTTTAATAATTTTCGGGCTTATATTGTAATATTTTTGCTCCTGCCGGAACCATTTCTATTCAAGTACCAGATTTCTATGACCACAATTGAATACAATGAAATTACAATTAATTGAAAACACTGAAGAATCAGAAAAAAATATATTCGAAAGGCTAAGTTTCTTTGTGGCAAACGACCATTAAAAATCTAGAGTACCTTCTTGAAAAGTTCAATATTCACTCCAAACAACAATATTTGCCTTGTAATATTTTGAATGATCATTAACAATTTTTTTATAAAATGAATTTTTGTTGAAAAGCATCTGTCAGCGCTTTTAAAAAAATTATGTTTCATCTACCAAATGACACGAAAGATATCTAAGAAAATGTTTGGCTAAAAGCCCAAGCTAAAAAAAGATTCCACAATTTTACTGGTTAATTCTGTTAATAGTGGAATATGTAAATTGTAATTGTGCTGATGATTAATGAAGGTATTTTTCCGTTTGTGTAATAACTATACTTTATACAATTTATCATATAGGAATATATTAGATTTATTTTACCGTTTATAACCCATCGAACCAATCATCGGACACAAAATTGAACTACACCAGGGTGTTAGGGATGATAAAAGATTTTGATTTCCGCATTGCCGACCGTCTGTCCGTCCGTCTGTGTGTCTGTCTGTCTGTTTGTCTGATTGTTTGTCTGACTGTCTGTCTGACTGTCTGTCTGACTGTCTGTCTGACTGTCTGTCTGACTGTCTGTCTGACTGTCTGTCTGACTGTCTGTCTGACTGTCTGTCTGACTGTCTGTCTGACTGTCTGTCTGACTGTCTGTCTGACTGTCTGTCTGACTGTCTGTCTGACTGTCTGTCTGACTGTCTGTCTGACTGTCTGTCTGACTGTCTGTCTGACTGTCTGTCTGACTGTCTGTCTGACTGTCTGTCTGACTGTCTGTCTGACTGTCTGTTTGACTATCCGGGAACACCACAACTATCGAAAGGATTGACCTAGATACTTGAAATCTTGCACATTTGAGTTTCTCGTAAAAAGCAAGGGTAATCGGCAAAATCGGACCATTCGTTCCTTCAACTCCTATACGAACGAAACCGTTTTTTACAATTTTCTCGAAAACGGTGCTCCGTATTGAAAAATTTATAAAGGTAAAATGTGTTTGGAATACGATTTTACATAACACATCCATACATCAGAATCCAATCGGACCACTCATTCCCCCTCCCCCATACAAGTTGAATACCTTTTACCTGTTTTCTCCAAAACTGTAAATCGCATCGAAAAATTTATGTACATAGATAAAATGTGTTTGAAATATGATTTATTAAATCTAATATACTCCTATATGATATATCATTTAGAGTAAAAAACTTCAAAAAATGATACACATTATATTTGAATATTTTCAATGCTTTAAGTCGCTAAGAATAAACCACAAAAAAGTCTGCAGAAAAAAAACTATGCGTTTTTTACAGTGCAGAAACTATTTTGGGAGTAATTTGAGCAAAAACTGCGTCTCCGATGAGAAAAAGAACTGAACGCAATTCAATAATTCTTCTTCAGCGTCACCTAAACCACATTGAAGAAAACTGGTTTTTCAAATAAAATCTCGACTAACGAAATCGAAACTGAATTCTGTGGACCTCCATAGCCAAACAGATTGTTGTCAAACATGCTATAAAAGTTATATTCTTAACTCCATGATCATCATCAAAATCAAATCAAAAGAATTTCATCAGTCGTAAAATACATTTTTTTGAAAAATGTTTTAAACAATGTTACTGAAAAAACTGGTGTAAAATTATGTGTTAATTGGTGTATATTTTTTGTGCTAAAATAGTGAGTTTTATTGACGTTTTAATACCTTAAAAACATTCCCGAGAATTAAGTTGAATTTTGGTTACACTCAGATATTGTGCAGATGAGAGCATATTTAAAAATTGTGCTTGAATAAATTTTTAGTGTAAATTGCGTGCGGTTTTTTGTTTGCTCTTGTTTGGTTTTGGGGAAGGGGGGCATCGAAAAATTCATACAAAAAATGATCGCTGCAGATAAATAAATTTGTTTTTCATAAGTAGAGTGACCATAATAAATAAAATACGTCCAGGAATGGTCGTGGCAGTTCCGGATCCAAGGATATTATCTTGGAAACTAAACTTTCGTCCCGAAATTATGCAATCTATCGGGTCTTTCAACAAGGACATAACCATTGGATATTTATACAAAACACAGAATAATTGAGATATCGGGCTGAAATTTATTCCAGGTGTAGTGGACATGTTACATTTAAGTATGAAATTCGATGTCGTTCATATGGCCACCGCGATCACGTTTGCTGATTGATTCTTTGGAGCCAATTTTCCACCACTCTTCCACACATATCGGCCGGAACCATAGAATAAGGAATATATAGAAAAAACTCTGCCGAACAAATTTTTGACAAATTTCCCCTTCGAAGGGGGGGGGGGGGAAATGTCCCTATCATTCACGAGCTACGGCCTAAAAGTTAATTACTTTTAGACTAGGGAGCACGAAGCAGAGAGAACATTTTCTAATCATTTTCGTCGTATCTATTCAATGAGATGGAGGAATCGAATGGATATTTTTTTCCGTGTTACATCGGATCCTCTTGCTTCATCTCACAGTGGAAAAATTTTCTCTAAAAATTTGTTCTAAGAGTTTATTCTCTAGATTATTTGTTCTCTGCCGGAACGTTGGCAATTTCGCGTTCGATATTGTTTCTGAGCTCCTCTAACGTTGTTGGCTTGTTGGCATAAACCAACGACTTAACATAACCCCATAAAAAGAAATCCAACGGCGTTAAATCGCATGAGCGAGGTGGCCATTCGACCGGACCATCATTTCATTCATAATTTCATTTCATCATTTTCATTATCATTTAATCGGACTCAGAATTTCGGTAGTAAGTTTTAAAAATTTCTAAACGTTGCTCGTTCGTGAACTTCACCATGATAAAAATGTAAACCTTGAGTGACGTTTTAGCATTGCCAGATCATAAAAAAAGTTTTAGGGTGGGTTTTTATTTAAATACAAAATTGTTATGTCCTTGTTGAAAGACCCTTTAGTTGTCATTTTTTATTAATAAAAGAATTAATCTTGAAACACAAGAGTTTTCGCCTGCGGCGCTTCTTATTAAATAATAGAAAAGTGTTTGTTTCTAAAAGTTTTGATTGCAGCGCAATTTTTGTTGTATTTTGGGAACATAAAACACCCATAAAAGGGGCTTGGCTCTAGAACTCTCAGAACCAAATTTTTTTTTGCATGAAAAACCAAAATTTCGGGGGTGGGGGCTTCAGCCCACAAGCCCCCCCCCCCCCCCCCTCTGGCTACGGGCCTGTCCTTCGAATAAGAGAGTAACAAAAATTGAAAAAACCCGTCTCTCGTCAGATCGGGATTTCAAAACTTATCACGTTTAATTCCGGAGCATCACATTTTTTTCACATCTTGTGAACCCCCACTTCCACCTCTTCCCCGCACCCTCCGCTCTCCTCCAGCAACCTAAAGGAATGTTCATACATAAAAAAATAATGCCACGCTACTTTTAAATAGCTTTTTATGACAGTTTTTTATACAAAAGTGTAAATTTCAAATTTTGCATAGTATCTCTCTAGGACTAAAGAACGACAACCGGAGACGTTTTCTCTGCAAATTCTAACTGCAGAGAAAACGTCGGGCATGAAAGGGTTAAACAACCTTAAATACTATAAAACTGATACCATAAAGCAGTTTGAAAATCAAAAACTTTTCACAAATTACTAGCGATTTCTTTGGAGTCTTTAGATAAGATATTAAAATGACTTTGCCGGCAATTACGGTTTTTACAAATAATCCTCAAATTCCGTCAAACGGGGACACCCACCCGAAGAAACGGAAAAAGAAAAGTAAATCTGGAGTCGCCATTCGAGAAGTCTATCACGATTATTGTGAAAGTACCTCCATTCATGGTTTACAGTACATTGGACACAGGGACAGATCCTGGTTTGAAAGGTTGGTGGGAAAGAAACAACCAAAATTTTCCCGAAAATTAAAATTCGTTCCTATCTTTTTTTGTTTAGAATATTTTGGATAATCGTTTTTGTAATTTCTTTGGTGGCCTGCTTAACTCAAATTTACCAAACATATCAGAAATGGGAAGAAACTCCTGTGATTGTTAGTTTCGCAGAGAAATCCACTCCGATATGGCATGTTCCATTTCCAGCAGTGACGATTTGTCCACAAACCAAAGCACAAAAGAATTTTTTTGACTTCACTGAAGTGTACAACAAAATAACAAACTACGATGTTGAAATGGATGCGATAAATAATACGAGGCCACCTGAATTTCCATATAACCTGACAAAAGATGAGTATGAATTTATAATTTTTTAAATCTCATGAATTTTTATACAGACCTTCAAATCACCTTTAGATTCAACAATTTGCGTGCGATATCCCAGGTATGTTTATTACATATGACTACGAATTTTGATTTGAATTCTTCAACGCCTATCGATATCCGGGAAACAATATCGAAACTAGCACCGCCATTGGAAGACACACTTACGGCATGTGTTTGGATGCCAAACGAGGTGCAAAATTGTGAAACTATTTTCCGGAAAACGATAACCGAAGATGGTGTCTGTTTTACGTTTAACAGCATCCGTGATGATGAATTATTCCGAAACACGGTGTAAAATTATTTTTTTTAATGGCGAAAAATTTAAATTACTTGGTTTCCATTGTAGTAAAACGGATGAGGATGAAACGACAGAACCGAATACGAAGTGGTCTTTGGAAAATGGTTATAATCAGGATGCCGGGGTCAAAAGTTATCCAAGAAGGGTCTTAAGTGCGGGTGCATCGGCTGGACTTTTTGTTCTTTTACATGGTTTGGAATCCGATGTGGATTTTCTATGCCGCGGACCAGTTCAAGGATATAAAGTAAATTGTATTGGATTTAATATAAAGTTTTTGGTTTTTTAATTGCGGTTGAATTTTGTAATTACAAAGAATTAGAAGTTTCAACAATTAGCATTTAGGAATTTTAAACTTTTTTTTATATTAAAGTTTTTTTTAGCTTGCTTTTATGTGTGTTTGTCTGTTTGTTTGCCTGTCAGGGTCAATTCTAGAGTAATCTAATTTTGACCCGCTTCCACTCATCATATTGATTTGAAATTTTTGCACACATAAGTATAATTCCGATGACAATACAATATTTTTAGTATTTCGACCTTGTAAGAATAAGGGAAGATCCTGTAACGCTAGCGGGTCTATCTTTTCCTCAAATTTTCTGGAAAAAACTCTGATCTTTAACTTTTTGGGGTCGCTGAATCCGATTCTGGCATTAAGAAGTCTGTAAGAATAACGGAAGGTCCTGTAAGGATATACGTGATTATCCTTTTATTTTGGATTTTTGTCATACTAATCACATACAGAATGACTAAAAAGGATAAATTAAAATAGAAAATAAAAAAATATTTGAAAAAATATATTAAAAAAGAAAAAAATAATTTTTGGGCGATGTGTATTATAAACAAAAGCGAGATTAAACAATGAAATAAAAATATATCTTTCTCTCTTATATTTCTGATAAACAGCGACCAAAACATTTTTTTTTGTTTTCAGTACATATCATACTAATAAAAATGAGTTGGTGTCTGTCTGTCTGTCTGTTCCTCTTTCACGCAAAAACGGCTGAACCGATTGACTTGAAATTTGGCATGAGTGTCTGTGGTAGTTCTGGTCCCAACATAGGCATACAGAAAAGAAGCGCGAGGGGAGGGGGTAAAGTGATTTCGAAACTTAGTTTTTGCGCTATGTTACTCTTTCGCGGGGAAATTACTGAACCGATTGGCCTGAAATTTGGCATAGATGTTCGTCGGGGGTCCAGTCCCAAGATAGACCCAATAAAAAGTAGCCCGAGAGGTGAGGGAGTAAGGGGAGGAGTAAGGGGAGGGGGTAAAGTGATCTCGGAACTTCACTCTTCCTCTATGTTACCCATTCGCGGGGCAACTACCGAGACGATTGGCCTGAAGTTTAGCTCCAACCGACAAAAAAAAAATGAAAAAACTTAACCCGGCAACGACGGGTATGCAAGCTAGTTTTAAACTAAAAGCTTTTTAAAAAATGATTTTTCAATTTTGTTTTTTGTAATTGAACTGAGCGTCCGTTTAGATTTTTATTTGTGTAGAAAGCATTTTTAAAATATCGCATGAGATTCTTATATAAAACTTATCCAGTAACAAAAGAGATCGCAGAGTGGTCATCACGACCACAAAGACACGGTATTGGAGAAAGTTTTATTACGACAAAGTCACAAAATTGGAGAAATTTTATTTACATGCCAGTAAATCGAACTACGGCCTCCAAAAAGTTGTTATCCACTGCGAACATTCTACAAATTGCAGAAGAATTTAAACAGGATAATGCAATTTACGATTTCGAATTTCTGTTAATAAATATTTGTTAATGATGAAGAAATTGCTAAATATAACTTTTTCATATATTAGTAAAACGTTTTAAATGAATTCCATTTCTTTCATTTAAAAAAAAAATCCAAAAATGTTTGTAAGGACGAAAAACGATTGGGCCAGGTCTATATTCGGAAAATTTCCTTACATGATAATACAATTTCTTACATTATTTCTCGGGAAAATTTACAATTAAGGTGTTTTAAGGATTCTTGATCACGAATGTAATGTTAAAAATTTGATGTTTTTACGCGAAGCTCATTTAAGGAAAACGCTATTTGTTAAGAGAATGATTTCTGGATTTTTTTCGTATTTGTAAATTGTTACAAATTTACTTCGGTATCTATTTTGTCATTTTTTTCGTAAAAGTTTTAAAATTAATTTAGTAAATAAAAAAATATGTATTTTAAGGTTTTAATCCATCCTCCGAGTGATGTTCCAAGGCTATCAGCACAATATTTCCGTGTTCCATATGGAAAGGAAGTTACAGTAGCGATGCAACCAAATATGATCACGACATCGGATTCACTTAAAGATTATGATCCATATGCGTAAGTTATTAAGAAATTTAAGGGGCATTCACAAAAGGTGTTAACTTTACTGTTATCGTTGTAAAATAATATTATTTGTTTAAGTTTTTTTTAAACAATAACAAAATATATGGGATTATTTTTTCTACTTTATCACAATTTCTTATGTATTAATCGCTTGGTGCAAAAATATTGAATTTGGCTAGATAAAAGAAATAAGCAAAAATAAATTGATTTGACATGCTTTTGGGAGCCTCAAGCCCAATTCAGACTAATGATTGCGATTACCATTGCAATTACGATTGAAGGTTCTCTACCAATGAGATCAAAGCTTTCATTTTCCTACCGTTGAACGTTTTGATCTCATTGGTCGAGAAGTTTTAATCGTCATCGCAATCGCAATCGTAATCGCAATCGTAATCGCAATCGTTAGTCTGAATTGGGCTGAACGATTGCGATTACGATTGCGATTACGATTACGATTACGATTGCGATCACGATTGCGATTACGATTGCGCTTACGATTGCGATTACGATTGAGCTTCCTTGGCCAATGAGATCAAAGCCTTCATGTCCCTATCGTTGAAAGCGTTTTTAAAAAAAAGAAGTTTACACCCACTTCCTTGTGAGCCAAAAGATTCGAAATTTTTTATCTGGAGAAACCAGCCTTGATACGATTTTTTTTTGATTTTTCTCACCACAAATTCAAATCACGCAATTATTTTTATGATTCCAGACGAAAATGCTATTTTATCGGAGAACGTTATTTGCAGTTTTTTAATATTTATTCACAGACGAATTGCGAATTTGAATGTATTGCAAATTTCACTTTGTCAAAATGTGGCTGTGTCCAATTTTCATTGCCAGGTATGTGTTTTATGAAAATATTTTAAATCATGAATTAGTTTATTATTTCCTCAAGGAATGGAAGGTTTAAGGACATGTGATGCATCCGACATTTCTTGCTATCGAACAGGAGAAACAGATCTTGTTATTAGCACATTTAATGGATCGCTTTCAGCAGGTGGCGCTGAAGACAACCCTTGCGATTGCCTTCCATCGTGCACGCATTTGTCATACAGTGCGGAAATATCTCAGGCTGATTTTGACGCGGAAGGAGTACTAAAAGCGAACCATGATAATGATTTCGATCCCAAGTGAGAAATTTCAAAATTTAAATATGAACAATGTGGTTTTTTTTACTTTCCTCTGCTATAGAGGGGAAGTGATGTATTCATGAAGAAGACCGACTCGAGAAAGGGGGCAGGTAGACACTTTCTGATCAGAAAGAAATCCGTTTCAGGCAAAATTATGAGAATGTCAATGCATATGTCTGTCGGTCTGTCGGTTTGTTTGTCTATCGGTCTGACTGTCTGTATGTCTGTCGGTCTAACTGTCTGACTGTCTGACTGTCTGACTGTCTGTCTGTCAGTCTGCCTATCTGTTGGTCTGTCCGTTTTACGTATCTTAAATAACTCTAGCAAGCGTTGACCTAGCGACTTAAAATTTTTTTTGAAAAAGTTTTACAAAAATTGTAGTTTTATATCAACTTTTAGAAAAGTAACGGTAGCTATATCGGGTACATTCCATACAATTTTTTTTCAAATTGTTTTTTTTTTTAAATTTCTTGAAACTTCTGCGGTTTTGGGAAAAAATTTAATTAACAAAATTTAAAAGATGAGAAATTTTCCACGTTTTTTTCTCTCACGGCTTCTTTTGTATTTCTATCGAAAAAAATTCATTGAAAAGATAAAAAAAAAATAAGTTTTTCACACTTAAAAAAATTTAGTGAAAAGTTCAGAAAATTATGGGGTTGTACGAAAAAATTTATATTACCAAATTTAAAGAAAATAAAATTTTCCACATTTTTTGCTTTCTCGACGGTTGTTGAGATATTTGAAAAAACCTTAATTTTTACAATATGTTTTCGAAATTAAATATTGCAGAGGAAAGTTCTGTGTTGATCAAAACTGATCTATATATTTTTTATTGCAGTCAACAATTTTCGCGTTTGGTACTGTTTTTCAAGGAAAGGCAGTTTCTTACATCAAAACGTTCCGAGTTGTATGGCGTTACGGATTTCTTAAGTAATTGCGGTGGTCTTTTGGGTTTATTTATGGGCTTTTCAGTTTTGAGTTTTGTTGAAATTTTATATTTTTGTACATTCAGAATGTCTTCAGTGTGTCGAACCACACGAACAATGGACATGTAGAGATAAGTTTTTGTATTCTTGTAGAATTTAAGTGTTAAACATAAGTGATTTTTTACTTTCTTATACGAAGTATAATAAATTGTATTGATGAAAATTTTCCACCTTTTATTTTGCCTTACAACACATTTTCCCAGCTCAGGAGTGCATGGTCGTCAGAAAAAGATAAGGAGAACAACCCCCCTCCCCCTTCACCGGTGCGGTGGGGGAACTGACAAACGTACAATGTGACCTCTATAATCGCAACTAAAGTGTACAGAGCCTGTTGCTATATACAAATCAATCGCGATAACTCAGTCACAAGATTTCAAAAAAAAAATTTTTGATTTCCGCATGTCCATCCGTTGGTCTGTCCGTCTATCTGTCCGCCTGCCTGTCCATACGTGAACACCGTAACTTTCGAAAGGATTGAGCTAGAGTCTTGAAATTTTATACTGTCGGGTTTCTCGTAAATGGCTGGGCCCAATTCTGGAACGCGCAAAATTAAAACATTCCTTCCGCCTCCCCCATTTTGTCGGTCATCATATAGAGTATTTGACGATTGACCCCTGGCAATTGTAGCTTTGCTTATGTTTCATGTGGTGTTGATATCAATTTTTTTTCAAATGTTTTTTGGAGTAAATATATTTTGCACAAATATTAAAACACTGTATTATAAAATATTACAGTCGATTAATTTAATTTGCAAATAGGAATGGGTACAAATTACAGTAGTTAGCCTTAATTAATTAATTGATCTTTGTACATTTCAACACCCCAATAATTCTCTAAGTGTTGTGCTATATTCGATGAATATCAAATGACAATTAATTTAATATTCAAATTACATCCCTGACCAATAATCATCACAGAATGCAACTTTATGACTAAATTCACAGTACGTGGAAATTCAAAAACGCAAATGTTTTATTGCAGGGGGGAAATGTTTTAGTCCCTTTTGGATACTGTTGCACGAAAAAAAAGCACACGAGAAAAAATATAAAAAATTGAACAGTCAGTTCATTACACCCTCATAAAAATGGACATTTCATGTGGGAATTCGGGATGGTAGGTACTCAGGAAAATCCACTTTGTTAGCAATTGTAGTTGTTTGTTGATTAGATGGAAACTATGTGCCAGTCAAATTGACGTCTGCGGGAACTAAACTAAACGTTGGGAACATATTTTTCAAATAAATAAATTTCGTTTCTTTGAAACGGGTTTCTCAAATTGGAAGCAATGAAGGCGTTTTCCAAGCAATCGTAAGTTAAAAACTTTTGATGTGATTAAAAAAAATGAAATTATTATAAATCCGGTTACAAATATTTCCAGTAAAAAGAATGGATCGGTTTCAGATACATCGATTAGTATTGCGTCCAATGCACCAAGTGATGTACCCACCGAATTCGACATAAGGAAGAAAATTAAATATGGGAACCCTCTGCAGGCTGCATGGGGCATTTTCGCTGAATATTGCAGTCATAGTACAATTCATGGGATTCGATATTTGGGAGAACGACGACGTCCCCGTTTGGAAAGGTGAAAGTGTTTCTTCCATATTTTGTTTTCGAGTGAAACTTAAAATTTGTCCAAATTCCAGGATTTTTTGGATTTTTGTCTTTGTGCTATCGATAGCGGGCTGTGCTCGCTTATGTTTAAATATTTGGATTAAATGGAATCAGACACCTGTAATTGTTAGTTTCGCGGAGAAATCGACTCCAGTTTGGGACGTTCCCTATCCATCGATTGTTCTTTGCCCGGAAATAAAGAATCATCAAAGCGACTTCAATTTCTCAAGGGCTCATGATATCCTGAAATCCTTGAAAGGACACGGGCTGATAGAGAGACCAGATCAATTAACACCCGAAGAGTAATTAGAAATTTATGAAGGAACTTTTCTTCAAATAAAAATTGAAATTTTTTCAAGATTCCGGTATTTTCAAACAATCGTTCAATTGTGCAGTGAAGATGTTGAACGGGATTTGGAATTTGTAAATGAGGAGGTTATCGATTTCGGAGAAGTTCTCAAGGAGTTGGCACCTAGTCTGAATATATCAACACCATTTTGTAAATGGAGGAATAAAATAGTATCGTGCTATGACCTGTTTAAAATGATATTGACTGATGAAGGTGTCTGCTATCAATTCAATGGGCTCCATGAGTCGGAAATCTTACGATATCCCCCGCTGTAAAGCATTCGCCGTTCACAAGTGCACACGATTTGAATAATTTTGATTTTGAAATTGCAGGAATATCTCGGAAGCACTGACGCCATCACAATGGAGTGCAGAGAATGGATATGAGGCAAATGTTAAATCGGTCGCTTATCCTTATCGGGTGATTGCATCGGGTGCAAGGGATGGAATTTATATGGCACTTCAAGGTTTCGACTACGATATGGATTATCTCTGTTCCGGCCCTGTACAAGGATTTAAGGTAATTTTACATTGAATATTTAGCGAGGTTTAAAACGTATGGTTTCACAACTATATTTGCATTGCAATGATAGAGTACAGCCATGTAACAATTAGACATTTTTCGAACCCCATTTTTAATAAATGGTTTGTATTAAGTGCACGATTTTGATATCAAAATTCATTAAAATTACTTTTGATTTTCGGAAAAAAAAATCATTTTTCCACAAAATTTGGCACAAAATTTTGACATTAAATTTCTACGGAACATCCTTTCCTTAGTCATTTGTTACATAAATTCTATTTTCCAATCAGTGTATAAATCGCCAAAAGTCAGGCTAAACCCCTTAACTCAAAATAGTTCTCAGATCATTTTCTTAGTCATTTGTTTTCATGAATTCTATTTTCCAAGTAAAATTTAATTAATTATTATTCTTCTGAGAACTCTTTGGAGTTAAGGGGTTGAGTCTACTTGCAACAAAACAATTTTATACAAACAGTATTTAAATCAGTATATAAATCGTGTTTTTGTCGATTTTTATACGGATT
Source organism: Chrysopilus asiliformis (assembly GCA_964034945.1). Classification (NCBI taxonomy): domain Eukaryota; kingdom Metazoa; phylum Arthropoda; class Insecta; order Diptera; family Rhagionidae; genus Chrysopilus; species Chrysopilus asiliformis. The sequence goes on along the minus strand of OZ035962.1, from coordinate 91,287,750 downwards.
TAAATACTGTTTGAATAAAATTGTTTTGTTTCGGCTCCTTTTGCATTTTAGTATGAACATGTTTGACTATGTTCCAGATTTTTTTTATGTGAAAAAAATAAAGGATAAGTCCTGGGCACCAATCATGTATTCCGACGCGTCTCTGTCTTTCGACTTCGACGCAGCTTTTAACTCTTGACTTCGCCATATCAGCATCTTCAAATTTCCTGGAGTGACAGTCAGAAACACCTTTCGATTCATAGTGATGATTCCGCGAAATTTCAAGCTGCAGATATGGCGAAGTCAAGAGTTAAAAGCTGCGTCGAAGTCGAAAGTCAGAGACGCCTCGGAATACATGATTGGTGCCCTAGGTTTTGTGTACTCTTTTCTAGAGGTGATCTGCGGTGGCAGCTGTCAATCCGTGATCATTCATCTGAAATCAGTGAAATAAGTGTAAAAAATAAAATAAAATAAATTTTCCCATTTTTGGACCCTCGAAAGCCTCTCCGCTCTGCTTCCAAAGCGCGAATTCGCAAAATCGGGATTTTCGCACAAAAAAGTGTATCAAAGCGTGTCGCTGGTTCCTTTCTTCCAAAAAAGACATAAGTAAAATACATATTAATTTGTCTCAAATCAATAAATTATAAATTTACTTTGCTTTGCTATAGAGAGAAAGTATTGTATTCATGAAGAAGACCGTCTCGAGAAAGGGGGCAGGTAGAAACTTTCTGATCAGTACTAAATCTGGGCATCAATCGTGTAACGAGACGTGTCTCCGTCTTTGAGCTGAGATGGCGACATCGACGCGACACGTTTTTCTAATCGTGTATCGCGACACTAAAAAGTTTGAACGTTCAATGGATTGAATTTCTTAAATCAATTATAGGTCATGCTAAATAAAGCTTTCCGAGTGCACAATACGGACCAGTTTTGCTCACTACAAATATCTTGCTACAGAAACGTCAAGATAAAAATGTTTGCATTAGCTGAAATTAATTTTATGTTAAGTTCACCAGAAAAAAGGGAATTACGAGTTGTTCGCAGGTTCTCAAGGGACAAAAATGATCCGTTTCAGCTCATCTCAAAACCGTAGTGTATAATTAATAGACTTTTTGCTTGAGGTGAATAAAAATCAAATCCACCCACAAAAGTTTTCTCTTTTTGTTGCTGGAAGCACCAGTGTCAAACGCGCCCCTCGCTAAGGCTTTATTTTCATCCATGAACCTTCCCACTGGTTTTAACTCGTTATCTTCCTGAAATAATATAAATTTATTATAATTTGAATACAAAAACTTTTATTTACTTTGGTTCCTTCATTGTGAAATGACAGACGAAATGACTCTGAGTGACGCCTCGAACTGTGTCGCTGAACGAAAAGACGCGTCGCTAGTATGCAAAGACGCGTCGCCATACACGATTGCTTTTCTTAATGAAAGACGCAATTTCGTGTCTGCGTCGCGTTACACGATTGATGCCCTGATTCAGGCAAAATTATCAGAATGTCCGTGCTATGTTTGTCGGTCTGTCGGTTTGTCTTTGTATCAGTCTGCCTGTCTGTTGGTCTGTCAAATTAATTAATTATAAATTAACATTAAAACATACCGCTTTTGCTTTCACAGCTCCAATTTATTTTACCAAAAATAACCTCACTTTTCGTTTCCATGCCTATAATAGTGGTTGGTGAATTTTTTGACATTTGCGGTGAGAAATTGATCGATGGAGTTCTCATGTATCTGTGATCACAAAACAAAATAATGAGATAACTCTGTTATTCAGTTTTCCCAAGCAACAAGTTTTCACTTTTTGTTAACCACAAAATGGTTGCTGATACAGTCTGGACTTCTGAATTTAAATTCATTTCTTATTTTTGCACTGGTGCTTACTCAAGAAAATTTGTCGCCCATTAATATCTACTCTAAACCTTTCCGACACCCCTCTTCTGTATAGTAGATCTGAAAGGATTTCGACTCAATCTTGATTCCGAGGCCGCAGTCCGGTTAAAGTGGGTTTTCTGGGAAGGGGTTGAAGTCTTTAGTAAATAAAAAAAATCATTCAATAATTATTTTTCAGATATTTCTAATCTCACCCGATGATTCACCGCAAGCGATTCGACATTATTTTCGAGTTCCATTTCAACAAGAAGTTTTAATTTCTGTTAAGCCAACAATGATCACAACATCTGAGAAATTAAGAAAATATTCACCCCAGAGGTATGAAATATCTTACATTAGAGCAGGCGGGCAACGCGATTGTAAAGACCATCCATCAATGCTTAAGTCCTGTGTCCACATGGAAGTTTATTTGCAGAAGTCGCTTCTAGAAGAGATTTCTGGTGTCACATCTTCTGGAAGTTCACTTGCAGTTAGTGTTTCCACGGGAAAAGCTTCCAGAAGTCTCTGCTAGAAGCGACTTCTGCAAATAAACCTCCATGTGGACACAGGCCTTAAGCATTAATGGATGGTCTTAAAGTGGTAATTGGAGTTTTTGAAATACGTGGAAATAAGTGAGAAGTAAGTATGCGGACTTCGATGCGCACTCCCATACTGGGTTTTACTTGTTTCGAAAATTCTAATTGCCTTTTTAGCAGCATTCTACTGGTTTACCAACGCAGTGCGCGTTTGACTTTAGCCGGTTAATTTAAATCGTGAAAATTTCAGATGAGAATTTATGTTGATTTTCTTTTAGACGACAGTGCTATTTTAGCGGGGAAAGATATTTACAATATTATAAAATTTACACGCAAAGTAATTGCAATTACGAATGTTTAACAAATTTTACATACGCCAAATGTGGATGCGTTCGGTTTTCAATGCCTCGTAAGTATTGAGTGAAACTTCGAAATTTTGTTTTGTGTTAATAAAATTTTATAGAGTTTACAACTAAAAAAATGTATTCTTTTTTATACAAATACTTGATTTTATTTCAAGTTTTTATTTTTAATTTTAGAAATGGCTTTAAAATAATTAGGATATTTACTTAAATTCTTTAGGTACTGACGACATACCAGTTTGTGGATCATCCAAAGTTAGATGTTATCAACAGGCCGAGGATGATCTTCTGCGATTAGAATTTGAAGAAGGTATAAAGGAATCTGGTGAAAATTATCGAGGAATGACGGAATGCAACTGTTTACCATCATGCACTTCCTTGGAATATGAAGTGGAAATTTCGCAGGCCGATTTCGATGTGCATGAGCTTTTGAGGCAATTTAATGACTCCTATCTGGATGAGAATCCTGGGTAAAAATTAAAAAAAAAGTGACCGAAAATTCTTCGTAAAATTCTTAAAATTAAACTTCAGATGTCTAAAACTTGTTTTGTTAATGATTTTTTTTTACAGATTCGTAATGTCACGTTTGTCAATATTTTTTAAACAATATCAATTTATAACAACAAAACGCTCCGAATTATACGGAACTACTGATTTTTTGGCCAACTGTGGAGGTCTTTTAGGACTTTTTATGGGATTTTCGACATTAAGTCTAGTGGAGTTAATTTACTTTTGTACAGTTCGGTTAACGTCCAATATAAAAATGAGAATGAAGAAAAAACATACCAGAGCACCCTGCCAACTGGAGAAATGATTTGTAAGGATTACAGACATTTTATTTTCTATGAAATAAATTAATATAAAAAATATGTATGATATTTTCTTCATTAAAAATATTTTATTTTTCATAGAAAATTCATAATGTTTTAACCGATTTCCTTAGAATTCGAAAAAGTGTGTGATTTGAAACACCTGGAAATAATTTTTATTAAAGAATTTCCTTTAAAATGTACTTAATTCAACTTTTTTTAATTTGATTTCGATTGAAGGATACTTTTAAATAGGAGTACGCCCATTTTTCAAATATTTGAGGTAGAAAAATTACTTATGTTCTGTTTGCGTGCCAATTTTATTCAATTCTCTAAAAAGCGTAGCGTGTTTTTCATTCCCAGTTGCATAATACTTTGTCTGCTGTCTCCTATGTAATAAAATCGTCACTCGTGTTGGTAGAAAGATTTTTTCCACGCCCGAAAATTCTCTGAATTTACAACATAGAATTACATATAATTCATTCATTGACAATTTTTTTTTGGTTTGAACTATTTTTAGCAAAAAATTGGGTAGTCAAACTAAAAACTGTGTGTAACATAAAAGCTGAGTTTATTTCCAATATTTGTAGGTGCGATGACACTATTTATTTACTTTTACCACCTGTATGAATTTTTCGTGGTAGAAAATCATGTTAATTTCTGTCGGTACTGATGACATACCAAAGTGCTCAATATCGCAGTGCACGCCCACATTAATATAATATATTTCATACCTCTTGCGAAAAATTGAGCACCGGTTAGTTATAAAATTTTTTTTTTTAAATTTCGATAACAAATTTTCTAGATCATACATTTTGTTTGTAAGGGGTATGCCCATAAAATACGCTAATTCGCTTTTTCGCGAATTTTTGTTAAAATTTAGTATTGCCGTTACACTACCGCATACCACCCCCCCTACACGACCCCTTTACCCGACCACATGGAGTGGATTTTCAAGTCCAATTTTTGAAAGCGGGAAGCACACTGTCTATCATATATATTTCGGAAATTTTGGCCGTTTTTGAATTCTTTTTGCTCCTTCCCCATTTTTGCAAAAAATCTCGAAAGAGCCCCGGAAAAGAGGTTAGAGAAAGGAGGGTGGGAGTTAATCAAATTTTGCCGTCAGACTACCTCTAAATGAATAAAATGTTTTAAGAAGTTTAAATGTTAAAGAAAGCATAAAAAAACCATCAAATATCCTATATGATGATTTCGAAAAATCCGTATGTATAGGAGAGGAGAGAAGGAGTGGTCCAACTGAATTTTGATGTGAAGACCAGTTATGTAAAATCATATGCTAAAGACATTTCATGTTTATAATTTTTTTGATATAACTCATCGTTTTCAAGAAAATCGCAAAAAACTATTTTGTTTGTATGGGGGAGGGGGGATGGAATGATGCGATTTTGCCCGTTCAAGAACTTACCCAAATAGCATTTTAAGCAGCAATTATGGTGTTTATCCCCATATTTCGTCACCATGCAAGTCGCGGCGATAAGCAATTTATGTCGCAAATACGTATCTAGTTGTGCCAACGAGACGCGCAACGAGACCCATAGTGGGGAACACTTTTCAGCGGTTTGCGGCGCCGCAATTATAACGACAGGGACGTAATTAGTTGCCTCATGCGCGAGCGTCATCTGACGGCATTATATCACACAATTACACAAATCATCGAGCGGGTTTTCTTTCTCCCTCGAATGCTTGCTAGTAAACAGAGATGAACAAATAAAAACGTAAGCAGAAGACGAACGAGAAAAATCTAATGGCGACAAATTAATGGAAACTTTTGTGGAGTGTTATTTTATAATGGACTTTTCTTCCGGTTGCATGTCGTGATTTTAATTGCCATTAAAATTTTTCGACAATATTGGATCTGAAATTTAAACAGATTTTAATGGGCCATCGAATTATTTTGTTTTTAATCAAAAATTTCTTTAATTTTATTTTATCGGTAAATTTTTGCAATGAAATTTTGATGCCAATAAAATTATGCTGTTTCAAAAATGTATGCTATCCACTTTTTATGCAATATCCTTCAGTCATTCGCCTGAAATAAGAAATTTAATTCTCGAAACGAAATCGTTTCCATCAAATGTCAGTGAGAAATATGGCGGCTGAAGGCATCAATTTTTTTTGGTGTTTCTCAGACGGGGAGCTTTAATGAAACTTTAGTGGCAGACTATTTCGACCCGAAAACCATCAAATGCTGCTCTATCGCTGCAGGATTTTCATGAAGCGAATGTTGCCCCAAAGATGAACCGTGGGTCACCAATTTCCCCACTAAAGCAATTGTGGCTTTGCAGACGCATTATTAATCGCTGCGACGCGCTCGTCACTTCTTTCGCTTCTTTTACGCGGATGTGAATTATAGGTGTAAATTTTTAGCCCCGATTGCGTAAATTGCTGCATTTTAAAGCCGCAAAGAACAAATCTCATGTTCCCGTACTTTTCGATGCTATTTGGGTAGCCTAGCTATTTACGAGAAACCGAAACTATACAAAATTCCAAATCTCTAGCTCAATACTTTCTCAATACTTTCAAACTATACAAAATTCCAAATCTCTAGCTCAATAATACTTTCGAAGGTTATGGTGTTCACGGACGGACGGACAGACGGACGGACATGCGGAAATCAAAATCTTTTGTCATCCCTAAGTGCCTGTTTACACACCGTTGATCCAGGCGCCTGGCCATGAATAAAACTGTCAAAATACAGGCAAGACGAGGGTGTCCCCCACTTCCTCGTCTTGCCTGTATTTTGACACTTTTGTTCATGGCCAGGCGCCTGGATCAACCGTGTGTAAACAGGCACTAACACCCTGGTGTAGTTCATTTTTGTGTCCGATGATTGTTTCGATGCGTTACAAACGGTATACTAAATCTTATATACTCCTACTAGCTTGATGGTCTATGTTGGAGCTAAACTTCAGGCCAATCGGCTCGGTAGTTTCCCCGCGAAAGAGTAACATAGCGCAAAAACTAAGTTTCGAAATCACTTTACCCCCTCCCTTTACTCCCCCCACCCCTCACGCTACTTTTCCGTATGCATATGTTGGAACCAGAACTACCACAGACACTCATGCCAAATTTCAAGTCAATCGGTTCGGCCGTTTTTGCGTCAAAGAGGAACAGACAGACACCAACTCATTTTTATATATTAGTATGATGATTAGTATGATATGATATGATATATCATATCGAGTATAAAAATGGGTTTTCTTTTTTAGGGGTATTCACGTATAATTTTAATTTTTCTTTCGACATGTGACGGAATGCAATTGTTTACCTATTGTAGAATTATTGTAGAAAAACAAGTAAAAACGAAATCTTTTAACATTTTTTAAAATAATTAGTCTGCCTGAAATGATGATGTAATTCATAAGTTGACCTCGACATTACAGTCAAACCTGGATAAGTGGGACCTGGGTAAATGGGAAACCTCTATTACTGGGATGGATTGCTCGGTCCGAGCATTTCTTAACAGAAGTTGGAACTTAGGGTAAGTGGGAAACCTCTATAAGTTTCGACTGTATATGAATTATTACATTTCGTGACAGGCAATAATTCAGCCTTTTAAAATTTTTTTTCAGATCATTATCTTATTACATGTCATTAGGAGAAATATTATTTAATGACTCTTTCGCTGTTTTTCGCAATCACTAATATTGTTACAGGTGTTGTTAATTTATTAGCACCTCAGATTGTCAGGAAATATCTGACTGTCGGAATACTCGATTGAGATTTAAAATAGAGTTTCAAAATCTTTTGAATTAAAAGAAACCTCCTTTTTCGAACGAATTTTTTTTAATTAAGTAAATCATTTAAATTTTCAAATAACTTTCACTAATGTCAATTTACAGCATCGAAATGGCTTCTAGCGATAACAATTTAGTTGAATATCACGAAATTTATAACGAAAATTTTACTAAAGTGATTTGTTCAGTTTTTTCCGAGTTTTGTTATCACAGTACTATACACTGTGTACGATATTTGAGTGAAAAAGGCCGGAATATTATAGAAAAGTAGCTTTAAAAAAATAACAGAAATTCTGTTTTATCTAAACAATTTTCTTTTTTTCAGAATATTGTGGTTAGTAGTTTTTGCTATTTCGATATACGGATGTGCAATGCTTTGTTTAAATATTTGGACAAAGTGGATTGAAACTCCTGTAATTGTAAACTTTTCCGAAAAATCTGTAAAAGTATCGGATGTTCCATTTCCGTCAGTAATAATTTGTCCAGATATAAAACATAGCAAAAAAGATTTGGATTTCACAAAAATTTATAGATTGCTTAGTGAAATGGAGAAAAATGGTGTTGTTACGAAACCAGACAACATCACAATTGATGAGTATGGTTTTTTTTTATTAAAATTTTTATTTTCGTTACGTAAACATTGCTTTTTTTCTAGTTATGAAAACTTTCAAGCCGTCCTACAAGTCTGTGGCGCTGAAATTAATAAAAATTTTACTTTCATAAATGATAAAAGGATAGTTATTGAGCAGAGATTATTGAAACTTGCAACATATTTTCCGGATACTTTAAAACTATGCACGTGGAAAGGAAGACATGTGGCTTGTGAACAATTTTTCACACCAATCATACGGGATGAAGGTGTTTGTTATCAATTCAATGGATTAAGGGAAAATCCACTCTTAAAATATTCATTGTGCGTAAAAATCAAACATATTGAAATGGTTTTAAAGAGTTTTTAGAGAATAAATTTCTAATATCTTTTTATAAAAGACAACTCGGTTTTTGCGTTTTAGAATTCTTCAATAAGGACTAAAGTTTTATCATATCATCATACTATATAAAAATGAGTTGGTGTCTGTCTGTTCCTCTTTCATGCAAAAACGGCTGAACCGATTGACTTGAAATTTGGCATGAGTGTCTGTGGTAGCTCTGGTTCCAACATAGGCATACGAAAAAGTAGCGCGAGGGGTGGGGAGGAGTCAGGGGAGGGGGTAAAGTGATTTCAAAACTTAGTTTTTGTGCTATGTTGCTCTTTCGCGGGGAAACTACTGAACCGATTGGCCTGAAATTTGGCATAAATGTTCGTCGGGGGTCCAGCCCCAACATAGACCCATTAAAAAGTAGCCCGAGCGGTAAGGGAGTAAGGGTAGGGGGTAAAGTGATCTCGAAACTTAGCTCTTCCTCTATAGTTGCGTTTTTTAATGTTCTAGAACACTAAACATTAAAAAAACTATCCAGAGTAAGTGGGAAATTTCATCGAGTTCGAATGGCAACTAGCTTCACGTTGGTTACATCAGTATGCCGTTACTGCTACATTTTCTTGATATTATTACGATTCGCTATCTCCCATAATTAAAACTATTTCGCTATCGAACAGAACCAACGAACCACCAACACAAAATCCTCAATTGAGAATAAAATGTCAGATTTATTATGTTGAAGTTAGCAGCATTTCATTACCGTACATTACCGTATAAAATTTCCCTTTGTTCCAAGCGCTGTTCGAGATGAAAAGGTGGTGCAAGATTTTGTATGGAAAGCTTGTTCTGAACTGCTTCAGAACATTAAAAAAACGCAACTTATGTTACCCTTTCGCGGGGAAACTACCGAGCCGATTGGCCTGAAGTTTAACTCCAACTTAGACTATCAAAAAAAATAAAAATAATGCCCGGAATGCCGATTTTTTCGGGGAAAATTTGGAAAAAGGAGATTTGCGCTATTCTTACAAGACCTTTCGTTTCGAATTTTGAAAATCTAACATAGCTCCTGGCAACGCAGATCATTTTGCAAAAAACCGCGTAAAAATAGGTCCAGTAGTTTATGAGTTTTCTAATCTCAGACAGACCAACCAACAGAGAAACTTCCATTTAAGATTAATTAATCTCTGGTATAATTTTACCAACATGACGAAAGAATGTATCAAATGAGGAAAAACGCTAGAATCTACCCTTTTTTGCATTATTCTAATGACGTTCAGTTGTTAAATTTTAACTACATGGTTGCCCCCCCCCCCCCCCCCCCCCCCCTTACCCTTATACAAATTAAACAGTTATTAGCGATTTTCCCGAGCCCCGAGTGTCTTTCGAAAAAAATATGAAGGCAAAATGTATTTAGAATATGATTTTACTTCTTAATACATAAAAATCTCATGGGAACACTCCTTCCTCCTTTAAAAACAAATTCTCAAATATAGAAAAAGTCAAGATAAAATTAAGAAGAAAAAAAAATTTAAAGAGTCGGGAAAAACATGTCGGCAATAAAATTTTGAAAACGTCCTCATGCCACTCAAAATTACAGTTTACTTAATTAATTTTTAATTTTATTAAATTTACATAATTTCGGAATAAAGTGATGCGTACAAAGGCGTCATTACAATTGATTCAACAGGATTACGTTCAGGAATATTGGTTAGTTTTCAAGGATTCATACAAGACTTGGACATCTTATGTTCGGGTTTTATTCAAGGTTTGAAGGTGATTTGCCTTTTTTTATTATTAAAAAATCGTGTTTTTTGACACAATTCTATTAAACATAAATTTCAGCTATACGTTATTCATCCATTTGACGCACCACAGTCGATAAAGAACTTTTACAGGATACCATTCCATTATGAGCATTTGGTGTCTGTTTTTCCGAAATTAATTACCACTTCGGAAAATTTACTGGATTACCATTACACAAAGTAACTACAGTCGCATCTAGGAAAAATCGAATTGCGATAGCCTCGATAACTTGACATTTTTTTCAAAACCGTTCAAGTTCGGGTTATCAAAGTTCGACTGTATAAAAAAAAAATTCTTGAAATTTGTAATTTTTCGGAAAATTTTAGGCGGAATTGTTTTACAGCTGATGAGAGGCAATTGAAATTTTATAAGGTTTACACACAAAACAATTGTTATTATGAATGCCTAACAAATTTTACATATGCAACATGTGGTTGTGTTCGGTTTTCTATGCCAAGTAATAATACCTAATTTATTCTGGGTTTACACGAATGACAGATAATGACAATCTGTCATAAAAGAATGGACAAGTTCATTATTTTATGAGAGATCGGCCTTTTTCTGACAGAAATAATGAAAAAAATGATATGACAAATTTCTCATTCGTGTAAACGCAGCATTACTTTCTTAGAATTTTCAATTTTCCACAAAACACTTTTTCTAGGAACGCCACAAATGGGAGTGTGCGATACTTCTAAAATCGCGTGCTACGAGAAAGCGGAAGATAACTTCCTACTTCTTGATTTGGAAGATGATTGGAGAAATTCTAATTCAACTTTTCGCAGTTTCTTTGACTGTAATTGTTTACCATCGTGTACATTTGTGGAATATGATGTTGAGATTTCTGGAGTGTTCAACGATTTTAATAAGAGTATCAACGAGATAGATCCGACATATGTGAGAAATTATCCTGGGCAAGTATTGAATGAAAATTTTAATAACCGTTTTGGTTATCAAAAGAAATTAAAAAGTGTAAAGTTGGAGATTGATTTTTTTAAAAAAAACCTTAAAAAAAACCACACATATAAATTGTCTAATTTTTTCCACCACAAAGTTTTCATAATTGCGCATTTAAAATACCTTATTTTGCCTCATATTACATGTTTTTTTTTGTAATTTTTTCCCACAGATTTATGATCACAAAATTCATTGTGTACTTCAAAGACTATGAACATATTGGAATCATACGATCTGAATTGTATGAGACGACTTCATTTTTAGCAGACTGTGGTGGACTATTAGGACTTTTTATGGGATTTTCAGCATTAAGTTTGATTGAATTGTTCTATTTTGGCATCATACGGCTTTTTATCATATTAAGGACTCAAAGGAACAAGAGAAAAGTTGGTCAGGGTATAATTCGAGTACTGAAAGCTGATTTGGGAAGAAAATAGAATTTTAGATTCTAAAATATGTTGGAAATTTTCAATATGTACACACAGAGAAAAAAACAATAAATCTAATTATTTTTCAGTTGGAGTCGGGATTACAAGTGAAAGTTTTATTACCATAAAAAAATCTATAAAAAAAATTAATTAAACTTAACAAAAAGAAAACACAAATAAAAACAAAAAAAAAACTAAAATAGTGATTCTTATTTAAAAAATCAATAAAAACTTAAAAGAAAAAACATGTACAAAAATTTTGATCATTAAAAAAAATTTGCATCAAAAACGACATTTTTTGTGTCAATATGAAAGATATTGGATTTAAGGCTATTTTGACGTCGCTGATTTTGAGTCGGATCGCCAGATTCACTCTACTTCTGGAGATACCAAAAAGAAAATATTTTCGATACCAAAAAAGTTGCTTAAAAATTTTTCTTTTTCGTATCTCTAGAAATAGAGTGAATCTGGCCAAAATAAAGTCCGATTTAGAATCAAAATATGATCTAAAAAAATACTACCTCAATATTTATACTCTATATGATATATCATATGGAAATATATTAGATTTAGTAGGGGAGACTGGTCCTAGTTGTCACAAAAATCATAAAGATCCTTATTTCTGGAGACAATGAAGTTAAATTGCCAAGTCAAACGCATAAATCATATATTCGGGCTTTCGTCCTTCATTAATTGTACAAATTATTTAAAATTTCAAGTAATAACGTCATGAAAATAATGTAATAAAAATTTAAGTCTACTGTGACAACTTACCCCAAGGCTGGGGTTGGTTGTCACAACGTGCGGTCCTCGTTGTCACAGGTCATTCCCGGCATAATTAGGGTAACAAAAAAAACTCTTTGCCCCGCAGATCTATCATGAGCTCACAGTCTATATTTGATGCACTGAAGTCACCCTGCATTGGGTCTGCTACTTGACTAAGTTTCATAACAAACCACGCACAGTAGTTCTTCGTTGTCTTCGTCTTCATCGCTGTTAACTACTCATTTCTGTATCTCACGTCCTTTATTTTCCTTCTTCTTATGTTTGTTGAGTTTCAGATTCTTCAATCTGCAGATTTTCCTGCTCTGCAGTAATAAATAGCCGTGCTCTGCAGTGACAAATAGCCCCTGAGACAACTAGTACCGACAGACAAATAATTTTTGACAGCCATTTAAACCTATAACACTTAACGTAAAACCTAAACACTCAAAATTACGTTTAAAGTCGATCAATATCCTAAGAGATACCAATCAAAATACACTTCTATCTTAATATTGTATGGCAAATAAACAAAATCAATAAATCCATTAGAATTTACTCACTAACGATATTTTTTGATTTCGAGTTAAAAAACGTAACATTTGAGGTCGATCGCCAGGATACTTTCTGAGGTTGGCAGTGGTGGAGTGCGCTTCGAAATTGCCGAAGAACCGATTTCAAAAATATTTCTGAATTAAGAGATATAGCCATTGTGACAACTAGTACTTGTGACAACGAGGACCAGTCTCCCCTATACCGTTTGTTACGTATCGAAACAATCATCGGACACAAAAATGAACTAGACCAGAGTGTTAGGGATGACAAAAGATTTTGATTTCTGCATGTCCGTCCGTCTGTCTGTCCGTCTATGCTTCAGTCCGACCGTGAACACCATAACTTTCGAAACGATTGAGCTAGGGAGCTGAAATTTTGTAAGTGGCTAGTATAAGTTCCTGAACGGTCACAATCGAACCATTCCTTCGTCCCCCACCCATACAAACGAAACAGTTTTTTGCGATTTTTTCGAAAACGGTGGGTCATATTGAAAAATTTATAGATGTAAAGAATAGGATTCTACATAGTTCATCCATACACCAAAATCCAATCGGACTACTGATTCCTCCCTCTCCCATAAAAATGAAATTCTTTTTTCCTGTTTTCTCGAAAACTGTGCATCGTATCGAGAAATTGGTAAGAGTGAAATGTGTTTAGAACATGATTTTACTTAACTATTCCATACGACAAAATCCAATCGGACCACAGATTTCTCCCTCTCCTATACAAAAGTATTTTTATACCCGTATGGTGAAACCAAAGGGTATATTAACTTTGCCTTACCGTTTGTAACGCCAAGATCCCGTCATCACACAAAAAATGAATTACACTAGTGTGTTTAGAATGAAAAAAAATTGAATTTTGCATGTCCGTCTGTCTGTCTGTCTGTCTGTCCGTCCGTCCGTCCGTCCGTCTGTTTGTCTGTGGCGCGGATTGCGGGCGCACGGATTGAGCTAGAGACTTGAAATTTTGCGCAGATTAATTTTTCGTAAAATGCGAGGCCAAGTTCGTTAATGGACAAAAATGGACCATTAGGGGGGGTACCCCCCATACGAACGAAAACGTTTTTTGCGAATATCTAAAAAAACGGTACATGTTATCAAAAAAGTGCAAGAACAAAAGTTATTTAGAATATATTCTACATAAAACTCCCATACATCAAAATCCGATTGGAACAAGTTTTAAAAAAATCTTATTGGAAAATTTGAATTCAAATGAAATTTTGATACGCCGTTCAATTAAATCACCATACGGGTTTTCAATAATTGCCAGATTGGCAATTATAGCTTTTGTTATGTTTTTAAATAAATATTTTGTCTGCCATCATATAGAGTATTTGACGAATGGTGCCAAGAGATTAAAGTTTTTTTTATATTTTATGCAGATGGTAGGTCTGGGGGGATATAATTGATGAATAAAAAAATTATGAAAAATAAAATAAAGGAAAAATAAATAAATATCGCAAAAACGAAATAATTTTTGTTCGTTTTCGTTATGTTTTTCGTTATTGTAACGGAATTAAATTTCTATTACGTTGAAACGCAATTTTGAGGAAAAAGCCGGAAAATCGTAATTTGTTTCGTTATTTCGTTACGTTACGATAACGTTTTCCATCCCTGGATATATCATGTAGGAGTATATTAGATTTAGTATACCATTTTTTTATATACCAAATTTTAAAAAACAGATTTTTTTGAAATATGTTAGAGATTTTTTTGAAATATGGTATATGTTGTTAGAGTTAGAGATACGTAAAAATCGTGAAAGCAAAAAATGTTCTGCAAAGTTACTCGTAAGTGTCGAATCAAATTTTATTAGGAAATAATTTAATTAACTGCATGATAATTGTAAAGTAATTATTGCGCCCAACCCCTACCAGATTTATTACTTTTTTTTATTAGTATCGCACAATTAGCAATTTCAAACAGTTTACCATAGTTTGTGCTTAGAGGAAGTAAAATAAAATATTTTTGAAAACATTTCCAGTCTCTAATTGTTTTTTTTTTTTGAAAAGTTAAAATGTATAACGCTATTTTAAGGTAATGAAATAATTTTACTGATTGGAAATATTGTATATAATATTCGATTTTTATGCAAAATGGGATAGATATCAAACACAACTAACCATTTTAACAAGATTTAAAACTCAGTGTAAAAAGATGAAGGGTGTTGTTGTAAATTTTTGCAAAAATAGCTCCATTCATGGTTTACCTTATGTTGTTGATGAAACAAAATCGATTTCTGAAAGGTAAATTACGGCCATTTTACATTTTTATTGATTGTATGCCTCATCAGTTTTTCAAACATTTTCAAGAATGTTTTGGAGCGTCTTTACATTGGGGTCATTTTCACTTTGTATATTTTTATGCGTACATCTGTGGAATGATTACACAAATAAACCAATAATAATTACATTTGAAGAAAAACCAACATATATTTGGGAACTTCCATTTCCCACTGTTTTAATCTGCCCATTGGCGAAATTCCATCATCGATCATTTGATTTTTTGGGTATCGCCAACGAAATAAATAAATTTAATCAACCGTCAGAACGCTACGATATTCGGAAAACCTATCATATTCACAGACCTCATACTGTCTCAAAAGATAAGTATGGAATTATGTTAATTAGGAAGATTTAACTTTAAGATTTTTCTCACAGCTACACAAAGTTTTTAGCTATCAAGCAATTATGCAATCGCACGCCGGTAGATTTCATCTTTGAAGATGATAATGAAGATCCAGCTAAGATTATTAAAGAAATCATACCAAAATTTAATGAAACTTTTATAAAATGCAAGTGGAGAAACGAATTCTATCCCTGCGGTAAATTATTTGAAGTAATTTTAACACAAATTGGAGTTTGTTATAAATTCAATGGACTTTCAAATAATGAACTATTTTGGGACAATCGGGATAATGGGTAAATCTTCTTTCTTAAGCTTTTATTCGATGCCAATTACACGAAAAATATTAATTTTTGACAATTGAAAACTTTTTTCGTGATTTAATGGATATGCAAAGTGAAAATTCTCCTGAAGTCGAAAGGAGTTTTTGGAACTTAGAAGATGGCTATTTTGGTAAAAGAACGAGTAATGCATATCCAAGAAAACAATTGTCTACTGGGGTGAAGGCGGGACTGTCGGTACTGCTTCAAGGAAACACTGAGGATACTATAAATTGTCTTAACAATTTGGGTGGTTATAATGTATGTATTTTAAAAACTGAAAATATTTAAAAGAACTTTTAAACTTTTGCTTAAAACTTTGCAATTTGTGTTTTGTAAAAAATAATCTGTATTTGTTATGGCAATCCGCAATAATTGAAAAAAAAAACTCCTAATCAATGAGTAATAAGAAAATCTGAAAGGTGAAATATTTATTTAACACGCAAAATTAGATCCATATGCTGCTGCCTGATGAGTTTCCTGCTGTTGAAGTTAAATACCAAGCCAGGGTGAGTTTCGGGAAGGAAACACTTCTAGGATTGACCCCAGAAATGATATCGTCGGCGGATGAATTAAAGTCGTATGATATAAAAAGGTATATTTGCTATATTTAAATTCCAGTTTGTCTCAAAACCGGCTTTTAAGGCGGGAATGTTATTTTCATAATGAGCAAAAGCTCAAGTTTTTTAAGGTTTACACTTTCGCAAATTGCATTTATGAATATGTCACTAATTACACCTTCGCAAAATGTGGCTGTGTTCATTATTCTACACCTGGTCAGTATTTTTAACCATTCAATAAATTATTTTGGGTACAAACTATTATGGCATTTTTCAGAAATTTTCGGATATAAAATTTGTGGTGCTTCTAAAATTACTTGCATGTATAACGCTGTCAGTGCACCAGCTGAAAGTCCAGAAATGAAATTTGAGGGAATTAAATGCTATCCGACTTGCACATCATTAACAATGCGAGTTGAAAGATCAGAAGCTACTTATAAGGGGCAAGAGATCTGCAATCATTCTTTAGGGTAAGTAATTTAATGAATTATTATTGGTAGTATGTTCTAGCTATTTGAAAAAGCTATATAATGTGGTGTTTCCCAAGTTAGCGTGGGGTAATACCAGCGGGTACCAGAAACTTCCAAAAGAAAATGGCCAAAAACCAAGTTTTGAGGAAAAAATCAATAGTTATTACATCTCATGTAAGACTGTAAATATGAACAGTAGAGGAAAAAAATATTATGTCACGTTTTTGTTATAGGCTTGAATTAGGAAAATTTTCGCCTGCGGCGCATTTCTATCTTTTTTTGATATCTCTATATATAAAAGATTTTAATCTGACTGATCAACGCCCAGATCAAACCCCTCGAGCTAACAACCCCTGGATCTATCACGTAGATACTCATTAAATTTCACCCCTAAGGGGGTAAATGGGAAGTCGATAGGCAGGTGGTTGGTGTTTTAAAACATTGATTTTTACCATGAACTCTGGCTGAGAAACATCACTTGGAGGTTTTGAAGGTCACCCCGTCAAGAATTTGGTTTCAGAATTTTACAATTCAAAACGGTCCTGAAGCGAAAACGTTTTGTCTCAAAAGTTTTTAAGCTATTTTTGTGCAAAATAAGTAATTCAAAATAATTTTAACCTGGCAACGACGGCAAGCTAGTCTTATATATTTATACCCGTATGGTGAAACCAAAGGGTATATTAACTTTGCCTTACCGTTTGTAACGCCAAGATCCCGTCATCACACACAAAAATGAATTACACCAGTGTGTTTAGAATGATAAAAAAAATTGAATTTTCCATGTCCGTCCGTCTGTCCGTCCGTCCGTCCGTCCGTCTGTCTGTCTGTCTGTCTGTCTGTCTGTGGCGTGGATTGCGGGCGCATGGATTGAGCTAGAGACTTTAAATTTCGCTCAGATACGTTTTTCGTAAAATGCGAGGCTAAGTTCGTTAATGGGCAAAAATGGACCATTAGGGGGGGTACCCCCCATAGGAACGAAAATGTTTTTTGTGAATATCTCAAAAACGGTGCATCTTATCAAAAAAGTGCAAGAACAAAAGTTGTTTAGGACATGATTCTACATTAAAGTTCCTTACATCAAAATCCAATTGGAATAAATTTTAAAAAATCTTATTGGAAAATTTGACTTCAAAATGGAATTTTGATACAACTGTTCGCCGTTCACTTAAATCACCATACGGGTTTTCAATAATTGCCAGATTGGCAATTATAGCTTTTGTTATGTTTTTCATTGTAATTATTCTAAAATAATTCCAATATATTTATTTTGGTGATATCGTTTGCGTCAACATTTTGCCTACAACAACGTTAAGGGGGCACCCGCGAAAAAAAATCAGCGCGCTAGGGGTGCTCCAGTGAAAAAGGTTGGGAAACACTGCTATAAAGTAATAGTAAAAATCTGAATTTTCGGAATATAGCGTAAATATGGTATTAAGTAGGAAAAAAAATTTCTATTTTCAATTTTTATTTTCAGAACTACATTCAACCGCATAACGATTTTCTATAAAAAGGGCCAATTCTATCAAAAGCGGAGATCAGAAATTTATGGCATCAACGATTTTATAGCAAATTGTGGTGGTCTACTCGGTTTGATGTTGGGAATTTCATTGTTAAGCATAGTTGAAATTATTTATTTTTGTATTATTCGACCGATTTCTGACTTTAATGGAGATCATAGTTAAATTCTGCAGTAAGGAGCCGTCCACGAAATATATCACACTTTTAGGGGTGGTTGCTAAAATGCGCGTAATGCTTTTTGTGGACAGCCCCTAAAAACAACATTAATTTTTTGTCTGTTTAAGTTTAGTATCATGTTTAAAGTTTAGGCTCGAGAATTCTTTTTCCCGACTTCTCGAGAATTCCCGGACAATATTTTTTTTTCATTATTTTCGTGAAATTAGTGTCTAGAATTTCGGGAAGAGAAAATATCTGATGGAAACAGCACATGACTTTCTTATACAAACTCTACGTTTTCCACAATTTTCATGATAACTCGACGAATCAAATTTTAGTTTATATAAAAATGTTAATTTTTATTTTACGGAATCTGAAATATGTTGAAAAGGATTTCTTGGTCAAATTTTAAATATCTCGATAACAGCAAAATAAATAGATTTAGGGTAAAAGAAAAAAATGTTCTTGATTTTAATATTCTTGATTCTTCCAGCAAACATTTTTTCGAAAAATCGTTAGTTTGCAAGCATTTCGCAAAAATCGAATTTTTTACCTTTTAACGAAAATACCCCAATTTTCGGAGAGAATCGCAAAACACCGATTTTTTGGAAATAACGGTATAACTCGACACCGGTTTGAGATATGCAGTTCTTTGAAAAAACAAAAGTGTAGGAAATTTTATTGTCTCCAACTTTTTCATACATAAAATTACTGAAAAATGTGTAAATATATGTAAAATCCTTTAACCTGATTGACTGACTGACTCATCAACGCCCAGCCCAAACCGCTGAAGCTAGAAACTTGAAACTTTCACAGTATGTCCCAACCATCACGTAGGCGGCCACTAAGGTGGAGTTTTCCGAAATTTTACCGCTAAGGGGGTAAGCCGTGGTAAAGGGGGTTTGGGGGTTTTTAAGGAGGCTGAAAAGTTTCACTTGGGGGTTTTCGAAGTCGCTGATCACGAATCCGGTGTTAGATTTTCGAAATTAAAAACGGAAGATTCTGTAAGCGTAACGCAAATATCCTTTTTCCCATTTTCCCTGAGGAAAAATGGCATTAGGGGGTTTTCGGGGTCGCTGATCACGAATCCGGTGTTAGTTTTCAAAACTCGAAACGGAAGGTCCTGTAAGGATAACGCAAATATCCTTTTTTTAACAAAAGTTAATGTATTCTCGGAGTATTAATATTAATTTTCAATTAACTTTTGTCCCAAAATTAAGTGTTATAATAGTTTTATAATAACCGAAAATGGCGTATGTATTTCAAAAACTTCGCCTGCGGCGCTTTAGTCTTCATTGCTGGTTTTACAATTTCCGGCGCCATTTTTATGGAATCTAAAGAGCGTGAAAAATTAAATCAATTTTCGCGTGGGATAGTGTAGCTCTAGAATTAAATCTTTGCGCCGCACTTTGTTTAAAAAATATCGCCTGCGGCGCACATTTATTAATTCTTTATCCTTGGTTTTCGTCCAAATAAAGATTTTCTTACTGTAAAATTTTGTGGTTTCGTTGGTCTGCCAATTTATTAACCCTCTAGTAGCCCAATTTTTTTTTCAATAAGAAATAATTAGAGCAGGGTAATTGTGCTTCAGGAAACCCAGAACGGAAACCCTTTTGTCCCCTAGGTAGTTGTTTGAGTTGCGAGCAGCCGGAAAAAGAGAGCGTATCTAGAAACACACTTGTCGTGGTATAGGAGGTTGATAATTGGAAAAAAGTCAGCTGTATCTGTAGATACACTTGCCTACTAGAGGGTTAATCAAGCCCCCCCCCCCCCCCCCCCTCACCGCTTTTATTTTGTCTCGGCTTTGACTAAAAAAATATGGTCACCACATATAAGTTAACTCCACAAACAAACATATCTGTATAATTTCATGACTCTATCTCGTCACACTAACGCAGTCCCCCCGCCACCGCTTCTCCCACTCTTCATCCTAAGAGTGTGCCGTATTTTTTGGATAGGTCTTAACGCAAAACTATTATTTAATATTTGTAAATTCCAAATATTTACTTTACTTTAAATAAAATATCTTTAGCTTTCATATTCTGCGTTCTCATTAATATTGGATCATACAAGTATTCACAATTTACATATTAAAGGCGCTTTTCACCTGAATGGAAACACGAATTTCTGACAAAAAATTAGATCTATTGCGTATAAATTAAATACACTATAAAACCGTACCTATATAATACTCCACATCATTGCTTTAATGAAATTATCCCGTTTATAAATTCCATTGTCCAACCTCGCCCTTTTTCAAGTCTCCGGAGGGTAACTGGAACTAAATTCACTTCAACCCCTAAGGCATCATTTATTGAACATTTATTCAACATAACCGCTGCAATTCACATATTTCTCATTAAGTTTAAAATGACAAAATTGTGCCGTTCGCCATAGTTTCGCTAGAGTTGGACACAGTCGGTTGGTTTTTCAGCAAATTCAAGGTGAACATAGTCGGTTTTTATACACATTCGTGGTGTTAAATTTACAAGTTTTTGATATTGTGAAGTGCTATGAGTTTTAAGAAGAAACCATGGTAAGAAATTTTTTTTTCTAATAATTGTTGTATCTCTATTGGAAATTAGATGTTTGATTTTATGTGAATTCTCTACATTTGAAGGAAACAACAATCAAATTATTCAAACACCAACACTTTGGACACATTTATGGACTTGGATAATATTTCAATTGCACCGAGTGAAGCTCCATCCGAATTTGATACCAGAAAGAAAATTAAATATGGTAATCCTACACAGGCTGCTTGGGGCATATTTTCTGAATATTGTAACAATAGTACAATCCATGGCATAAAGTATTTGGGTGAACAGAAAAGGCCCTGTCTGGAGAGGTAAATTTCGTTTCGATCGATTCTAAATAGATTTCAATTATACTTTATCTAATTATTTCATGTCGATTAGATTATTTTGGGTATTTGTCTTTGTGCTGTCGATCTATGCATGTTCCCGTCTAACTATGAACATTTGGGAGAAATGGGATACAAATCCAGTGATTGTAAGTTTTGCGGAAAAATCAACGCCAGTGTGGGAAATTCCTTTTCCGGCGGTCACGATCTGTCCGGAAACAAAAGCCCGGAAAGCCGATTTTGACTTTACTAATGTTTACTATGATTTTGCAATAACTGGAAATGCGACCAGTGAAAAAGAGTACGGATAAGATTTTGGATATTTTTTTATATTGGAATTTTGCAAAAAAAAGTGTTTTTTTTTAGTTACATAAATATGGAAGCGGTTTCTCAGATATGTGATTACCATCTCATGCTAGGTATTCCGTTCGGTCATAAAACTGTGTCGTCGAAGGTCATTGAAGATATCTCAAATTTGACAGTGAGCTTTAATAGCACTTTTCTGATATGTAAGTGGAGGAACAAAATGTTGAATTGCTCGGACTTATTTCATAAAGTTTTAACTGAGGATGGTATTTGCTATACTTTTAATTCATTAGATGCCACTGAAATATTCCGGCCGGAAAGGTAATTTTAATATTAGTGACTAGTGGAAAATATCGATTAGTGTGCTGGATTTTTTTTTTATTAAAAAAAGAAAAAAAAAATTTTGGTCAAATATTTGAGCAAATTTTTTTTTCAAATTAAATTTTCTTTTAGTATTTTTTAGGGGCTATTTATAAAATACGATACACTAAATTTCGACATTTCGAAACATCCTCCCCCTCTCTCCCCCTCTTCTTCTCTCCCTATTTAAAGTGTAACGTATTTTACGGACAGCCCCTTACTCAAAACCACCTATTTTTTAAATGAAAATTTAATGATAAAATTTTGAAAATTCATTCAAAAAATACCGGTTTTAATGCGTTTATAGCATACATGACGATTATATATTTGAGAAGAATTTTCGCCAGAATACTGACTGGGATTTAGAGCAAGGATACCGAAAGGATGCTGGTACCATTACTTTCCCTGAAAGAGTATTAGGAGCCGGGGCCCGTGCTGGATTATTTCTTGTGGTAATGGGATTGGAGCGAGAGTATGATTATCTTTGTAGGGGTCCTGTACCAGGTTTTAAGGTAATTTAAGAAATACTGAAAATTTTTATCGTTTTTTTGTGATTTTTTTTGCAGTCTTTCGATTTATGGTGTCTCGATATAAGATTTTTTTTCATATACGACACTAATTGTTTTGTTCTCGTTATTGATATAGAGCGACAGAAATTTGATGTATGGGACATATATACCAATGGACTCAATTCGATGAGTCCGCAGCATGTCTTTATGTGTATTTATTTAACAAAATTTTGTAAAATCTCTTTATACCGAAATACCACGTTGAAAGCCGTTCTTTAGACAGATCTTTAGAATTCCCTTAAGGCAGAAAGTATTGGTGTAAATTAGACAAAATATGTGTGTATATGTATTTGTGTAACAAAAATTTCTAGAATCATTTTCTGACACTACCTCCAATTGAATTTGAATTTTGATGTACGGAAAAGTTACGCAGAATGATATTTTAAGCACTTTTTTTCTAAACAATTTTTTTTAAAAATGAAACGTTTTCGAAAAAAAATGGAAAAAAATATGTTGCATTTGTGCGGGAAAAGAGAAGGAGGGGTTTAACTTTTGATAAAAGCTTGTTATGTGATAAATTTAAACTGTTTACCTCAATCCGTTCTCGAGTTTTCAAATACTTTTGTATAAAAAATGTCAACCCAATTATTCATCATATGAGGTTTAATTATGTAACAAATTTATCATCTCAACGCTGCGCTGGTTGAATAAAGCTTTACACTTTAGATATTATTTTTTTACTTGTTTGGTAGATACTTTGTTCTTTAAAAAAAATTAAGTAAAGTGGTCGTTACGAGCTTGAAATAGAGTGAACATTCGTCCCGGAATGGCCGGGACAGTTCCGGTTTTGAGTATGCTAAACTTTTGTCCCGGATTTTGCAAATTATTTTTTAAATGCTAGAAAAATGATCACCAAATATGCAAAATGTACTCTATTTCAGCTGCTGGTTGCTCCGAAGTAATATTTTTTTTCGATTGCGGCGCATTTGTTCAACGATTTAAACCAGGGGCCATCAAAGTAACTGTCGCTTCCTTTACAATCAAAATTTATAACCACTACAAATTAAAATACAGTTCAATGAAACACAACCTTCCACGGCAATGGCTTGACACGTACTGATTTAAAATGAAAAGCGTCATGCTAATAATGCCCCGATTCCAACTCAAAGCACGATTTCTTTTATTCCTGCGATCCGAAGCCGCACACACAAGCATTACAGCACACAATAAAAGGTCGATTATAGTGGCTACGCTGTTAAAGCCAATCTGTGTGATGAACCAGCCGAGCCACTAGCTGATGATGCCTGATTTAAACAGTCAAAACTTAAAATCACACCCGAAAACAAGTTAAAATTTATTTAAATTTTTTATTTATTTTAAATGGACAACTTAAGAATTCTTACGTTGCTGGGTTAAAATTCACGGAATTCCCAAACCAACTATCCCAAGTGGTCAGTTTCCCATTTTATTTAAAATTGGGTTTGACAGACCCAGGATTTATTTGGGTTTCCGAATTCTGTATAATTGCTTATGTTCTGCTTATGTTCTATGAAATTTCCGACTAAAATGTTTTCTAATTAAAATTTGTATATTTTTAAAGATTTTACTTCACACACCTGGCGAAATACCACGTCTTTCAAGGCAGTATTTTAGAATTCCCCTAAGGCAGGAAGTTTTGGTGTCAATTAGACCAAATATGATCACCACATCAGATGGATTAAAACACTATTCTCCACATAGGTATTTCGATGTGAAAACATTTAGTTTAAAAACAATTCAAAAGCATTTTGAAAGTTTTTTTTTTTAAATTCTAATAACATGTAGCATTAAATTTTATTTTACAGACGTCAGTGTTTCTTCAATAAAGAGCGTTATTTAAGATTTTTCCAAGTTTACACGCAAACCAATTGTGAGCTTGAATGTTTGGCGAATTTTACATTAAACAAATGTGGCTGTGTGAAATTCTCAATGCCAAGTGAAAACTAAAATATTTAAAAATGTATATTAGAGAAGTTTAATGAGAATTCTTTCAGGAGCTGAGGATACACCGATATGTGGAGCTCAAAATTTGCAATGCTATGACAGTGCAGAAGATATCCTTATACAGGAAGAATTCATGGAAGGTTTAGATAAACTTGAAGGCGAAGTTAAAGGTAGGACGAGATGTGATTGTTTACCTGCGTGCACATCAATTGTTTATGATGCAGAAATATCTCAAGCTGATTACAATTCGTCGATCATGTTTGACCTTTTTGAAGAGGATGATCCTCTTAAAGAGTAGGTTCACATTTTTTCAAAAGATTTTTTTTTGTTAATTTTTCACATCTACTTAGATATACTATGTCGAGATTCAGTATATTTTTCAAAGAAAATCAATTTTTAACATCGAAACGGTCAGAATTGTACGGAACGACTGATTTTCTGGCGAATTGTGGTGGACTTCTTGGACTTTTTATGGGTGTCTCCACATTAAGTTTAGTGGAATTGCTATATTTCTGCACTGTGAGACTTTGCACGAATTTAAAGATGCGGCATGAAAGATTAAAGAAACTTCGAGAAAAGAAACAAAGGAAGATGCATCCAAACTGTCCGGAAATCATTATTAGAGAGCCATCTTACGATAGTGGAAAGGATATGTGAAGATATAGTTCGGAAACCGATTTTTCTTAAATTACTCCAAGCGCATTCTTGGTATTAGATAAAAATTCTATATAAAATTAAATTAATTGTTGTGTATTTTTTAATTCAAAGAACTGAATAATTATTTTGTAATTATTTAAAAGGGGAAACGAAGCGCATAACATAAAATTTATAGCTCTTAACAAATGTTTATTAAAATGAAATAATATATAAAATTTGTTTTTTTTATTAATTGTATTTACTAGGTAGTAAAAAATATCTAGTTATTCTTTGTCAGATTCTTGTCGCCAGGATGCATATGAAATTTGCCACTCTAAACATTTTTTCCACATAGATTTGAGGACATTTTTTGTGATGTTGTACAATAATTTTGTGTGATTAATCAAAAAAATTCGAGGCTGTGTGCAGAGTCTCCGTTTTCTGAACTTGATAATCTGAACTTTGAAAAATGTGGTCATATTTTCTTTGGTGTACAGATTACCGTTAAAGAGCGGTCGGGGAGGGGAGGGGAAGAGGGGGAGAGGGGAAGAGGATAGTGAGGGAAATTTTATGCCATAGTGAAAATTTAATTTTGAAAGTCCGTTCAGGTCAGAAGGAAGAGGGTTTGTATCAATTTTCGAATTTGTTTGTGGTTTTATAAAAATAGTTGTGGATGTTTTATGTTTACAAAATACAATAAAAACTACGCCGAAGGTAAAACTATTTGAAATAAACATTCCACTATTGAAAACTACTTAATGAAATGCGCCGCAGGCTTATTTCTTAACAAAAATGCGCTACAGGCAGTAAATTGTGAGGAAACTGCATCGTGGGCGAAAATAGTTGGTTTTAGAGGTTAATTTTTTCAGGATTAAAAAATTACAACACTAACGGCCAATTTATTCACTAGGAGTTAAATCGCCTTAACTCCCTTAACTCACCTTTAACATGGAAAATAACGTTAGCTAACTCCCTTAACTCACTAACTCGGCTTAACTCCTAGTGAATAAATTAGGGTTAAATGGCATAATTCCGGGCCAAAAGTTTAGTTTCCGGCACGCCGGGACAACATGTCAAAATCCGGGACAGTCCGATTTTGGGACGTATGGTCATCCTATTTATACATCATATCATCATCATACTAATATATAAAAATGAGTTGGTGTATGTCTGTCTGTCTGTCTGTCTGTCTGTCTGTCTGTCTGTCTGTCTGTTCCTCTTTCACGCAAAAACGGCTGAACCGATTGACTTGAAATTTGCAATGAGTGTCTGTGGTAGATATACGGAATACGGAAAAGTAACGTGAGGGGTGGGGGGAGTAAGGGGAGGGGGTAAAGTGATTTCGAAACTTAGCTTTTGCGCTATGTTACTCTTTCGCGGGGAAACTACTGAACCGAATGGCCTAAAATTTTGTATAGATGTTCTTCGGGGGTCCAGCCCCAACATAGAGCTATTAAAAAGTAGTCCGAGAGGTGGTGGAGTAAGGGGGTGGGGTAAAGTGATCTCGAAACTTAGCACTTCCTCTATATTACCCTTTCGCGGGGAAACTACCGAGCCGATTGACCTGTAGTTTAGCTCCAATATAGACCATAAAAAAAAGATTTGAAAAAACTTAACCCGGCAACGACGGGTATGCAAGCTAGTCTTTTCTTAAAAAGCTTTCTCACCGTCTATCGAGAAAGGTTTTTCCCAGTTTTTATTTTTTATGTTTTTTGTAGGTATTTTTTTAATATTCCTGATTTTTTGTAATAGGCGTCGATATGTACTTAAAAATGTATACCTTTTTCCTTTCTTCTTACCCCTCGTCCCGCAATACAATAAATGTTTTTCGTGAAATACGCAGACAAATAAATAGGCCACAAAAATTAATTTTTAATTTTAGTTTATGAAAAAAAAATATATTTACCTCAAAAACGAGCACCCCTAAAATTTAAAAAAAAAAAATGCGATTTGCAAAAGTGAGTATCTCTCAAAACAAAAATTAAATATTGAAAAACTTACAAGACATTTTCTTAAAATAATTAAATCAACTATCGGAAATTGCGGAACAAATTTAAGAAATCTTTTATCAGTCTTATGGGGCTGTTCGATGGATTTCTGATTTCTTCGGCAAATTCTAACATCATACTTTTTTCAATCCGTACTAAGGAATTTTTTATCTTAAGAAATTTAATTGGAATATAATTGGCATTGTTCAGTTAGTCCACAATTCTTTTACTCCGCAATTTTCAATGGTTGATAAATTTTTTAATTTTTTGATATATTTATAGATCAGAAAAAAAGAAAATACCACACAAAGTAGGGTTAAAAAATTTTTTTCCTTAGAAAAATGGTCAAATTTGCAAATCCAAAATTCGACAACTGGTGGTTAATGTGTTAAATATTTTCTTTAGACTATGAGTAATAATTCACTGAATCGGTTCTAAATTTTTTTGTAGTTCTACAAAAACCTTTTAATCGTCAATTAATTTCACTGTGCACATAACAGTATTTTTCTTGGTTTTTTTCTGTATTATTTAACGATTTCATGTTTGTCATGAAAATTATGCGGGAACGATTTTATGTTGAATTTAAATGGAACAGCATTATTTTTTTCAAGTGTGAGTTGCAAAGTTTAGCGCAGGTAAATTGTACAGGTGTGTAGTTTTACTAAAATACCATTCGTGTGGTAAGCTCTCCGTCGAGATTTGAAATTTTCGGAATAAGCAATTTAAGTAATTAAAACGAATAAAGTTACTTCCTTATATAGGAATATATTGGTCAGTTAGCAGGTATTATTGCACGACAAAGGACAAAATAATGTAAAGTTTTCTAAGAATAGTTATGTGAGAATTGAATTAATAAAAAAAATGGGGCAGTCTAAGAAATTTGTGTTAAGTGGATAGATTCGTTTTGATTTGTAAATTTATTTATGATTGCGTTATAATTTTAGAGCGAAAAGTATTTCAATGGAACTTGAGAAAAAAAATAAGAAAGGGAAGAAGACTGGAATTAGGGCCACAATTTCTGAATATTGTGAGAGCAGCAGTATTCATGGGGTTCGATATTTAGCTGAGAAGGATCGGCCATTTCGTGAAAGGTATTTTCCGATATTGATTTTCCGCGATATAAAATCATCGTCATACATGCAAAAATAATAATAGTGACCTGAATTTGAAGATTTATTTGGATAGTAGCGTTTGCTGTGTCAGTTGCAATTTGTTGGATAAACATCAGGGATTCATATGATAAATGGAGCGAAATTCCTGTCCTCGTGAGCTTTGCTGAAAAACCAACACTTGTCCATGAGATACCATTTCCCGCTGTTACGATTTGCCCTGAGACAAAATCCATTAGAACGAAGTTCGATTTTGCGAAATATTACACAATCTACAATAAAAATAGAAATTTATTAAGTAAAAATGAGTATGACAAAATTTTGTTTTATTGGTTAAAAATTAAAAACAAAAATGTATTTTTTTTGAAATTTCACAGAAAATTCCAATTTTCAACAATGGCAGAGATCTGCACCAATCGGAATTTTTCTTATGGCAAGAATTTCGAAAAGCGACCAAGAGGTGAATTTTTGAAAAGTGTCGCACCATCAATTTTTTACGATTGTCGATGGAAAACTAATGTCGTTAATTGTGATGAAATCTTCGATCTAATTTTGACCAACGAAGGAATTTGCTATACATTTAATTCGTTTACTATGAAGGAGTTGTATAGTCCTAACAGGCATTAAAACCAAAATAAGATCAAGTGGAAAATTTGATAGAATTTCAATATTTTTTGCAGCACTTTCGATTCGTTGAACGGGCAAAGTTCTAAATACCAGTCGAATTGGTCACTAGATGATGGTTATGTGTTTGGATCTGGGAGTTCCGCATATCCTTTTAGGACATTTTCTGGACCATCCGGTGGTTTGCAATTGCGATTGATTGGAAATGCCGACGACGATTGTGATATATGTCAAATCGGATTTCATGGCTTTAAGGTATATATATATATATGTTCTGTTTATTTGGCAAGTTAAAAAAAACCATTTTTTTTAAACTTACCCTTCGAAGAATATTTGAATAAATTTTTATGGTGAAATTCGTAGAAATGATAGCCTGGTACTCGCGTGCAGTATGTATAACTTGAATTTTTAATAACACTAATCAAAAAATAAATGCCGGACCGAAAAAGTGTTTCCTGTAAAAGCGTTAAAAAAATTTAAAATTTCAAAAATTCGATTTTTTTTGCCCAATTGACCAAATTGGTTGGCAAACCAATTGGATTTCCAATCATCTTGTACCAAATACCGAAGGTACGATTTATGGAATTTTGACTGGAAATCCAAGATTTTTTCCTGTGAAAATGGTCCTTTTTGTACCATAAAGTCCATAATTCCAAATGTTCCCACAAATATTCTGTAGAACAAAGCAAATAAAAGAGCGACTGGTTCGGACAACAGTTTATTATCGAGTGACTAAATGATACAGATCGATATCGATAAAACCGATCGTTATCAGAAGATCGTTCTGAGCCTTTGTCCTTTGACGCCTACAATTCGGCCATACCTGACTCTTGATCGACCCGATTAAGATTAAAGCTTTGCAATATCTTATCATTCAATAAATGTCTTTTTATTAAAAGGCTTAAGAACGATATTCCCTTAACGAGGGCTTTTTACATTTTCACTTTTTAATTAATTTCTTTATATATACGAATGTATATGTAAATAATTTGATAAAAGTTAATAAACATTAATTATTAACGTTCTACAAAAGAGCTCGAACGCTCAAGTAAAATCAAACATACTCGTACATGTCTTACAATTTATAGTCAGCTATTATTAATTTTTACAAAAATGTTTAAGTATTATACTATCCTACTATATGCAATATTATCCTATATAACTTAACCAATATGCGTATTCATTATTTTCTTAATTATTATGGGATCATGTGACCATCTTGTGAGTTGGCCATATATAATTTCATGTTTGCCGGCGTAGAAATCCCTTTGTAGGGAATTCTAGATAACTGCATATCTTCGATATCTCTTATAACGTATCGGTCATGATTTAAAATTTTTTCAACTTCATACGGACCTTTAAACTTCGGTAATAATTTTTTGTTTACACCCGGTCTTGTATCCACATTTTTAATCATGACGTAATCTCCACAATTATATTTACGGGGCGCCTTGTGTTTTGAATCGTAATACTGCTTATTATATTGTTGATTTTTTATAATCGTGTCAGAAGCTTTAGAGCGTATTGTTAATAAATCTAACTTTTGTTTATTTCTTTCGTCTAAATGTTCCTTAATCTTATCGCACACTGCACCTTTCTGATCTATTCCGAATAATAAATTGCTTGGTGTAAATCCTGTGCTCCTATTCACCGTATTGTTAAGGGCGAACTCTGCCTTGACTAAATATTTGTGCCAATCGTTCGTTATGTTAGGAGCAGTCTGTTTTGACAACATTGGCGTCAATATTCGATTTAGCCTTTCAACTTGACCATTCGATTGAGGCGAATGAGTTGCAACTTTCGTGTGTTTAACATTATTGTTGGATAGAAAAACTGAAAATTCGTTTGATACAAAGCATGTCCCTCTATCGGAAACCACTCTATTTGGCCTGCTAAATGTATCAAAATAGTTCTGAAGGCAAGAGATAGATTCTTTAGAGGTGGTGGTTTTGACAGCGTATAGCTTACAGAATTTCGTAAACGCGTCTACAATTAGAAAAACGTATTTATGCTTCGTTGGGGCGGGAGATAAAGGACCGTAATGATCTATATGGATTATGTCGAAAGGCACTTCACCCTTAGGGATGTTGTGCAAAATACCTTCAACCTTTCCGGATGGATTTGAAAATCGAATACATTTCAGACAGCTTTCAACAAATTCTTTTATCTTCAGTTTCATATTAGGAAACCAGTAAGTTTTTTTGATGTATTCGAAACATTTTTCCACCCCGAGATGACACAGAGATTCATGATGTGTTTGTATGACTGGATTTTCCATAGTTTTTGGTACGTAGAATTTAGTATTACCTTGATCTTTTCTATACACCAATCCGTTTATTAATGTAAAAAATTTGTCCTCGGATTTTTCTAAACTAGCGGCTATTTTCTTAATTTCCACGTCCCGATGTTGCGCGGCAGCTAAAGTGTATTCAAAAGATTCATCTTCGATAGTTAAAATATTTGTAGCCCGGCTAAGCGCATCGACATGCTGCATCCTATTTCCGGATCTATGCTCAATCTGATAGTTATAGTCCTGTAATTCTAATGCCCAACGCGAAATCCTAGGATTCAACAGTTTTTTATTCAAAGTTAAAGTTAGTGACTGACAATCCGTGACAATTTTAAACTGAATACCTAGAAGATATATTCGGAACCTACGAAGAGCATAGATAATTGACAATGTTTCAAGTTCGTAGCTATGATATTTCGATTCTGCTTCGCTACACCTTTTCGAAAAATATAAAACAGGATGAAACTTTCTGTCCGTTTGGCGTTGGAGAAGAATAGCCCCAAATCCCACATTACTTGCATCACAATGCAACTCTGTGTCGTTTTGCGGATTATAAATTGCCAAGGTAGGTGATTCTAACAATTTATTTTTCAGCAGATCGAAAGACTTGAACTCTTCAGGTCCAAAACGAAATTCTGCGTTCTTTTTTAGTATATCATAAAGGGGCTTTGCAACAGTAGCAAACCCTTGAATAAATTTCCGAAAATATGAGCATAAACCGACGAAACCATGGATTTCCTTTGAACTTTTCGGAATAGGAAATTCTTTAATGGCTTTCAGATGTTCAGCATTTGGCTTAATCCCTTCCCTACTCACGCTATACCCTAGATATGTAATTTCTTCGAATAAAAATTTGCATTTATCTAACCTGAGCTCGAGTGAATTTTTTCTAACCACCTGCATAACTTGTCGCAAGATTTCTAAGTGCTCGTGCAGAGTCTCCGTAGCAATCATCAAATCATCTATATACACAAGTAGCTTTCCGGCTGTAATTAAGTGTTGGAAAATCTGATTAATGAATCTTTGGAAGACGGGTGGTGAATTTTTCATTCCAAATGGCATTCTCAGGTATTCAAACTGACCCATTGGTGTCACAAAAGACGTGTACTTGACGGAATTTTCAGCCACTTTTACGTGATGGAACCCATTTCGAAGATCAATAAGGCTAAAATACTTTTTATTACGCAACCGATCGAGGAGATCTTCAATTAGAGGTAATGGGAAGTTATCTTTGAGTGTTACCTTGTTGAGTTCGCGATAATCGACGCAAAGTCGAAGCTCTTTATTTTTCTTCCTAACCAAAACAATTGGTGAGGCGTAGGGAGAGAAACTTTCGCGAATAATTCCCCTCTTCAACAAGTCGTCGATAATATTTTGCAATTCGATCTTATGTGAATAAGGTAACCGTCTGGGTGAACAATAAAATGGATTGTCTTTAGATAATCGAATTTCCATTTCAACCGCGTTATCCTTTCTTAGCTCTTTTTCTCCCGATTTCTTTTTTAAAACTTCTGTCACGATTTTGTTAATTTCTAATTTACAGACACTACTTAATTTTTCGTTAATTTTAAGAGACACCGAAGGCTCACATTTATCAATACTTATATTTAAAATTTGATGCTCAAAATTATCATCGTCATTACTAGTAAGTGATTGTGTCGATTTTGGAAACATACCTTCTACAGCAACATGACCACATGACCTTTTAATTTTCTTAACGTAGTCCTCTTGCATATTAATTAGTTTAAGATTGGCGACTTTCATAAAATTTCGACCTAAAATTATAGAGTAACTCATAGAAAAATTTCTTACTACAAAAATATTTGATAATTTAAATTTGTGGTTTTTGAAAAAAATGTTACTTGACACCTGTCCTATGATCATCAACGGGCTGCCATTAAGTCCTTTAAAAGAATGTTGCCTTTGGTCGACTTTGTTGATTATTGCAGGAGGAATAAACCTCTGTTGTACGAAACTAATCGGGCTGCCGGAATCCAACAGCGTCGTCAATGATGTAAAAAATTTTCTCCCCTCATCACCATCTTCGTAGAACTCGTAATTAATCTGCTGTTCAAATTCATTGTGGATAGAATATACGTACAGTTGATCCTGATTTTCATGATGTAGCTGGTGTTCGTCAAATTCGCTGATATCTTCTTCGCTCGGATCTTCCACCACCATGGTAGGTTTTACAGGACAATTTGATGCAAAGTGGTCCGGTTTGCCGCACTTGAAGCAAACGTTTTGCTGGCGTGTTGGTTTAGGGCAATTGGATCTAAAATGCCCGGTCTCATTACAGTTAAAGCATTTCAATTTTCGTTCGTTTTTCTGGAATTGGGATCGATGACTAGTCGGCTTTAATGGTCCAGTAGTTATGGTAGAACTTTTTTTCATCTTCTCGTAGTTTTTCAGAGCGATCCTCAGTTGAACCATGTTTTGAGCCCCATAAAGGAGAAGTTTATTACTTGGATTATCTTGTATGCCGTTGATAATGTAGTGTACGACATCAGCTTCCGCAACGATGGAGGTTGCGGAAATCTCCTGCATAGCTAAAACATATTGCTGAAGGGTCTCGTCACGGCGTTTTTTTCTGTTGCGCAGCTCACTGTGGATTTCAGCGGCGGAGACAATTTTCCGGAATTCTTTCAGCAATGCATTTTTCAACTCCGTCCATGAATTCGCATTGATTGTTCGCAAAAACAATTTCGCTGTTCCAACAAGCAGGCGTTTTGAATAAATGAACCGTAAACGATTGTCCCATTGTAAAGTTTCCGCTGTCTCTTCAAAATCGACAAGCCATTTTTCGATTCTATAGTGATCGTCACCGCTAAATTTACACAAAGAGTCCTCAATGTCTCTAAAATGAAAAGGCATCGGCTTGCAATTGGAACTAGATGCCGTATCACTGACCGTTAATTCGTGAAGTTGCTTTTTTAGATCCATTATTTGTCGCTTTTTTTCAATTTTTTCACGAAGACGTAAAATTTCACTGTCTAGGTCGACATCCCTAGAATCCTCAATCGAATTATTATGGGCCGTACTTACGTTGGGCTCCTCTTCTGCTACCTGATCGTCCTCGACACTTTCGTCCATGTGGCTTGGCAAGTGTAACAGTAGCTGGTCGCTCGATAGATTGCTCCACGCCTCTTCCAGGCGTAACTTCAAGGCTGCCTTGATACCACTTGTTGGCATCTCTAAACTTTGGAGTTTCAGTTTTAAGTCGTTGGTCTTGGCCCTCTCCAAGAATACATGAGCACGTGAACGCACCTCCGCACTATCAGTCATTTCGTATAAATGTGGCGGAAAAAAATTGGCAAATCTCAAAAATTTTATTTTAAAATTCTATATTTTGCACTACACGGCACGCACAGCTTTAAACAATTTCAATTCCGACTTTAACTTTCCGGTTCATACCACTTCTGAGATTGTAGAACAAAGCAAATAAAAGAGCGACTGGTTCGGACAACAGTTTATTATCGAGTGACTAAATGATACAGATCGATATCGATAAAACCGATCGTTATCAGAAGATCGTTCTGAGCCTTTGTCCTTTGACGCCTACAATTCTTAAACTTTATAAAGGAAAATTGCGTGGCACATTTGGACACGGTACAAAAATTCCAACATAGGTCAATTGGGCAAAAAAAGTTTCAATGCAAAAAAAGTATAGACCTTCAACATGACGGTATTTTGACAATAATCAAAATACGTACATATATAAACATATGAAAAGCTACAATTACCTGAGACCAATCGTCAAATTTATATATTTAAAATCCTTTAACCTGATTGATTGACTGACTCATCAACGCCCAGCCCAAACTCCTGAAGCTAGAAACTTGAAACTTTCACAGTATGTCCCAACCATCACGTAGGCGCTCATTAAGACGGAGTTTTCTGAAATTTTACCGCTAAGGGGTTAAACGGGGGTTTGGGTGTTTTTAAACCGCGATTTTCGCCATGAATTCTGCTCAATAGGAGGCTGAAAAGTTTCACTCGGAGGTATTTGGGGTCGCTGATCACGAATCCGGTGTTGGAATTTCAAAATTCGAAACGGGAGGTCCTGTAAAGATAACGCAAATATCCTTTTTCCCAATTTACCCGAGGAAAAATGGCATTGGGGGGTTTTCGGTGTCGCTGATCACGAATCCGGGGTTATATTTTCGAAAGTAGAAACGGAAAGTCCTGTAAGGATAACGCAAACATCCTTTTCACCTTTTTTCCCGGGAAAAAGTGGCATTTGTGGTTTTCGGGGTCGATGATCACGAATCTGTGGCCTATTTCACCAAACTACAAATTACAATTACAAATTTGTACTACAGCAAGAAAAGCCAACAATTTATAAGTTTTGTTAAAAATCACTTCAGAAAAACTTGTAAATACAAATTTGTAAGTTGGTGAAATAGGCCACTGGTGTTAGACTAATTCACATCGGAGAGTCCTGCAAGGATAACATTTTTCTCAAAAGTTTTTAAGTTCTTTCCGGTTTTCTTCGCATCCTAAAACTTATACAAAAAACTTAACCCGGCAACGACGGGTATGCAAGCTAGTACTCTATATCAAGCCTGGGCACTCCTTGGCTCGTCTGGCTCCTCACAACGATAACATTTTTATTCAAATTTTATGAGAATACAATCAATGTATGAACATTTTTACTCGACTCTCCAACGTAATGATACGTGTTGGTAGACGACGGCCACTTCGGCAGCCGAAATCAGACGATTCACTAACAATCGATGGAGCGAGCCTACGACAGCCATTCAGTATAATTTCTGTTGTTGATGCGTGCGGATGTATACATTTGCTCCCCAAAACCCTAATTGCTTCCCAAAGTACACTGACGTACGAAATTTTTTCAGAAATTCGATTTTTTTAGTTTTCATTTTCCATTATGAAGAGCTTATATTCAAATTCAAATACTATGTCGTGTGATTGGGAAAACAAATATTTAATAACCACAAATAATGATAACCGTCAATGTCTAGTTTGCAGTTACATGTCGAATAAAAAATTCAATCTAGAACGCCATTACAACAGCTGTCCTATCAGGTAACTTAATGCAATTTAGCGCATGTTTTTTCGAAGCACAGTACCGAAAATACGTCCCAAAAGTTTTTTTTTGCAAGGCGGAACTTATTATTTTTTTGTAATCGCATCATGAAAAATTGTGTAGTCCACTGTTCCTAAACGTCTCCATCAAAAGCGAAAGAGCGTAAAAAATGAAAAAGATGCGTTTTCTCATTTCGTGTTATAGTATATGAAGAAATATAAAATTTCTTCGAGTAATAGTAAATCACTACATACATGGTGCCCAGGCCTGCTCTATATGATGAGAGAAAAAAAATCATTTGTATAGGAGAGGGGGAAAAGAGTGATCCGATTGGATTTTGATGCATGGAGCGGTTATGTAAAATTTTATTCTAAGCAGATTTTATTTTTTATAAATTTTTCGATACGATGCACAGTTTTCGAGAAAACAGGAAAAAGTATTCCATTTGTATGGGATGGTCCCATTGGATTTCGAAGATTTTTAATCGAATTATTTTTATTTTGTGAGGAATTTGTATCGTTTGTTTACAAAATTAAGTCCAAATGTTAATTCTGAAATAGGTTGTTGGTCCTAGAATTAATTCTAAATGTCAATTTTTTTCGAAAGCGATTTTTCCAAAGCGATATCTTCGAACACCTGATTTTTGTTTTAAAATTAATTCAAACTGTATTTTAATTCAAAAATGTATTATTTTCAGCTATATTTACACATGCCTGGTGATGTTCCTGACACATCAAAAGGTTAT
The DNA here is from genome assembly GCA_964034945.1 of Chrysopilus asiliformis. NCBI lineage: Eukaryota > Metazoa > Arthropoda > Insecta > Diptera > Rhagionidae > Chrysopilus > Chrysopilus asiliformis. The sequence continues at coordinate 91,250,896 of OZ035962.1, read as the reverse complement.
TACCACGTTCCATTTGGGCAGGAAGTGGTGTTAGCAATGAAACCCGGAATGATCGCAACTACAGACGCATTGATAGGATATCATCCAGAACAGTAAGAAAATCGATCCTTTTTTAGAACCCTCTAAAACGTTAATTTTATTTTTGCCAGGCGATTTTGTTTTTTCCAACACGAGAGAAAATTGCGATACTATAAAATATACACACAGGCAAATTGTTTGCAGGAATGTTTAGCCAATTTCACATTGTTTTATTGTAATTGCGTTAGATTTGCAGGCCCAAGTAAAAATGTTTAACTGCAAAGAAAGGTAATATTTTTTTTAACGAATACATTTAATTTTTTTTAAGGAAGTACGATATCAAGAGTGTGTGGAGGAGCTCTTAGCAAATGTTACCGGAATGCGGAAAATTTTCTCCTAAAAGCACAGTTCGAAGCTGTTCAAAAGCCGGATGGGAATAAATATAGTTGTAATTGCCTGCCAACATGTACAAGTATTTTCTACGACACAGAGTTTTCCAAAGCTTTTTTTAATGAGACGATGGCACAAAAGCTGAATTTCGGGGAACATGTGGGGCTAATTGAAAGGTAAAAAGAACTTTAACAAAATGCATTCAGAACTCTTTTTTAAGTTAAAAAAAAGTTTTTACAAATTCTGGTTATGATTCATAAAATACTTCTTTTTTCAGAAATGATACAAGAATGCTTCAAGTTATTGTATTTTTTAAACAAGAAAATTTTATCTCCAAAAAGCGTACTTATCTTTATAATATGACGGACTATATGGCAAAATGTGGTGGACTTTTAGGACTTTTTATGGGCATATCTGCATTGAGTATAATTGAAGTTTTGTATTTCTTCTCAATAAGATGTTTTAATAATTTAATGTTGAGAAAACGAAAATAATAATTTGTAAAACTCGAAATGGTTTTTTTTTTAAATTTTAATCGCTTGGATTTTAATTAAAGTTTATTAAAGCCAAGATACCGTCATCACACACAAAAATGAATTACACCAGTGTGTTTAGAATGATAAAAATATTTAATTTTTGCATGTCCGTCCGTCCGTCCGTCTGTCTGTCTGTCCGTCTGTCTGTCTGTCTGTCCGTCTGTCTGTCTGTCTGTCTGTCTGTCCGTCTGTCCGTCTGTCTGTCTGTCTGTCCGTCTGTCTGTCTGTCTGTCCGTCCGTCTGTCTGTCTGTGGCGCGGATTGCGGGCGCACGGATTGAGCTAGAGACTTGAAATTTTGCGCAGATCCGTTTTTCGTAAAATGCGAGGCTAAGTTCGTTAATGGGCAAAAATGGACCATTAGCCCCCCCCTACGAACGAAAACGTTTTTTGCGAATACCTCAAAAACGGTGCATGTTATCAAAAAAGTCCAAGAACAAAAGTTATTTAGGATATGATTATACATAAAACTTCCATACATGAAAATCCGATTGGAATAAATTAAAAAAATCTTGTTGGAAAGTTTGACTTCAAAGTGGAATTTTGATACAACTGTTCACCATTCACTTAAATCACCATACGGGGTTTTCAATAATTGCCAGATTGGCAATTATAGCTTTTGTTATGTTTAATTTTGATATTGGTTCCAAAAATTTCAAACTTTGGTTCTGGTTTGGGTTTCGGTTTCTTAAATTCCGAGAATTTGGTTCTGATTTTGGTTTCTTAAAATTCCGAGAATTTGGTTCTGGTTTTGGGTTCTAAAATTCCAAAAATTCGGTTCTGAGTTTGGTTTTTAACATTCCAAAAATTTGGTTCTCATTTGGGCTTTGGATTTGGTTTCTAAAATTTCAAAAAATTGATTTCGCTTCCTGGTTTTTGGTTCACTGAATTTTTAATGGTTTAGTGGTTTTTGTTCTTACCAAAGACTTCTAGAGGGCATGTGGAATGTTTTTTTTGTATTGTATAACCACAAAAAAAAAATACTGGACTCTAAATCTGGTTATGCATATTTCAATCCAAAAAATACGCATTTTTCGATCCTAAAAATTTAAAGTTGAACGATGGTTCCGTTTCGTCTGATCTTTGGTTTAAGCTTTTTTCAAGATTTTTTTTTTTGTTTTTGTTATTTTTTTATTTCATCTATTTTAGTCATTTTGTATTTCAGTAAAGCAGCGTTTAAATTGCCCTAAGGTTTCAGAAGATAGGGTGGGGGGGGGGGGGGGGGTTGACAGGTAAGGGGGGAATAAATCTTAGTGGAGAAAAGCTTTACTTTGAAGACAGTTTATACAATGGCGCAAACCGTTTCAAAATCGCACCAACGGTTCATAAGACAGCTAGAGAGTGTTTGACAGGCAAGAGGAGGAGTAGATTTTAATGGGCGGAAACTTGCCTGGGGGGACAATTTACATAATGGCGCAAACCGCTTAAAAAATGCTCCGATGGTTTACTGTTTAGGAGGTAGCAGGAGAGGGGTTTACAGGCAAGGGTAGGGGTAAATTTTATTGTGTAAAAATTTTTCTTAGGGACAATCAAGGCGCAAACCACTTTAAAATCGTTACAACGTTTCAGGAGATACTTGGAGAGGGATTTACATGCAAGCGGAGGGGTAGAGTGCTTTACATATTGCATTGTCATCGGGGTTACATGTGTGTGTCAAATTTCAATTCAATCGGATGAGTCGAAGTGGTGCAGAATTAGATTAAAAATTTTGACCTTGACAAAGAAACGAAAAAACAGACAGACAAAAAATCAAGCATCATAAATACAATACTTTCCCTTTATAGCAGGGGAAAGTAATTATAAATTTTTATTAAAGTTTTATTTTTACCTTGAGAGCCACTGATGTAGAAAAAGTTGCCACAGGACATAAAAAACAATATTTACGCATGACATTTATTGCGAGTAGAGAAACTGATAAAAACCATAGCCTGTAAACGTTTAATTTTAATTACATTTCGGCAGTCATTGAGGTCAGTTTACAAAAATGGAGTAAGTTTTTTATAATTCAATTAACGAATTCAAATATTAATTAAATGGGAAATTTTGAAAGTACCCCAACAGAGGAAACCGGTTTCTGTGAAAATTCAGAGACAGTGAGTGCAAATGATAAGAAATCGTTAAAAAATATCATATCGAATTTATCGGAAGAATACTGCATTAATAGCAGTGTTCATGGTGTTAGATATCTACGTGAAAAAGGACGAACTTGGTATGAGAGGTAATTAGACTAATTTATTATTATTAGAGAAACTTGAGCTTTCCTCTTAATTAACGATATTTTGGAATTTGGTTCAAGGTTATTTTGGTTAATTATGCTGATTACTGCTACTGCTAGTTGTTATTATTTAACGTATGAGACGTGGACCAAATGGGTTAATAGTCCAGTGATTGTAAGTTTATCCGAGGTATCGACACCTGTTTGGGATATTCCATTTCCGGCAATTACCTTTTGTCCATTAGTGAAGAGTAAACGCAGTCGAATTGCATTTGATGAGACGTACTATAAAATTCAAGAGAAATCTTTTGTGCCACCGGAAACGTAAAATACAAATTTTTAAACTCTGAGTCAAAAGTGTAGATTTTTTTTTGTTTAATTTGTAGGTTTCAATTATTCGAAGCACTTTTGGAAATCTGCACGGTTGATGAGGAGTTGAAACTAAACGAGTCGATGTTAGATGATTCTTATGATTATTTGAAAGTTCTGAGTGATCTTTCGCCGGACGCAAATGAAACTTTTGAGCAAATTAAATGGAGATCAGATATTATATCCTTGGATCATAATTTCCAGGATGTTACCACAGACGATGGATCTTGTTTTAGTTTTAATAATTTTCATTTGCATGACATTTTACGATACCAAAATCTTGAGGTAAGAAAAGTGTGATTTAAATTTTATCTTAATTTATGATTACCTAATTTAATTGAAAAAATATCTTGGTTAAGCATCCTGGTGAAACAAGAAACATACATTGGAATATTGACACCGGGTACGTTAAAGTTTTTGAAATCGATACGTATCCACTGCGCGTTTATGATGGCGATATGTCGGAAGGATATGAATTTCTACTACAAAGTAACGAAGTCGACGAGGACGATGTTTGTAATGGGAATGAGAGAGGATATAAAGTAATTGATTTTCTTCTTTGTGTTTTACCTTTTCGCACTATGAAGCATACCAGAAGCAATTAAGATATACATATATATTTAAATGTTTGTAAATTCAAAAATATAAAAAAACTTCCTTGATAACCAACTACTGAAAAAATGAATTTTCAACTCATATTAATTTTAAACTTCAATATTTTCAGGTGGTTTTAAGTACTCCTGGTGATTTTCCAAAAACAAAAAAGAATTTCTTCCTTTTACCTCACAATCAAGCGCTCCACGTTGAAATCAGGCCATCAATGGTTAAAACAGATGAAAAACTCAGATATTACACTCCTCAACAGTAATTTGTCTTTTCAATATTTGGGCTTGTCCATAAAATACATGAAACGTACCTGGGCAGGATCTTCTGGGTGGGACAAAATTGTAAATCTAATTGATTGATAACAAATTAACAAGGGGGTGGGGGTCAGAAAAGCCATTAGCGGATAGTGGACAAGCCCATACTTCATAAAAATAATTTAATAAATTTATTTGCAATTTTTACAGGCGTCAATGTTATTTCAGTGATGAAAGATATTTAAGATTTTTTAAACTTTACACGGAAAATAATTGCGAAATCGAATGTTTGGCCAATTATACATACAAAACGTGTGGCTGTGTAAAATTTTTCATGCCAAGTGCGATAGAAAAAGAAATATTTTTTTTTTTCAGAATAATGATTTAAACTTTTTTCTAGAATTGGAAAATACCAGAATCTGTGGATACGATGATATAAAATGCTATAAAGCTCTTAAACAAAAAATTGTTGAATCTGGGATTTTGGAACAGGAATGCAATTGTTTACCATCATGCCAATCAATTTCTTATAATGTGGAAGTATCACAAGCGAAATTAGACATTGCAAAATTAAATGAATCTTTAATCAATTCCAGTGATTACTTTGCCAAGTAAGAGTAGTACTTAAAAAAGAAATATTTCTAAAAAAAATTTTATTTAAAAAAATTTATTAAAAAGAAGGAAAAAACAATGTTTTAGGCACTGTGTATCAGAAATTCAACCTAGATAAAAGCATAAAAAATAAAATAAAACAAATTTTTATATCTAGTTACACATTTCTGATACACAGCGGCCAAAAAATTGTGTTTTTTTTAAATTTTTATTGCATTTTTTTTAAAAATAAAAGCTTTTTTTAAGTTTTTTTTAAATTTGTTTTTTGTTTTATCTATTTTTTTATTTCATCCTTTTCATTTTGTATTTGATTAAAGCCGCGTTAAAATTGCTCCAACGGTACAGAAGATAGTAAGAGAGGAGTTGACAGGTAAGGATAGGAGTAGATCTTAGTGGAGAAAAGCTTTACTTCGAAGACAGTTTACTCATTGGCGCAAACCGCATCAAAACCGCAACAACGGTTCATAAGACAGCAAGAGAGGGTTTGACAGGCAAGGGGAGGGTACATTTTAATGGACGGAAACTTGCCTTGGCAATTTACCCAATGGCGCAAACCGCGACAAAAATGCTCCAACAGTTTAGGAAATAGCAGGAAAGGGGTTTACATACAAGGGGAGCGGTGGATTATAGTGGGTGAGAACTTTTCTTGTGTGGGAATTTACTCAAGGCGCAAACCGCGACAAAAATGCTTCAACAGTTTAGGAGATAGCGGGAGAGGGGTTTACAGGCAAGCGGAGGGGTAGATTGCTTACACACATATTGCATTGTCATCGGGGTTACGTGTGCGTGCAAAATTTAAATTCAATCGGATGAGTGGAAGTGGATTAAAATTAGATTAAAAATTTCGACCTTGACAAACAAACAAACAGACAGATAAAATATCAAGCTAATTAAAAGTTTTTTAAAAGGAGAACTGGTTGTGATTTATAGCGTAATTTTAAAAGATTTCCGTACGATTTTTTCATTTCTTACTTTCAACATTTTTTTCTTCAAACTTTTTGACTTTTCTCAATTTTTGATTGCATTAAAACACCACTTTTAAGAACCCCCAAAATTTCGTACAAAAATCGTATTTAACTACAATCAATTTAATTTTTTATTTTCAGTAAAACCTTTTCAAAGATTAGCTTATACTTCTCTGATAATCATTTTACATCCTCGAAGCGTTCGGAACTTTATGGTGTGACGGATTTGATAGCGAATTGTGGAGGAATATTTGGGTTATTTATGGGAATTTCTATTCTCAGTGTCTTTGAAATGATCTATTTTGCAACAATTCGTCTGCATTTAACACTAAAAGAAGAGAAAAGGCAATCGAAATTAAAAAAATAAAATTCTTGAAATTTATTAAAAAAAATCTATACAAAAGTTAAATTAATGGTAAGTCTTTATTTCCAGAAATTTTTAATTGATTTTGATTTTTTTTGTCCATTTTTTTATGGTTAAATTTTTTTTATGGTTTAATAAAAGTTTTTATGGTAAAAAAAATTACGAATGCAATTTCATTTTAATAAAGATTGTATATTTTTTTAAAATTCAAATAAATGTTTTATATAAAAGTATTTATTTCAAGTTTGTTAAATGTAATAATAGTGTTACGGCAAATAAAATATGAATATAACATCAAGTAAAATATTGTTTCCTTTTCTCCGTGGCTTTTTGATTCCTAGGCTCCAAAAATTTTGATTCCTAGCGAGGGCGTACACGGAGCAACTTTCGGTCATCAGCATGCCGCAACTTTACCAAATTGTAGGAAAGAAACGAGTGCGGCAAGAGGGAAAAAGTCGCCACTCGAAAAGTGTTCTTCTCGTCTTCTTTTACGCACACAAACGAAGTCGCTCGTGTATCATGTCAGCATGTATGTGTGCGTAATTTCATTGAGTCAGTCGTTGCTTAGCCACCGACTCGTAAACATATCCCAAATAAATGAAAATTGAATGCAAATAGTGAAATACCAGTTCCAGGTAGTTTTATTTTTCAGGTAGGTAGGTAAATAACAAATTACCAGTCCTTATTCTTCTATTTTGGCAATTGATGTTGCCTCGGTGCTAGCTAGCAAGGGAATGAGCTGGAAATACAACACATATATGAGAACCACACACACATGAGCGATCGATTGTTGTAAACAAGGTTTTCCTACTAAAAAATGAAGAAGCGTGTACGTCGGAAAGGCATTTTGAGGACCAAAAGTTTCCGCGACGAGATGAAACGTGTGCGTTCGCACCTAGCCGCATAAACTAGAACCTAAACATAGACAGACACTTGCTAATTACTACTGAAGAAAAGTCTCTGAAGTTTTCCTCTCGATGACAGCAAGGGAAAAATTCTTATAGGAATTTTGTTTTCTGTTTAATACTCGTAAAAAGCCTTGTGAGGCGGATTGTGGGTATTTGGACTTGCAAAGCAACTCGCCAAGAGCAAAAAATAATGGCGGTTTCGTCATACTTCTATATTGACTCTTGAAAAGATTAGCATGAAATTCATCAGAAATGTTTGCTTTAATTTGGTGTTCGGTATCGTTACCATACTTATTTTTAATTAATTCGGAACAAGATAATATAGGGAAAGTATTGCATTCGTAAAACTACGATGATGTTCATGCAACTATCCGTCTGTCTGTCAGTCTGTCGGTCTTTTAGCCTGTTGGTCTGTCGACCTGTCAGTCTGTCGGTTTGTCAGTCTGTGGGTCTGGCGGTCTGTTAGTTGTATCGGGTCTTTCAATAAGCACATAACAATTTTGTATTTAAATAAAACACCGAATAATTGAGATATCGGGCTGAAATTTATTCCAGGTGTAGTGGACATGTTACATTTAAGTATGAAATTCGATGTCGTTCATATGGCCACCGCGAGTACGTTTGCACTGATTGATTCTTTGGAGCCAATTTTCCACCATTCTTCCACACATATCGGCCGGAACGTTGGCAATTTCGCGTTCGATATTGTTCCTGAGCTCCTCTAACGTTGTGTGCTTGTTGGCATAAACCAACGACTTAACATAACCCCATAAAAAGAAATCCAACGGCGTTAAATCGCATGAGCGAGGTGGCCATTCGACCGGACCATTTCTCGAGATTACACGATTACCGAACTTCTCCTTCAATAGATCAATTGTTTGACCAGCTGTGTGGCATTGCTCGTTCGTGAACTTCATCATGATAAAAATTTAAACCTTGACTGACGTTTTAGCATTGCCAGATCATAAAACAAGTTTTAAAGTGCGTTTTTATTAAAATACAAAATTGTTATGTCCTTTTTGAAAAGTACTCTTTACATATCTTAAAAAACTCGAGAACACGTTGACCTAGCGACTTGAAATTTTTTGTAAAAAAGCTTTACACAAATCGTGGTTTTCGTTCAACTTTTGGAAAAGTGAGGATAGCTATAACGGATACCTCCAATGCATTTTTATAAACACAATTTTAGGAATTTCTAGAAACTTATGCCCTTTTTTGGAAGAAACGGATATAAGAAAATTTAAAGTATATAAAATTTTCTACATTTTTGGCTTTAAACGTTTTTTGTATATCTTTAGCGGTTCTGAAGATATTTGAAAACAAAACAGTTTTTTGAAAATCTCTCAAAAATTATGCGCTTTTATGAAAAAAGTACACAAAAATAGTCGATCAAGAAAATACAGGTAAATGTGTTTTTTATCTTCTACTAGTTGATTTTCAGTCCTTCCATATTTCCGAAACGACACCACCTTTTATATTCTCCCGGAATTCCTGAGGTCGTCCCAAAGAAAATAAGGAGGGACGGCAGAAACTTAAGTATCAAATAAAATGTTTATTAGTAATTTTCAGTAAAATAATAACAATTAATTTAGAAACGCAAGTTTGATAACAAAATAAGTATTTTTCATATGACTTGTGATAATAAAAATGATGGAATTTTACCAGTATTTTTAATTCTTTCTTTATGAAACCCTGACTTTCATACTGTAAATTAATTAACTTTTGGAGGTGGACATTAGTGATAAAACAAACGAAGCCTATATTATTAGTTCGCTAGGTCTGCCCGCGATTCTCAATTCCCACAGCAGTCTAATTTGTAAAACAAACACATAATGATCTTATTAATTAGTTAATTACAGTTTATGATTGTTACGTAATTGTGTGACGATATTAATTATTTTCAAACAGTTGTCCTCAAAACTATAGCGACACAATGGAAGAAAATTTTCAATTTGTTAATGTACAAGGTAAAAGCCCTGGAAATTTTATATTTTTCAAATTATTCGTTTGTGTATTTTTACATGCTGCACATTGTTTTGTTACACAGAATTTTCTATTTTTAAATATATCTGGTTTAATTTTTTTACAATAACTTAGAAATAGATTGAGAAGCACTATGGACAACTTGTTGATTATTTACTTTGCGTTTCAGAGTAAGAAAGAAATTTACTAACTGATAGTAGCAATTTGGCTGGTCTAGAATAGAGTTGTTTTCCTTAAAAATTAGTTGATTATTTCGAAAAGGACATGACTTTGATGGCGAAGAAACAGCTTTCTGAATTAAGGGAAAGAAACAGAAAACGTGCTTGGAAATTCGTCTCGCAGTATTGTGATTCCACAACGATTCATGGACTAAAATATTTGGGTGAAAGAAAACGTTCTTGGCTTGAAAGGTAATTAGAGAAAAACTGTTTTCTATTTTTCAAGAAAAAAATGCTTCAAATAAAAAATTTTATTAGAATATTTTGGATTCTTGTATTTGTCGCCTCAATTTATGGATGCATAAAATTGATTTTATTGACATGGGAAAAATGGGAGACAAATCCAGTTATCGTCAGCTTTGATGATAAATCAACGTTAATTAAAGAGATTCCCTTTCCAGCTGTGACAATATGTCCGGGAATTAAAATCGACTACATTAACAACAGTTCCTTCAATTACACTGACATATTGTTGAAAGTACAAAATAATCAAAGTGTTGCATTTCAAGAGTAAGTTTTTTTTTTTTAAATGGCAATGTTTTTTAAAACCAAGGAAAAATAATAAAAAACTCATTTAGTCTTCAGAAATTTGCATCTTTGTCTTTTGTTTGTGAAAATTCATACTACGATTCACTAGTCGATATACAAAAACTTGATAGGAATGGATCCGTGTGTGATGATTTATTATCTGTAAGGACGTATTTGCATCGAGCAATTGAAAAGTGTTTTTGGAAGGAAGAAGAGACACCAGCTGAGGAGTTGTGGACAGAAGTTCTTACTTATGATGGAATTTGTTATACTTTCAATTCAATTGGAATTGAAAATATTATGAGAAATCACAGGTAAATTTTTTCTTCATAAACATTATACTATTTTTATACCCGTATGGTGAAACCAAAGGGTATACTAACTTTGCCTTACCGTTTGTAACGCTAAGATCCCGTCATCACACACAAAAATGAATTACACCAGTGTGTTTAGAATGATAAAAATAATTAATTTCTGCATGTCCGTCCGTCTGTCTGTCTGTCCGTCCGTCCGTCTGTCTGTGGCGCGGATTGCGGGCGCACGGATTGAGCTAGAGACTTGAAATTTTGCGCAGATTCGTTTTTCGTAAAATGCGAGGCTAAGTTCGTTAATGGGCAAAAATACGAACGAAAACTTTTTTTCTGAATATCTCAAAAACGGTGAATTTTATCAAAAAAGTGCAAGAACAAAAGTTATTTAGGATATGATTCTACATAAAACCCCATACATCAAAATCCGATTGGAATAAGTTTTAAAAAGACCGCAGGTCGACCTTTAGCCTCGTGTCCCCGTTGGCCTGCTTATCTACACGCATAAAATCCGACTTATCTATATTAGTAAAAATCGAATAATACAACAATAAAACTATTACACATGATAGAATTTTAAAATCGACAATAGTAGGTACTGCGTGGTTCAACCCCACCCCACGGACTTCGGCCTTGAAGCTGACTTTTCTCTAACATGTAGGAAAATGGTTGCGGTAGATTTAACTGAGCTAAATTTTTCCCTCAAAGATGAATTCTTTAATAGTGAAAGCGGAACTACATCCCTTTATAATTGCAGGGGATAGAAGGAGAGGGGATGTGTGGAGAGGGGAGGGATTATAAATCAATGGGCGAATATTTATCCTGAAGGCTGACCTCTTTAATGGTGAAAACCGGATCCAAATTCTTTCAGAATTTCAGACGATAGCAGGTTAGGGGTTTCTAGAAGGGGCACGGGCTATATACGAGTATTAGTTGACGAACATTTTCCTTGGGGACGCCTAGTCTGTTTAGTACCACCGTCAAACTATGGAAGCACCCCTCGTTAATAAAAATTACTGTGCTTGTAAATTTTACGGAAGTGTTTTAAATCATAATTTATAGTGCAAGGGCATATAATTTCAGTGACATTCAATTTTTAAACAGTTTAAAATTAAGACTACAGTGCAAAATTAAGAATAACAGAAAATATTTTTCAGCCTGCATGGAGATTTCCATTACACAAATCCTAAGGACACTGACATCAATTGGAGTTTAGATACAGGATATGATAAGAATATTAACTCCAGTTTTCCACGACGTGTAATTATTTCTGGTCATGAAATGGGGCTGAAAGTTATCCTTGTAGGAGAAACAACGAATTTAGATCAAAATTGTGGACTTCTGATTCCTGGATTCAAAGTATGTATGAAAAAGTTTCGAAAGTCAAAATTTGTTGAAGGAAATTCTATATAAGAAATGTTATAACTTTTCAAGATGGTGGGATAATTTGAATAAAATGAGAATTTGCTAGAAAGGTCGAGAAAACCATGAATCAGAAATGGTTCAATGGTTGAACAAAAAAATTAAATGAGAATGTACAAAAAATGGTTTGGTTGTGTGGTTCTGCGTTAGTTTGTCACCAAAAAAATTACGAAAAAGGAAGACCAAGAAAAGGGGTTTTTTTTTGGTGATGGGCAGGGGGGGGGGGGGATCAGAGCTTTGAAAACGCGAAAATTAACTTGGCATATTTTATGGACACTCCGTTAATAAAAAAATTTGTCGTAGAAATTATTCTATAAACCAATTTTGCTATTTTTTAGTTGGTCATCCACCCACCGAACGAACTTCCCGAATTGTCCAAAAGTTATGTCCGTATACCGTTTGGTCAACATGTAATGATTGGAATAAAGCCCAGTATGAGATCAACTGTTGTAGCACTTAAATCATACCAAGCCAAATAGTAAGTATCTTAAGTTGCCAAGTGAAAAAATACCACGAAATTTATTTAGAAGTTTTACAGCCGCCAGTGCTATTTCAACTCGGAACGTTATTTGATGTTCTTCAAGAATTACACACAAAATAATTGCGAAATTGAATGTCTTGCAAATTACACGCTACGTAATTGTGGTTGTGTGGACTTTTATCAGCCACGTATATTTTATTAGATTTAAAATTGAAAATTGGATTTAAAATTTAAATGTTTCCCTAGATCTGCTAGAAACGCCAATTTGCAAACTTACAAATGATGAATGCACCGTAGAATCATATCGGGAAATGGAATTTGAAGAATCCGAAAATGGAATTTGTGACTGTTTGCCAGCATGTACGGAAATATCCTATGATACTGAAGTGTCTTTATCTGATGGAAATACAGAGTTCTCTATGGAACACAGGTGAAAAATCGCATTTTTATGGCTAATAAAATGTCTCATATTTCTTTAAAAAAAACTCGACAGGGAGCAAATAGCATCCATGACGCTTTTCTTCAAGGAGGACCAGTTTTGGACATCGAAACGGTCGGAATTGTATGGAACAGTCGATTTCATAGCGAATTGTGGTGGAATTCTAGGATTATTTATGGGTGTCTCCGTATTAAGTGTCATAGAATTCTTGTATTTCATGATTTTCCGTCTTCCACGGTATATCCGAGAGGAATTTAAAAATGAGAAGAAAGTTCGTGATTGTCAATAAATAAAAATTTAAAATTTCTTTCATGTTTCGTGTAACATTTCTTGAAACTTTCAGTGACAATTTTTGTATATTTTTGATATGATTTAAAAAATATCTGTTGTGAACAGCACATGATTTTCTTATACAAAATCTACGTTTCTGCACAATTTACCTGACGAATAAAATATTAGTTTACATAAAAATATGAATTTTTTTTTACGAAATCTGAAATATCTCGATAACGGTAAAAGACAGCGGATAACGGTAAAAGACAAAATTATGGGAAACGTTATTGTCTTTAATTCATCTCCTAAATTGACCTGTCAAAAAGCCGTATTTTTCGAGATCATCGCAAAAAACTAAGTTTGTTGAAATAACGGTATATCTCAATAACGGCTTGAGATACGAAGTTCTAGTAAAAGTCAAAAATGCAGGAAATTTTATTGCCTCCAACTTTTGTTATACATAAGATTACTGAAAAACTCGTTGCTTCGGAGTAAATAACAAAAAACTAAATTGCGATTTTTAAAAAGTCGCTATTTGGGTTATTTCCGGGTAATGGATTTCAAGCAAGAGTTGGTCCATGCAGGACCAAACATGTCTGTAAGATTTTATGGTTCTAGCTCTATTAGTTTTTGAGAAACATTGTATACAGCCGGACAGACAGACACACTGACTGATAGACAAACTGACAAATTGACAGACTGGCACATTGACAGACTGGCAGATTAACAGACTAGCAGACTAACAGATTGACAGATTGACAGATAGACAAATTGAAAAATTGACAGATTGAATGATTGACTGATTGATAGATTCATAGACTGACAGAGTGACAGAGTGACAAAGTGACAGACTGACAGACAGACATACAGAAAGAAATTTTTGTAATAATATAATGCCCCAGTCGACTCAGAAGTGCTCGGAAAATGCTTTCCAGGCAAAATTAAGAGGTCGAAATTTTTCATGAATACAATACTTTATTATACTACGTATAAGAAAGTAAAAAGTGGCATTTTTTGTCTCATCCTACCTAACAACTTTCGCGTTGTGTAAGATAAGTAAAATTAAAACATAAGTCTAATGAAACAAAGTAGCTTTATGTATTTCAAGAAAAACAATTAATCTTAGCATATTTCTTAAAATCTAACAAGTGTGTTCACTCTTTACTGGATTTTTTTGAATTGTTTTTTAAGCAAAGAATATGTAAAATCAAATTTCCGCAATAATATATGATTTCAATGCAACTAACAATAGAAAATCCAACGAAAACTCCCAATAGTCCTCCTGCATATGAAATTGATGCTAAAGTGTCAAAAAGTCTTGTCCTTTGAGCTGCCCATATACGATTGCTGACATAAAAGAATTTTATTTGCGAATAGCTGGAAAATTTGAAGAAAAAAATGCAAATTACATTACAATGTATGCTGCAAGAAAACGATATTAAGTTTTACTTTAAAGTTGGATCCTCTTCGGCATCATGAAGCGGTGAATGCGCGACATTAACATCGTATCGCAATGTTGCACACGTGTGCTTACAACTGCAGTCAACATCCTCGATCGTATCTGGATCTGTTTCGTTTGTAAGTTTATTAAAAAATGATTTGATTAAATTATATTTTGCTCTCATATAGCATGGAGTAGATGATAGATGACATATGGGGATTCCTTGATGTCCTATAAATATAATCATTACAAATTTGTACAACTTGAATTTTTGATGTATTCGAAAGCAGATTTTTACTTGGCATATGAATTGGTGCACATCCGCATGTGTTGATTGTGTAATTCGCCAGACACTCCAATTCGCAATTTGATTTTGTGTACGTTTTAAAATATCTTAGATACCTTTCGGAGTCGTAGTAACAATGTCGTCTATTCAGAATTATATTAGAGATAATAAGAATTTTTTTTAAGTCCCTACTTGTATTATTTTTAGTAATTTTCACGTATCTGGTACTGCAAAAATGTACAAAAGTGTGCAAAGGTGTGCAAAAGTGTGCAAAAGTGTGCGTTCTTCATTGGCAGAGACACGTGTCATGTACCAAAAATGCTAGTAGGGATACTTTTGTCTAAAATATGTTAAAAACTCACTTGTCTGGTGAAAATGATCGAACTGAATCCTGAGTTTCAATTCTGTCTGGCTTTAATGAAATTAAAACTTCGGAGTTAATTGGCAAAGTTATATAGCGTCTAGTAGCTTGTGGTAATTCACCCGGCGGAAACACTATAAGCTAATTAATAAAAGTATTAATAAAACAATTAAAACAAAGATTTTCGAAAATAATTTTTGTTGTTAAAAATTTCGCCTGACAATAATTATATCCTAATCAATAATTATATCCTACTAGAATTTGGACCCGGCTTTGCCCGGTTAAAAGCGTGAGTAGAATAAAACCTATCGGAAAACAAAATTCAATTCAATTGGCTATAAATTAGACAGCCTGCGGCTTATCTTTAAAGTTTTTTCTTCCTCGGAAAATGGTTTTCAGAAATTAACCAAAATACAATCAATTCCAACATTCGGATTCACTTTACCCTCTCTCTTTACCAGCCCCCCCACCCCTCGCGCTGCTTTTCCGTATGCCTATGCTGGAACCAGAACTACCACAGACACTTATGCCAAATTTTAAGTCAATCGGTTCGGCCGTTTTTTCGTGAAAGAAGAACAGACAGACACCAACTCATTTTTATATATTAGTATGATTTGAAAAACACAAGTGGGTCATTTCCCACCAAGTGAGCAAGAAAAATTTTTTTTTGTCATAAAACCTTTTTTTGTTTACGTTGTATTAACTAATATACTTTTAAAGCTTGTTAAAAATGGAAAATTTCACAATTTTTTTTGCAGTTGTTTCGGAATTACAGAATTTTCAAATCTTCAGGAAATACAAATTTTCTGTTAAAGGATAATGAAAAAAAAGATTCAAAAATGAATCATTCGAAAATTAGATTGAAGACTATTGTTAAAGGGGTTTCAAATATGGTTATCATACGTCCCGGAATTGCCAGAAGGCATCCCGGAAACTCAGCTTTTGTCCTGGATTTTACAATTTAGTATTAAAATTTATCAAACGCTAGAAAAAACGATTAATAAATACATAGAAAACACTCTCCTTCAGCTGGGGATTTGAGAGAAAATTGTCATTAGATTTAACGAAAAAGTAGTTGAACCAAATAAAAAAATCGAAAAATTTGCGCCAATCGTTTTTGTATTTGATTTAAATGAAAAGTATTTAAACCAAATAATTGTTGTTTTTTGTCAGTGAAAGAAGCCTCTCTTTTTGTTTATTATCTCTTTTCTTATTAGTGTATGTCGATGGGATGTTTATCTATGGTAGCAGTTAATTTTCCTTTCAAGGTGGCAATATTTTATACGCGTAACAAAAAATTACTGAAATTTGATAATTTTTAGACCAAAAACTACAAACGAATGAATTTCCTTGATGAATATGATAGTTATACCCGAAAAAACATGCTTTCCCCATAATACTTTGCAAAAAAAAATATTTTGAAAAAAATCGGAAAAAATTGGCTTGAAAAATCCACCGAATTTTCAGTAATTGAGAAAGTGGATGTTGATTTAAGTTCGCCTAAATCTGTCTTGACGAAGTTCGATTCTCCGGCGCTCGGGAAAAGTGTAGAAGAACTATTAAATTTACCTTAATTTCATGGGTACCCAGTTTGCACAGTGAGTCCGAATCATTGACAGAACCATACAGTTTTAATGTTAGTCCGAAATCCGGATATGCTGCGTGCGTTCTAAATGGAAAGATATTTATTTCCTTGGGCCTTGTATAGCCGCCTTCCAAAGTCCACTCCGAACGTCGTCTTCTTCCAGAATCTGCATCAAATGAATTGTACAACCTTAAAGAGAATTCTGATTTTATAAATTATTTTTACTGTGGAAATTGCACTACAAACACATTTTCTTTAAAAATGTCGGCAGGATCCAAAATATTGTATCCAAAACACACCCCAGTTTCTGTTAGTACTGTGTCGAAAATTTTCTCACAATCTTGATTCTGTTTCTTCCATTTGCATTCATCTAATGTATCACGGGCTTTTGGCGACATTTCAATCAAATGTTTTAAAATTTCCTCATCCGTAAAATTATAATTCGTAATGTTCAAGGGTATACCTACTTCTGTTTGATAAAATTAAATGCACATTAAATGTTTCACGTTAAATTTCCTACACTGGAATATGTTGTTTTAAAATTAAAATGAAATTTCAAGAAATAAATAGACAAAAATATTCTAAAAAGAATTGATTGCAACGGCGCCGGATAAATGTAGAAAATTTTCTATCCTTTAAATTTTTTTACACTCATTTTCTTTCAAATGTTCATTGATTTCGAAAATTTTTCAAAATACTGTATCTTTTCATAATAATTTTAGCTAACGATACTTTTCTAATAGTTGTTAGAAAACTACGATTTTCGTAAAACTTATTCACAAAAAATTTCAAGTCGCTAGATCAACGCGTTCTCGAGTTATTTAAGATACGTAAAACGGACAGACAGACAGACCGACAGACAGATGCACGGACATCCTCATAATTTCGCCTGAAACGGATTTCGTACTGAGACTTTTGTAATGGTCTTCCCCTACGATAATTAACACTCTAACTGCCACGACAGTTTTAAGCCTTTTCGGATATTTAGTTGTCAGTCAAAAGGGCACTAAGAGAAAAAAAATTGAAACAAAATTATACCTAAATGTTATTTTATTACCATAAAATGTGTGCAACTACGAAAAATCGTTGCGGTCGCAGCGAACACTTTAATAATTTTCATTGTGGTCGTTGTGTACAGTAAGGTGTCAGGTCTTTTTGACTGACGTGGCAGTTAGAGTGTTAAACAATATTTTTTCCTTCTCCATAAAATTTTCAAAAAAAAAAAAATCCTTTTTAGTCTCAATACGGCACTTGTTTTCTACTTTTATGTTATCCTAGTGGAGTTTTTAATACTGTTTTTTTTCTTAGTCGTGTTTAAATTTTTTAAATTTATTTTATAGATATTCAAAAAAATATTTTACCAGTCAAAAATTCTGGACACATTTGGGCTGCGATGTCATAGTAGAGCCATCTAAATTTTTTCAAAATTATCACAAATTTAAAACTTTTTTGTTTGCATAAAATTACTCTTCATAAGTAAAATTATCGGAATTTTCGAACTTTTTGACAAATTCGGTTAATGAAAAGACTTCACTTTTGATGTTTCCATCTGGACACAAGAGAACCGATGGGAACGGAATTTGCCAAACTGGGGTCGATTTATCCGCAAAACTGACCACAACAGGTGTTAATTGTCGTTTGTACCACACTTTCACAATCATATGGAGACAAGCTCCAAATGCCGCTAAGATTAAAATCGTCCACAGAATTCTAAAAAAAAAAAGAATTGAAGGAATTTTTAAAATATAGAAAATTGAAATCCAGTACCTTTCAAATCGCTTTCGTTTATTTTCACCAATATATCTAATTCCATGAATTGCTGTATGCTCGCAATATTCTTCGAACAAATTACGTTTAGAGAATATTTTATTGTAATTTCTCTTAACACTATTCTTAATTGTGTCTGTTCTGCTGGTTCTGGTGTTTTTTTTTTGTTTTTGAATACAAATTTATTAAAAATAACATTATTAAGCAACAACGTATATAATAAAAACACCAACCTGCCATCATCCTTGTTAGCGTCCATTCTAATTGAATTGAATCAGTCAACTGTGGATTACGTGTGTCCGTAAAAAGTTATTGGTTTCACGTTTCCACGACGATGACTTAATTGATGACATCAACATCAACAAATCAACAAATTCAGTTTCACTGCATGCGGGATAAAAAAACTAAACAGGAATCGAGGGTAAACGAAAAAAACCTGGGGAAATATAGTATAATTTTCGCTCGTGACAATTTTCACTAACGACGTTCTCTCAACGAGAGCTTTTTTTTTATTATATAACTATAATTCCAGAGGATGATAAATAGGTGGTTTTCCATCATAGAAATTGACGCTTACCTGGAATATTTTTTCTATTATTTATGGGAGCACCCATTGTTTTTCTGAAATTTAATTGTGTTATAATGAAAATTGTTTAATAGTGAAACAAGCTATATTAGAAAACATTTTAAGTAATTGCCACCGGCCTACGTTAACCAATAGCAATAAATTGGAGCTTTACATGTTTTTTAGATACGCCTTTTTAAAGTATGCATTCTGGTTGAATTTATATCGGATGTATTTTTGGGATGTATTTTTGGGATGTATTTTCGGGATGTATTTTTGGGTGGCAGCCATATAGAAAAAATTTCTACTAAATGGGAACCTGTCCCAAAAATCTTTGGACTGATTCTCAAAAATGTTTGGAATTGTTCAACTATGGGTTGGGAGGAATTACCACAAAATTTGTTATATAAATATTTCACTTAAAAATATATGGAAAAGCAAAAAATATAGAATACTAGCTTGCATACCCGTCGTTGCCGGGTTAAGTTTTTTTCAAATTTTTTTTTTTTGGAGCTAAATTTCAGGCTAATCGGTTCAGTAGTTTCCCCGCGAAAGGGTAACATAACGCAAAAACTAAGTTTCGAGATGACTTTACCCCCTCCCCTTACTCCCAACCCCTCGCGCTACTTTTCCGTATTCCTATGTTGGAACCAGAACTACCACAGACACTCATGTCAAATTTCAAGTCAATCGGTTCAGCCGTTTTTGCGTGAAAGAGGAACAGACAGACAGACAGACACCAACTCATTTTTATATATTAGTATGATTTTATATCCTTTAAATTTTTTTACATTCATTTTTTTCCCAAAAAGCACAGCTTTTGAGAAAATTTTAGAAATCCGTATTTTTTTAAAAGAAATGTTTGAGAGGTACCTGTTATAGCTAACGTTACTTTTCCAAAAGTTGATAGAGAACTACGATTTTTGTAAAACTTATTCACAAAAAATTTCAAGTCGCCAGGGCGACACGTTCTCGAGTTATTTAAAATACACATAACGGACAGGTCGATAGACAGAAGCACGGACATTTTCAAAACAGCATGTATGTTTGTCTTAAGGTGCCGCTCCACATGAGAGTAAATGCCGACGAGAACCTCTCGATAGCAGCTCCTCGCAAATGGACACGTCTCTGAGAGTCGCTCGCAGAAACTCGCAAAAACTCGCGAGCTAGTTTCTGCGAGCTGTCAAAAGTGATTCTACTTTATAGTCGACACCCACCCACTGAACTCTCGGAGAGTTGCTCGCCAGATACGAACGGCGTTTGAATTTCGCTAGTAGCTTTCGAGAACTCGCCAAAGCAAGATGTCAAAAAAATCAAGATGTTGATCTTGAAAAGAGAAAAATCGCCGAAATTAACTCTCAAATGGACAACCTCCTGCGAGTAATTCTCGAGAGTTTTTGAGAGTTACTCGCGTATTTACTCTCATGTGTAGCGGCCTAAGTAAATAAAAATTTTATAATGACCTTGTTTGTTACGCCATCATCTCTGAAATATGAGAATTTCAACCAAAAATAAAAAAAAACTTGTTCAGAAAAAACACTGTCAAAGAAACTTCAATTCTTAATCAGTATTTATCCATAATTTAATAATAGAGCTTTACAAAAAATTTTCATTAATTTTAAAATGTAAAAAAATATTTCTACAACACTAACGGCAGACATGCCTAGGAAAAGACCCAGCAAACCACCAGCATGTGAAATCACATCGAGTGTTCCATAAAGCCGGGTTCGTTCAGCCATCCAAAAGCGATTACTTTTGAAAAATACTTTCACTACTGAAGAAGCGCTATAAATTTATGTTAAAAAAAGAAGATAAAAACCAAATCTGTGTACAACCAATGTGATACTAAATAAATCACCTGGCATTACTTGTTTTATCGACAAGTGGTGAATAACTGACACTATATTCATATTTCAGCGATGTACAAGCGGGCAGACAATTGCAATCTTTGATTCCAGGTAAATCCACATTTGAATTACTACTGTCTGTTGTTTTAAGGAAATCATTCCGAAGCAAGTCACGTTTCGCCTTTTGATAGCAGTTCACTGCACTGCCAGGACAAATCCGAGTTCCATTTAATCCTAAAAAGTTTCACTTTCTCAGGTATTCATTTTCAGGGAATATTTTTTTATTGATATTTTTTTTTAAATAAAAATAGGAATTACGTGGCATATTGAAAATCACACATCCGCACGTTTGCAATGTGTAGTTAGTAAGGCATTCCATTACACAATTCGCTTCTGTGTAAACTTTGAAGTAACGTAAATATCGCTCAAAATCGTAGAAACAGTGGCGTCTACATGTTTGGAAAATCATAAAAGAGTTTAAATTTATTAAATATCCGAGCAGTATTTATGTCAACAGTGACGATAGCGGTTGACAAATGTCGCTTTGAAATATGTTAACCGCTAAAGTCACGGTTGCCAAAAATATTGCTTGATTAATTGTGTGCCATACCAGCACTTTTAGTGTCTGCCACGTATTTGCCACTAAATAAGATACACTTTTAGTGATAGATACGTGCCATACACCAAACTTGCTAGAATATATTAAGAATTAAATTCTCACCTTTCAGGTCCGTAATTTTCAAGGTATTTGCTAGTGCGTATCATGTTTGGTGTAACTGAAATTAATACTTCGCTGTTTGGCAAAATTTCGATATGTCCTTGACTTAATCTTGGCACATCCCCGGGTTTCATAATTAGTAACTGATTGAGTAATTTTAGAAACTTACACAATATTGAAAATCAGGCTGTTACTGGCCATAAAACAATTCAAACTTTTAGGGGAAGGAAAAATCTGGATTATCGTAGGCGGTATTAAATCTCAAACAGTGGGGTGTGAAAAGGACAGTGGGATACAAAAAGGCAAAAATTAGCGTGACGCATTTTATGGACAGCCCCAAACCATGATGTTCAATAAAAGAGTTGTTTTTATCGGTTGAAAATTGTTATACAGAAAATAATCCTTACTTTAAAGCCCCGATGGGAGAATTCACAGTAATTGATATAATTTTTCTCCTGATAGACCGTATTAAATGTTAGTCCGGTTTCAAGGCAGTTGGTGTGCACTCTTGTTGGATATAAATCGATTTTCTTGGGGTCTAAATATCCAGTTTGTAAATCCCATTGAGAGCGTTTAGTCTTTTCGTTTCTCCACATTTGAAATGTATTTTGGTCACTAGAAAATAAATCTAATTTTAAGTGTTTTTTTAAAGTCTTACTAAAAATCCATTACATATCTTCCCGGTAAATATCCAAAGGATTCAAAAGATTGTATCCAAAACAAACTTCACTCTCGGTAAGAACGAGATCAAATAATTCATCACAGTCGCGATTATAACCCTTCCATGTGCATTCACTCAAAGATTCATTCACAAGTGGCGCCATATTTATTAAATGTTGCAAATATTCACTATTGGAGAAGATTTTTTTGGTTGGTGGCGAATGTACAGCGATATTCCGAAATTCAGGGCACATTTGAAACACAATATCGTAATACATTTGCCTAAAACTTTCTCAATTGAAATAATTTACAGATTTCAAGTATTTTAATTCATCATTTACTCGCTATATGGAAAATCATTGATAGTTAAATTTTCCTGATCTGAAGGAGTCAGGAATTTACTAGCTGTGAAAATATCATTTTGAAATTTCCCATCAGGACAAAGCACAACTGATGGAAAGGGAATCTGCCAGATTGGTGTGAATTTATCAGCAAAAGTAACAACGATAGGTTTTTGACTTCGTTTATTCCAAATGATGACAATTAATGAACAGCAGTATGCTAGTGATGATACTATTAGTATTGTCCAAAGGATTCTACGAATAGAAAAGTTGAAAATTTGTCACAAAATGTACCAATTGACTATTAAACACTTTGACGACCTTTGAAATTATTGAATTTTACCTTCAGGTAGAAAAATACTCTAATATTAATTACAGGCATCCTTCATTTAACGACGACTCACAGTGTTTCGAGAGCAAGATTTTGATATTTACGGTAAATGGAAATGTTATGGGGTAAAGTAAGGAGAATTTTTTTTCAAAATGTCCAATTTTTGAAATTCGGATCGAACGTCCTGTAAGGATAACAAAGCAATCGTTTTTCGGTAAAAATTTCCAGAAAAAATATTGGGAGTACAAATGTAAAACTGCCATTTTCCAATAGATGGCGCTAGTAGCAAAGTGCTGGTCAAAAATGTCAGATCAGAAATGTCAAATGATAAGCTAGGCATCTGCAAACAACTCCTTGTCATTAAATTTGTAAGCAAATTAAGTCAAAATCCCCGACTGAATTGAAAAACTGCCACCCTGACAATACTAGAGGTTGTGAGGTTATGGTAGCCCGTCGCTGTGGTTGAGAGGTAGCTGAAGCGTTAGTAAGTGTGTGACATTGCTCACAAACGGAAGTGGATCTGCCCCTAGGCTTCAGAAATCATCCAACAAGGGGCGCAGCGGCGGGTTTCGCCAAAGTAATAGGCAGTTCTACAGATTGGTATTTTTCATAAATTATAAAGAAGAAAACAAATTGTGTTACTGGTAAAAAAGGTAGAACACGCAGAATTCGAGTCACTACTGGATGAAGATCCATGTCAAACGCAATAAGAATTTGCAGACTAATGCGTTTGAGCCGAGAATTTAAGGAAAAACGGCCACAATTCGAGCAAAGATATGACAAAGTGATTTTCAAGCACGGCAACGCTCGGCCACATGTTGCTAATGTCGTTAAAACCTATCTGCAAACAATGTATTGGAACATCCTACCCCACCCGCCATATTCTCCAGACATCGACCCTTCCGACTACCACCTGTTCTGATCGATGACGAATGGTCTGCGCCTGGCTGAGTAGCATGGCCGAATTATACAAGGTCTGCTTGACAGCTCAGTCTCTCTTGGCTCTGACGTCATCGGCAAGAAATTCTTATAAGACTGAATGGGAATTTTCCCTAATTCTCAAATCTAGCTAACATCTAGCTAAACAACTCCGTACGCACAATCAACATTACAAAGAATTTCTTGCTGATGACGTAGCAAAATGGTGGCTGTCAAAAAATAACCAGCAGACCTTGTATAATTCGACCATGGCTGAGTAGTACAGAAAAAAATGGTTAAAATAAAATTAAAGCAGTTTTAAGCGGGGCAATCATATCTTAATAAAATGCAATTGTTGAAATATTAAAATTAACACGTTCATGACATCGTGTACCACTGGTGGTACATGTACCTTTTTTTAAAACCGCGCGAGTAAATAGTGCGGTAGTTTTTTTGTGGAAGTAATATAAAAACATAAGAAAAGCTATAATTGCCAATCTGGCAATTATTGAAAACCCGTATGGTGATTTAAGTGAATGGCGAACAGTTTTATCAAAATTCCACTATGAAGTCAAACTTTCCAATAAGATTTTTTAAAATTTGTTCCAATCGGATTTTGATGTATGGGAGTTTTATGTAGAATCATATTCTAAATAACTTTTGTTCTTGGACTTTTTTTAATAAGATGCACCGTTTTTGAGATATTCACAAAAACCATTTTCGTTCGTATGGGGGGTACCCCGACTAATGGTCCATTTTTGCCCATTAACGAACTTAGCCTCGCATTTTACGAAAAACGGATCTGCGCAAAATTTCAAGTCTCTAGCTCAATCCGTGCGCCCGCAAGCCGCGCCACAGACAGACGGACAGACAGACGGACACAGACAGACGGACAGACGGACAGACAGACGGACGGACATGCAGAAATTAATTATTTTTATCATTCTAAATACACTGGTGTAATTCATTTTTGTGTGTGATGACGGGATCTTGGCGTTACAAACGGTAAAGCAAAGTTAATATACCCTTTGGCTTCACCATACGGGTATAAACATGCACCGTGTACCACCGATGGCGCACAACCGCCAGAAAACAAATCGCTAAACAAAATTTGTTGTACTTGAAACACTGTGCGACATATCGATATAAAGCGTTTTGACAAATGAATTTTAACAATATATTCCCATTTTTTCATACATTAGAATCTTTTTTGTACAGGCAGGCCCCTTACAACACAGTAGTGCTACAACGCGGTATTTCTACAACGCGATTTCACGACACCTTGATTCGAGAAATTCGGAAATTTGCCTACAAATCGGATTGTCCCAAGAATCTACCCAGCAAGATTTTAGTAACGTGTTCAACTACAAATGCAAGACTTCGCATCTGTAGAAGGATGTAAATGTGCGTGTAGTGGTGAAGAATTCTTATTTTCTTTCGCATCGCCATTGGACGAAGAGAGACAAACTAATGTCATTCCATTCAACCATTCCGTTCTTGCATCAACTTTTGTTATTCCCAGTGACATATCTGCGAAAGCAACATCGAATGATTCGGGAATTCCTTAATTTGAACTCGGATCTTCAAATTGTGGAATTTCCTCTCGATGTTACTTCCGCAGAAATTTCATTGGGAATAGCAAACGCTCCTGCGAACACTTTAATAAAAATAAAATTATCGGAGTATTTTGTTACCAGTAACGCTAAAAGTAACACATGTTACTTTTAGCGTTACTGGTAACAAAATACTCACATATTTCGTCTTATTTCATCTCACACCTAATAAACATAAAGCTGTCTCGTTTCTACATTGCTAGAGCAAGACATACTTATATACGTTTGGTGTTGGAGTAAGTGCGATAGACATTCACACAGATTGTCAATTGCACGTGAGTTTTTTCCCAACGCTCTAAGAAGATTCACGTATAGGGTAACAGTGAATTCTCACGTTACTCCACTAGTTACGTAACTAGTTCCGAATCTTGCTGGGTAACTATCGCATTGTAAGACATCCACCTGTACAAAAATAAATACATTGCTTCGATATACACGGGGCTTCGCAATACGATGCAAACTGATTATATTTAGTCAGACCAAAAACGTCGTAAATTGAGGAAAATCTTGTTTTCATTACGAAATTGAAAAAAAAACCGAAAACTTGGCCGTCAAAGTGTTAAAACACCAAAATAGCTACACACCTTTCGAATACTTTTCGTCCCGTTTCACCCACATATCGCACACCATGAATGGGGGTGTTTTCGCAAAATTTTATGATTACGTTTTTGAACATTTTCCCTTAGTCTGTTTTTTTCTTTTTCCAATTTTGTAGTAAAACTTCTATGTCCAGGCAAATAATCACAAAAAAAGAACTCCGAACAACTATTCCAGACCGAATGCAAATATTGACTACATTATCAGTATTTCGTGGTATTTTCTTGACTTTCCACGCAATTTGGCAGCAAATAAATTAATAAAATTACGTCACTACGAAAATTAAACTAAATTTTCCTCACTAAAGCAAACATAATGTCGTTCAGTTTCAATTTTGTGGTTTTATCATAAAGAATTAGCATAAATTATGAGTTCTAGTTGCCGAGCCGAACAGAATTTATTTCACTGTCTTCAATTTTTCACGCGAAACTGAACTATCGAAGGCTTCCA
This sequence comes from Chrysopilus asiliformis, assembly GCA_964034945.1. Classification (NCBI taxonomy): domain Eukaryota; kingdom Metazoa; phylum Arthropoda; class Insecta; order Diptera; family Rhagionidae; genus Chrysopilus; species Chrysopilus asiliformis. The sequence goes on along the minus strand of OZ035962.1, from coordinate 91,224,529 downwards.
CAGCTGTGGGTATTTATAGTGTCCAGTTTTTCGTGATATGGAATTACTGTAGAAAGGAAAATTCTAGAAAACATTTAAATTAGAAGTTTTATTTAACTTTCATGCAGTACATAAAAATAAACGTCAAGTCCAACTTCTGTTCTTAATTAGATATTATGTTAGTTATTTTCTTTGAATTCTATAATGAAGTTATTGATCGCAGGCTAAGGGGAACTTCACAGCAGTGTCCGTTTTTGATTAATTTGTGCTTAAAGAGGTTTTGAATTAAAAGAAATGAAAAAAGTAAATCAAACTTTTATTTTTGAAATTGTGTAAATCCGAACTTCTTGTCTACGATTTTATGAAAATTTTACTATGCAATGATGTAAAAATTTGCAGGAAATATCAGAATTTAAGTTTATTTGTTTCCGATTTCACCCGCTTATTAATTTGATCTCACTTTTTGCACAGAACGGCTGTGGGTTAAATTTCAAATCTCCAGCTCACTTCTTATAAGTGTTTTTAAGTTCCTAGAACGATGGAAGCGATACGTTCTAAACTAGGGTTGCCATCCGTCCTCTTTTTCCAGAACTTGTTCTCAATTTCACACCCGAGGATATCCATGAGGGTATTTTGAATATGTCCGGGTCGTTATGTTTTTGAGGGCGCGGTTTTTCGCGTCATTTAGCTTATATAGATCAATTTGTAAGATCACTGATACAATCAGACTCAATGGTTCGAATGATTAAAGAGGCCTGGTCCAAAAAGTCTATAGAGGCAGAATTATTGCAAAAAAACGCCGTGCCGGGGTAAACCCTGCCTCAGGTGGAGTGACGAATTAACCCTGGATGGAAAAGATTTGCTACGGATATCGAATTGGATGACAGCGCCACAAGACTGGGTTTCTGAAAATCCTTGTTAGGCGGGCCTAAACAGGATCCACTGTTGTTGTAGCCTTCATGATGATGATGACGATAGTAGAAAAATATAGGAGTACTCTTTTGTTGTATATTGAGCAGAAAGTTCGGAATTTTTCACCTGCGGCGTAATCTTTTTAGGTACATAGTAAGTAATACACCAGCGTTCCATATTCAACCCAGTAAGCGAAAAAAAACGATAGAAAAATAATTTTCAAAATAACAATATTCACTGTCGAAACAAGTTTAAAAAAAAAAAAGGTTTGAGAAAAGATGTTTATCGCGCTGTTGATCGTATATTTATATTGTTTATTTCGACGGGGATGTAAAAAACTGATTTTTGGGACCTTTGACCTTGAATAACGCACGACGCCGGCGCAATTTTGAAATGCACTTTTGGGACGTTGTTTGTTATGTCAAAATAAAGGTCTGTGCAAAAATCCAGTTAACTAGGATTTTTTAAGAGGTTAAATCCTAATTTTCCTGGACTAATAGCGTTTTCTATCAATATTGGTGCTACTATTCTAGCGATTCCAAATGAAGCTAGAATTGAGTTTACTGTTTCATTGGATAGAGACAAACATTAATTAAGGGAAAAAGTAGTTAAGTAGATTTTTTTAAAAAAAGTGACTTACTTCACTATCATTCTGACCCCCTCTTACCGATAGGGTATATCGGACCCATCGAATCGCTCGCAACTACGTTCCAACCAATTGTAGCTTTTCTTATATTTATTGAGTATAATATGAAAAAATTTTGAAAACCAATCGACTTTCACAGGTGAACAGTTCACCTGTGGAAGTCGATTGGTGCCCTTTTGTTCAACTATGCACGGTGTATGTTCAACTGGGGTAAGTAACGTGTACAGCTGTTGTAGGGTTAATACATCTGCGACAGGGAACACTTTATTTCTGGATGCTGTACACACAGTGTAAGTGTTTCCCTACTGTTGGTCAAAGCTCACCTGGACTAGCTGTAAAACGTTGTAAAGCAATGTAGATTCCTACCACTAACAGCGGGTGAACTTTGTTCTTCAGGGAACGGCAACAGTTCATTTGGCCAAAAAATCCACTGGAGTTGGCAAACTTTTTTCTCTGATTGTATGAGATGATATTTCCCACAATTTTGTCCTTCAATGTTATCCGCTATCTTTTACCGTTACTGAGATATTTTCATTAAAATGTAAAACCTTAGATTTTTGCCAATCCTTGCAAATGAACGGTTTTTCGAAAAAAAACGGCTAACTGGATAATTAAACGTATTAAAATTCGATACCTTTTACCGTTATCAAGATTATTCAGACTTTGTGAAATGAAAATTCATATTTTTATAGAAATTAATATTTTATTAGTTATAGTGCAAATTATGCAGCAACGTAAATTTTATATAGAAAGTAATGGGCTGTTCACATCAGATATTTTTTTTGGAAATCGCATAAAAATATCCGTGGATTCAACTTTACTAATATAATACGTATTCAAAACACCATTCCGACCAAGACTGTACAAAAGTATAAAATTACAAAAAAAAAGTGTGTGAAAAACAACCTTTAAAATAGTAAAAAATATTGACGTGGAAAATCAATTTTTTATTACAAAAAAATTACAATACAAAAAAATTTTTGTTATAAATTGAAAATTTATGGCTTGATTTGATTTGATCAATTAGACAATTTCATTTTGTTGGTTCTATAAAATTTGGTTTGTAATTTTTACAAAATTTGGTTATAATTATACAAATTTATCAAATAAATATTTAGTTTTCATGATAAAAATATTTGATTAAAAAAAACGATCATAAGTGAGAAATTTCTTTCGTTTTTGTTAATCCAACATCGAGCCAGCTAACAAGGTATTTAATAACGGTTTTGTTACATTAACGTGTATTTTGTCGACATGATCAAGAATTATTTTAAGTGTAATTAACATAGATTTTTTGTGGGGAAAAAAAGTGCCAGTGGATAAAACTACCACCTTCAGTTTCATGAAAACCAAAGCGGGCTGCATTACCCTCTAAATATAGAAATTCTATTTTTGTATTCCTTATTTTTCGACCCTTCATAATATATCCGAAAATCATTCGAATTCCCTCAACAATTTTTCACACAAATTGAACAGTTTGTAGCAGTAAATTATTGTATTCTTTAACTTTCTTAAAAATTACAGTAGTTTCGGAAATATTTCGTATAATTTAAAAAAAATTGCTGTTTTTTCCCCTACCCAGCCGCATATAACAAATAATAATGACACAAAATGTTTTTTTAACATTAGACAGAGTTTGTGCAATTTGCTAATAAATATACATTTCTTGATTCTCATATTTAACAATTGGGAACAATAGAATAATATTAAACTTCGGAATCTTATACGAGTAAATAATTAACAAAAATAGGGCCTTTTTTTGATTTTTTTTACTATTTTATACGTATAATAAAATATAGTACTAATTCTGCTTAAAAGCATTTCCCGGTACCGCTGAGTAGATTGTAGCATTATTACAAAAAATGTCTTTCTGTCTGTCAATCTGTTAAACTCAATTCAAACTAACGATTGCGATTACGATTACGATTGAAGCTTCTCGACCAATGAGATCAAAGCTTTGAACGATAGGAAAATAGAAGCTTTGATCTCATTGGTCGAATAAGCTCAATCGTAATAGCAATCGTTAGTCTGAATTGGGCTTTAGTCTGTTAGTCTCTCAGTCTGTGTACAAGAATTTTCAAAAGCGAATAGAGTTAGTTCCATGAAATTATACAGGTGGAAATCGGTTGACCGTGAATAACCAAAATGGCGGCTTTTTAAAAATCGCAATTTCGTTTTTTATTATTAACTCCGAAACTACGCGTTTTTCTGTACTCTTATGCATAGCGGAAGTTGCAGACAATAAAATTTTCTACATCTTTGTTGACTATAACTTCGTATCTCATGCAGTTATCGAAATATACCGTTATTTTAAAAAAATCAGGTTTTGCTGTCATTCAAAAAACTAACGGATCTTTGGTGGTTCAATATATGAGGTGAATTGAAATAAATAATGTTTGCCATAATTTTGTCTTTTACTGTTATCCGATATCTTTTACCGTCATGAAAATATTATCATTAATAATCTAAAACAAAATATTTTTACGAATTGGTTGCAACCTAATGGTATTTCGAAAAAAAAACAGTTAATTGTAGAATTAAAGGTATTAAAATTCTCTACATTTTTGTCTTTTACCGTAAATCGATATCTTTTACCGTTATCGAGATATTTCAGATTTAAAAAAAAAAATTGTTTTTTAATGTGTAAACTAATATTTTATTCGTCCTTTAAGTTGAGAAGAAACGTAGATTTTGTATAAGAAAGTCAAACACTGTTCACATCAGATATTTTTTTGTTGTGGATTACATTTTGATTTTTTTTGTTATTATAACGCAATAGCCGTAAGAAATCGGATGTGTGAAGTGTTAAGCTTTAATTTTTTTTCCCGTTGCTTGGAAAAAAATATGAAAATGGAAAAGTATTACTTACCCTTGATGTTCAAGTTTGTGTGGTAGTCGGTATCGCGGAGTCTGAGTTAGAGTCAGTCGTACATATTTCTTGCTCTAGGAATGTAGCATCCCTTATATAATAAATTGGCAATTTTTTCGTTTAATTTGACAGAATCATAATAATTTTTCTGTCTTGCTAAAAGTATTACTTCTAAAACATAAATTGAAGTTCTGACTAGCGGAATAAAGAATTTTTTGTAAATTCTTGTATTAAAAATTTCCTGCAATACAACGATGGCATCTTCGAAATTTTCTTGTTCAATTAAAAGGTGAAAATTACCATATTTATGCATCATTTTCACAAAATGATTTCCACGATCTTTAATTTTTTCAATTTCATTTAGAGCTTCTTTAAAGTGTCTCTTTCTCGTTAAAACGCGAAATTTGTTGAGCCGAACAAAGTTTTGAAATCTTACTTTTGTTTTACCACTACGAAATTTCCCTTTTAAACTTAATTCGCCCATTTTATTGAGTATATTTAGACAAATTTCGTTATTATTTGGGGATTTGAATTCTTTTTTAAATTCCTTTTTAAATTCTACAAATTTTCGTTTATATGAATTGAAATATTTTTTTCGTTTTGGAATAAATAGATAAAAATAATCCTCCTGTATGTTATCTTGAAAGTTTATTTCATTATTTTCAAATAAGCAATTAATGCGATGACATTCAAGGTAAAGTAAAATTTTTTTTGTGTCACTCAAAAGCGGGTTAAATTTTGATGTGAAAGACCTCAATAATTCTAATTTAGTAAATTTGTCTTTCTCTTGCAAAATTGAATTTAGCTCAGAATTAGTGTTGTCGAAATATGTGCACAATTCATTAAAAGTTTCTTTGCCTGCATTAAATTTTACATCAAAAATATTATATCTAACAATATCATATTTCTTGAAAACCGGTAATAAATTCGATTCAACATTTTTAAAACCTTGTGTGTTTTCTGGGTTAAAAAGAGACTCAACCTTCTCGAATATTTCGGTAACTTTATTGCAGATAGTCATCTCTCTTGGTGTTTTGCCTTCCAAATTTTCACTATTATAAAATGCTCCGTTTGATAGAAGAAGTTTGACAACATCTACATTATTATTCTCAGCTGCATAGTGTAAAGCAGTGTTGCCGAAAAAATCAACTGCATTTACATCGATTTTTTTTCCGATTAAAAATTTTACATTTTCAATTACTTCCAATTTTGTTGCATGATGGAGTAATGTTAAACCTTCACCATCTTTGATATTTATTGAAATATCTTCAATTGAATTTTGAAAAATTGACGAATTACCAGATTTTACAGCATCAAATGCAGATTTTACCGCATTCAACAGTATTTTATTCTCTTCAGTCGCATAATCATAAACCGTTTTACCAAAGTTATCAGCAGTTCCCAAAGATGAGCCGACTTCCAATAAACGCCTCAATGTTTTAATGTCAGAATTTTCAGCTGCAAAATGCATCGGAGTTTGACCAAAATTGTTCTTTAGATTTAAATCGCATTTTCTCTCCAACAAATCGTCGACTGCGTCAATATTGTTATGTTTTATCGCCAAATGTAACATCGTTTGGCCGTCTCTATTACGTTCATTTATTGAATGAAAGTTCATCAAATAACAATGATTCGACATTACAGTTTTCCTGATAATATGGAAATCGACTGCTTTATTTCCATCGCGATCTTCTAACTGAATATTCGTATTCTTTTCAATAAGCACATAAACCAATCTCTTATTTGTGGCAAAAAATAATGCAGTGCGGCCATTTTCATCGGGGATATTCAAATCATCTGAACTTTGCTTGGATAAAAGTAAATCCGTACATGCACGATCTTCGCATTTCATTGCAATCATCAAAGGAGTTCCATACTTTGATAGAAGATTCGTTTTTACCTTCGCTTTAATGAGAATCTTCACAATTTCGGAAAATCTTCCCAGCACAGCCAAGTGTAATGGCGTTAAACCATCTGATCCTTTGGTATCTTTTTCATCTGTGAGGTTTATTAGATGTTGAACCACTGCAAAATTTCCATGCATTGCAGCAAAATGTAACGGTAAGTTCCCATCATCGTCTTTCGTGTTTACGGAATCGTATTTTGAAATTAATTTCTTTACCATGTCTAAAGGACACCATCCGGCAACCAAGTGAAGAAAAGTCCGGCCTTTTATTCCTTTAACAGTAAGATCGGTAGTGCCACAATCAACTAAAGCCTGGATGAAGTGGTAATGAAATAACTCGAAAGCTCGGACTATTGGCTTTGGATTTCCAGCGTTTACATCAAAATTTTTGGCCATGAGAAAATCAAACATTGACCGGTTATCACTTTCAACCGCTAAAGTCAGTAAGGATTTGCCATTTTCTTCCTGTGTAATGTCAAATCCCTTTATGATAATAAGTTCCAAAACTTGTACAGATCCTCGCAATACGCACTCAATCTTAGGCATTGCCGCATCATTTTCCAACAGAAGTTTTAAAATGCCTAAACTGGAAAATTGGCATGCGTAGTCGGAAAGTGTCATTTGATATCTGGAATATAAATTGAAATCTACGCAGAATTCTAGTAACATTTGGAAAATTGTTACGTTTCCTTTTTCAATACAATCAAAAAGCAGCTCTTCAAACGGACAAACCAAATTTAAATCGTGATAGAAGTTTTCCAGCACTACTTTTAGTATTTCTACATTGTTGGTAGTGACCGCCAATTTTAAATCTTTGGCGTCAAATTTGAATTTTCGTTCAGCCAAGAAATTTACAATTTCATGTCGTTGTTCGGCAATAGCTATATTTATTGGCGTTTCGAAGTGTTTATCTAGTGAGTCCAAAAAAAATTTATTTTCTACCAAAATTTTGAAAATTTCAAAATTCGCACATTTGGCTGCAATATGAAGAGCAGTTTGCCCCATTTTATTTATGCTATTGAAATTAATTTCATTTTTAGACAGCACTTTCGCAACCAAATTAAAATCGTTGCAATATACCGCATAAATCAGAAGATCACCGTCAGCCCCATTTTCCAAGAGAAATGAAACCATTACACTATTTTGATGTTCTTTTGCAAAATCTAATGGACTTTTCCCGTCATCAGTTTTCGTATTCAAATGGGCGCCATTTTCAATCAAAACTTTTACAGCATCGAAGCTGCCGTTGGCACAGGCAAAATGCATTGCGGATAAGCCTCCAATAATCTGGCAGTTTACATCATAATTGAATTTAATTAAAGTTTTTATAACATCTGGCCGATTATATGCAGCAGCTAATTGTAAATATGAAATTCCTTTCTCTCTAAAATTTTCTTCAACGTCGTTTTCTAAATTCTGTTTGTTTCTCTTCTCAAACCGTAACAGATTTTTTAAAATTTCTATCCGATTGTGGACGATTGATAACTGAATCGGTGTAAAATCGTCTTCATCGGTAATTTCCATGTTTTCAGGACAAATGGGGACTAGGTTCCGGACAACATCTAGGGAACCTCCCAAAACGGCATAATGGATTGCAGTCCTTCCAAAATTATCAACAGATTTTAAATGATGTTCCAATAATGGATGTTTCTTTAGAACAATTTTAATAAATTTCCACTCGTCATGGTAAGAGGCAGTGTGGAAAAAGTTTTGTCCATCATTGTTAGTCCACGTAAGTTGTTTAAAATTAAAAAACCTTAAAAAGTAATTGAAATTTCTGTCATTGTGGCTTCTAGCGCATAATTGAAGAATAGAATTTCCATTGAAATCCCTAGAATTTACTTCAATTAAACTATTTTCGAATATTTTGACTGCTTCTTCAGAATTTCCTGATTTTAGAAAATCAAAAAAATTTGCTCGATTAACAAAGATCTTATATAAAATTCCATTTAAGTTGTATTTATAAAATCCAAATTTGCTACTCCCTTTAGTACTATTTAAAACTTGGATTTGTTTGAGTTTGTCACTGATGGTCCTAATGAAAATTTTATGATTGTAGGATAATAATTTCATAACGTAATTTCCATGTGCCAAATAATTTCTGAGCTGCTTTCCAACTAATATTGGGAATGGTTCATCTAAAAAGAACAAATTGTCCTCAAGTGTGTCTTCAAAAATTCCCAAAATATCTAAAATTGTCATCTCCAATTTTAAAATGTCAACTGAGATGTAGTTGCGCTTACTAAAGACAGAGTTGATATTTTCTTTTTTTTTTTTCTCCGAATAACTACACATTTCTATTTTATTAATTCCTATAACTGAATTTTTGTGTAAATCAATTTTTTTATTTTCTGGCAACTTTTGTTTTTTTATCTTCCCAAAAGCCAAGATTAAATCTCTAGCATGGAAAATATTTCGAGTTTTAAAACCAAATAAAACAGATATAACTTCTACGGTTTTCATAAATTTATGAGGAACCAAATTTCCTTTATTTTGAATCACAGATAAAACATCCTCGGTTATTACCTGGAAATCTGATCGAACTTCCTTTTCGTGATCAGCCAACAATTCCATAAATTTGTATTTGGTTTGAAAACATTCAGATTTGTTTATAAATACGTTGTCTGCTGATAGCTTTTTACCCTTTCGTAGAATAAAGTCAGACATTTTTCTAAAAAAATTACTGATCGCATTTATCTTTTTTGTTAGAAATTCTTCTGTTAGTATTTTCAATTTGTCACTATCATCAATTTCTTCACGACAGTTATCAATCAAAAGAGATATACTAGACTTGATTAAAGTTTGAGAATTCTTAATTAAATCATTTACATTTGTTTTAATTCCTTGATAATTAAAAATTTCTTCTAGTTCTGAGGTTGGCAAATTCTCATCTTGTATTTCATCGAGAGCTTTGCAATAAATTTTCAACAAAATTTGACTGGCACTTGTTCCAATTGTCACTAAATCTAATGTTGGTTCCCAAAAGTCCTGTGTTTTTCCGAAAATTTGATGTCGTTGTTCAATGGAGCCGACATGAGAAATTTGATCGCGTAGATCCTTCAACACTTTTATAGTATCCGCGTGAAGGAATTTATAAAATTCTGATAGCATTGTGTTGGAAAAATTTGGCGAAGTCCAAGTGTTTTTAACATTTTCACCAATAATTTGTGTTGCTCGTTGTAAAGCAATGGAATAAGTAAAATTCATCTTGTAAATTAAAGAGACAATAGAATTTTCAATTATTGTTAAAGAATAAACATCACGAATTTGGTTGTAATCATCACATAATAATTTGAATTTCGGATCTTTTTCCGAATTTTGTGTAATTACCAAATCTCGTTTCGGTAATTTGTCGGTTGAATTCCAGTTTAAATCTTTGTTAGTAATTGTTTTTAAGAGTTTTTCAATCAAACTTCCAAATAATTCTAAATAAGTAAACAATTTCGTTTTATTTAACACATATCGGTAATAAAAACTGTATAGGATATCGCTTTTCCGGTATTCTAAAAATATGTACAAGAAAAACTCGATTTCTTCCCATGGCACGCGATCGTAAGTTCCTTTCAAAACGGATTTTAGGGTAAAAATTTGCTTTGCCAATTCTTTTCCCAAGAATAAAAATATCTCATCGATTTCTTTGTGCTTATAAATTAGAAATCGCTCTAAACATTCAAGTAAAAATTTCAATCTGTCCTTAACTTCATCTAAATTTAATTCATATTTAAGAATTTTCATATAGATGCTTGAATCAAATCTTAAATCTATTAAAGCCTTTTCCACTAAAACTTTAAAAGAATCTGTAAGTGGGAAATTTTGCACAATTGCCAATTGATATGATTTCGAAATTGCCTCATCTAACAAAATTTCAATACAGTGATTTTCATCATCAGCCGACCAATTTTGTAAAAGTTTCTTGAACATTTTGCAATTTGAATCACGAAAAGCGTAATAAAATGCATTTTTGTCGTTCCTATCTTCAGTATCTGGGAAAACTTGATCCCAAAATGGTAATAACTTTCTTATAATATCAGATTTGTTTTCAAATAAGAAATCTAGAGCTTTTAAAGAGTTATGTTTACATGCTAATATTATTGCATTGGTTCCATTACTTTCAGTTTTATACAAAGTAGTACAAAGTAGAATGTGCTTGAAGTCTTTTAGAAAATTCTGCAATTTTTCCGTCCAGTAATAAAGTTTCTTAATACGATTTTCGATTATTCCACTCTTGATGTTTTTTAAAATTTCTGTTAAATCACTCCTCGGATTATTTTGTTCCATGTTGAATTCATCATCATCATCATCGGTGCTACAGCTCCCTAAGAACCTGGGCCTCCTCAATTGAGGTTTCATAACAATTTCTTTCCTGCTTCGCACCTACAGTTTTACATGGACGGCGAACCGCGGATCAATTCAACAGCAGAGGCCGTGAGAGTGCAATTCAGTTCCTGTTTGTTTTATTTAACACTCTAATGTTATCTCGATTTGCCGTATTTGTATGCCAATTCCTGTATTTTGTATTCTAATATCGAAAAAAGAATGATTAAGAATTATAAACTCTTAATATTTGACATAATCACCGAACTTTTACACGTTACTGGGATCCCAATGTTACGGTATTGATAACCAGCACTACAATATATCTTGTATTATAAAGTCACCATAATTTAAATTTTACTCATTAGTCAACGTCAACTTCTTTTATGCACGAAAAAAATTCAGTATTCCAAATAGTTCTATAGATTTGAACGTTTTCTGTATAAAAAAATAACAGCGATAAGATAAATAAATTCACAAAACTTCTTTGTTATAAATTTCTGCGAAAATTGATAATCACTTTTTATATATTTGATGTGGGCGATTATCTAGGCAACCACCTACAACGTAATACCGTGAGAAAATACTGTGACGCCTTTTTTGGTGTATATTTTTAATATTTTTAATATTATAATTCTTAAGAACTATAATATAATAGTTTAGAAGAAACCTCGAAATTACATTAAAAGTTGAATCTGTTTTTTATATCCGAATATAACTACTGTTTGCCAAATGAAAATTTTTACTACATCAAAACTCAATCGAAACCATATAAATTACTTAATCTTGAAAACAGATAACTGTTATCACAATAATCACTTATTACTAATCACAATTTTTTAACAATTTTTGATCGTTTTGAATGAAAATAACAAGTTTTGGTTGTTTTTAAAGAAAACAACAATTTTTTCCCGATTTCAGTAATTACTATGAACAATTTTTCTAATTATTTACAAAAAGCATTATGTTAAAAAGTCTAGAAAAAATTTGTGGCCGGTGAAAATGTTGCGTACAAAAAAAAAACAACCTCCAAAGAACCTGAGAACCTCTTTTTTTTATTATTAGTGTATTCTTTTAGAGTTTTAGAAGAGATTTAGAAGAGATTGAAAGTTTTAGAAGAGATTGAAAAAGATGACAAATGGGAAAATAGATGTTTTTGTTGATAACAAATATATCCACTTTTGTATTTAATTGAATATTAAATAACAGGAAAAGGAAATTTTGGGTGAACCCATTTTTGTGTAGAAGAATAAATTTTGAAGAATGGACTGTGGTATGCCCGTTCAAAATGCTCAAGCCAAAATTCCAAATATCGGTTTCAAAATTCAAATTTTCAAAAACGAATTCAAAAAAGTAATAAAACTCGAAATAAACTTTTGTTTTTATCGATTATTTTCAATGGTTTTGTTCTTTGAACAATTCGTGCACAGCTAAAGAACTAGTTTAGAAGTAAAATTCTACACGGAGAAAAAAATTATGATTCCCCCAATCATAAAATGCAGCCAGCATAATTATGTTTGGGAGATTCTTATTACAATTATGTTTGGCTGAAATTTCCCTGTGGGATATTTGTGCCATTATCGATTACAGTCGAGGTCATATTTAAGTACATGATTGTAAATTTTTGCAGATCACAAATTGTATAGATTTTGTTTTCTTTTATTAATATATTTGGTTATGATGTCGGATTTAGTGAAGTTTGATTATTATTGAAGTGACTAATTCGAGATGTTTTGTTGAGTTTTAATTTATAGGAGAGAAGGAGAGTCGAGCCAATATGGAACCATTTCGAGCTGATAGGGAGTTTTTCCCGAAATCTGCTGCTCATTTATTTCTTGCGTTTTAATTCAGGATCAGTCTTTCCGTTGAGAAGTCATGATTTGTTCGTTTATTAATTTCCATCTTTAATTTATTCATTTTCTAATAACGACACGATGATAGCGTTAGCATCCATGCCTTTACCAAATAAAAATCCACCCCAACTACTAAGCTTAGACCAGGTATATAACTAGCGTGTCGAATTTGGTAGAGTATGGGCAGGACTCGGGACACTCACCTTAAGGCAGGGTTGTTGCTTCACCGGGTAGGTGCAAGAAATGTAGATCGTTTTAATTTAAGTTTGAACAATAGATTTCAATTTGTCGAAATCTCATACAATTTGAATACAATTTTAATGTAATTTTTACTGTAGTTAATAGTATTAGCAAGTTAGTTTTTAATATTTTATTTAAACCGCGTGGTTGTGAGGTCGAAGTTTCTCTCCAAAAAAAATGTTCCTCTCCTATCTTCGTCCATCCGTTGACTGCCTCACGACAAGCAATACCCAAGATCCTCCTTTATTCCCATCCATCAATTTGCGGTACAACCAGTTTAATGGTTGTTTTTGTTTTAGTCCTCGAATCTCGATAAGCGAGGTTGCCAAATTTATTTGATCGTAACAGGTGTAAAGCATGCCCCAAGTATCTGTCGACAAGGCATCGGTTAAAGCCTCGATTGTCCTGTTCGCTAACAGGACCTTGAAAGCTAATTGCTAGCGGATCTCCTGTACGATGATAAGCAACAAACGAATTTCACAAGGCTCCCGTACGAAAAATATCGCGAGATACACGATTTACCTCATATTCTTCATTTTCCGCCATATTGTAGGATGGCTATTTATTTAATCAAACGAATATTGATTATTTGAACACTAAATATTTATTGATCTAAATCGTTTCGCAAAATATTTAGAACTGACCAAAAATGAAAATAATGTAACTGAATGATTTTAAATACTACTACGTTCAACGCATATTTATGTTTTACAAGTAACAAAGTAACTAATAGTAATTATACAATTCTACAAAAAAGTCCCGTCAGTACAGACTTGTCAGTGCAAGTAAAGCTAGCATCAGACGAGCATATAAAACCCTCACACGTGTGAGAAGTGACGTTACGAAAAAACTAAACACACACTTCACACACATCCGACAAGACAAGTCCTCACACTTGAAATGTGTGAAATTTTTACTTTCTTCTACGGAGTATAATAAAGTATTGTATTCATGAAAAATTTCGACCTCTTAATTTTGCCTAAAAAACATTTCCCGATCACTCCTGAGTCGATTGGAGTCATATTTAAAAAATGTCTTTCTGTCTGTCAGTCTGTCAGTCTGTCAGTCTGTCAGTCTGTCAGTCTGTCAGTCTGTCAGTCTGTCAGTCTGTCAGTCTGTCAGTCTGTCAGTCTGTCAGTCTGTCAGTCTGTCAGTCTGTCAGTCTGTCTGTCAGTCTGTCAGTCTGTCAGTCTGTCTGTCAGTCTGTGTACAAGATTTCTCAAAAACTAATAGAGCTAGCGCGATGAAATTTTTTAGGCATGTTGGGTCCTGAAATGGGACGATCCTATCAACTTTTGGTGGAAATCCGTTAACCGGAAGTATCCAAAATGGCGGTTTTTCAAAAATCGCAATTTCGTTTTTCTCGATTTACTCTCAAACTACGCGTTTTTTAGTGGCCTTAAGTATGACAAAACTTGGAGAAAATAAGATTTCCCACACTTTTGTCTTTAGCTATAACTCGATATCTCAACCTGTTATCGAGATAAACCGTTATTTCCAAAAAAACAGTTTTTTGCGATTATCTCGAAAACTAACGGGTTTTTGCTGACTGAATGTATGAAGTGAATTAATGGGAATGGCATTCTGCACAATTTTGTTTCTTACCGTTATCCGTTATCTTTTACCGTTATTGAGATATTTTCATTAATATGTAAAAAATCACATGTTTGCGAATAATTTGCAAACTAACGGTTTTTCGACAAATCAGTTAAAAGAATAATTAAAGATGTTAACATTTTCTACATTTTTGCCATTTACCGTAAATTGATATCTTTTACAGTTCTCAAGTTATCTCAAATTTTGTACGTTTTTGATATTTTTGAACAAACCAAGAATTTATTGGGAGGTCGTCTTAGGTTGACAACGCGACAGGGCTCTAGCGTAAATTGCGCAGGGTCGTAGATTTTGTAGAAGAAAGTTTTGTGTTGACCACAACTGATATTTTTCCACACAATCAGTTTTTTGTCCCAAAACGTGTGAACGACGCGAAAATTTTTCACACAATTACACACTGTGTGACGCAGATTGAGTAGTTATCAGAAGGAGTTAAACGTCTCAAAAGGTGTGATGATGAATAACGTGTGACAGCAGTCGAAATCGTCTGACACATTGATTTGCTATCAGACGGTGTGATAGCTCTCTGACAGTTTGTGTATTTTCCGCGGTCATTTTGACAAGCTATTTGCGGTATTTTCAATTAGTGAAGAAAATAAATTTAAATTAAAATGTCAAAAAGGAAATATGAGGAGATGATGGATATGGCGATTTTGGTAGCCTATATTTTGGAGAGCAGTGACGACGACGACGAGTCAATGGGTCGAAAGCGCAGTTGTTGGACAAAGGATTGAGTGTCGCGTCGCGAGAAGGAGGGTTTCTTTGCCAAATTGATGGTAGATTTGCGCTCCGAATTGTATCAGAATTTTTTACGGATGTCGGTCGGTCAATTCGATCATTTGCTAACAATTGGTGAAGTAGCAAATAGAAACATAACAAAAGCCATAATTGAAAACCCGTTTGGTGATATGGCATTGTTTGAAGTTTAATTGAACAGCGAAACTTTTCAATAGGATTTTTTCTTAATTTTCCCTATCGGATTTTGATGTATGGGAGTTTTATGTAGAATCATATCCTAAATAACTTTTGTTCTTGCACTTTTTTGATAAGATGCACCGCTTTTAAGATATTCGGGCCAGTTCACACATTGGTACATGTTCACATAGTCTTCACACAAACCGAAAAATGCCCTCACACATAGCACGTCTCACACGGGGTT
The DNA here is from genome assembly GCA_964034945.1 of Chrysopilus asiliformis. Classification (NCBI taxonomy): domain Eukaryota; kingdom Metazoa; phylum Arthropoda; class Insecta; order Diptera; family Rhagionidae; genus Chrysopilus; species Chrysopilus asiliformis. Next base: position 91,209,037 of record OZ035962.1, on the reverse strand, counting down.
ATCAGACGGAGGCAAAATTCGTTTCACACACGTTAAAAAAATAGTCGTAACACAGGTTATCACAAGGTGTGTGAACAAAAATTCTGTCACAATTTAAGTTATCAGACGGTGTGAACTGGTGTAACAATTTTGTGACCTCAAAATTACGTCACTTCTCACACGTCAGGCCCGAAGCCAGCATTTCGTTTCGGGGGGGCTTGGCTCTAGAACTCTCAGAATCAAATTTTTTTTTGCATGAAAAACCAAAATTTCGGGGGGGGGGGGGATTGATCCCCATAAAGCTAGGGGAAAAAATCTGAGGCCCTATCGCCGAACACGAAACGATTGGTTCGAATCGTAAATTCAATGTTGTTGTTCGCGTTTTACACGAACAACAACATGGATTTTACGACTCGAACCAATCGTATCGTGTTCGGCGATAGGGCCTCAGATGTGAACAGGACATATACAAAATTCACAAAATTCACGATCCTGCATAATTTATACTATAATTCGACAAATAAAATATTAGCTTAAATATAAGTTTTTTTACGAAATCTGAAATATGTCAATAACGTCTCTCACTAGTAATCCACACCTGCCATGAATGCCGTCACTGTCGCTGTTACGTCTGATGTTATGTCTAGTGAAGATTGAAAAGTCAGCTGTTACGACAGAAAAGTCTGACAGTTTTTGCTGACATCTTTGCTAACAGAAATGGTAACAGAAATGGAATTTAAGATGGCGGATTCTAGTTTTTCACGTGCAGAGACGCTCTGTTCTATAAACCAGTGCTCCGCAACCAGTGTGCCGCGGCACACTGGTGTGCCGGGAAATGATATTAGGTGTGCCGCGGTAAACATTTCAAAAAACTATTTAATAATTCTTTCAGGATTTTTTTTTGAATTTTTCCATTATAAATATTTTATATACAAATTTTTTTATATTTTCTTTTGTGGTGTGCCCCGGATTCCCAGAAAAAAAAAATTGGTGTGCCGTATGCAAATAAAGGTTGCGGAGCACTGCTATAAACGAATACTGTTTAAAAGTAATTTTTACAAAGAAATGATTTGAAAAAGGCATCGTGGGAGCAGCTGGAGGCCGAATTTCATTTTAGTGCGGAAATTTCAAAGAAAAAAGGGAAATCACTGAGATCGTCATATTTACTACTCTCAGTTGTTTACTGCTCAACGCATTTCTGAAACTGAAACGTCATGCCAGAATCAGCCCACCTACGTCACAACAAGATTTTCTAATGACATTTCTGTTAACATTTCTGTCAGAGTTTCCGGCAGGTCTGGATGGTGTGTAACCTTTGTAAAAGTATCCCAAGTAACACAAGACATTGTAAAATGGTCGCCGCACTTGAAAAAGAAAGCGGTATCTTTCAGACAGTTAACCTTTTAGGCAGGTAAGAAATCGGTCTCTTTCAGACAGTCAAATTAACTGATTGGGTTTTTGTTTTAAATACTTTTCATTCAAATAATTTTAGATATAAGACATTTGTTTTAAATAACCTGCATTTTAAATGAATGATTTGGTATTTGTTTTTACTACTTTCTCTTTTAATTGAAATAAAAAAAAAACATTTGATTTTGGAGTTTAAATGAGAATTAGTTAAATCAAATGACGGTTCTTGATTCTACTAACTGCCCGATTTTTCTCAGCGCTGTACACTCTTAAAAATGGAAGGAAAAACGACGGTAGATTTTATGACTGTATAATTAATTTTAAATGCAATTCATTAGTTTAAATAGCTACTTTGGAAATGTTTTTTTTTTAGATTTTACAGATTTGACTAAAATTACTTTTCTAAATCAGTGATGTAAAAAATGTCTTTTTAAAAAGCGAATTTTTGCTGACTTTTAAAACGAAGCTTTTAGAAACTCAAAAAACCGCTTCCACCCACAGATAGTTCAGTAGTCAGGGAAAAAAGGATGTGTGGCAGGAAAGTGACAATCGCATTAGCCCTTTCAAGTCAACACATTTAATCTGGCTGTAAAGTCGATTCATATATGAGAATTATGTCGAGGAACAAAAAGGCAATGTTATGCTTTCATTAATTTCATTCTTAATTGTTTTTAGAGATTAACCTAATGGAAGCCAATATAGTAAGTTAGTTTTAAATAGGCACATGCCCCGGCAATTTTTGCACAAAATATGGTGTAAGGCGAGATTTTGCTGCCGTATTTTAACTGGAGATCCTTTACATCCTAGACACCCCCTCCTCCATTCTTTCACGGCACCCGCAAGTATGCGCACTACTCCGTTCCGCGATAATTCTCACATTGAGAATTTTGTCGTGTGTTAAAATTACGATATAATATCTTTTATGGCCGTCGGCAAGCCTTCATGGTGCTCGTATTTTGCAAGTTTGTACCTCTATGATTAAAGTTTTACAATTAATTACGTACGTATCCTTGCTCGTCTTCCGTGAGCCCACGCCTAATCCCAAAGGGTTAGGCCCCACACGAAGTGGTAAAGTGTTATTTCAGTGGATCTTGAACTCATACCAATCATTCGCATTGTGTTTAATGGGAAATTTCATTCAACTGAACAGCGAAACTTATGCGCTTTTATGGGTATTTGCAATGAATTAAATATAAATAGTTCTGTTTGTGAATTTTCAAGTGTCGCCTCTACAAATATCTTATAGTTAAATTGGATTTAAAATATATTCCGCTTTTATTTAATAGTTGTTATTTCCGTTTATTTGTATTACTGTAGGTGGTAAAATATTTTCCATGCAACTTAAAAGATCTAAAAATTTGAGTTGCAATCCTTTGTGAATTAATTACTGTGATTTGCTCCGCATTGTTTTTTGTCCCATGTGCTCTATGAATTATTTTGCAATACATCCGTTTTAAATTAGATTATCTATGGACAAAAATTTAGAAATACTTTAATGCCATTTAAGAAAACATTTAGATGTAGAAAGAATACTGGGATGAATCTGTGTCGAATAAAAAAACATTTTCTCGGATTTATTCCAAATTTAGCCCACCAAATTTACCCTAAATTTAAAATTTCAGATTTTTTTTGCAGTAGTTTCAGAGATATACAACTCGGAAATCTTTGAACTCCAAATGTTTTGCTAAAGCTATCACTCTGTCGAAACAAATTGATACTAGAAAATCAAAATTTCACTTTTGTATGGTAATTTCGTTTGTTTATTTAGAAAAAATCAAAAAAATAAGATCCCATTATCGTCACATCATGAAACTTTGCAGGAATGGTTTAGAGATATGCAAGTTTGTGGGTGAGTTTTAAAAAAAAAATTAAGTATGGTGTTTTGAGATAGATCAAATGTTATATGGTGTTACCTCAAAATTACACAGTGTCCAAAATATGTGATGGTAAATACATATATATCAAATAAAATCTTATGCAATGAGCTGCAAACCCCGCCTTACCAATTCTAGCCTGACTTATACATTTTTTTGTAAATGCAGTTTAGTAGAAAATTGCGATTTACGAAGGACACGCTTGAAAAGCGTGGGTCTTTTGTCTGAATTTTTCTGTAACTCTGAAATCACTTTGATAAACCGGAAATCTCGCATTTTTAGCAAGCTTTGAAGGTATATTAGGTGAGCCAAATTTAAAAGAAATCCGAGACAATTTTTTTTTACTTGTTCAATTGGCATCCTATGGAAATATTCAAGAAAATTATGGATAAGGGATATGGAGGGCTCAGAATAGAAGTGGATCAAGTCCAGAAAATCAGATGTTTAAAAATTAAGCATTGAAGTTTGCATGCGTACCCGTCGTTGCCGGATTAGGTTTTTTGTCTAAGTTTTAGAATACGAAGAAAACCGGAAATAACTTAAAAACTTTTTAATGGGTCTATGTTGGGGCTGAACCCCCGACGAACATCTTATTGGGTTTAATGGGCTGAACCACCACGAATTAAAAGACTTTATTAAATTGTTCTGACTTAAATTCTTTATTTTAAAATGACCATGCAACTTCTTTTCTGAACTAATACGTATTTCACAATAATGATGAAATTATGGAGGTCAGTGTTGCCATACTATTAGGAACTTAATTTGTACCCTTTAAATTACCCTTAATTCATTTTTGTATATACTCTAACACATCTGTGCCAAATTTCAGATTAATCGGTTCAGTAGTTTCCCCGCGAAAGAGTAACATAGAGGGAAAACTAAGTTTCGAGATGACTTTACCCCCTCCCCTTACTCCCCCCACCCCTCGCGCTACTTTTCCGTATGCCTATGTTGGAACCAGAACTACCACAGACACTCATGCCAAATTTCAAGTCAATCGGTTCAGCCGTTTTTGCGTGAAAGAGGAACAGACAGGCAGACAAACAGACAGACACCAACTCATTTTTATATATTAGTATGATTAATTCACAAGAGAATATCGATCGCAAATTAGAAAGTGCGTAGTTGAAAATTCAAAGATTCCGAAAATTGTGCATGAGGTAAACTAATTCTCAAAAGACGACGTCACACGTCAGTCAAAATTATGACAATATGGTGTTTTTGGACAACGTCCAATAGTGGTAGAGAAAAACCCAAATTTATGTCCTTTTTATGGGCTGTCTGTAAAATACATCATGTAAAATGTTGCCTTTTCACCCCCCCCCCCCCCACCACTTTTTAACGCTTTTCCAACAATTTTCTGAATAGGAGTAAATTCAGCCGTTACACTACCCCTGACATCCTGTGCTACCTAAATGTGCATCGCATTTTTGGACAGAATCTTATCAAAAAATAATTTTCTTGAATACTCTGGCATTATTTCATAAAATATTTATTAATACCGAACGAATTTATATGCAATAATTAAATTCAACAATTTATTTCATTTCAGTAAATTCGAAAAAGTCAAATGAATTCAATTTCCTTTGGTTAAAGAAAGACCGCTAATGAGATTTTCCTCAACATTAACTTAAAATCAAATTTTCATTTCTTGTTACCTACTTTTGTTTTGTTACTATGTAAAAAACCCTTGTGGAAATGATTTTCATAGTTTGTATATCTACTTTTTTTGTGAATTTTCATTTAAAATTTCTTTTTCAACTGAGTTTTGAAAATGTTTTTTTATCAACGAATTTTGAATTAAAATTACCTTCTTGTTGCTGAAGAAATGAAAATCTGTGCTTGGAATTTGCGAAAAACTTTCTGAATCTACTCTATTTGTGGTACACGCTTTCAACTACCTACCACCCCCACCTATTTTTACTGCCTCTATCCAATGAAAAGCGTGGGTCTTTTGTCTGACTTTTCCTGTAATTTATCCCGACGACGTAAACTCTCGAAATTTGATTTTAATTTGCCATTCGTCGTTGTATAGTCCTTGGCCATGGTCCTTGCCTATAGACACAACATTCAAAGTCGAGTCATTGTAACTGGCTCTATGTTGCTAAGATAAAAGGCCTTAATTAAATGCTCGCAAATTTTCGGATCAAATGAAACCAACAAAGGACTTAATGCGAGCAATTAGTGGCAGCAGTCGAAAAAGGACTTTCTAAGGATTATAGACGTTCAACGCTGGATTTTTAGCTCTATTATAAAATTATTTGCAATAGTTGCAATAAAAAAAATGTGAAGACTTTCACTAAATGTGGTGGTAATTGTCATTTCCACGAGTTCCCTTCAATTCAATCTAGCTAATTAATTTGAAAGTAATTTCATGTTAAAGTATTTGAATTGGAAAATAACGTTTTCATTTTATTCATTTAAATCTATTAGATTTTCATTAAATTGTATGAGGAAATTAATGAATTTTGTAATTAACATTGTTTCAGAAGACAATCTTTTAGTCTGATTAATATTTGTTAAATATTGTAGGTCGGACGACGAATAAAAAATCATGGAATTAATATTAATTTAATTACAGTATCAGAACATTTAAATTAATTTTATTTGGCATTACTAAAATGTAGTATTTTACAGTGTCCGTTCAATGTCAACATTATCGCGTATAAGAAAAAGTCGTTCATACCGTGGAGCATTTTGAAGAAGTTCTGCTGACCCGTGTTGTCAGTTTGTTTACAAAACGTAATTTACGTAATAGTTTACTTGTAAAAAAAATTAATTGTTAGAAAAAACAAGGAAAAAAAAACAATTGTTTACATCTTTTACTATGATTTTGGTATATATAATTCTACTAGTATATATAGTTCTGCAACAGCCAAATAAAATCATAAAACAGAAAAAAATATGTACATTTTATTACGAGAAATAAGAACAAAATTTGCATCTAAAAATCTGAATTAATGAGATTGTCTTTCATGGGCCAATTGAATAAAACAGAGCAAATGATTTTACTAGGAATTTATCAGATTTTAGAACAAAATTTGGTACTAAAATGTGCTAATCTGTCAATATTAAAAGCATTTGCTAGATTTTTTTTCACTCCGCCCCATGTTTATACTCTATATGATATATCATGTAGAAATATATTAGATTTAGTATCCCGTTTGTAACGCATCGGACCAGTTATCGGACTCAAAAATGAACTACACCAGGGGGTTAGGGATGCCAAAAGATTTTGATTTCCGTATTCGTCCATCTGTCTGTCCGTCCGTCTGTCCGTAAAGACCATAACTTTCAAAAGGATTGGTCTAGACAAGGCATCATCAGCTAGTGGCTCGGCTGGCTCATCACAGAGATTGGCTTTAACAGCGTAGCCACTATAATCGACCTTTTATTGTGTGCTGTAATGCTTGTGTGTGCGGCTTCGGATCGCAGGAATAAAACGAATCGTGCTTTGAGTTGGGATAGGGACATTATTAGCATGACGCATTTCATTTTAAATCCGTTCGAGTCAAGCCATTGCCGTGGAAGGTTGTGTTTCATTGAACTGTATTTTAATTTGTAGTGGTTATAAATTTTGATTGTAAAGGTAGCGACAGATACTTTGATGGCCCATGGTCTAGAAACTTGAAATTTTGTATATTTACGTTTCTCGTAAATGGCTAGGCTAAGTTCTTGAACGGGAATAATGGGATCACTCCCCCTATACAAACAAAACAGTTTTTTGCAATTTCCTCGGAAACGGTGAGTCATATTAAAAAACTAATATTACTAAAATGTGTTTAGAATAGGATTTCACATAACTCATCCATACATTTAAATCCAATCGGACCACACCTCTCCCCCTCTTCTATACAAATGAATTTTTTTTAATAATAATTATGTCTTCCATCATATAGAATACTAGCTTGCATACCCGTCGTTGCCGGGTTAAGTTTTTTCAATTTTTTTTTGATGGTCTATGATGGAGCTAAACTTCAGGCCAATCGGCTTGGTAGTTTCCCCGCGAAAGGGTAACATAGAGGAAGAGCTAAGTTTCGAAATCACTCTACCCCGTCCCCTTACTCCCCCCACCCCTCGCGCTACTTTTCCGTATGCCTATATTGGAACCATAACTACCACAGACACTGTTATGCCCGAAAGCAAAACTTTAAATAAAAAATACTGGATTTTAAAATGGGCGAAGTAAAACAAAGCGATAAATTTATATTGAAATTAACAATTTAATAAATCAATTAAAATAACAATTATTATGACAATTTAATCAAACTTAGATTAATATAAAAAATAAGATTTGCAATTAATAATTGAAGAGAATGTGTATCGTTGATAGCACGATTAAAGTATCGTTTATTATCGGAAAGTATTCCTTATAATAAACTATTTTAAATGAAATTGAAATATTTGTTTATTATTGGAAAGTATTCCATATAATAAACAAATCAAATGAAATAGTGAGAATGAAAAAAACCTTTATGTAAAGGTATCGTTTATTATTGGAAAGTATTCCTTATAATAAACAAACAAAATGATTGTTTTGTCCCTAAGAATTCTTTTAAGACCTTACCGAGAGAGTGCTCAAGGGCTTCAGCCGAAAGAATTCCTGAGCTGTCGCATTACACGCGCTTTTATATGATTTTTTGGACTTATTTCGGTTACTTAGATCAAACTTAAATTTAATTTGACAAATAATATTAAATTAATGTACAGTAATATTTAAAATGACTAAACATAAATTAATGACTAAATATAAAACTAAATAGAAATATTAAAATTGAAAATTATGTTGCGAGTGGTCGGAACAGACACTCATGCCAAATTTCAAGTCAATCGGTTCAGCCGTTTTTGCGTGAAAGAAGAACAGACAGACAGACAGACAGACAGACAGACACCATTTTCATTTTTACACGGCAAAAAATCCTGGAGTATTTTTCAATCCAAAAATTATATTGACGAAATCTTAATACCTATTTTGGATTGGAATTTTATACATGCGAATTTTTGAAAATATTTGAGCCTTTTTTGCAGTCATATTTTAACAGTTGATTGGAATTTACTCCAAGATTTTTTACCGTGTATATCTTAGTATGATGATATGATTTAACGATTGGCCCCTGGCAATTGTAGCTTTTCTTATATAGTGCGTTATTTACAGGACGAGAAAAAACGATATACTCATTTCAATTTTCAAAACATTATAGAAACATGCGATTTGAATACAAGTGAGGATCTTAACCTGTTATTAATTGTTAATCTAACAAAAGAAAGTTTACACTTTCTTACGAAACAAGAGATCGGAAAGCATGGCATTGAATGATTGTTAATAAATTATTCCCAACATTGTAAATAGTTACTGTTTCAGCATAAGGATAATTTTAATACCGGATTAATTTATTAATTAATTAACTAGGCTGTCAATGGTGTGCTACTATGGATGAGTTAAAGGGTTGAGAATATTTAATGCGAAAAATCTTTGTTTTTGTACATTAATTCGTGGCAGAATTTAAATTTCCATGCTATTTAATAGAGAATTTATGTTTCAACATGAAGACGTACTACAGCGTTCTTTTAATGTTAGATATGGAGGATTACATTTGATACTACTTTGATAATACAAGACTAATTTATTTAATTCCGTCAGATATTTGTTATGACAGAAGAAGTAGTTATAGTACAGTTTGGTTTGAATTTTCTAAAATGTTGTGTAAGGAACGACACCAGGGTTTCTCATTTCACAGTTTTTTTTTCTCAAATCCCAGAATTCCGGGAAATGTGAGTCCTTCTTCCTGGGATTCCGGGAAATCCCGAGATTTAAAAATGTAAAAATATTTAGATTAAGTTAATGTGATAACATGATTATCTTATATTCTCGACCGTTGTTATTCTACTATCTTAAGTCTTCACGGGTTATACGGTCTGGATTGGATTAGTGGGGAGCTTGGTTCTAAAACTCTCAGAACCAAATTTGATCAGGATTGTGTCATAACAACAAATAGACTATTTTAACGCAGCTAATTTAATTTCGACATTTTTCGGGGAAGAAATTAGAGATATCGAAAAAAACATCGATATTTTTTGAGCCCTAAAGGATTATATTATGGTTCACGATATAAAAAATTCCTACACTTGCTATAAAAATTTTTTTCCCACATATTTCACAATTATTTTTCTTGATTTGTTTGCGTTTTGATTTTCATCCAATAATTTGATGGGGGGGAGGGGTTCAGCCACCAAGCCCCCACCCTGGCTACGGGCCTGCTCCATATAAAAGCGTATACAGCATTACAGAATTTTGTTGCAATGTTTTTAAAAAAAATTATGAAAAAAATTCATTTCTATAGGAGGGTGTGGATTGGTGCGATTGAATTTCGATGTATGGAAAGGTTATCATCATATTCATCAATTTTTGTTTTTTGGTTGTTATAATATATTTAAAAGGTGTTGTAGATGTTTTATGTTTTCTAAATAAAACAAAAATTGCGGCACAGTCAAAACCTAATAACTAACTATTGAAATTTGAATAATAAAATGCGCCGCACGGAAATTTTTCCGTGCGGCGCAAAAAGAAAAATGCGCTAGAGACAGTAATTTCTGAGGTAACTTTTTGGGATTTTTTTTTGAAAAACCTTGGGGGTACTATAAATTGTTTACGAGAAACCCAGGAAGTTTCTGACATTTTGTTAGAGAAATACTGAAATATTTTTAATTAAAGTGTTCACTAGTAATCAACAAAGTTTTACTTATAAACCCATCTCTGCTGTTAAGTCACCTTAAGAGTGAACTAAAGAAATTTTTAATTAACCTGGTAGCAAATGTTTCTATTTTTTATCACTTTTGGACGTTATGCCTGACTGTTGCGTGCAATTCAGCTATAAAGTTGTAAATATTAAAAGTTAACGAATATTTGAACAAATAAGTTTTTTATAAATTTCTTTTATTTATGATATTTGGGGAATTATAACTTAACACATAAGAGGTATGCTGGAATGTTAAATTTAGTATATTTAGGATTAGTCAATATGTGCAATTTTTATCTATTTACTTGTTAGCAAACGTATCCATTTCAAGTACATCCAAATGGAATTCATGTATAGAATTCTATGCAGTATTCAATTTCATTGCACTGATGGCAAAGTACAATTTCAAGTGCAGTTCAATAGGCCAGACCACTCAAACTCGTGCGTGTAAAGGGAGGAATCACAATAATTAACACAGAATTTCTAAAAAGGGTTCGCTCTAGCTGCGGGTTGATTTCGTTTCGTTAGACTTTGTTTTCATTCTCGCCTTGAATTTTTTTGTTTCTACGAATAAAAAAACAGTCGAATATGTATTACAATATATGGTATAACAAAAAACCATGTATTCATTAAAGCTTTAAGAAACAAACACAAAAATATTTTCTTTTCACATATTCTATTCAAGCAGAAATTTTTTCAATGTGGTTGTTGAAAGACTTTTTCCACATATTGCTCTAGGGGTCCAACAATTTATCCATACGACTGTACTATACATATTTTGCCACATAATATTCCTTACATATACCTACATATATGGCGATATGATTGTTATTCTCTCTGGGTATTTGGGAGTGTTTTCCGAGTTCGGAACCCTCCAGGGTTGCGCCTTCAATGTTGAGGGGAATCCCAACAATGAAAGTTTCAAGTGTTTGTTGATCAAACATTGTTCTACTCATTGTTTCTTGAAGGTTTAGTAGTCCCTTCCAATCTATCCAGCTTGTCTTCTATTATGCCGGGGCCACCTACCCTCAATCTAAATATCTAACTTCTATAAGTATCCCGATCATTATTCTGACGGGTTTTATATGCTAGTCGAAAATTTCGTGTGGTTCAAGTACCACCTTTCCAGCTTGAATCTCAGTCAAACTAATTAGAAACTCTGAAGGGTGTCGAGAGAAAAGAAACAAAATTTCCGGAAAAGATAGATTTAAACTTTTGTATCCACGGGAACTTGTGCGGGAATATCGGCTGGTGGATGTACGTTAAACTCCCATCGTTTGGAATTACTGCTGGTAAGTAGACTATGACGGCATAAAACGGTTGATTAACGTGTTAATATTTGTAATAAAAAATAACATCCTGTAACTGAAGTTACTTTAAAACTGTAAGATTTTTGTTCATACAAGTTTCACAAGAATGAGATATTCTATTTCCTCTGCAGGGCAACGAAAATATAACGTTTTGAATTGTTCCTTATATTAAAATGTGATTAAAATTATACGTTTCATCACTTTTTTATTCATTTGTGTAATTTTCATAGATTTTCGAAGGATTTTTGTAAACAAACACTCTCTGAATCACATGTTCTCTAAAAATTTGGATAAAATTTCATTATTTTTTAAAGGAAAAGTAATTTATTTGCATGGCTGGAAGGTTGATTGCGCCGCACACGTATTTCAACAGTAAATCTATCGTCGCTAACAACTTCCGCAACAAGAATGTAGTTCAACATAAATTTGAAAGTGTTTTTGAGCAAAAAGGGGCGTGAAGTGCAACCTCCATCTCCTGAATCCTTCATATGAGCATTACAAATACATACCTATAACGATAATTATGTTGATGATGGTTTCAAGCAACAAATAACATCAGAAATGCCAACAACAACAAAACAGCGGAAACATAAAGGACGATATACACCAATGGACGAGTAAGCAAAGTCTGGAGAAATAATCGCCTCCGGACAAATGAAAATAATTTCTTTGAGTTATTTTAGGCGGATACATTTTATGATGAATTTTGTAATAAAATTTAATTAGAACTTTAGCAAAGTTTTTGGTGAATTTCAGTGGACATAAATAAAATTTTCCGTTTCAAAATTATGTAGTCGATTAATTAATAATGCAATGGTAAAACTTTTGAACTCATAAGCTTGGTTACAAAATGGCTGAGAAATATTAAATTCTACGCGATTTCGAAATGCATATAACATCACTATTAGCTATGCAAAATATGTATTTTCAAAACTAAAAAAATTATTTACAATGATTTTAAACTTAAATAGTTTGCAGAGGGAGTACATGAACCGAGGCGTTCTTAAACCAAAGTTCCGCGGCATTTAAGCTTTTTTACTTTCTTTTTTCGGGGGCAGATAGAAACTTTTTGATCAGTACGAAATTAGTTTCATGCAAAATTATAAGGATGTCAGTGCATCTGTCTGTCGGTCCGTAGGTCTTTCGGTCTGTCCGTTTTTTTGTAAATGAGCTTTGCACACTCAGAAAAATGGAGGCTAACTCGACGACCTACATACGGCGTAATTGGCCTCGGGCAGGCGCGCGTTCGCCTGCAGGTGGGCAAGTAAAACTGAGTTGACCTGTGGTCGGAGAAATTCTGAAATTAAGCCACCAGCAGGTGAAGTAGGGCATTGGGAGCTGCACGAGTTGACCTTAGATAGGTTAACTCTGACCGCTAGCTGGCTTACAGACACCTCTGTAAGGTCAGAGTTAACCTGACAAAAAGTTGACCTGGACATTTTTCTGAGTGCAAAAATCGTAGTTTTCTATCAACTTTTTCAAAAATGAATGATTATTAAAGTACTTGAATACATTAGTGAGAGAAATGCTTCTAAAAAACATAATCTCACAATTTACTTCTTTTTATACCCGCATGGTGAAACCAAAGGGTATATTAACTTTGCCTTACCGTTTGTAGCGCCAAGATCCCGTCATCACACACAAAAATGAATTACACCAGTGTGTTTAGAATGATAAAAATAATTAATTTTTGCATGTCCGTCCGTCTGTCTGTCTGTCTGTCTGTCTGTCTGTCTGTCTGTCCGTCTGTCCGTCTGTCCGTCTGTCCGTCTGTCCGTCTGTCCGTCTGTCTGTCTGTCTGTCCGTCCGTCTGTGGCGCGGATTGCGGGCGCACGGATCGAGCTACAGACTTGAAATTTTGCACAGATTCGTTTTTCGTAAAATGTGAGGCTAGGTTCGTTAATGGACAAAAATGGACCATTAGGGGGGGTACCCCCTATACGAACGAAAACGTTTTTTGCGAATATCTCAAAAACGGTGCATCTTATCAAAAAAAAAAAAGCCAAGAACAAAAGGTATTTAGGATATGATTTTACATAAAACTCCCATACATCAAAATCCGATTGGAATAAATTTTAAAAAATCTTGTTGGAAAGTTTGACTTGAAAGTGGAATTTTGGTACAACTGTTCGAATTTTCATACGAATATCACCATACGGGTTTTCAATAATTGCCAGATTGGCAATTATAGTGTTTGTTATGTTTTCTCTTGTCTGTGGCAATAGATATAGGAAGGATCTTAATATGCTCCTCCCTTACTTTCTTCTCAAACTGATCCATTTGGTTCCCGCAACTATTATCGAATTTGATTGCCATGACCAAAATCAGGTACACTCAGAAAAATGTCCATGTCAACTTTTTGTCAGGTTAACTCTGACCTTACAGAGGTTTCTGTAAGCCAGCTAGCGGTCAGAGTTAACCTATCTAAGGTCAACTCGTGCAGCTCCCAATGCCCTACTTCACCTGCTGGTGGCTTAATTTCAGAATTTCTCCGACCACAGGTCAACTCAGTTTTACTTGCCCACATGCAGGCGAACGCGCGCCTGCCCGAGGCCAATTACGCCGTATGTAGGTCGTCGAGTTAGCCTCCATTTTTCTGAGTGTATAATTCAATTGCCGAGAATAAAATTTAGATAAAATTTGCTTGCAAACAAAGATTCTTATGATTTGTTGGCCGTAATCATAATTTAGCTATCGCTTCCAAAATAACTTCAACCAAAAATGGAGGCAACCATCAACCAAAAATTTTATATAATTCGGCTGCTCCAACACAAATTTTATATATTTTACTTGCAAGCAATTTAGCTATACTTTGCTTACTATAGCAAAAATATTATGTACTTTCGTTGCCACGACCAAAATATTATTTAATTTGTCAGCCATCTCCAGAACCGAATAGTTACTAATTGTGTTCAAAACTTACTTAATTTACATAATTGAAAATCAACTTTTTTGCTTATAAGAAAACAAACTTGACTATTTTAAAAATTGCATTAATTTACATCTAAATATTTTTAAGTATCATTTTGACTTGACAACATCTTACAGGCGAAAAATCTTTAAACATTTGTAAAATTTCAGGATTTTGACCTTCTAAGAAGCGCTATTAGCATTCAAGAGGGTTCTAGAGGAATTCCGGTACTTGAATCTATAAAGGTGTCACAAAATCTATAGATGAATGAAAGCAAAGTGTGGCAATCAGTGCGGAAGGTAAGACGAAAGGACCAAGCGATAGTAAAAAACGTGAGAGCACCTTATTTCCAGGAAAAAAAAAACCTTTTACACAGTATATTCAAAAGCTTTTAAGTTTTCTTTTTCCTTTGCCTACGAATAAATAAAACATTAAGTCACCGTTTTTTTTCTGGAGGTGTATTTTCCGGTGCCTCATAAAACATTCGAGTTTTACCACATTACGGGAAGATGATCGTTATATATGTAGATTGTATGTATCTATTTTCTATACAATTTTGTAAAAAAAAAATATCTTTTACTTTTCTGGGTCGTTGTATTTCGAGTAAGAGTAACATCCTTCTAATTTTCCGCATGAAAATTTTAGGCTTTGAAACAAATCATGTTTTTTATGCTGTAAGGGTTGAAAATGTAAAGGGCTTTTCTTTTTAATCGACAGGGAATCGCTTTTGCTATTAAAATACCAACCCTTTGAATTATTTTTTTTTACAAAATCATATTAATATTTTTCCTTTTTTTTTACAGAAATACTTTTTAATGAAAACGTGGATTTTTCTGACACATTACATTTTTTCGTCTCCGCGGTGTATTTGTCAAATAAATTTTCGCTTGGGGCGCATATATGTCAAAAAATTTTACTTGCGGCAGATTTTTCTTCGTTATGTTTTCACCATTTTAGTTGCGTAATGTGAAAATGAATTGACTTTCGCTTGGAACGATATAATTGCTGCCATTGAATTTTAAATTGCGTACATTGTATTTAAAAAAAATCTCTTGCGGCGCATATTTATTAAATGTTTTTGCCCAGAGCGAATTTTTTCCAATATTAAGACCTTCAAATGTTTCAAGTTGAGTTATTGTCATGCTACTTACTAATTTTTTATTGAATGTGTGGCGGATTTATAAAAAAATCAAGTGAACCGCACAAATTACAACTTAGTACGAAAAAATTTAATCTTCTTCAAAATATTTGACTGTAATAATTCACACTTGTGATAATTCATTATTTTCACAAAAGTGTGTGAAGAATGTGAAAAAAAAATTTGAAGGTGAAAGTTTTTGTTATGTTCAGAGTAGATACTCATAAATTAAGTTGGCCCCTATCAGACTTGAATGGTTTCCACCAGAAGCAAATTATCACTTGCCAGTATATATTGTAAAAACATTGCCATACTGTGCGGTAACAGAATACGGAAACCATTGGGCAAAAAGCGTTCTGAGTGTAACAAAAATTTCTCACCTTGCAGGTAAATATTGGATATATGTTTGTTTGTGAGTAAGCAATAAATGGAGGCTTTTGTGGTTAGTGGAAAAACATGAAGGAAGTTTACTGTGAGAGAAAGCGAAATGTGAAAGGAGGCCTATCTTGTACACGGCTTCATTCTTTTTCTGTTGCCCTTGTTGTTATTTTGTTATTTTTTTCCTTAAAACGAATTATTTTACTTTGGAAAAGTGCTCCATTCTGAGTGTGTAACCACGGGCAATCTGTCATGGGGTCCTGACACTCTATTACAATCATAAATCTCGCCCTCGAAATTGAATACAGCTTTAATTTCAACAGATGAGACACATTTCAGAAATTCCAACACATTACATATAACATAATGAAAATTGGGCTACTATGATTAATTTTCAGAATGTATTTTTTTCTTTATTTCATTCTCTGATGGTTTTTCATATGAAATTGTGTGAAAGAATGGGAAAAGCCATCAAAGTTTATTACACAACTGTCTTAAATGATTTAAACTTGAAAACCGACTTGTTTTTTGCGAGAATTAAATTAATGATAGTCACATTTCTTGACACATATATTCTTTATGTTTTCATACTTTCCATACTAAAAGTTCGCATTTAATAAAATTGAAATTTCTTAAAACAATTTCGAAAATTTCAGATACAGTTGTCCCCGCTTAATTCCACAACGAATTTACCAATAAAAACATTTCAATAAGGCGGGCAATAAACCGAGAAGCAGAAAAATGCTATTTTCGACATGAAATTGGGTATATTAAATTCAACATATTTTTGGCGAAGTTTAGAACAACTGTTTGGACGAAAAAAAACTTTTACCAGTGTTTTTATATGAAAAATTTAAGAAAAGCTACAATTTCCAGGCAGTGTTGGGCAAAACAACGTTAAAAACAGTTTTTTACTTAAACAACTGGCAAAAAACGTAAAAAAAGTAAAAAAACTAGTAAAAAACGTAAAAAACTGGTAATTTTTTACGATTAAAAAACTAGGTGAATTATTGTACTTTACGTAAACAATAAAACCGTTTCCAGGGAACAAACGTTAAAAACTCTATAATTTTTTGTTGAAAAAATTCATTTGTATGGGGGAGAGAAAAAGTAGTGATGCGATTGGATTTTGATGTATGAAACGGTTATGTAAAATCATGTTCTAAACACATTCCATCTTTAACAGTTTTTCGATACGTTGCAATATTTTCGAAAAAATTGTAAAAAACTGTTTCAATTATATGGGGTTAACTGTATGGTATCACTTTACCCCCTCCCCTTACTCCCCCAACCCTCGCGCTACTGTTCCGTGTGCCGATGTTGGAACCAGAACTACTACAGGCACTCATGCCAAATTTCAAGTCAATCGGTTCAGCCGTTTTTGCGTGAAAGCGGAACAGACAGACAGAAAGCCATACAGAAAGACAGACAGAAAGACAGACAGAAAGACAGACAGAAAGTCAGACAGAAAGACAGACAGAAAGACAGACAGAAAGACAGACAGAAAGACAGACAGAAAGACAGACAGACACCAACTCATTTTTATATATTAGTATGAGTATATATGATTTCTATATGATTCTCATACCTTTAATTATAAAAATAAGAATACAATTTGAACTATCTGAAAGATTGTCTTGTAAGGTGTTCATCTTTGTGAAAATTTTGAACTCTATAGTTTTGATGGGAATTCGAATTTGATCCGTAAAATCTAATAAAAATAGTAAATCATCAGAACACAAAATACTGTCCACAGATGTGAAAAGGGTGGGCGAAAGGTAAACAAAATTATATTCTTTATCATCATGCACTATATATATATTTGCAATACTATAGAACTTGTATGGTAAAATACGACGAAAATCACCATGAGAGGCAGACAATGTAAACATTTCGGTACGGATCTGTTGGCTCTATGCACATTTTAATTACCACCGCCAAACCGTAAAAATGTAAAAAACCTAATAACAATTTTATATGAAAAAGTAGTGGAAATTCGAATAGTCCATTGTCCAGATATGTGCCACTCATTCATTCAGGGCCACTAAAGGAATGATGGAAAATGTTCAAAAAAGTGGTAAACTGGCGAAATGTTCTAATTTGTGATCAACGAAGGGAGAACAAAAGGTTCGTTTTTATATTAGAAATTGTTGGCGAGGTAGGAAAATTTCTGTATTTAAAAATTTTAAATTTTAAAGTAAGTTTTATTGAAAAGAGACCAGGTAACATTTAGAAATCTTAAACAGTAAATAAAAGATACATACATAAAAAAAGACAAAGATTTCTTCTGCAAAATCTACACAAATAAAATATTAGTTTATATAAAAATATGATTTTTTTTCACGAAATCTGAAATATCTCGATAATGGTAAAAGCTTTTGATTTACGGTAAAAGGCAAAAATGTAGAGAATTTTAATATCTTTAATTCTGCCCTCAAATTACTTTTCGAAAATAATATCAGTATATTGTGATAAATATCAGTATATTGTATACTAGCTTGCATACCCGTCGTTGCCGGGTTAAGTTTTTTGTGTACATTTTAGAATACGCTGAAAACCGGAATGAACTTAAAATCTTTTGAGAAAAATCTTATCCTTGCAGGCTCTCCGTTGCGAATTAGTCTAACACCAGGTTCGTGACAAGCGACCCTGAAAACTCCTTAAAGCCATTTTTCCCCGGGAAAAGCGGGAAAATGATATTTACGTTTTTTTTGCAGGACCTTCTAATTCAAGTCTTGAATTTCTAACACCGGATTCGTGACCAGTGACCCCGAAAACCATAAATGCCATTTTTCCCCGGGAAAAAAGGGGAAAAGTATGTTTGCGTTATCCTTACAGGACTTTCCGTTTCTAATTTCGAAAATCTAACCCCGGATTCGTAATCAGCTACCCCAAAAACCGCCGAATGAAACTTTTCAGCCTCCTATTGAGCAGGATTCATGGCTAAAATCACGATTTAAAAACACCCAAACCCCCTTTGTCACCCGTTTAACCCCTTAGCGGTAAAATTTCGGAAGACCCCGCTTTAGTGAGCGCCTACGTGATGGCTGGGACATACTGTGAAAGTTTCAAGTTTCTAGCTTCAGCGGTTTGGGCTGGGCATTGATGAGTCAGGCAGTCAGTCAGTAAATCAGGTTAAACGAGTTTAGATTGTGTATATTCTGATTAACACAAAACTTTCTTCTGGAATACTTATTTTCGGAAAAAATTTTAAAAAAATAATATTTTTTCAAATATTTTGAGAACCGTTGAAGGAAAATATGTAGAAAATCTTATTTCCTATATGCACAAAATACATTTTTATATAAAACTGCATAGTTTTGGAAAGATTTTCAAAACCAAACCATTTTTTAAAAATATATCCGACTCGAATCAAAATGAAACTACTTTTTAAACTAGTTTTAATAAAATGGCCGAACTGAACCAAAGCCAAACCCCTTTTTAAAACAAATGTTGTAATCAAACCAAATATCAGAAATTTTTTTAGTGGTTTCGTACGGTTCGAATTTGAATTTTTAGGATCTGCTTTTTTCAAATATTTTGGGAAACATTAGAGATACGAAAAAACCGTTAAAGCAGAAAATGTAGAAAAATTTATATCCTTTAGATTTTGTTATAATCATTTTTTCCCAAAAGCGTACAGGTTTCGAAAATTGTTCAAAAAACAGTATTTTTTTAAACCATGGGAGGTTCTCGTTACTACCGTTACTTTTCCAAAAGTTGACAGAAAACTAGGATTTTTATAAAATGCCTTTTCAAGAAATTTCAAGTTGCTAAGTCAACGCGTTCTCTGAGATGTTAAGGATTCACAATTGCAGATTCAACATTTCTTTTAAAATCAGCAAAAAATAACTAAAATTCTTCCCACTATTAACTTACAAAAACGTCAGAATTTTGATAGCTCGAAAGAGATACGATTGTCTTGCACGGAGGTGTCTATATATATCATAGTTCAACTGCCACGGATTTTTTGTTAGGGTAAAGTATTTCACCTGAAGTTATTATTCTTGGTAACAAAACAAAGCATTGAAACGATGTAAGCAAATTTCGGTGTAAATAACGACAATCTGTCAATGTTATCGAATTTCCTTTACTGATAATAAATAACACTAGAAACCAAAAAAAAATTGCTATATGACTTTGTCACAAATTCTCCTTTGATACTAGTATAACAAATCGTGTTAGACGATGCTGTAAACTACCATAGAACAGTGAAGGTGTTAACATTTTATTGGTAAGTTTTCACTGCTTTAAACTTTATCTTCAATATTTTCTGCAGATGATAGATTATTTGGTTTTTGACAAATAATATAAATTTCATGATTAAAATTTTTTTTTCTTATTTTTCAAGTCTTTTAATAATAATAAAAGTCTTAGATAATATCCCTAAATTGAATAAATTTTCGTGATAGTTTCGTGCAATTTTTGTTTCAAGACTTATCCACTGTAAAAATATTTTCCTAAATTAAATTGCATTTGGAAAGCTTGGAAATACTACGAAAATTTTGGTAGAAGGTGCGGGAGAATTTATCCCAGAGATTTTCCCTGATTATCTGATAATTGAAAGTAAATATATAAGAAGAAATTCGCTCCGTAATTGCGGTAGAAAATAAATAAATCACAAAATGTTCATTTCCTTTATATTTATTCAGGTGTAAAATTAAATAGTATTGAAGCTGCACTGTGAGAATTTCCTTTTAAAAATCGAGGCTCGTCATTAAAAGTCCGCTTTAGACTTTTTTTTTAAATTTATCAGTGATTGACATTACAGAGCAGTGAAAAAAGGGTGTAAAATCAAATTATTCTGTGCCATGCTGAAATATGAAATGCCCGGAAATTTGCCCTGGGTAGACGCAAAAGTTTCTTAAAATTTTCTGTTCTGAATAGTTTGAGATTTTGCAAATGACAGGCGATAGAAATAAATTTTAACAAATTCTACTTGAATATGTTATTTTGAAAAATAATCTGACTATTGGCCAAACAGCGCCGTAAGGTGTAAATACACAGAAAAAAATGATGTTGTATTATTTACAAAATAGGTTTTGTTAAGCCTAACAAAAAAAAATTCGTAAATATTACTGAAGTTTTGTATATACTACGAAAAAATTAACGAATATTTTTTCGTATAGTTACTAAAATTTGTTAATATTACGAAGTACATTTTGTCAAATCTGATTTGCATCATGGCGTCATTACCATGTTTGGATGCCTGCAGCAGGTAATTAGACTACTAGTAGAACTGCGCCACACTTGTGCATGACGAAAAAATGGCGACGATTTTGTTAGTCTATTCGCCAGTTCTAAAAACTCGATTTTAAAGCGATTCCAATAATTTTTCATAAAACTGATGCAAAAAATCAGTTTTTGGAAAACATTTCTTAGTTTAGACATTAGTTGGAATGCTTTTTTGAAATATTTTTTATGCCCATTTTTTTCAGATTTCGATAATTTTTTCCCATTTTCGAAAAATACTAAACGCGAATAGTATTTTTTCGAGGTAACACAACAACATTCGTCGAGAGAATTCATTCGTTTGAAGTTTTTGTAAGAAAAATAATTCAAAATAAATTATTTTCATTTCGCATCATATTGGCCGTCATAAAACATTTCCTCCATACGAATATTCAATATAGAAACTATCAGAAACAAACAAGCATCTCTTAATTTTTGAAGTCATCACACTAAAACAATTTCCGCTCATTAGTTGCATATATTAAATTCTATGAGCACACACTAAGCAAGAAACAGAAAGAGATTCCATATCAACAAGAGAGATTTGTTTTTGTAATATTTACAAAATATTTGTAATATTTACAAAATATTTGTAATATTTACAAAATATTTGCGAAAACGAAATACAAAAATACAAAAACTTAACAAAATTGACATCGTACCATTAACAAAAATTTTGTCGGCCCATGGGGGACAAATGGTTTCGTTATATTAACAAACGTTTTCGTAATATTTACATACATTTTATTTTCTGTGTATGTCACACATTTAAGAGGCGCGGGAGGAGTTTTACTTCACTATGTAGGCGGTGTTAAATTCTATACAAAAAATTGTGAAAAAGTGTGATGATAGTGGAAGGGGGGGCGGGGGTTGGGGGGCGGCGAGGTTATTTTGGCGGGTGCGAAAAGATGAAAAAGGCGGAACGTATTTTATAAAAGGGGTCTTTCCCTATGCATTAAAGGGTCTTCCCCTAAGCTCTGGCTGAAATACAAAAAAAAATAAGTAAGGGGTGAAAAGCCTAATTTTCAGTTTCCCAAAAAAATGTCTAAATTCTTGGCCTTAATTTTTTCCTTAAGTTTTTGATTCAGAAACAGGGTCGTATGGTCTCGCTAACAAAATTGCGAAATCTTGATTATGGCCATGTTGGAAAATCAAATCCATTAGATAACAATTTAGAAAGGAAAACCAAAATGAAAAGCGGAAAAAGTAGAGCACGAAACTTTTTAAACGTGAAGAAATTTTCTCTTTTTTTTGTCGACATTCTTCCGTCAAACTTTTACACAAAATTTTCGTTTGTTGGCAAAAGTTTTTTTTATTATTAAATCAACTTAAAATGAAACAATAAAGAAAATTGCATTAATATCGCTTGAGACACGTTTCAGTTAATGATTAAAAGTATTTTTTGTAGTCCCTTTTTGCTATTCTGTTGCTGTGAAAAAGTTAAAAGATGACACGAGAAAGTTCAAGGAAAAACTTGTCAACGTTGAAATGATACGAAAAGTATATTTTGAAAATCACATTTTTTTTTGCAAAAAGCTTTTGCCAGCAAGCATTATTAAATTGGCTTTATTAACCGTAAGTACGTGTATATTGAATTTTCCAGTTAAAGAACTACATATTTTTATATATTTCTGTCAATAATTTACTCCATTTTAAACAAGAAAATATGAGAACATTTTTTTTTGTCTGAATGAATTTAAAACTTTTATTTTAAAATTCTTGTTTCATAGCCATCTTAAAGCTTTTTTTTAGTAGAGATCTAACAAAGGAAGAACTTGTTGAAAACATGATTTCATCTTAAACATTTTTCGTAAATCTGTAAGATGTTTCTCAAGCATACACAATAATTCTTTTATTCAAAATGTGAATTCATACAAGCATAATTTGATTGTGATCAAATGTAAGTGCTTCCCTTTTCCCACTTTCATTATAGTAAAAATATGTATGTGTTTCAGAGTTTCTCTCTATGTTATTAGATGTGTACAAGAAGAGCGAAAAAAATGTACGGATAGACAGTTGCCGGGGGATAAACCAAGTGGAAGTCACTCAGATGCTAAGGGTGGATTGTTAAATTTTTCCAAGCCAAAGGACACGCCATAAATGATGAAGGTAGCCACCACCATCAACCCCATCACGTGGATAAACAGGTAGATGTCAGGTAGCATGAGTCTGTTTTATTGTAAATAATATTTAAAAAAAATATATCAATATACATATATAAGTATTCGTCTGAGGAAGTAATTATCGTGATATTTATTTAATGAACTCTTGAAAGCTTTTGAAATTTTTAAGTTTTGAAGGACTTTTACTTTGGCCTTCCATGTTAATTAGATTTTACTGTGGAAAAATTATCGCACGACAATATTTAAAAATAAATTTATGTTTTTAATACTTTTAATTAAAATGATGCCTAAATACTCTTATTATCAATCTGAAAGATCAATTGCTTCTTTATTTGCTTCTTTATTTTCTATAGATTTTCTATAGATTTCTATAGATTTTCTATAGATTTCTATAGATATCCATATAGCAAGGGAGGAGGGATTTTTTCATAGACAGTTAAAGTTATTTGCAGAATAAAAAGTAGAATATTTTATATTGACTCAGTCCGTTTTCTTTGACACTCCTCACTGGATAACTTTTTTTTTTTTTTTTTTTTTTATTGTTTATTCACAACCAAAAGGCAAGATGCCTTATATAAAGGTTTACAAGTATAAATACAAACATTAATACAAAATAGAGAACAAAATGGATTCACAGATCCTACTGCAAGTGATTACAATAGTAATACAGACTATACTTTATTTATTTTTTTTTTTCCTTAGCGTCAAGTTCAACTTTTGAACTTTTCGCCCGTAGCGAGTGTGGTTTTTTCTGTTGAATAAAGGATCTTGCAGAAAATCATATGCCTATAAAAAAAATTACTCCTTCTTCTGCCCATGAACCCCTCCTCAACGATGTCCAAAACGTTAAAAGGATTTTAATTCCACCAATGATTAGTTTCTGCCTCAAACAAGGTTTCCACACACTTAAATCTATCAAATCTTTTTAGTTTAATGCCTCACTTACTATCTCTTTAACCACCGAAGCGATTTTCATCTGTTGGACCAAGAACGCGGCCTCTAATAAATTTTTCGATATGATCCACAGTTTTCGCGAAAACAGGAAAAAAGTATTCCATTTGTATGGAAGGGTGTGGAAGGGGGTCAGTGGTCCGATTGGATTTTGGTGTATGGATGAGTTATGTACACTCAGAAAAATGCAGGCTAACTCGACGACCTACATACGGCGTAATTGGCCTCGGGCAGGCGCGCGTTCGCCTGCATGTGGGCAAGTAAAACTGAGTTGACCTGTGGTCGGAGAAATTCTGAAATTAAGCCACCAGCAGGTGAAGTAGGGCATTGGGAGCTGCACTAGTTGACCTTAGATAGGTTAACTCTGACCGCTAGCTGGCTTACAGAAACCTCTGTAAGGTCAGAGTTAACCTGACAAAAAGTTGACCTGGACATTTTTCTGAGTGTAAAATCCTAAACACATTTTGTCTCTCTAAATTTTTCAATATCACTCACCGTTTTCAAGAAAATTGGAAAAAACTGCTCCGTTTGTGTGGGGGAGGGGGAAGGAATGGTCCAATTTTACCCATTCAAGAATTTAGCCTAGCCATTTATGAGAAACGTAACTGTAAAAAATTTCAAGTCTCTAGCTCAATCCTTTCGAAAGTGATGGTGTTGACGGATGGATGGACATGCAGACGGACGGATTTCCGCAAAGTAAAATATTTTGTCATCCCTAACACTCTGGTGTAGTTCATTTTTGTGTCCGATGATTAGTTCGATGCGTTATCAAGGGTATACTAAATCTAATCTACTCCTATATGATATATCTATAGAGCAGGCCTGCCCAACCTTTTTGTACTAAAGTTCGACTTTTTTTAATCCAACTACATCGAGATCTACCCAATGCCTACTTAAAATAGGCAAGTAAAATAAAGTTTAAAATAAGGTATCTAAGTAAAATAGACCACTTGCTTTAACAGCAAAAAAACAAAAAACGGAGAAGTAGATAGTGTGATTACTTAATTTTCACTTTCCCTTTTTTTTAATATTTGTGTTTACAAAAAAAAATTTTTTTTTAACATTTTCAGTCTGTAGTAGAGGATCGACCCAAATTCGTGTCGAGATTGACTGGTAGATCGCGATCGCCTGGTTGGGCAGCACTGCTATAGAGTGTAAAAACAAAAGCGCACAAATTCTGGGAAAGACACTTTTATATCTTGATTAAGGAGTCAGAAAAGGACTACATTGATTTTATAATCAGTCCATAAAGTAATTTTTTTAAAAAACAGAGCATCAAATTTTTATTTATTAGTCCGACTTTGTAGTTTTTTCTAAATAGAGTAAATTTCTTGTTAGACTAAAAGTAAACTTTACAATAAATGACTTTCTTCTAATAACTCATAGTCCCGATGGAATAATTTTACTTTTCGAATGGAGGTCATCAGGGTCTAAGACCAATTTTCCCTGCATCCCAATGGACTCTAATGATGTTATAAATTGTTCTTTTAGCCATTTCGAACGTGATCTACATGACTTCTGACCCTCCCAGTTGCTACTTTTATTTTTTTATTTTTCGTTGTTTTTTTTCCTGTTCATTGTTTTTGGCGCACAATGCAAATGCGCTCTGCAATATATTTCTATTAGAGCTTTGGGTATCCATTAGGACATCTTTATTGAAAGCACTGAATCTGTTCAAGCCATAAAATCCTCGTTGCTATAATTTATTATGTTTTCGCCATAAAAGCGAAGGGAATTGTTTTTCAGGCGCGACGATGTACTTCTCTTTTGCGGCGGAATAACCGAAAAAAAGTACTGTCTTTATTCACATTGTTATAACTCTACTTATATATAAATAATAGACGTTGAACTTTTATACTTCTGCGAAAAACATCAAGATCTATGCATACATATCTCGAATGCGAAATGGTTATATAAACCGATACATATCCTAGATTACAAATACACAGAGAGATTTTATGCATCAAAGTGAAATGACCGCTTGTTTAAATGTGAAGTGGGCCACTATGGCAGTAAAATTGAAGTAGTTTTCAATTTCATTAATGAATGCTTTATGTCCAAAACATAAATTATAATATTTTATGGGCTAAATTTAATTATACTGGGCATGACACTCTTATTGAGCGAAGCAGTGCAAATACACGACTTTTCCCAATTATTATTTTTTCATAGTTCGACAATAAATATTCGTAATAAAATATAGAGATTTTTTATATATAAAACATTGTTAATCAAATTTTCCAAACATTTTTTTGTAGCAGGATCCGTGTTTCGAGTTATATGGACAAGTACACGACACGACTTTTAGACCAGTGTTTGGTGGTTCCCTTTTGGCGAAAGTACATATAAAAAAATATTTCGGAAAAAAATATGTATTTTTTTTTACAAATATCTTAAGAACCGTGTTAAAAATAAGTAAAAACTGTTAAAGGAAAATCTATTTCCTTTGAACTTGGTTATATACATTTTTTCATAATAGCGCATAGTTTTCGAGAGATTTTCAAAAAACTAAACTTTTTTCAAATATTTTGAGAACCGTTAAAAATAGAAAAAAAAACCGTTAAAGCAGAAAATATAGAAATTTTTATATCCTTCAAATTATGTTATATTCATTTTTTCCCAAAAGCGCATAGATTACGAAAAATCTTCAAAAAAACTGTATTTTTTCAAAAAAAAAAAAAAAAGATTGGATGGGAGGTGGCCGTTGTATCTATAATTACTTTTCTTAAAGTTCAAAGAAAAATACGATTTTCGTAAAACTAATTTACAAAAAATGCGTTTTGGAGTTATGTAAGATATGTACAACATACAGCCCGACAGAGCGACAACCCGACAGACAATCAATTAAATCCTCTGTACATAAAACCCGTATGAATACACTAGTAGAAAATTGTGAAATCTTGATAATGGCCATGTTCGAAAACCAAATTGTTTCGAATTTAGAAAACCGGAGCAGGGAAACGAAACTCAGAGCTATTAAAAAACATAACAAAAGCTATAATTGCCAATCTGGCAATTATTGAAACCCGTATGGTGATATGGCATTGTTCGAAGTTTAAGTGAACGGCGAACAGTTGTATCAAGATTCCACTTTGAAGTCAAACTTTTCAATAAGACTTTTTTAAAATTTATTCCAATCGGATTTTGATGTATGGAAGTTTTATGTAGAATCATATCCTAAATAACTTTTGTTCTTGGACTTTTTTGATCAGATGCACCGTTTTTGCGATATTTACAAAAAACATTTTCGTTCGTATGGGGGGTACCCCCCCTAATGGTCCATTTTTGCCCATTAACGAACTTAGCCTCGCATTTTACGAGAAACGAATTTCAAGTCTTTAGCTCAATCCGTGCGCCCGCAATCCGCGCCACAGACGGACAGACGGACGCACGGACATGCTAAATTCAATTTTTTTTAGCATTCTAAACACGGGATCTTGGCGTGTGTGATGACGGGATCTTGGCGTTACAAACGGTAAGGCAAATTTAATATACCCTTTGGCTTCACCATACGGGTATAATATGTGTTTTACTTTAGAAAGATTGGACAAAAATCAATAAATCTTTAATTAAAATGGCCAGGCGCGTCTTAACGCTCTAGTAGGCCAATTTTTTTTCAATAAGAAACAATTAGAGCAGGTTAATTGTGCTTCAGGAAACCCAGAACGGAAACTCTTTTGTCCCTAGGTAGTTGTTTGAGTTGCCAGCAGCCGTAAAAAGAGAGCGTATCTAGAAACACACTTGTCGCGATAGGAGGTTGATAATTAGAAAAAAGTCAGCTGTATCTGTAGATACACTCGCCTACTAGAGGGTTAATTAGGTGCAGTTTCAAGCGCAAATTAATTTTTTTCGTTATTGTTTGCATTGCATAAATCAAAGAAACTGATAATAGGGAAGTACCAATAATGAGAAATGAGCCGCAGGCGAAAACATGCACATTGGGTAAAAAATCACTCAGAAAATTCATCGCATGGTAATAAGTTCTAATCCGTGCTAAAGTATAATTTGGATATTTTGTGATCGAGTTCTTTAATGTTTAATAAATTATTGCATTAAATTGAATTACCATGTATGACTAGACAACACGCCTAATACGGCTAATTCGGGACGTATATGGCCGTAAGATTGCATCATCATGTATTTCGCCATTAAGACATGGTAAGGCAGTAAAAGTAAGTGAGTGAAAAACATTTTTAATTTTAATTTAATTTTATTTTGCTGTAAAACTTAATAAAAAAAATCAACAAAATTTTAACTCTTGTGACAAAACAAGTCTATAAATTGATTTATTCAACTAGGATTTCAACAAAATGATTTTTCGCCTGAAAAACTGAACCATTTTTGCACCAATTTAAATTGATTCGAAAATGGATTTCATCAAATCATGTTCGTCAATTAGAGAAGTAACTGCAGTCTCTTAGCATGCAATTGAACAGATAATCAGATTAGTTGATGCTACCACTATTCATAAATGGAATTGATTTTGAGGGCTTAATGGAAACAATCAATCCGGCTATGGTTAATGGCATCTAATGGTTTTATGTACAGGGGATTTAATTAATTGCTTTGATAAATAGCAAGGAACTTATGGCTATATTTTAAACTTTCATTAAATTTAAGAAAAAAAAAACATGATTTAAAAGTTTAACTAAAAAATAACTTTCAAAATTGATTAACTGAAAAGATTGAAATGAAAAAGCCTTTATGTAATGCATATACATACAAATATAAAATGAAATTCCCTTGCCCAGAGTAATTGGGGAGAGGTAATTTTAACTTAACTCAACCTAATTACTCAAATCAGAAACCTGCAGAACAAGATAAGAACTTTCTTATCAAAGTAACTGAACATAATGAATCTTTTGTAGTCTTTGCCATTATTTATCTTACCTAAAAAGTCCCCATTACAGTATCCTAGAGGCTGTTTAAATTATATCCAAAGGAGGATACAGCAAAATTCCAATAATTTAAGTTGTTTCGTAACCCTCCCATACCTTTAACTTTAACATAATTTCATTTCTTTACGCATAAACATTCCAGCTACGAAGAATAGAAAAATAAGAATGATTTTTTTTTCTCAATTTCTAAGTCTTTGGTGGATATAGACGAAAAAATTTCTTTAAGAAATAACGAAATCAGCTTTCTCTGTCTAGTTAGCATTCATCTTCAATCATAGGCAGGAAGATGGAAAAAATGAGAGCACGTAATTCACTTGAATTGATGTCATGCCTCTAATTTTTTTTATACATATTTGTGTATGGATTTTTGTGTGGCGTAGTATAAACTATAGGGGAATTCAAGGGTAATAAATTGCGTCTTTCAGAATTCCAATTTCTGGTAATTTTGATTCAGCAAATTATCATGATTTTTGATTGAAAGAAAAAATCGTGACGTTAGAAATTTCGTTATGTAACGAAATACGAATTTTGTTACGTTACGTTATTTCGTTTTGTAACGATAAAACATTTCATCTCGTTACGTTGCGACAACGTTTTCCATCCCTGAGTATAAGAATGTGAATATTTTGCTTGCACTCCTGTAACACGGTAAAAAATTTAGAAATCAGTTATTTAGCAACTTTTGGGAAATTAGAGGGTAAAAATTACGAAATTTTGACAAGAGGATTTTCCATGCGTGTGGGTTAGAGGAAGAAATGGGTTTTGATGTGTGGAACGGTTATCTAAAATTATATACCAAACTCATTTAATTTAATTTTCAGATGTTTAGTTTTTCAATATGGTATCGGAAAAACAAATTTTTCAATATGATATCGGAAAAATCGCAAAAAACAATTTTATTTATATGGGGAAGGAGGAAAGACAGGTTCGATTCTGGCCGTGAAGAACTTTGCCTAGCCATTTACAAGAAAAGTAACTTTAAAAAATTTCAAGCCTCTAGCTCAATTCCTTCGAAAGTTATGATGTTCACGGACAAACTGACAGGCAGACGGACGGACATGCGGAAATCAAAATCTTTTGTCATCATAACACCCTGGAGTAGTTCAGTTTTGTAACAGGCAAATTGGTTCGATGCATTACAAACAGTCTACTATGAGTCTCATATAGAGTATAAAAAGGATATTTGTCTTATCCTTCCAGGAACTTAGCGAATTTTTCCAAAGTGGAACCTGGTGCAATCTCTTTTTATACACTTTCTATTAAGTTGAAGTGTCGCGACCTATCTATGTGGCTATGTGTCTTTCTCTGGAATCTTTGGAACCTTATATCTCCGAAACTATGCAACCTAGGAAGATGAAATTTTGTCACCTTGCGTAGTTCCGGTGACAGTTCAATATTTTTACTACTCCATCCTTGTAAGGATAATGGAAGGTCCTGTAAGGATAACGCAAATATCCTTTTTCCCATTTTTTCCGGGAAAAAATGGCATTAGGGGGTTTTCGGGGTCGCTGATCACGAATTCGGTGTTAGATTTTCAAAATTCAAAACGGAAGGTCCTGTAAGGATAACGCAAATATATTTTTTCCCATTTTTTCCGGGAAAAAATGGCATTAGGGGGATTTCGGGGTCGCTGATCACGAATTCGGTGTTAGATTTTCAAAATTCAAAACGGAAGGTCCTGTAAGGATGACGCACATATCCTTTTCCCATTTTTTCCGGGGAAAAATGGCATTAGGGGGTTTTTGGGGTCGCTGAATCCGATTCTGACATTTAAAATTCTTGTAAGGATAATGGAATGTCCTGCAAAGATAACGTGAGTTTCCTTTTGCTCAAATTTCCCGCGAAAGATCTTTTCTGGAGGTTTTTGGTAGGCTAATTCAAGACTAAAAAGTATAAAATAAAAAAAACACTTTAAAAAACAAGTTTTATAACCTTATACACTTTCAAAATGCACTAAAAAGTAAAAAACAAGTTTAACCCGTTCGGTACATGTTTTTTTCTATGGGGGTTAAAAATACTCTATATACAAATTAATGATGTTTAAGCTATTAGTATTCATTTAAAACAAAAAAAAATTCGAAAAAAAAAATTAAAAATTTTAATTTTTTTCAAATACGTCCACTGTGGTCCAGCTTTTTACTCAAAAAATCAAAATTGGGTCCCAAATGCACTTAATGGTGCACTGAATGAGAATATAGTGTTGAAAATAAATAAGTAATAAGTAAATTCAGATTTTTAACTGCGTTGCCATATGGCATCAAAATACCGAACGGGTTAAAGTTTCACAAAAAATGTTTTTATAAATTGCGTGTTGTTGTGAAAGTATAAAATGTGTGACGTTGCATTTGCTCTTGAATCTGTAATAGCGGTTTCATACTGTGCAACGCAGCACACTTTATATTTTCACAACAACACGCAATTTATAAAAACATTTTTTGTGAAACTTTAAACTTGTTTTTTACTTTTTAGTGCATTTTGAAAGTGTATAAGGTTATAAAACTTGTTTTTTAAAGTGTTTTTTTGTAATTTCTATGAATTTAGGAAAATTTTGCGCTCGTCTTTAAATGGCATATTACCTTTTATATAATGGTGTTTATTATTATTGGTGTCTAATTTACTTCGAGTCATTTAAAGTAAATAAATAGTAGACGGAAGAGTAAATCGCAACCATTTTCAATTTTTTTGCAAACCTACCTGGTAGTAACTTTCGATTAAAAAAAGAGTCATTTAAATCGGTTCGGCAGAGCTCCCTAACTAAGGACGTATGAAAATCCTTATCTATATAAATCCTATAATATAATACGAGGAATGGGAGTTAGGGATTTTCGGGGACAAGGAATCGATCTAGATAGGTCTCACCTGGGAGAAAATTCCCCTCGATACCCCTCGCCTGGTATCTTCGAATTGGGTGATCCGATCTTAATGAAACTTTACAGTATTACCAAGGGGGCTAAGGGCTTTCGATTTTTCCACAACAAACCTGACTTTTCCCTCCCCTCTCGAGACCCCTCGCCAGGTATTTTCTAAAATAAGTGAATTTTCAATCACTTTTTATGGTATTTTTTTCGATGCGCCGCAGGCGAAAGAAGAAGTTGCGCCGCAGGTGATTTTATTGGAAAAAATGAAGGAAAACACAATGAAGGTCTTATGGAGAGACTCCGTCACCGACAAACATTTTTGGTTTCATGACTAAATCGAATTATGCCTGAATCCGGGACTGTTCCGACGAATGTAAGGATAACGTGAATATCCTTTTTCTAATTTTTTCTCGGAAAAAATTGGCAATAAGGGTTTTTTAGGGGATTAAAGGTCCTATAAGGATGATGCGAATATCCTATTTTCGAGTAGATTAATATCAAAGGGATTTTCTATGTCGCTAATCCTGTATCTGACAATAGAATTTGAAAATTCGAAACGGAAGGTCATGTAGTGATAACAAAAGTGTCCTTTCTTCCATTTTTTTCTAGAGGAAATTAGCAGAGGGGGTTTTTGGAGATCACGTGAATCTACTTTTTTCTCAAAAAAAAAGAATCAGCAAAAGGAGGATTTTGAGGTTTCCGAGCATGGCTCAGACTTCCTGATACTATATAAAAATAGATGTTTGTCTGTTTGAGATTACAAAACTCAAAAACTACTGGACCGATTTTTACTCGTTTTTTTGCAAAAAGATCTCCGTTGCCAGAAGCAGGTGTTTAGCAATGTTAGATTTTCAAAATTCGAAACAGAAGGTCCTGTAAGGATAACGGAAATAACCTTTTTCCCGTTTTCCCGGGAAAAAGCGGCATAAGGGGGTTTCCGGGGTCGCTGATCGCGAATCCGGTGTTAGATTCTAAAGGGAATGTCCTGAAAGGATAACGAAAATATCCTTTTTTCCCATTTTTTCCCGAAAAAATTGGCATTATAGAGTTTTTGGGGTCGCTGATCATAGCTCTAGTGTTGGAATTTTAAAATTCTAAACGGAAGGCTCTGTATGGACACCGTTTTTTCCCAAAAGTTTTGAAGTTATTTATGGTTTTTTGGCATTCTCAAATTTATACAAAAAACTTTAAGCTGGCAACCAAGGGTCTGCTAGTTTTTTATACATGAAGAGGGTAAAAATTTTGGAGTGAAAATTGTGAACTTTTCTGAAAATTTCAATACGAAGGTGGAGTGGAAAGGTTTTAAGCCTTTTTCGAAGATTTAGTTGTCAGTCAAAAAGGCACTAAGAGAAAAAAAATGAAACAAAATTATAACTAAATGTTATTTTATTATCATAAAATGTGTGAAACTACAAAAAATCGTTGCGGTTGCAGAAAACACTTTAATAATTTTCATTGTGGCCGTTGTGTACAATTAGGTGTCAGGTATTTTTGACTGACGTGGCAGTTAGAGTGTTAATCACAAAATTTGTGATTTGTGACAAATTTCTTTACCCCTTCTCTCTCTGTTTTGCACTCTCTTCTACAAAGCTCCTAACCTCTGCACACAAAGAAAAAAAAATAGTGTATTTAACTATTTTATAACGGGGAATTGAGACTATTATTAGTTAAGTTTTGTTACAAAATAGTTGCTTTCAATTACAAAAATAGTCAATTTAACCACAAAATGGTAAATTTCACCACTAAAAATAGTTAAATTTATTATAAAAATATCCGATTTTGACTATTTTTGTAATAGAAATAAACTCCTCACTATTCCCTATCATAAAATAGTTAGATTTAATTTTTTCTCTGTGTTTGTAGGCCTTTTAAAAGAAATTTGACAACATTTCCTCCCTATCAGTCGAGTGGTTTTCAAATTAAGGCCTTTGAAATAAAGAATTTTACGCTATTACTCACGACTACACCGTTTTTGATCGATTTTCTTGAAAATGTATGATTTATAAAATTATAAATATAAAATTATAGTTTATATATTTAAATTAAAAAAGCTCGAGAAGACATACAGAGATCAAACACGAAACAGGGAACATAGTCTCGTTACCGGGATGTGATGTCATCCAAAATTGTGAGAAACCTAAAACAACTCACAAGATCCGTTACGATATTTTAACCGATATTATGTTTCATTTAATAGTTATCAATATTTTTGAATTCTTCAAAAAAAAAATCATGTCTACGTATTTACAAAAATTCGTTAATTTAATACCAGTTTCCCTTATTTTTTATTATACGATATTCTCAGTACAAGCCCAAGTAAAAGATACACAAAACAAGAATGTGAGAAATGAGTAAATTTTTGGTTGTGGTTGGTAGATCAGAAACTCACCCAACGGCAATTGTCAAATCAAGTAATTACATCAAGTAGAAGGTTTCCTTACAGTTCCAAATGAAAGGAATCAAACGAATCCGTATGGTTGAGGAGACATAACTCTGTTTGCTAACAATATCGCAGAACATATTTGAACGTCTACGAGCTTTTAATATGAACACAAATATTTTATATACACACAAATTATATGCGTATGTATGGGGAAATAATTTTTGGGCTTTTCTTTTTAACATTTTTTTATTCCGATTGGAATATCTCCGATCCAGACTCAAACAAATCACATATGGAGAAATGTTTCTTTCTTTTTTTTCTAGGCTGTGAAAAGTATATGGTGTTGGTTGGAAATCTTTATTCTGTTTTTCTTTTCAGTTTATCACTTTTTTATTTTGGAAATATCTGACATTCACATTTTACAAGCGTATAGATGTTAAAGCATTTACTCTTGATCATGGTCTTCATCCTTTTTCCAGACCACTAAGTTCCATAAATATTTACATTCAGGACAAAAATCCTTGTACGGAATACAAAATCTAATTAGTTGATTTATCTGTGGGCCTGCGGCTAAGATCGAGAAACGATGTGAAAGAGTTTCTGAGACAAGAACGAAGGATATAAAAGTTTCGAGCTTTTTTAGACGAATGTAGGGAAGTGAAACCGAAAATACCTGCAAAATAACCTAAAGATATTGAGCTGAAATTTTCGGATTCCGTACTTTTGGGAATGAGTTTAGGTATTTCTTAGATAAAACATTTTACTCCTATGACATTAATATCGTGAGTCTATTTTTGTTTGAAAACTGAAATATTATTTTGAATTTTATTTATATTTTTTTAGCCTTTTCAAAATTTCAGCAAAGTGATTTTTTTTTAAATATTAAACTTAATGTGAACAATTTCTATATTAACAGGACTTTTTATCTTTCCCAAAGAAAGAATTTCTTTTTTAAATCTTGACGTATAAAATAAATCCGTCTCTGCTTGTGGGCGTTTTAGTGTCTTTTAAGTCGGTATATTTTCTTACTTCTGTGATGCCATGATGATGATTTGAAACATGTATTAAAATCAAGGTTGGAAAGACATTATGACACTAAGTCCTTCAGCTAGACTGACAACTTAAACGTGCTCTATTTTGCTAAAAGACATTAAGAATGTAGCAATGATAAGTGGGTATGTGGCAAATTAATTGACACTGAAAGATTTATTTTTAGTTTTATCAGAAAAATAAGAAAAAAATATCAGCTGTGATCAACACAAAACTCTCCTCTGCAATATTTAGTTTCGGATAAAATATGTAAAAAATATTGTTTTTCAAATATCTCGAGAACCGTTAAAGATACGCAAAAACTGTTAAAGTAAAAAATCAGGAAAATCTATTTCCTTTGAATTTTGTTCTATGCATTTTTTCATAATAGCGCATAGTTTTCGAGAAATTTTCAATTGTTTTTGAAATAGGAAATACTTCGGAAACCGCTAGAGATAGAAATAAAACGTTAAAGCAAAAAATGTAGCTAAATTTTTACTTCCTATAAATTTGGTTATATGCTTTTTTTCACAAAAGTGCATAGATTTCGAGAGATTTTCAAAAAACTGACTTTTTTTAAAATATCTTGAGAACCGTTATGGTTCAACCACAATGAAGGCGGCAAGCGACAGCGGCCACGGCGGGCGGCATGGCGCCGCCACACATACCACCGAGCCATGCACCCTCAGCATATGCTTCTGTCTTGCGAAATCAAAACGTCAAAACATCTGCATAGAATGTGGCGCCGAATGTGGTGGTTGTCACAAAACAACGAAGAAAAATCGACATAGAATGTGGCGCCGAATATGGTGGTTTGCATAAAACATTTTGGGCGGCGGCGGCAAGTTTGACTTTGTTTTAAACTCGGCGGCGACGGAAAAAGTGCGCTGCCGTTGCCGCTGTATTGTAGCAGCTCTCGTTGCGCTACGTTTGTGCAAAAACAATGCCGCACGCCGCTGCCGCTTGCCGCCTTCACTGTGGTTGAACCATTAGAGATACAAAAAAAATCGTTAAAGCAGAAAGTGTAGCAAATTTTATATCCTTTAAATTCTGTTATATTGATTTTTCTCCAAAAGCAAATTTAAAAAAAATGGTCTGGTTTCGTCCGTTCAAGAAATTAGCCTTGCTATTAACGAAAAATACAAAAACATAAAAAAATTTCAAACTTCTAGCTCAATCCTTTCGAAAGCTATGGTGTTTATGGACAGACGGACGGACGGACAGACGGACATACAGATGGACATGCGGAAATCGAAATCCTTAACACCTTGGTATAGTTTATTTTATACTAAATGTAATATATTATATGATATATCATTGTATCATAATGAGATTGTAACACGCATTAGATTTTTTTTTGAATTAGTGCCAGCTTTTGAGC
The DNA here is from genome assembly GCA_964034945.1 of Chrysopilus asiliformis. Classification (NCBI taxonomy): domain Eukaryota; kingdom Metazoa; phylum Arthropoda; class Insecta; order Diptera; family Rhagionidae; genus Chrysopilus; species Chrysopilus asiliformis. The sequence goes on along the minus strand of OZ035962.1, from coordinate 91,172,445 downwards.
CCTTTGGCACCAGTGCGCGCCGTTTAAATTATGGAAAAATGCTTTCAATTCATGGTGATTAAAAAAAAACCTTCCTGAGTTTGTAGTAAGTAATTCCCATTAAAAGTTTTGCGAATCTTTCCCAATTTCGGGAACGACAACAAAATAGCAATACTATTAATCACAATATCTTAACCTGTTATTTCTAAGAATTGACACATCAATAAATTGCATTAAAAACACCAAAATCAGGTTATCTTACTTCTGGTGAAAATATTGTAAAAAAAAAAAATAAACGTTTTCGATGCAAACAAAACCGTGGTAGGTAGGAGACAGTAAGAAAATTCGCCGGTAGATGAAATTAATAAATCTCCAAGCTCTGTCGACCGTAAAGATAATAATTTATCATAGCATTTCCAAAAACTTTTCTTGTTGTTAACGGAAGTTCTGAATATCTGCTCGTTTTTTATCATCATTCTTTTGTACGAAAACCTGAAAACGCATAGCATAGCGTAACCAACCCAGCATAAGGACAACATAGTCTTGTTATATACGACTCTCGTATCCAGAGTGTATGCGATGGCTGCCAAAAATACATAAATTCTCAATTTTCCAAGCATTTTCTTTGCCAAGAGACGCAGGAAGAAATGGAACACTTCATGACGACGTCCTTCGGCGTCGTATCCTGTAGCAGAGCTGCAAATCTCAAAACGATGTGTTGAACTTGGTACAAAGTATGAAGTAAGTACAATTTCAAAGTGATTCTTGCCATTTTTATGGCTGGGTCTCCATATCAAGTACAAAATGTCTCCGGATGTAAAATCCCCGTCTGACCGAAAGTCCCCTGCCTGACGATGATGCCTTTTCCTGCTGTGATATTCAGTTCCCATATGAAGACATGGAGCCAAACATTTCTTTTTGGTGGTAAATTATCAACGCCACGGGTTGTTGGGTCGCTCTGATCGTTGAAGAAACTCTCCATAAAGTTTTTTACGCTCTTCTTACCATGACCTTTATTCTGGCAATTGTGCCCGTATCCTAAGGATCTATGTAAGTTCCATCATAATAAAATCTGGAAAATATGCTCTTCGCTATTCTTCGAAAATACTAAAAGTATTTTTTTCTAATTCTGCAGGAATCTTTCTATTAAGGGAAGTATGTTAAAGGAAAGTTACAAAAATGCCTGAGTGCAGCGATTTTTTAATAATTATTAATTATTCGAGGGTAAGTAAGGTGGTTGTTTCGAATCTAAAGGGTCGTTTAGACTAGGAGCTATAAAAGTTACAGTGGAATTTCGATTCGTGAACGCCTCTGTTAATATGTGCCATAAACCAGAAACGCAATATATTTCATAGAAAATTGATTAAACATTTGTACGGTCATGGACGCGGTTGTGAGTTTGACTCCGAGTTCATATCAGAAAACACACACCTAAAGTCCAAGTTTAGTAAATTGGATTTTTGAGTTCAAGTTTTGGTTTATGCTGGAACCGGATAATATTTAAAATTTGATTTCAATTCAAAATCAAGAAATTTTAATGGCTGTAGATAATGATCGATTTTCTAGTAACAAAATTTAAGTCTCTAGCTCAATCCTTTCGAAAGTTATGTCGTTCAGGAACGGACATACAGACAAACATACGAACTGAGAGAGACATGCGGAGATCAAAAATGTTTCTCACATCAAACACCCTAGTGTGATACATTTTTGGGTCCAACGATTTGTTCGATGCTTTACGAACAGTTTTCAAGATCTATGATTCTCATATAGAGTATAAAACCCAGAATTTCGTCATAAAAAATATTTTTAACCTTTTCAATATCAACTTGGATAAAATACACAAGAAAAGGTCATAAAATTTTTTTAGATTTATTTGACTTGTAAGCGGCTGAGTTTTATCTATAAAAGGCCAAATTTGATTTGCGAAATAGTGAATTTGATTTGCAAAGGTTTATATTTAGACTAAAAAAATCTCGATTAATTTTGTATACCACTGTTTTTCGAAAAATGCTTATTAACCATTAGACTGCCGGGGTGGCTCAAATGGGGCCACAACGCAATGTGTCAATTCCAAGTATATAACAAATATTCGAAATAAAGAGCCATGATTTTAGTAAAGAAATGCCGGTACTCTAAGGGTTAAACGTTCTAATTTATACGAAATCGATAAGCTAAAAATCTATTGCTCAATTACGTTGATAGATTGGAATAAACGATGCCGATCAAATTAAATAGAAAAAACTGGTATCAGTTTCTTCAGTAATTATGATTTGAAATAATCACTTTTTTGCTCTTGCACAAATCTAGGGGGATTGACTAAACACAGGATGAAGTTTTCTAATGACTTTGACCGCCCCTTCGCATAGTAATGGAGATTCCTCAATAAAACGCAGTCATCCTCAAATATTGGATCTAATTGAGAAGGGAAACGTTAATTTGTTTTATCATTACTCGGAATAAATCGTGACCAGAGTGTTAATTTTTAAAAAATCTAACTGAGAGGGTCGGAAAAAAAAATTTAGCTGCAAAGACAAAAGCCTAGTATATACTCGTATAGTAGAGATACTTAAAAAAGGAGTGTTAAACTAAATTCCATTGTATAGACGCACACCACAAAATTAGCAAATTAGTGCGGAAAGTACTCACGTCTTATGCATTTAAATCTCCCGCAAAATAAACAGCCCTTTTTGAAAGCAGCCCCTAAGGGCCTTTGCACGTACCAATTCACAATGGAATAACTCAATTCGTATAATTTGGTATAGCGCCTAAAATTAAAATCGGCCACCCATTAAAGTCAAACTCGGCTATATTTATGGGTCTATAAATTGAGAGAATTATTAAAATTGCCGGCTATGGAGTCACGTGACTATTTGTTGCCAATGCCGAGTAAAAGAGATCGAAACCTGGAAAATTATCCACCGGAACCCTCGGCAAAAATAAAGGGATATGAAAATTGCTGTTGAGTTGCCGGAAAGCGAAATGAGAGGTCGTTTTATACTGAAAACTTTTCCAACATCCTTTTTCATAGAAGCGCCCTTCAATTTTGAATTTTATTCACCCCAAAACCCCGGAGCTGTTGGATTCAACTGGATTGGATTGGATTTGATCGTCGTCGGTAATGTTTTACACTATGTGGACAATCAATGAAGCGAAAATTGGTCGTCGCTAATTTATTGCCAAGTAGTTAGTTTCAACGTAAAATTGCACATGAAATTTGAAATTGAAACGATAAATTGTCGACAATTTGATTATTTATGGTTTTGACAATTCCTCAATAAACAGCGATTTTAACACGATTTGATATTTTTTTTATTTCCTTTCAGGATTTTACGTGAAGTTGAATATTTATTTAATTTTTTTTCTACTTTTCATACTCTTCATGAGAATCAATAGAGATTTAGTACAAAGTTTTAACGTATCAAACCAATCGACGGACACACAAATTAATTACACCTGGGTGGGTGTTTAGTATGACGAAAGCATCCGTGTCTCTGTCTGTTTGCTTGTCCATCTGTCCATGAACACCATAACTCATGAGGCAACTGAGGTAGACACCTGAAATTTTATGCAGACTGACTTTTCATAAAAGGTGAGACTAAGTTATTGAATGGACGAAATCGGACCTCTTCTTCCATATAAATGAAACAGTTTTTAGCAATTTTCTCGAAAACAATGCTTCGTATCAAAAAAAATGTTCAAAGACAAAATTTGTGTGTGATTTTACCAAAATTCCGTCCGACCCATAGATATACTAGATCGCTCGATTTGCTGTCTCAAATGGTCCCATTTCAATACAGTTCAGTGAATCAAAACGAGTCAAGTAAGAGCAAGATAACCGTATGAAGATAAATATAGTCCTCTCGTTTAAACCGTGAGCTGTCAAAGGAAAATAGACTTTCGGAATGGTGTTGGCGCCTAAAGTTATTTATTTGCACCTAAAGTTAGTCTCAAACTTGTGAAATTTGAATTTCGCGGCAAACTAAATTTGAATTTCGCGACCTTATACAGTTCAGTGGATGCGTTCAAGTACGATAAAGAGGGAAATACTTTTGGGACCATTTTTCAGCAGAGCTTTGTATGGTGACAGTTGTTCTATGTTATATAGTTCTGTGGTCCGACCACACCTTCCCCCACTCCAGTATTTTTATACCCGTATGATGAAACCAAAGGGTATATTAACTTTGCCTTACCGTTTGTAACGCCAAGATCCCGTCATCACACACAAAAATGAATTACACCAGTGTGTTTAGAATGATAAAAATAATTAATTTTTGCATGTCCGTCCGTCCGCCTGTCCGTCCGTCTGCCCGTCCGTCCGTCTGTCCGTCTGTCCGCCCGTCTGTGGCGCGGATACCGGCCGCACGGATTGAGCTACAGACTTGAAATTTTGCGCAGATTCGTTTTTCATAAAATGCGAGGCCAAGTTCGTTGCAAAAATGGACCATTAGGGGGGGGTACCCTCCATACGAACGAAAATGTTTTTTGCGAATATCTCAAAAATCTTATCAAAGAAGTCCAAGAACAAAAGTTATTTAGGATATGATTCTACATAAAACTCCATACATTTATTCCGATTGGAATAAATTTAAAAATAATGTCGAGATTTCTATTTTCAAACTTGTCTCATGGAAAACGATTAAATTTTGAATGCAGTTTCATAGGAAAATCAGCTTTTTAAATGTCTCAATGCTAATATTCCGGGCGACAATTCCAAAAATTAGCAAAATATTTAAATTAGCTTTGAGGGAATTTCATCGTGAAGAACCATCCTTTTCTCAACTGACACCCTGAACAAAAACGGTATGAGAACGAGGGGAAAAAAATTATACAAATTTTTACGTCCATTCTCATATATTATTATATTTTTCTGATGCCATAATGAAAAGAACGAGAATTCTCAAAGATAAATCTTATTTTATACGAATCTCCTATATTATATTCAGCTCATGGTGAAAACTATTCATCTTGGTTAGCTTTTTATTCTTGTGCTAAATGGCATCTTAGCTGCTGGCTTAAATAAATTACCGGCGTGGTGAACTTCAGAAGGATATACAAATCGTATACTACCATATCTGTTCTAAAAGTAAGTACCGACCAAAAGTATACCAAGTCTGATGAGTAGGTATGATGAGAACGAATATACGATGGTAAAAGTCTCTAACATAGTAGCGACAAATTTATCCCATGGGTAAAAGTTTATGATGCTTCATATAATAACAATGGGTTCCTTCGTTTCTTGTTTGGATACATCTTTCTTTTATGAAATGCTTTTTTTCCTTTGCCATCGGTGGAATATATGAAAAGTATACACAGGGACAAATGTGAAAAATACATATTTTAAACAAGGATACTATACTTGGATATTTGCACAAGCTAGAAATTTTTATCCAGGTTCCCGAAAAAAAAAATTGGGTTGACAACAGCGGATGGTATGTGGAACGACTGGTTAAGCAGTCGTCGTAGTCGTTTTAGCCTTATTTGAATTTTTATATATTAAAAAAATGTTTGCCACCCGTTTCGTTTGTGTTGTCCTTCATGAGAGTCCTTACCGGGACAAGGCAACATCACTAGCTACAACAGAAAAAAAAGTTGCTGGATAAAAATAAAGATAGAAAAATATTAAAGAAATGGGAACACTTAACTGCAAAGGTCTGGATTTTACCCTTAAGAAACATAAAAAAATATGTCGTGGGAAAGGGCATGAATCTTCTTTATGTTCCCCAACATTACGTATATTTTAATGCAATTTATAAAGTTTTGAGATAGGTTAGAAAAAGAGCTATAATCTCCGTTTTACTCATCGGAATTCATGCACACTTAACATTAAAAGTACTTAAGAGCCAAAAAAAAAATTAATATTTTGTTTGTACACGCACATGAAATATTAATATGACTTTTAAACTTCTGCACATGCATTAAGTTGTTTTCATGTGTGGATGGGTGTGTTTGTGGATAGGTTGTGTGCCTCTCAGAGTGGGGAATTTGCCAAAAAAAAAACTTTTTTTTTAAAATTCCCATTCAAACTGCATCCTGGCGGTTTACGTTTATGTGTTCAAAATTCATAATGTAAAAAGCAAACATTTAACCGACTAGCATTTCGAGAGGACCAAAACCCTACATGGACTAGTTATGTTACTTTGCTGCATAAAGCATAAAATTGAAACAATAAAGCATTAACACAATACAACTATAACCACTTAATAATACCCAGCAGACCAAATCAATGTCATGTGATTCTCTACTGATTCAATTGGATGAACGAAACGTTCACTAGTCAATTCACCTATGATTCACTAGCAGAGCTGGGCAAAACTCAAATACTCAAGTATCAGTACCAGTATATGGTAATGATACTTTTAACCGCATTCCAGTATCAGTACAAAAAATACTGGTATTGAGATTTCAGTACCAGTAAATTTTGTACTGGTATTGCTCTGACTGAGCAGTACAAAAATACCAACATCGGTACTGGTACTCAGTACTTTTGCGAAAAATACTTGAAAAAATTCCAGTACTTTTGCAAAAGTACTTGAAAAAATTCCAGTACTTTTGCAGTACAAAAAGTACTGGTACTGCAAAAACCAAACCCAGTACAAAAAGTACTGGTATTGCAAAAAACCAGTACAAAAATACAAATATTGTAAAAAACCAGTACCAGTACTTTTTGTACTGGGACTGGATCCATGCATCTATTACCAGTACTTCAAGTACTGGTACTGATCGTGCAGTACCAATACTTAATGTATTGATACTGGTGGCAAGGCCAGTACAAGTATCTATGTACTGGTATTGCTCGTGTACTGCAGTATCAAATGTACTGAGGTATGCCCAGCTCTGTTCACTAGTGCTACCTCTAATGATTTTATATTTTCTCCACCAGTGAATGTAAAATTGAAGATTAAGTGAATCATTAAGTTGAATATTAGATGAAGATCAATTGAATGTTTAAAATAATTTTTTGCATTTTGAAATAAAATAAAGAACTGTAAAGTAATTTCTCAAAATATTCTCACGGTCATCTTTTGGCATTAAATGTCGGCCACCAGCTAATGATCCTCGATAATCCTATGTGAATGTACTTAACAATTTTGTTTTCCCGAAGCCTGAAAAAATGTAGTTCTAAATTTTCAATACGAAGAGAGCAGAATCAAAACATTTGGCTTTCTCAGCTTTGATTACTTGCATCTCCTTCTTCGTATACTTCCTATTCGCTCACTTTTGATAAACATTCAACTTCGGTAAAAATAATTCTTAACTGAGGTGAAGACAGTTAAGAATTATTTTTACCATGCATTTTGACTACGTGCATCTTTGTCTTTGAATCATTGTGAACTCCTGACACAATGTTTACTTGCACTGACTTTAGGTGAACATTCATTTACTGGTCTGCAGGGTACCTTTGTAAGTGCATACAATGCTGCATTTAAACAAATAGCGGATCACGAACAAAATAATAAAATGTTTATAGTGTGGAAAGCCTGAATGCTGGCATCCTTTATAATATGCGCTTGAATTATATGCAAATATCAGCCACATAACATATTCATTTTTACAGGGTGGATGCAATAGCTACGTGCCCAGCAAACATTCAAATAATCATAAGTACTTGACGAACACAAATTAATTTTAATTCGGACAGTCGACTAGGTGATTGGGAATTAAATCAAATATTGTGATGATTTATTTATTTTCGAGGTTAGGTGAATATTTTGCGTAAATAAACCGTGGTTATCTGGTAGGGTGGAGTGAAAAAGAAGAATGTTGAAATTCTACTTTAATTTTTTTTATGAAATACTAATTAATTTTTTTTTTGAATTCATCTTCATTCACTTTTGTTAACATGCGTGTTGAAAAATCAAAATGCCGTTTATAAACCGAGGCGCATAAATCGACGAATGTTTAAGCTTGAAAGAAGTTCATCAACCGAATCGTCGCTATGTGTCGCTATAAAGAAACTACCTCAAATGTATCTCAAAGGTTATGTTGTAAAGTGACCATAAAATTTTAAAATAAATAGTTTTAATTTAAATTTAGTATATTTCCAAAAGTCAACTTAAAGGTTTGATGGGTAAAAGTGACAAAGACCTCAACGAAACCCTACACGTTATAACCACAACTGTACAATATCTAGGATATGTTAGTTGGGTAAGTTTGTATCCCACAGAACGAGGATCCGGGTGAATGTTGTGTGGATAGATATACTTACTTATCAGCATCACTATCACTAAAATTAATAACACAGTTGAATTGTAGGAAGTGTGGTTCTCAAGGTGGCTGAGATTTTCCATTTTATATACATGTTATTCACTGACGTCATTCTCTATGGCAATCAAGAGCAGTTAACATTATGGTTATATGGTATTAATGGCGGTTGTTAGACTCAACAGAACAACACGATACTGAATAGGACGAATGTAAACACTTTGTGGGCTTATAATTTTTCATTTCCCACTATGGGTACACTTTTTTTTTGCTGGCAGTTTTGTGGAGCCGGTGAGTGTGTTGCATATCTGCCGGTGGTAAAAATTTGCCATTTGCATATATTTAGGTGCTCACACAAGACCCTAGTAACAGTTTGAAGAGCTGGCTGGCTATTCATTTTTGCGGTTCAAATGCAAAACAAGTGCAGTCTGTTAACAAGGATGCGCTCTTCTATCCTCCCAGCATATTATCTGAAAATATCTCAACATAAATGCGCTGTTTCAGGAATTTATGTATTACAGACCAATCCAAAAATGGCAAACTAGTATAGGGTTAAGGGGATTGAATTTTCAAGCTAGTATATTTCATATATTTACTAGTTCAGCAATACTTGAACCTCTGTAAACCGTGTGGCAAAATTCGCTTCTAAAGTGGTCCTTTAATAAATTGCATCTCTCAATGTTTGCTCGAAAGGATTTTGTTTGGTATTTGATTTTGCAATTTCATGAAAAATCTAGCACATCTACTAAAAATAGTTAAAGCAGCGCTCATTTCGAGTTTTTTTCAATATTTGTGGTATTTCGAAAAATACTGTAATTAAAAAAATGTGCAGTCAGCTTTATTCGCGTTTTGTACAAAATTCACAAAAAAATTTGATGGGAAATGCTGAAATTTAAATACGACATTTGGCATACAGTTGAATAGTTTTTTGTAGAGAATTTTGAACACAAAACAACAATTTTTTTTTGGTCGAAAAAATGTTCAATTTTTGTTTTTTTATCAAGATTAAATTTTTTTTTCCGATATTTCCTAATGAATGAAAATAGATAGATATTTTATTTTTTAATAATAAATATTTGTTATACCAATACTAATTTTTTTATTAGAAATGCTATATAGATTGATATTACAGACGGTGAAGATTTTAGTAAAAAAGAGCTTTCGCACAAAGAGAAAGGTTTGATGTGAGTTTAACTCAAAACGGGTCTCATTAGGGTGCACCTTTTCGAAGAACTCTATTTTTTCTTATTTGGGTGTATGTACACAAAAGGATAAAGAAATGTGTCCATAAAGTGTTTTTTAAACCCACCTTGGTGTTTAGATTCGAAGCATTTTTGGTTTAGAAATAGTCCACCTGGAGTTTATAAAAAATCCATATAGAATTTAATTACTTGCGAGTTTTGCGTGCAATTTCAAATATGAATGGTTATCAGACTAATTTCCAATACACATTAACGATTGCGATTACGATTGCGATTACGATTACGATTACGATTACGATTGCGATTACGATTACGATTACGATTACGATTACGATTTCGATTACGATTGCGATTGCGATTACGATTGCGATTACGATTGCGATTACGATTACGATTACGATTACGATTACGATTACGATTTCGATTACGATTGCGATTACGATTGCGATTACGATTGCGATTACGATTACGATTACGATTACGATTACGATTACGATTACGACTACGATTACGATTACGATTACGATTACGATTACGATTACGATTACGATTACGATTACGATTACGATTACGATTACGATTACGATTACGATTACGATTACGATTACGATTACGATTACGATTACGATTACGATTACGATTACGATTACGATTACGATTACGATTACGATTACGATTACGATTACGATTACGATTACGATTACGATTACGATTACGATTACGATTACGATTACGATTACGATTACGATTACGATTACGATTACGATTACGATTACGATTACGATTACGATTACGATTACGATTACGATTACGATTGCGATTACGATTACGATTACGATTACGATTACGATTACGATTACGATTACGATTACGATTACGATTACGATTACGATTACGATTACGATTACGATTGCGATTACGATTACGATTACGATTACGATTACGATTACGATTACGATTACGATTACGATTACGATTACGATTACGATTACGATTACGATTACGATTACGATTACGATTGCGATTGCGATTGCGATTACTATTGCGATTACGATTGCAATAACGATTGAAACTTTTCGACCAATGAGATCAAAGCGTTCAACGATATGAAAATGATAGCTTCAATCTCATTGGCCGAGAAGCTTTAATAGTAATCGCAATCGTAATTACAATAGTTAGTTTAAATTGAGCTTAAGGCCCGTCCGCGCGTTCTACTCCAAAAAAATTAAGTAGCTGTTAGCCTACTTAAAACGTAGAAATTCTAGGACTTAAGAGCGGTTTGCACCAACGAAACTTAGCAACTTATGCAAACTTAAATTTGTTAAGTGCCAGAATTTCTATGGTTTAAGAAGGCTATGACTTGTATCAGCAAACGGGCCTAAATAATTTAAGTTGTACATAAGTTGCTAAGTTTCGTTGGTACAAACGGCACTAAGAGGCTGTTCATGAAAACGTCACGATAATTAAAATATTTTGACAAACCACGCCGCTTCCCCCCACCCTCATAAAAACCCATCGTACAACGTATGAAACTTGGTACCCCCGCCACACAGTGATTCAATTGACTGTGTTTACATTGGGATTCACTTTGAGGAGGCACGTCTTTCGTCATTTTTCTGCCTTGTGCACACGGTTCGCTTCATCTGGATTCACTAAACCGGTTTCATCAACAAAACGAAAGAAACAGGTTTCAACGACCAGACTCAAAAACCGGTTTGCGACCGATAATTTTAAGTGAATCTAAACTTCGTTCGTTCTTTTTGGTTTCCCTCCCCACTGCGTCCCTCACCAACACTTGGCCGGAGCGGAAGACGTGCCGCCTCAAAGTGAGTCCCAATGTAAAGTCATTAAGTTCTACACACAGAAAAATTTAGTGAGAACTCCGCATGGACTTATTTTTACATTTCTAACTTCGCAAAGCTGGATAAAATTTTTACTGTAATCTAAAAGGATAAACCTGGAAATTTGATCTAAACGCGTTTTTGTTTGCCCAATGTGGATAAAAAATTCAAGTTATTGGAAAAATAAAGTAGGTATATAAATCGGTTTGGGTAGAAAAAAATAGTTCCTATGTTTTACAATATTAAAGTCACATACAACTTTTCGGGGAGAAAATTTTTTACTACAAAATCTGATTCGTACATATTTAATTTCGTGTTAACAAGAACAAGATTTTGTGCAAATATGCCCTGTTGCTTCCTATTCACCAAAGAAAAAGGGCAAACATAATTTCCACGCCAGACAAACCACTCAAGGATTTTTTTTTTCATTTGAAAATCTGCAAACACATGTAAAAAAAATCTACTCAAATGCTTCAACCTTTTGCATGCACGATGAAGAGCACTTGATTATATGGTGAAAACATCAACAGTGCATTTTGAAATTATATTAGCTTTTCTTTGGTTGTGAAAATATTGGATAGAGATGGAAAGTTTTGAAATATATCAGATAAATTTTTCCGGCATGCCTAAGGGTGACCATATTTTTTTTGTTCGATTCTGATATAGTTGTCCGGCGAAGGGGCGGGGTGAGGAAAGCATTTTTTTTAATACATCGAACATAGTCAAAAAGTAGGAAACAAAGAAGCGGCGCGCACGGAAAAGCTTTATTACGCCCCAATTATTTTGTAAAATAAGTAAATTTGTCTGTCACTGTTGGTGGGTTTTTTTCAGCAGAATTCAGCAGACAAAATTTTTAGATATCAATAAATGTCATTTTTAACAACTTTGTAAAAATAACGCCGCAGGCGATTTGTAAAATTAAAGACTGATGAAAGGATGGATCGATAAAAGGAGGGATCGATCGATGGAGGGAAGAGATGGAGGGAACTGTGCCGTAGTTAAAAATTTTCGATTTCAAAGGCTAAACAGAATAATTCGGAAGAAAAATTTGGATTCCGGAGTACAAGGACAACATTCCTAAATCCGAGACGTATTGCCATCTTAGGTATGGCAGAAGTATGACGTATGTATATGTGGTGGTTTTTTTAAATGAAAGTTTCAGAGATCATCGTTTTTGAACAAAAAATTTAAAAAAAAAATTAATATTTGACCGTTTTTTTAGTATCGGGTATTTTTTTAATCGCATTTTTGTCTAAAAGGTCTTTAAATTTCCAGACAAAGCTGTTAAATAAATGGGTTTAGAAATAGTGAATATAACACTAAAATTGGATGCCTCAATAAACAGTTTTACTGCATCATGAAATTTTTTGTACCACTTTTTTTAAAAAACGAATTCATCATATCCAATAGAATTGTCCATTCTTATCCAAACCTCCTTTTCTAAGTGGATAAGTAAGTTAAAAGGCAGAGTTAACCATTTAATAACCGGCCATATTCATAATGCACCCCATTTTAATTTGAAGAAAATGTAAATTGGTTTTAATAAAAGGAGCCGAACCATAAAATCTCCTGTAAGAATCATTCTGTCACTTAGACATCTAATAGGGCATTTAACAAGCCAGTTAATTAGGTCATAAACTTAAATGGCATCAATCTGCCTCGAATAGTAAAAGAAACATCCTGCGTTGAACAATGAGTGACATGATACTGGCCACAGAAATACGCCTCAAGCATAATCATAAACTTCAACCCCTTGAATGTCAAAATAGCCCCCCCTAAAAAAATTATTTTCAAAACCCCGAAACTTATGACATGGTTGGCTTTATAATATCGTCCAATATACGAATATAGTTCGCATCTAATGTACGTAGTGTAAGTAACACCGTACTAAATTTACATCGTTGGTAGGCCCCATCAATCATGGACTCTTTTAATATAATTCCATTTGACAGGCTCACAAAATATACATCTTACCATTTACATAAATAACTTCTTCAACTTTGCTGAACGGGAGGCGATTCTGGATGGTGGATGCTGGTTTTCCTGCATTTCGCTTCCCAATGGGTACTTTGTAAACACTTAAACTTCAACGGATTGTATTGGATTGGTTCGGTTTGGTTGAATTTGGTTTGGTTCGCTTCATGAATTCAATCCCACCGTCATATTTGGTTCAGATTATAGAACAACTATATTAGAACTACATTTAGCTAATTTTACCAAAGTATCTAATAACGAAACTCAATACGTCACCAATTTATGCCAGGATTCTATTTTATTGGAAATTTAGGTCGTTGTATACCTTTGATCATGGAATTGCCGCTAGAAACATGTGTCTAGTTTAAAAGTTGGCGGCCTCCGTCAGATGCAGCTTAGTTAAAGTTCTTTATTCAGAGTTTTTGTACAACTGAAAATTTTTGTTTTTGTGTTTTCTTGAAATTATTTTAATTATAGAAGAAAAAAAATGAATTTCACAAAATATTTATCTGATTTTTGATAAAAAATTATAGTCAACAAACAATTTTCTCGCAAGTTTATAGACTAATTAAATGCCAACATAAGAAAATTTATAGTATTTCTTATAAAGGGAAAGGGTTTTCCTGCCATCAGCCATCCTACTTGACACATAGACGGTTCTCATTTTATTTATGATTATCACATCGGGCTGTCATAATTCATCTTTCCTACTTATGGCTGTTTATTTAGTAATGTTCACGTTTTTGGTATCGTTTTCCCGGAGGTGGTTTATTCGAAATCTTTAAGAACTCTTGAAAAAAATAGAGATATGCTTTTTACACAGTGAAGGTAGAAAATCAACATCCGAAATGAGGCCATCTAGAGCTAAGGAAATTTCTCCATTCATATTGTACCACTATGGTATGGCTAATCTTAAATATTTTCTTCTAATGTTAATTTGAGTTGAGACATATTTCGCTTTGAGTGACATATTCGTGACGAAAGGAGGAATTCTTCAACATAAATTCCAATTGGTAAAGAAAACATACAAAAAGGCGCATAAAAAATACTGACATCAATTTATATTTAGAATTTACAGCTTGTTAACAGTTCTACATTTGAAGAAAGTTTTTTTTTCTCCATATGCGAAAGTTTCTTTGATTTGTTGTCACGTGGATTTGTAGGTGGACAGTATGTCAAGATATTAATGACATATATTTCCGACATATTTCGTGTGTTTTCGGAAATTTACGATTATTGAATATGGGATAATTTAATATGAATTTTCTTTAATTACTTCTTCTTTTTCTACTGGATGAACTTTTTAAAATGTGATTGGGCGTCTTAAATTTATAGTGTTATAAATATAACTTCGTCTGTGCTGAGTTAGCTAACGCTAACGCTTCAGATCAATCACGACATTTGTAAGGTGTTGTACACCTTCAACAGCAGAATGGCGTGCCAAAAAGTGGCATGCGAACCGAACGAAAAAACACTGAATCATTAAAATTTTACAAACCTTGCCTATGTGTAGCGTTGCCATAACAAAATCTTGAAAACTAAGACAAAAAATCTCTAAACATAGTGATCGAAACCCCGGAAATGCTTCAAATATCACAGAAATGACTTAAAGTCCACCGTTTAGGTTAAAACCATTAATTTTAAGGTTTTTGAATTTCAAGGGTGCGAAACAAACGCAAGAGAGAAAAATTTGGTGCGCTACCTGTTTTCTTTTTAAGCTTTTAAACCAGAACACAATAAGAAATGCGTCGCAAATAAACCGTTTTTATGAAAAACACGTTCCATAGTAAGAAATTCTCGAAAAAATGCGTTCCGGGCGAAAATTTTGGCATTTCGAGGTCACATATACACTTAAAGTGAAAGCCCCACACTTCCTGTTTTGTGTTCCTTGAGGTAGTGGTTTTATGAAGTAAACTTCTTAATTGGTTCGAAATTCCCCCGACACACTGTTAAAAACCAAGAACATATTGAGAAACCCCCGCCAGACGTCCCTTGACGCCCTTAGAAAGAGGAAAGTGTCTGGGGAGAAAAGGTGGGAAGTCAATCCTAGCTATGTGCCATCTCTCTCTATCTATCTCTCTCGGCACTACAACCGGTTTCCGGTCTAATTTCAGAAAATCTGAGAACTTTCGGTCCACTTTTTCTGAAATTAAAACAATTTTCTAATCCAGGCGTGTCTCGATCTACGACGTTTTTGGTGCACTAAATTGGCGGAATTTTTGTTTGAAAAATAATAAAAATATTATCATACTAATATATAAAAATGAGTTGGTGTCTGTCTGTCTGTCTGTCGGTCTGTCGGTCTGTCTGTCTGTCTGTCGGTCTGTCTGTCTGCCGGTCTGTCTGTCGGTCTGTCTGTCGGTCTGTCTGTCGGTCTATCTGTCGGTCTGTCGGTCGGTCTGTCTGTCGGTCTGTCTGTCGGTCTGTCTTTCGGTCTGTCTGTCCGTTTGTCTGTTGGTCTGTCTGTCGGTCTGTCTGTCGGTCTGTCTGTCGGTCTGTCTGTCTGTCTGTTCCTCTTTCACGCAAAAACGGCTGAACCGATTGACATGAAATTTGGCATGAGTGTCTGCGGTAGTTCTGGTTTCAACATAGGTATAGGGAAAAGTAGCGCGAGGGGTGGGGGGAGTAAGGGGAGGGGGTAAAGTCATCTCGAAACTTAGGTCTTCCTCTATGTCACTCTTTCGCGGGGAAAATACCGAGCCGATTAGCCTGAAGTTTAGCTCTAACATAGCCCATCAAAAAAAAAAAAAATTGAAAAAACTTAACCCGGTAACGACGGGTATGCAAGCTAGTCTTATATAAAAATGGTCTATATCGAAGCGCGCCTGTATGTGTATTGGAAATGAAAGAAAAATTCCAAATTTTTGTGATGGTAAAAGTTAAAATTCAGCTCTCAGTTGTTTTCGAAGCAAAAAATAATTAGATATATTAGAATGTTACCATAAAGTAAGTTGGGTACGACATGAAAAATATATTTTAAATTTTGTAATTAAATTTTGTTTTTGTAAAACCGCGGGACAATTCGACGTGGTCGAAATTCTGTATAAAATTTCCATTTCACATTAATTTCGTTAAATGATTCTGGAAATGTTTTAGAGAATAAATCAAACTTCAATGATTCGCTTTAATTTAAATAGATAAAAACCTAAAGAGATATTGGGGCAATAAATATAAAAATATAAATGAGAAATTTAAGCGTACAAATTTCAATCCACATTCTAACAATAGATACGCAATCCCGAATCGTATGTCCTGGGGAATTTTGATTTATTCGTAAAGCAATCTCAACTCACCACCTCCAATACCATCACAGTGAAATTCAATTATTCATAGGATGATGGTGAACTTAACTGAGCCAAACTGGAACGTAACGCAAACCCTTTGAGAAGACATCTCGATCCTGGGGTATTTGAAATGATGATGGTCACATCAAATGCCACATCAAGGCATGACATATAGATGGACATTTCGGGGACATTCATCATTTTAGGAAGTT
This sequence comes from Chrysopilus asiliformis, assembly GCA_964034945.1. Taxonomy (NCBI): domain Eukaryota; kingdom Metazoa; phylum Arthropoda; class Insecta; order Diptera; family Rhagionidae; genus Chrysopilus; species Chrysopilus asiliformis. Next base: position 91,155,751 of record OZ035962.1, on the reverse strand, counting down.
CTGTTTGTATGTCCTTTTGGGTCTCCAAAATCGGCCAGTCAGCCAACCAACCAACAACAAACCAAACCAGCAAAACGAGCCACCGACGATCAAAATTTTCGGGGGTGATTTCAATGCCTCTAAATAAATGGACGATTGGAGCATTTACGTGTAGGTTCATATTTTATCTGTTTGATATTTATGAGTATAGGGACAAATTTGGATGGTAAATATCTATAGATAGGTGATATGATTTTATATTGTGGCATCTCCATTTAAGTTTATGCCTACCCTTCGCAATTGCCGTCTCTATAGCTGCCCTTGTGAATTTCGTTCGTTGTGTATTTTAGAGGGTCGTAGAGGGTCGTTAGGTCCTCTTTTCTGAATATGTTAGTATTGTCCTTGGTGTGGTTGTTATTCTCGGCATTCAATAATTCGAGGTTGACATGCAAATTCACCGTTGATGTGGATGTTTGGTTAATCCAGCGTCATTTTAGCGTGCACTGTACGTGATTTATTATAGTAATTTTTCAAAATGAGGTCAATGGTTCTTCAGTAAAAGAGAAATGATTCATTAAAGTGAGGTCTTTTGTTATAATAGATAAAGAGGGAATAAAACATTATTCATTTTATTTATGTGGAACTATTAAAAAAGAAGTGAATTATGAATAAGCGAGATTATTAACTTTATTATTCACAGATTTTATTTTCAATGCTTATGTTCTTTTTTTTGGAATTGTTAATGATTGATTTATTTTCAAATTGTGTAGTAGTACTACTACAAAAAGACGATAACTGCTAGATGGCTCATCATATATCATCATACTAATATATAAAAATGAGTTGGTGTCTGTCTGTCTGTCTGTTCCTCTTTCACGCAAAAACGGCTGAACCGATTGTCCAGCCCCAACATAGACCCATTAAAAAGTAGCCCGAGAGGTTCGGGAGTAAGGGGAGGGGGTAAAGTGATCTCGAAACTTAGCTCTTCCTCTATGTTACCCTTTCGCGGGGAAACTACCGAGCCGATTGGCCTAGAGTTTAGCTCCAACATAAACCATAAAAGAAAAAATTGAAAAAAATTTAACCCGGCAACGACGGGTATGCAAGCTAGTATGTTATATTTTTGTATTAATTATGTATTAAAAATGACATCGCGGCACGTAGCTGAATCCATATTTTTGATGCCCCAAAAATGAGCAAGTTTTAAATAGTTTTGCGACCATTTCTCTAAAACTATTTGCTCGATTTTTATCGAATTTCACAGCAATGTTTATTTTAGCAAGTGAAAATAACTGTCAAAAAAGTTTACATTTTTGACCCCCCTAAGGAGTAGAACCCCCTCCTCATCTAATATTTTCGGCCTTCCTGCCGATTTTCTTTAAATTTAGTATGGACGTGTGATTTTAAAAAGTAAAATCAACCGGTTTCCCTCAAAATTGAAAAAAACGTTGTTTTTGACCGTTCTTTGACTTAACTAATCTCCGCATATTTCAGCAATCCGAAGTGCTTCAAATTTTGCACAGGTATGTCAGGTCTGGCAAAAAAATATCAAGTCTCGGGACACTCCCATAATCGGGTCACTCCCCCCTCTCCGCACAAACCGGATTTTTTTTGACGCCACTGTAAGTGTAATAAAATCGTTAAAAATTGAATTACTTTTGTTTTCTGAGAATTGAAAACAAATTTTAAATTTAAAAGAAAAATGTTTTTTTCCCCAATTTTGTCATTTTTATGCCTTAAGCTCAATTTAGCTGACACCTTGGAATGCACGCCTAATACCTAATTAAGTTAATTACCTGGAAATCGCCATATTCAGGATTAAAATTTATCTATGAATAAGCAATTGAAATAAATTAGTACTTAAATGGTATTTTCCTCAAGAGAATTGTAATTAAAATAATATTGTTAACATAAAATATACATTTAAGTGCATAAATAGAGTCATTCGATAGAACATCTACACATATTCAGAATCATGTTCAAGTAAGTCGGTATAATTAATGTAAATGGTTTCTAGAGACCATCAATTGACCACATTGCCATAATAATCGCATTTTGGTCAGTTTAATTAATGACTAAACGAAATTGGAATAATGACAATCGCTTTTTCTACGAATATCACATCCCGAAATTATAGAAAGCACTAAAACGGGAAACACGTAAATACACACATGTATATCTTATTAATAGAACTTTAATCTAGATAAATAAATAATGCGATTTCTATCTGTTTCCTGAGAAGGAAGTTTCATGAATTTTAAGATTTACTTGGAAAAGTCCTTTCGAAAAAGTTTTGTTTCTTTTAATGACATATAGTTGAGGAAAAATTATTACCATGATATTATTGACGTTTCTCCTGGATCGCATATGTGTTTGTGATTTTCCGCTTATATCGGATACGTCTGTTTAATACCTCGATTTAATATGTTATTTTACATTTTACTAAGCATTAGCATAGAAACTTTGGTATCATCCATCTTCTGTCAACGGCCTTCAAAAAGTTTTATCAGTAACAACTGAGCGCCTCCTTTTTTTCGCCATTTTTTGTTGTGGGTGTGATTTGTCGCCGTCTGAGCATCCATAAAGACCTGAAACGCTAAATCATAACACCATTAGGGACTTGTTTGCCAATAAATCACCCCGTTGGGTTGAACACGATTTGAACAAAAACGAAAAATACAAAAACGAACACGGAAAATCTTTAAGTATGAAAAAATAAGTGGAAAACACCACATGAAAATAGGCAACCAAGGAAAAAATTACTCCAATAATATCCTTATTACCGAAGGATGATCAAGACAACTAAATATTTATAAACATGTTTTCTTGTCGGAAGGATATCGGCGTGTTTTCCTCCAAATATAGATTTTTTTTCCCGTTTTCCTAGTGGTGTGTCTATATTAGGAAACACACTCTAATTCTAGTGCTTTCGACAGCGATTTTTTTCCAAATTCTTACGAAACTGTAACATCTACGATAGACAATCATGTATCTTGCAGATACTTTCTTCTATTTGTATTGGAGTTTTTTTCGTCGAATGTGTTTCGTCCTTCCTTATCCGCTATTGGCGCTGATTTATTGTAGTTTTGCCATTCATGGTTAAACATTATGCTGCCTACGACAATGGAATATTGCCTAATAATCGTAAATCAATTCGTCACTAAACCCATAATTTGAAATAAATGCTATTTTGATAACAGCCTATGATATCGGTTTTCCATTCATAATCGAAAAGTTTATCCTTATTTCCTGTTTTTCTAATGACGGAAAAGAAGAGAAAGCTGTTAATTAAAAATAACTTAATTAGGAAAATGTTCAACCATAATAAAAAGGCAGTTTGAGTGGTTTGACATACATTTTTTTATGTTTTCTTAGGACATTGGATTTAACAGAGTAAGAATTTAAAAAAAAATCTTTGAATAATTTTTATAACGCAATTAAAAAGAAACACTCACAATCACACTTAATTTTAATATTCAATTTAGGTTTTAGCCAATTTGTAAGAAAAATTAAAACCGCTTAGAATATTTTTGCTTAATTATTTTTAATGTTTCCACTTTACAGTTAAGGGCACACCTTTAGATATTTTTCCTGTCAAAACATAACAAAAGCTATAATTGCCAATCTGGCAATCATTGGAGACCCGTATGGTGATATTCGTATCAAAATTCGAACAGTTATACCAAAATTCCACTTTGAAGTCAAACTTTCCAATAAGATTTTTTAAAATTTATTCCAATCGGATTTTGATGTATGGGAGTTTTATGTAGAATCATATCCTAAATAACTTTTGTTCTTGGATTTTTTTGATAAGATGCACCGTTTTTGAGATATTCACAAAAAACGATTTCATTCGTATGGGGGGTACCCCCCCTAATGGTCCATTTTTGCCCATTAACGAACTTAGCCTCGCATTTTACGAAAAACGGATCTGTGCAAACTTTCAAGTCTTTAGCTCAATCCGTGCGCCCGCAATCCGCGCCACAGACGGACAGACAGACAGACGGACGGACAGACAGACAGACGGACAGACAGACAGACAGACGGACGGACGGACTGACATGCAGAAATTAAATATTTTTATCATTCTAAACACACTGGTGTAATTCATTTTTTTGTGCGATGACGGGATCTTGGCGTTACAAACGGTAAGGCAAAGTTAATATACCCTTTGGTTTCACCATACGGGTATAAAAATGTACTTATTTGCATAATCTTTATTTTTTTTTGTTTTATTTATTTGGTTGTACATATTGGCAGAAGGGAAAACGTTTCAAGTTATTTTGTTATCTTCAAAAATCGCACATGGCATATAAAAATTATATTTTTTTTTTGGGGGTTTTCGCAGCTGAAATGTCATGGCAGCTGAAATCTCATAGATTCATCCCATAGATTTCAGGGAAAACGATTTTCTTCAAAGTTTCGAATTTAGAGCTTCTCTAAAACATGTCACAAATTTAACCCTTCCGTCAACGACAATTCTAAAACCTTCCCGTTAATTAAGGCTGATCAGACCTAATGATTCACGGAAGGGTTAAGGAGAGTGGCAGGGAAGTCTGTCGCAGTGTCACGACAAAGCTAATTCCAAACGAAAAACCCCAAAACCCTCTAATGCCAATTTTTCCCGGGAAAAACGGGAAAAATGGGAAAAGGATATTTGCGCTATCCTCACAGGATCTTTCGTTTTGAATTTTCAATTTCTACGTAATCAGCGACCCCGGAAACTGCCAAGTGACACTTTTCAGCCTCTTGCTGAGCAGGATTCATGGCGAAAATTAGGGTTTTAAAACACGCAAACCCTCTTTCCCCCCGTTTACCCCCTGTAATGTACCGCCATCAGGCAATACCGCGTAGTGTATGAACCAATGAATTACTCCTCCTTTTTGTTCGAGATACCGCACGAAGCGGACGTGTAACTACTTTTACTTTTTAATAAACATATTGTATAAGTCTGCATTATTTATTACAATACATCACACCCCCTTAGCGGTAAAATTTCGGAAAACCCCGCCTTAGTGATCGCCTAGGAGATCGATGGGACATACTGTGAAAATTTCAGGTTTCTAGCTTCAGGGATTTGGGCTGGGCGTTGATGAGTCAATCAATCAGGTTAAACGATTTTATGTCTATAGATATACATATGTGTGATGTGTTCATTGTGTGACAAACAACCGACTTTGCTTTCTCAGAATTAGCTCTAATTGGATTTTATTGTATGCGAAACTTATGTAAAATGTTTGTGTAAAGAACTTTTTGGAAAAAATGAATCGTTTTCGAGAAAATTACGATGGAAATAGGAATTTCACTAATTTAAAACTTGTTTTAACTTCTTTTGGTAACACGACAAGTACTTTCTCGAAATTGTTTAATATTTATATTTATAAAATTTCCGAAAATTGCTGTTATCATATTGTTATGGAGCTCATTGATGTGAGAGTTTATTAAAAAAATTATGAATGGTGTAAACTTTTGATTGCCACCTCAATAAATATGTGGATCTATAATGTTTACCATAATGTAACATAATAAATATCGCATTTTTGCCTGCAGTATAAATGTTTATATAAATTTTCGCTTAGTCCTTGCCGTTAAGGATTACAGTTGAACGGAAATGTGACATCTTCTCGCGTATTCAATATAGAAAGTCGTCTCTTTTAGTAGGCGGGAATTTCAGTTGTATCCCTTTTTCGATATCGTTTGTTGCCTTTTTTTTATTATATATTCATCCCATAAAACATATTTGTCGTAAAGATCCGCGTTAATGGTGCCCTCTTTATTATCTAGAGCTCTTCGCTAGATTTATTCCACTCGATTAATACCGAAAATAGAAAAAAATGTGTTCGTAACAGCGGATCGGAAAGAAAGTACAAACATTCTACAACATCATCTCGGAAATCTTCCCCTATCAACTTCAATCAATATTTTGTATTGTATTCCGGTACATTTCCATATAAACAAGGATGCAGAGGATTATATGCAAAGTGCGGAAAACAGTATATTTTACCACACATCGGTTCGCAATGGAAGTCTATGGCATTGGTGGCCTCTTAGGAGATCAAAGATGCGCACCAAATTATAAAACGCGCTTCTCATACATTTTGTGTCATATCTTTGCCCTTTTATGGGGCGTAACAGAATGTCTGCAATGGAACATTAAGTAAAATATAATTCGGAACATTCAACCTAGTGTTCCCTGGTTCGATTCAAAATATTTTGGTGTCATAACGCTAAGGGGTGTTTGAAATCAGCCAACGTGCTGTTAATATGACGACGAACGCGTTTGAGTCCTAGTCCTTGGTTACAACTACTCCCTACCCTGTAGATTTTTAATAGACCCTCGAACAATACGAACACGTGTTTGAAAATTTATATTATTGCACACAATGAGCTAGTATGGAGTTTACACGCCATGGTACAGATCTGAACCTAAATTTTGAAATGTATCTTGTACTACCCTCGGCCCTTGGCTGGAATCAAAAATAACTTACGTTTTATTATTACGAGCGGTGTTAAGGTGTTTATGGATCGTACAATGGCTTCACATAATGGTGAAGTGAAATTACTTCACTTTAACCGAATTTAACAAACCCGGGGACCAACTTCATCGTTGCGTCGCGTCGGAGAGAACTCAGCGTTTCACATATTTCAGGCGTTGAGGAATTTTTGGGTTAAGCGACCAAGATTTTAATAGCCCCCTTCCGTATAGTGTCGGCTTTGTTGTGTACTTTTTGGGGATGTTAAAAGTTAAAATGCATAGTCTACTACGTTTCTGGTGTTGTTGAACGACAAATTCGCTTTTGTTGTGTTCAGCAATTTACGAAAGTACGCTGAGAGATTTAATACCTTTTCAACCCCTTTTGTCTATTGTTTGGCCAAAACTGCCAGAATGACCTGCATTTTTTACACAAGCATTAAATTTAGTAAAAGATATCTTGATGAATATTCGCAATGCTAAATTCTTGTCTGTGTTTTTGGCTCCGTTTAACAATTTTAATAAAAATTTATCGTTTAGGTTTTCCACATTATAATAAATTTTTATCAATTAGGGTTGATTTAAACTAAGTTCAAAATTTACAAATGGGATAAAATGTCTGGAATTTTCTCTAAAAAGTTTAATTTTGAGGAAAATTTTGGTAAATTTTCGAATTTTTTAATCCGTGTTTCTATTTTTTTTAAATACACAGAAATTTTATTCTTGCCCCATTATTTGGCAAGTGAAAACACCAAATATTCGCTTTGCAGAATTTTTTAGCAGGAAAAAATCCATTTTACAAAATTTCGGTGTTTTCACTTTCGAAAGCAAAAAAAGTGAAAACACACATCAGAGTTTTCTGAGAGAAAAATTTCTGGGAGTTTTCTGAGAACAAAACTTTGCCGAACTTCTGAGAACAAAACTTTGCCGAACTTCTGAGAACAGAACTAGCGACGAGTTTTCTGAGAGCAAAACTTTAGTGAGTTTTCTGAGAGCAAAACTTTAGTGAGATTTCTGAGAGCAAAACTTTAGTGAGTTTTCTGAGAGCAAAACTTTAGTGAGTTTTCTGAGAGCAAAACTTTAGTGAGTTTTCTGAGAGTAAAACTTTAGTGAGTTTTCTGAGAGCAAAACTTTAGTGAGTTTTCTGACAGCAAACTTTAGTGAGTTTTCTGAGAGCAAAACTTTAGTGAAAACTCACTAAAGTTTTGCTATCAGAAAACTCACTAAAGTGTTGATCTGAGAAAACTCAGAAAAACTAAGAGCAAAACTTTAGTGAGACTTCTGGGACCACAACTTCTGCGAATCTTCGACTAGCAAAACGTCTACGTGATTTTACAGTAAAAAGTCGTGGCATCAACTGAATAATTTTTATTTCCCTTAATTTCATTCTATGTATAACAATTTATCTTATTTTTCTCTTCTAAAATCACAATTTTTTTAGTAAGAATTCAAAGCCTCAAGAAAATATCAGTTGTGATCAAGACAACTCTTTCCTCTGCAATATTTAGTCTCGGAAAAAAATATGTGAAAAATGATTTTTTTATTTCCTTTAAATTTGGTTACACGGATTTTCTCATACAAGCGCATAGTTTCCGAGAAATTTTCAAAAAAACTTAATTTTTTTGAAATATGTTGAGAACCGTTAGGGATACGTATAAACCGTTAAAGCAAAAAATGTGAAAAATTCGATATCCTTAAAATTGAAACATTGAAAACGTATTTTTTCAAAATATCATATGGTAGGTACCCGGTATAGCTACCAAATGTTTATAGTAAACTACGATTTCTGTAAAAATTAAACACAAATAATTTCAAGTCGCTAGATCAACGCGTTCTCGAGTTATTTCATATACGTACAACAGACAGACCTACAGACCGACAGACAGATGCACGGACATCCTGATAAAATTGCCTGAAACGGATTTCGTACTGATCAGAAATTTTCCATCTGCCTACGTTCTCGAGTCGGTCTCCTTCATGAACACAACACCGTCCCAAGAGGAAAGTAAAAAAAAGACAAATAGTAATTTTCGGTAACCATTCTTCAAGAATTTTTCGCATATTTTCCAGTTGCGATTTTTAAATTTATGTAAAATTATTAATTTCACATCACAATGATTCAATGTTGCAAATAGAAGCAAATAAAAAGCATCAGACTGTGGCAAGGCGCCAGATTATGTTGATATCCATAGTAAGGAGTTTTGAAATATAAAAAAAAATGAAATCTTTCGTCTGTTCCCTCTTCCGGTTCGCATGCTTTTTTTCTGCCGTATACTGGCAGAATTATCTATCGTTTTCCATTTTGTCTGGCACTTAAACAAAACCCACTAGACCCAAATGGTTACATAAATGGGCTAAAAGGTCAATTTATCAAGGGAGCTTCTTAAGAGGTCCTTTTTCATATACCTATTGTAAATCTCAACATTTTTCAACGCTACATTCGCATATATTTCAAAATGGATTCGTATAAAACCAAAATAACCACCACACGCACTTGCAGCAGCATTGGATCTATGGCCACGATGAACGACATTCAAGATGGAAAAGCATCAACAGCATCATGTTCACAAAATTCTAGCAGCATAGCGCAGTATAGTCGTATCCTTGAGAAGGATCCCCAAATATAAGGAGAGAAAGGAGCATAGAGCGTCGGAGTAATTCTGGTAGCGATATCTAAGCGCCATCAATAGCGAATAACAGAACCCTACTTTTCAACATAAGATGCGCTAGCATGAAATAAAATGGCAAAAGGGGAGTGGAATAAGGCATTCATATCGTGTGTTGTCTTGATGCTGTTGGCATAAGAAAACTCTACCAAATTTATGTGTTTTCGGGCAAACAACACAATACGATGAGTTTCCTCTTGAACCAGCAAGTGGAAATGATAAATTACCTTTTACGGTCTACCAAATTCGTACTACAAGGCCTCACTGAATTTTTATCCGACATCGCCAAAAATACTCTGAGGTTTAGCCGATGGAATTGTATATGGACCCATCTTGCTCTCCATTCACAGTAATCTTAATCCCGATCCCAATTTCGGGGCTGACTCTAAAAGACAGGAAAATCTCAAAGAAAAATAACAAGAATAAAAATAGTAGAAATATGACACAAATCTACCGTAAAAACAGATCACAAAAAAGTTACATGTTTTACAAATATTTCAGTAACTTTGAAAAAAAAATCGATGATTTCTTACATTTATTAAAATTAAAGAAATTTTTTTGGCTTGAGTTTCTTCGTACTTGTTATCCTACCTTCTCGAATTTCGATGTATGGGAAAGTTATGTAAAATCATATTCCAAACATTTTTTCTGTCAACAAATTTCGAGAAAATCGAAAAAATTATTTCTATTTGTACATTCTAAAGCAGGTGCTTTTTTCCCAGTAAAGTTCCCAGCGAAATTTTACTTGGGAAAACAATAAATATTTTCTTTTTCTCTTTTTATCTTTTTCTCTTTTTCTCTTTTTCTCTTTTTCTCCTTTTACTGTGTTTCAGGAAATTTTACTGATAATATAGTAAATTTTGCCTAGTGAATCACTGATTTCGTCTCAGTATTTTATAATTTTCTCGTTTTCCAAAAAAATCTACTTGATTCTGACATTTTACTGTTTTATCCCAGTAAATTTGTCATCATTTCACCCCATTAAAGGTCAGGTCATTCACAATCCATTTCTCAATGGTAAAGTGGCCGACAAACGCAGAGGTCTCGGATTCGAGTCTCGACAGTAAAAGATTTTGCAACAAAACATTCTCTTGTAAAATAAAATATTAATAGGCAATAAAAATATTTAATAAGAAATAAAAATTAGGTTTGAAAATAAAAAAAAAATGTTACCAAAACCATTCAAAAACTTCGAAAATTTCAAACAGCGTCTGAAAGGTTTTTCAGATTTTACTGTGATGCCGGTAAATTTTACTAGGATTCCCAGTAAAAATTACTTTTATTTCAGCTTTTTCCAGTATGAGAATTTTACTGGCAATACAATCCAATATTTACTGGGAGGAACAGTAAAATTTACTATACTTCATCATGGGGTCCCAGTAAAATCTGGTTTAAAGTGTATGAAGAAGAACGGAAGTAGTGACTACATTTTGCTCACTTTCTGGACAAAAACGGATAGTGTACTAAATTTCAAGTTTCTACTTCAATTAATTGTCGAATTTTCGAATGTGTAGTACATTTTCGAACTTCTTTTTTTCGAAGCACATAAGAATATTAAAACATAATAATATAATATGCATCCAAAATTTTGTTTCTTAACATTTGTAATAGTATAACAGTGGGAATTCTCAAAATGAAAATTTTATGGGTTAGGCCGTTCTAGCGCTTAGCGCCTCAATTTATGTCATTTTTTTGAATTGTGCGAAAGGTTTGGCTATTTGATATCTACCTTTCTGGTGGGTGTAAAAAGTTTTATCACACATATAAGCCACTGTGGGTGTTGCTGCCGTAAGAAAGGTGTTATTGTATGTTTTTTTTGTTCAAAAGTGCGAAAAATTTATAGAAATTCCAAAGCCCCTCTTCTTAGTTCTTTACCTACTAACAAGGAACCTTTTTGAGGTGTCCGCCTCCGATTCTCTTCGCATTCACATATGTTATAGTACTCAAAAAACTAAGCGACACGTATTTTTTTATTATTATGCTTTTGGGTTAAAGGGTGATACAAAAGAGAATTTTTTAAAAATGTTTCTACTTTTTTATATATTTTATACTTCAGCGAAAAAAAATCTTTTTTTATGAGTTAAACTTACACCTAAGAAACAACATAATCAAATTACAATCACTGGTACATAACCAGTTATCTTCTCCCAGATATATAAACTTATTTCGATACTCTTGGTATAAAAGTGGTAACATTTCCCAAATGCCCAATGAGTTTGAAAATCTTGTAGACTTCGCATTTAAAAAAATTTCCCAGCCACTATATGGAATTGACGGATGTTCAGAAGTTGTAGTTGTAACTTGGTCATGGTGCAAGAAGTCATTACGCTTCAAGCATTTTTTTGACGAATACCACTTTTGCTCAAAATATGAAGAATAATAAGCTTTTTTAGTTTGTTCAGTAACGGTGTTACTAGTACTCAGAGACCAGTAAGTTGTGGTGTTCCTCAAGGCAGTGTCCACTCTTATTTCTCATTTACATAAATGATCTTTCATCTCTTCCCTTATGTGGTAGAATTGTAAGCTTTGCTGATGACACTTGCCTGTTTTATCCAGCGTCTAATGTGGACATGATTAGGGACAATATGGTCAGTGATCTCAACACAATTTCGGCGTACTTAGATAGTAATAGGCTTAACTTAAATATAAATAAGACAGTTGTTACTATTTTCCGTCCAAACTCTAAAGACGTAACTCCAATTAATCTGAACTTTCGGGGGGTTGAGATTAGGATGTGCTCGGTAGTAAAGTATCTGGGTGTTTATCTCCAATGCAATTTAAGTTGGAAGGAACATATCAATTACACTAGGGAAAAAGTTTCAAATGGCATGAGGATTTTGTATAAATTCAACAAATTTTTAACTACCAGGACTAAACTAATGCTGTACAATGCCCTAATACATTCCCATCTTGTATCAAACTTGATAATATGGGGTACGTCCAATAATACATCCTTAAAAGCATTGCAGCGTTTACAAAACCAAGCATTGAAATTGACTTTTAATCTTGATAGGTTGACTAGCACTCCGGCTCTGTACAACGATTGGGTCTCACCAATTTGTCCAATATCCTGTTTATTTGTTAAGTTGGTCTCAGTATATATATTTAAGGCGATGCATCATTTAAATTATAATACAATACCGATGGATTTTGTTTGTCAAACGATAAATACGAGGTATAGTGCTGGCAATAAACTTGTTGTCTCAAAGCCAAGACTTGAGATTACGAAGCAAAATCTTAAATTTCTGGGGTTCTCCATTTATAATATGCTACCTACTGAAATCAGAGACTGTTCATCAATTGTTACCTTTAAGACACAGATTATGGCATGGATTAAAGATGTTTATTTACCATCATTCTCTTTTAAACACCCAACCTTAATAAATGTATAGTGACGCGATGCGTAATGTGATATATTGATATGGTCTGTTATTATTATTATATTTTTAGTTATTTTTTATTTCATTGTTATTAATATCCAGGATCAATTCTTGTTTGGTATCTGTTTATTTTTGTTTTTGGTTTACTTCTTAGTTTTGATTTTTTAACTATCTCCATGTCGTTGATCCTTGTAGCAACGTTAGCAACGTTAATAATAATCTTTGCTTAAGTATTTATATTATTTTCCATATATTTGGTGAACTTAGTAGTTAAATCAGAGTTCTTATTTGATATATATAAATTTTCTTGAATTTTTAATATAATTATAATGCTATAATGAATTTCTAATGTTGTTAAGCTTCTATTATGCCCTCGGCGCAGAAGCATTAATTTTTAGTTAACTATTTAAAATATATCAAATGTTATTGAATTTTGTATTTATTGTTATCTGATTAATCAATAAAAAAAATTGAATTGTTAAAAAAAAAAAAAAAAAAAAATTATTGTTTTCAAATAAATTAATAAAAAATAAATTGAAATGATAAATAAAAAAAAATAATACTAGAGGCCGTTGTTTTGATTTCAAGGTTCGAAGGAAAGTTTGCAGTAGACAAAAAAAACTTCAATTGAATTTCGACAAAATTTTTATATTTTACATATATGAAAACATTAACACATTTTAGACCATAGCTCAGCAATCACAGCATCTAAAATTATGATTATGCCAGTTTTTGAAAGCTAATCTTCTCAGTTTCTTAGGAAAAAAGAGCATCTATTAAAATGTATCGTTTTGTGTATTTTTCCGCTGAAGTATAAAATATATAAAAAAGTAGAAAAATTAAAAAAAAATTTTTTTTTGTATCACCCTTTAACCCAAAAGCATAATATGTATTTAGGATTGTAGTGCCGTTCGAAAGAATACTTCATTACCTTGAGAACAAAAATCAGTGCTGTATTTGCGGCAGTTTTTGAAAGTGAACGTTACTTGTACACGGTTCAGAAAGCCTCCCCTCCCAAATTTTGCCATAAACTCGAATGTCTGTCGATATAAAAACACGTCTTGCTCATGAAAGTTCTTTACCAATTGGATGAAAATTTATTGTAAAAAATTAGTTTGAAGGGATGGAAAAAGGGTCACTTACCCTATTATTTGACTTTTTCCGGTCAAATGCAAAAACAGGTAAACTTTAGTTTTGATAGGCCTTTCAAAATATGTAATCAGTTTTAAAGCGCGGCAATTATAGGAGGGAGGGAGGCTGAAAAACCATGGTCGAATATTGGTTCCTCTACCCTATCATAGTAATTTTAAATTTTTCTTTTCGCAGTTTCATTCTTCTCGCAAAAAGAAAACTTTTCGTTTTAGTTTCGTTCAAATCGGACTATTGGTTGCCGAGTTATGGCCGAAAATCGATTTTTCGCAGGATTTTCGAGGGGGGGTTTCCCCCCTTAAAACCGAATATCCGCAGATATAAAAAAATACGTATCGCTTAGTTTTTTGAGTACTATAACATATGTGAATGCGAAGAGAATCGGAGGCGGACACCTCAAAAAGGTTCCTTGTAAGTCACTCTGCGAACCAAATTATAAATAATGTAAAACTAAATAAACATAAACAGCATTCAAATTTGTGAGTTATGAAACCTTCCCTACCAACAAAAAGGTCCCAGGTTATAGTAAAACCCCCTCTGGCAATTTAAGCCTTTTGCGAAGTCAAAAATTTCAATAAAACGTTTCCCTTGTATTAGATCGAAAAAAAACTCCATGTGCTAAATTTTATAATTCTTTTATAGTTGAATATCATAGAAAATGTAATCCCAAACGAAGTCACAACATGAAAATAAAAAAAATTTGCTCATATCAAACTGAGAACTTTTTATGGTTTTCACAAAACTTTTGGCTACCGAAAACCCTAAAGAGGAAAAACATATTCCTTAAAGAAGATCAAAGCGCTTAAATGACTGCCTATGTATTTTTATGACGTGAATGTGACACATGATGGATGCAAGTAGGTCTCCTTCTTTCTAAAAAAAATATATGAAATAAAATAAAAAAGGGTAAAAAGGGTTTTATGTGCCCACTGCTGGTTTTTATTGCTTCATACATTGGGTAGTATTTGTCCTATACATGCTGGTGCTGGTCGTCTTAAAAATGTGTGTCATCTCTTTGGAGTTTTCTCATTTTTTTGTTCCCCTATCACTTAAAGTCTGTATTCGTCTCATATATATATTTTTTTGCCCTGAAAATGTAAAACTTAACCGTCCGCAAAGGGTCCTTCTCTGGTAAATGGAAACCATTCTCTAGTAACTGGCCCAGATTTACGATAGTACTTGAAGAATTGAGTTTTTAGAGTGCCATTTGTCTTTATCAGCCTCTAAAAATATAATGTGGCAATGCTGAAGAATTTCTATAATCTTTTTTTTCTTTATTATTGCTATCATATTGATACTTTTGAAAAAAAAAATCACAATATCATTAGAAGTTCTCAGCTTATGTAAATACATATTAAAAATATATTCTGTTTATCTTCGGACACAAAAATGACCGAAAATTTACTAATGTAATAAATTAAAAGGAATCAAAATTATTTTATTCTTTTGAGTGCATTTAAAAATTATAAATGCTTAAAAAAATATTTTCGAAGAATTTTTTGTTAATTAAAAAAAAAAATATTGTAGCAACAAATTACTGAATATGTTTTGTGCTGTCAGAAAATAAGTATGTGACAACTAATTTTACGAGTAATTTCTAATTTTTTTGGTTGTTTACGTTAAATGAATAGTACAGTTTGTTTGAATATTTGCGAAGTGAGATTTAAAAAAATCAAAAAGTCATCTATCCGTGCCAAGAAGAATAGTTGCCCCAGTTTTGGGTATGGATATGCCCATAGAGAATGCCCGGTTTGATCTTAATTTTAATATGGATGGATGTCATATAGAAGTTGGAACAAAAAAAATAATTTTACGGTAATATATAGGGTCGGGTAGGGTGAAGTGGTCCGTAGGGAGAAGTGGTCCACCACAATTTTTGATAGTAATAGTGACATTAGAACAGAATATGCAACTATCATCGGTTGCTCTTGATGACAGCTTGTTTTTTATTACTCATTGAAGTGTGCAGACCTATATTTACTCACTCTCACAGACCAGTGCCAAAAAAAACATTGTTGAAAGTTTTCGCAAGTATTCACATTCAACAACATTTTGACGAATTCTTCATCAATTTCAATAAGCTAATTAATCTAAAATGTTGATTACATTATGAACTTTGTAAATCCACAGAATTTCTGCACTTTTTTCCACAATTGTTGAAGCAGCGTCATTCCGCGCAAAATAGCGTCGGTAGGGAGAAGTGGTCCACGTTTGGTAGGGTGAAGTGGTCCACCCTGTCAATGTCATATTTCGTGTTTTCAAGTTTTTTTATGAGTTATTTTGAGTGTTTCAAATCGTGGCCGAAAATCGATGAGAAGCTCGATTATAACTTCCCCCAAAAATCGAGCTGAATTAGACTAGCCGAAGAAACCAACACCAAAACAGACCAAACGCTCATTTGTTACTTTCGAATAAACAATATTTTTGATCAAACTTCATGATTATACTTTTATTTGTCATTTAATTTTATGTTTATGCGATTTCTGGAAAGTTTTTGAGGGTGGACCACTTCTCCCTACCATTTTGAAAAACTCGAAAAATCAATGTTTTCGAAAAATGCCTGAAAATTAAATTTAATGTCAAAAAGTTGGCAATCTGTGAATGCAGAAAGTTAGCTTAGGTCCTGCGCTTTTGATTTGACTATCTTATCATGCAAAAATTCCAATTTTTGACCATTTTATTTCCAATAATAAAAACGTGGACTACTTTAGCCTACCTGACCCTAACATTTTATTGACCAGCATTCGCAATTTGGACAGAAAAAATCGTGGAATGTGCTGCGAACGAAGTAAAATTGCAGTTAATAAGTAGATTAAGAACTCAGTCGTCTATTTTCCACATCGTTCAGATTTTTTTTTAATAAATCATGCTTAATTTGATTCGTTCTGCCCAAGGGCATCTACCCGTGTGGGGCATTTATCTGTACCCAAAATTCGTTTATTTTTTTATTTCCCCCTTCTATTTTTTTCTATTCGCTCCAGGGTCTGAAATCGGGCAGAGGGGATATTGTTGAATAATGAAAATATCCTATAGATTTAATATTATAATGGTATCTTGGAAAATGGATATTTCGAAGCGTTTACCGAAAGCTTTTCCTACATTTATTGCAAAATTAAAATGTTCAAACTCGATTTTCTCGAAGCCAATATTTTTGCTTAGTGGATTTTACTTGAAAACCGACGAAATATTTTCATTTCTTCCAAAAATTTCTTACCAGTAAGGCGAAAAACAGTATAGGTAGGTACTTACTATATTTTTATAAGAATTTTATCAATTTGCTCATGAAATTTACGTACAAATACACTTCGGGCCATAAAACGTTTTACTAATTTATCAAACATCACCATTCTGTAACCATTCTATACGCCATCCGCTTTATTTCGTGGAGTTTAGCAATGGATGTTGGAAAACTTTCATTAGCAGTAAATTTTCCAAACGATAAACTCCGCTAGAATCCTATTTAATGAAATGATATCGTCTTCGTCGACGTTGGTTTAGCTTACGTTTCAAAGTGTCATCTGGAGCATCATAAAAAACTCAATTTCTCTCAATCGAAGCCAAAGTCGACTTCATGGACTTGAGCACCTTTAAATTTGAGTTTTACCGCACTTTTTAAACCACTATTTCTATCACAATTTTCAGGAAATTCCACAGGATCACCCCCAAATTTGAGGTTGAGAAAATTCTCCCCCAATGCCAAGTGAATATCTTTTGTAATAAACTTCAAACCTCCAGAAATTCCATTTTTCGACGATAAGGACGAAATTTTTTATCCCCATTTTTTTAGTAGTAGTAGTAGTTGTTGTTGTTGTTGTTCTTTTGCTATGATAGCGTGTAGCAATAACATCATCATCATCATAATCATTTGAATGAGTTTGAGTATGGGACTTTTTAAAACATCTGGATCTCGTTTATGATGGAAAAATTTGTTTATTCAGTGAATGAAGTGGCCCAAGGATGTCTGATGGTAATCAAATTAAGTAGGATACTAGAGATCTTAAGGGCTTCTGGTTACAATTTTTTTTTCGTTGTTTTTTTTTTGTTCAGTTAGCACAAGGAACCAAGACAAAATTGAACGTTGTATTTAATGATGCAAATCCCTTCATTTTCAAATTCCACTTAAGAGTCCTGAATGTAGATTAATAAGTAATTAATTTAATTATTTTCGCTGTACTCTGTTCTGTTTTGCATTGGTGTGTGTTAAAAGATAATTTTTCATTCTTTTTTGCAACAATTTGAAGCAGAAATTTTTGATTGAAGAGTTGTAATAATTTTTGAATAGACTTTTTGGCACTCTTGATATTGTAAGTACTTTTATTTTAAAAAATTTCAAAAACTTAAAAGTTTTTTAATGCAAGAAATGTTGATCGAACGTTGAAGATTCTAGATTTTTTCGGAATCTTCGCAAAGACCCATAAAAAGTCATTTATGTGATATGAAAATGTACTCCGGACAATCCAAAAATATGCGCCGCAGGGGAAATTTTAAAAAAAGCAATAATGCAATTTAAAAATTGAAAGCTACACAATTGAAGAACAACTCCAGTTCTTTAAATGAATATAACTGAAATGTTGAAATTAACTGCGATAAAAAAATTGACGCAGGCGAAAATGTTTAAGACATATTCGTCTTAAGGTAGAAATAGACGCTGCGATGGTCGTACCGACTTGTGTTGGACCGATATCGGGCCGACGGTTGTATACAGCACACACACGTTACGATTTACTTGCGATTTTGATTGAATAATCAGTTTTTACTAGCAAATATCTCTCGAACAACACAGCACAATTGTGAAATAATATCGTATCGACGGTCGCATGGCAGTCCACAAACGATACAATCTGCCGCATGCGACCGCAGGTTTTGGCTCAGCGACGTACGACCGTGCGATATCGGGCCCAAGCGTCATTTCGTGCGCATACACTATACAATTATCGCTTGCAACCACAAATCGGCCCGACGATTGTACCGACCATCGCAGCGTCTGTTTCTACCTTTAGGCAAAAATTCATCAAAACAAAAAAAGGAGAAAAATATGATTTACAGCAACCTTCGACTGGAATAGACCTTCAGAATTTTCAATTCAAATTTAGTTTCAAAAATTGATGGGTTCTGGAACTGGTAATTTTTAATGCCTCGAAATTAATCGAAGAGAACAAGACA
The DNA here is from genome assembly GCA_964034945.1 of Chrysopilus asiliformis. NCBI lineage: Eukaryota > Metazoa > Arthropoda > Insecta > Diptera > Rhagionidae > Chrysopilus > Chrysopilus asiliformis. Next base: position 91,136,942 of record OZ035962.1, on the reverse strand, counting down.
AAGCGGCGCGCGCGGAAAACCTTCTGACCCTTTTCCAAAAAAAGCGAGTTTTCCTGTCAGTTTTTGTCATATTTTTTAGATAAATATATGTCTTAATCAAAAATCTTATAATAAAATGCGCAGAAGAGGATTTACGTAATATTTAGTACTTTTTTTTCGCATGCTCTTTTTTTCGCTATATTTTCTCAAATTTCTTGCTTTACATAGATTACAATAGCTGTGACAAGTTGTTTCATTCTAGAGACAAAAAAATCTCATTCCGGCGAAAAAAAATATATTCAACTGCTGGTGCTAAATACCCTATTTTTAATTAAGGACACGATGGAGGTGGAAACTCATGAAAAAAATGCGCCACAGTAAAACATTTTCGGGTATAAATGTGCCGCTACACACGAAAGGTGCTGTCTCACTCGAGGTGCTCGAGTAAATGCCGGCGATAACCCACGGCATACAGACAAACAAGGTATGCTGTAAACTTTTGATAGTCAGGTGTGACGTCATTTGTGCCGACTTTTTTTAATTCATTTTTATGTTTATTGATCACTATTTAATGCAATCAGTCCACTAATTTACAAATATCTTATTTAGATCGCACAAATTTAAAAAAAACCACCCAGAATACAAAATTCCTTCTGCACTTGACGAACTAATCGGCACAAGTGACGTAGCAACGAAATGTCAGATTTGAGTTTACAGCATACCTTGTTTGTCTCTATGCCGTGGCGATAACCTATCGATAGCAGCTACTTGCAAATGAACACGCCTCTGAGAGTCGCTCGCAAAAACTCGCAAAAACTCGTGAGTTTCTGCTAGCTCTCAAAAGTGGATCTACTCTCTAGCAGTGATGCTATGTACCTTTAGTGACATTCCCCTTTTCAAATGACGAAATTCCCCTTTTTCCCCTTTTTCAATGACGAAATTCCCCTCGTTTTCCCCTATAAAAACAACGAATTTTAAATAAAGAATTCATTTATTAAACCCAAAAATTTTGTCATCTGGACTCATGTTAAAGTCTTTTAAGAGAAAAAAAGCACAAATTAGGAAATAATTTTATATTTTGTAAAGCTTTAACAAAATACTCGTTAATTGTATTCCCGATAACAACGTCACGGGTCTCCAACCAAACGTCAAATAAGATATGAAAAGAAGCCGGGATTCACTATTGGATAATAATCAAAGCAAGTCACAAAAAAATGATCCTGTCCATTTAAGGAGGGCAGGATCATTTTTTTGTGACTTGCTTTGATAAAAATTATTTCCATATTTTGGATTTAAAAAATATAAAAAAAGGGGAAAAAAACGAAATCAAGTCGCGACTGGAACTCGATTTTTGTATTCCGGGCACTTTGCCCCTGGTCCATGCAATTTTCTGGTGAATATTAGTCGAAATTAGTACCTACATTAAGCCAAATTTTAAAGATGACCAAGAAATTACCGATTTAGTTGATTTTTACATAATTTAAACAAAGCACTTCTGTTGATTTGCAATTTAAAATATTTCTATTGAAAATATATTTAAGAAATCCGAAAAACGAACAAAAAATATGTGTCAATGAACTTTCATGGAAACTACTTTCCATCAAAGTCTTTTAAAGTAATTTAAAGTAATTACTTTGAATAAGACGAGAAATGGTACTTTTTAATGTGCTTTTTTTAAAGCGGTTAAAAAGTACACTGAAAAATCGGTTAAACGTTTATTCCAAAGCCATTTTAAAGTGCTATCGTTTAAAAGATTGGTGTGTACTTTACAATTGCAATAAGATCATTATAAAGTGGCAAATGCATAAATAAGGGCATTTCCTTCACTCTTTACCTTTGTCTAAGCTTGGAATTAGATTGTAATTGTTTTTATTTATTTGTATTTCTACTTTTCCGTAATTTTTTAAAAGTTATTTCGGATTTAGTTGAAAGGCGAATATTTTCCCCTCGTTGTAAATCGTTTCCCCTCGTTTTGAAGCGTTTTCCCCTTTTCCCCTATTAACAATTTTTATAGTCAAATTCCCCGCAAAAAGGGGAATTCCCCTCGATATAGCATCACTGCTCTCTAGTCGACACGCGCCCACTGAACTCTCGGAGAGTTGCTCGCCAGATACGAACGGCGTTTGAATTTCGCTAGTAGCTCTCGAGAACTCGCCAATGCAAGATGTCAAAAAAATCAAGATATTGGTCTTGAAAAGAGAAAAATCGCCGAAATTAACTCTCAAATTTTTGAGAGTTACTCGCGTATTAACTCTCATGTGGAGCGGCACCTTAAGACTAAATAGAATATAAAATAAGATTCCGGGATAACGAGACAACATACCCAAATTCGGGACTGTCCCTGTAAATCCGCGCCGTATGGTCGCCCTAAGTATGACACGAATTTATGACTAAATAATTCACATTTCCAGTAGCAGATAAGTGCTCCCCTCTCTCTTCCTTACATTTCTGCTTCTCTTTAATACCTAAAACACTGAAAATAAATTATGCTCAAAGAATAACAATAATTAGATGAAAAATGCAGTTATGTCCAATTGAAAAGATTTTTATAAAGTTGAAAGATTTAAGTTTCGAATAAATTAAGGATTATGGAAACTCTTATAAGAATTTAAAAAGAGAAACTGCATAAATATTTTCCACAAGATGTTGGAAACTTGACTGCAACTTGGAAACTTTTTTAAACATATTATGCAGAATATGGGAAAAATTTCATCATGGTGTCTATAAAATTGGAACTTTGTATTTAAAGTAATTTAAATATTATGAATGATTAGTTTTTTCATTATGACAAAAAAAACTTTGTACATAAACTTCCAAGTCCTTTAAATTGTAACAGATGTTTCAGTATACAATATAATTCCAAATGCTTACGTTTACTTTTCCTGTACGGGTTTAAATTGTTCAAAAAGCGATTACTACTTATAATCTATGAACGAGTCTTAGCGAGGACGTACACGGTGCAACTTTCGGTCATCAGCATGCCGCAACTTCACCAAATTGTAGGAAAGAAACGAGTGCGGCAAGAGGGGAAAAGTCGCCACTCGAAAAGTGTTCTTCTCGTCTTCTCTTACGCACACAAACGAAGTCGCTCGTGCAGCACGTCAGCATGCATGTGTGCGTAATTTCATTGAGTCAGCCGGTGCTTAGCCACCGACTCGTAAACATATCCCAAATAAACAAAAATTGAATGCAAATAGTGAAATACCAATTGCAGGTTGTTTTATTTTTCAGATGGGTGGGAAAGAATAAAAGCCATAACAAATTACCAGTCCTTATTCTTCTATTGTTGGCAGTTTCTATTGTGGCAATTGATGTTGCCTCGGTGCTAGCTAGTAAGGGAATGAGCTGGAAATACAACACATATATGAGAACCACACACACATGAACGATCGCTTGTTGTACACAAGTTTTTCCTACTAAAAAGTGAAGAAGCATGTACGTTGGAAAGGCATTTTGAGGACCAAAAGTCCCCGCGACGAGAAGAAGCGTGTGCGTTCGCACTTAAAGATTTTATTCTGTATTTAAGATTTTACTATTGAAAAACTATTTTTTTCCATTTACTTATTACAAATACATTTTATTTGTTAATAACTTTGAGCACAATCCCATCGCAAACATCCAATTTTTATTGATGCTGGTGGAAAATGTATTGTTTCATCATTTCAAACGTACATTGCTTGGCTCGATTGTCCGTATTTACAAGGGACAAACAGAACATCTAATAAATGAGTGGTCAATAATATTACCTGCCTTGTATCGCCATGGGCAAAGTAAACTCAATTTAGACAATCGGTTGATTCATCCATATTTAGTTTACAATAATCGAATTACCTTTCCTGTTATAATCACATAACGGTCAAATTGTTCTATTTACCTGGGCAACAAATTTCCTGATTATTACATACAAACATAGCTACTAATAGTGGTTTAGATTTGCTTATTTACTGCAGTGAAATTAACAGAAATCGTAGACGCAATTTCCCGGAAAATTTTCAATTTGGTTTTTTTTTAGGATTTCGATAATGCATTTTTTTCCAATGTCGGAAATTTATTTTTAACGTGTTTTTACTGACCACGAAACTAATATCACAACTCAGATATTTTCTGAAATGTGGAAAATGATTTCTGGATTTTTTCCGAATTTCCAAAACGTATACCAACCACTTTGACCCCTGACAACGACTAGGCCTACATTCGAGTTTTTTTCGACGTATGTATATTTGAAAAACTTTACTGTTTTTATTCGAATTTTTGTGTTTCTTAATATGTAATATGAACTTAATATGTAAGTACGAGAATATCTGGTGTTATTTCTTCAATTTACCGTATTTTACATAATCTTCATCCCCCAATCGAAATTTAAAAAAAACAGGAATGACATGCGTAAAATACGGGCGATGGTCCCATTTTCCTTCTACAGTCAAACCGCATTTTGATTGAAAAAAAAATCAAATGAAGTTCAATATAACAGATGAATATCGGGGGTGTCACTCAAAGTGAAATAACTTCACCCTTTCACATCAGTTCTATGTACAAATGACTATTAGAAGCTTTTTTTCTCATATACGGATGGATGCGAGTTCTATTGAAATTCATTTCTATACGCAATATTCAACCCTTGCATTCAAAAAAAAAATCTAATAAAAGTGTCCGGATCCCATCCCCAAAATATTTTATTTGCCCCGTAGGGTTTGGAATGCGAAACTGAAAATCAATAAGCGAAGGGTTATAGACATTGGCGCCGATCTTAAAGTATTACAATACCACCCCAAGCGACGCATGGAGACGTCGAAAGGGCACCTCACAAAATCCAAGGGGTGTAAAGAGGCACTCAGTAGGGATTTAAAGTGATAACAAGACAGGAATACTGAAGAAACTGCACAGAGTCAAAGGCAGGCACAAAAAAAAAAGGTTTTAATATATTTATGATCCGAAAATAACAATGACAAGCTGGGTGATTTGTTGGAACTTGTCCATAGAGTTTTACTCTTTATGGTTTTTACCCTCTCACCACGTAGCCAACCACCCTTCAGCATTATGTCATTTGAAAAGCCCAACACAAAATATTCTTAGCATAATTCTTCAAACACGACAATACCATGCTTCGATGCTTAGGAGATCGTTGTATACTTTTCACTTGGCATTTAGAAGAGTCCTTTTCCAGCAGCGTCGTCAACATCCGTAGTCCTTTTTCTTCCTGCGATAAAGATAGACTTTTGGCGATGTTCTTTGGTGTCATTTATTGGTCTCCCCAGTTATTTGATGACTTCTTTTGTGCTAGGATTAGGTAAAAGTTTTCATATTCAAATCACTGAATACATTTTATCGTATGATCAGGTACTTTGCAAAACAAAGTATAATCCTAAGTGCTGGGATTAAGGTAAACAGGTTATATACAATGGCTTTTTGTCATAATATCTCTTGTGATTTGTTTATATAATTCACTTTCAATGTTATTCGTCAAATTCGGAAACAATTGACATCGGCCTGAAACGAAAAGGAAATTTAAAAACAAAGAAATTCAGATACTTTAATTTTTCTTGTTTTTGCGCTTTAATTCGGCTCTGTGGTTTAAAGGCTCTGGAATATATTGCTTATTTTAGTTTTCAGGATATTTCTTCAAGTTTAAAAAGCATTTCAGAATTTTTAAAGCCACAGAGCAGAGTTAAAGGATTTTTTTCGTTTTGTTATATCTCAGAAAAAGACAATTTTCACAGGAAAAAAAACTGATATGACAGCACATGACTATCTTATGCCAAATCTACGTTCCTGAACAAATTTTAACCCGACCAATAAAGAAACAATTTTTTTTTTTGAAAATCTGAAATATCTCGAAAACTGTAAAAGATATAGATTGACAGTAAAAGGCAAAAATGTGGAGAATTTTGTATCATTAATTCTTTCTTTAATTGTTTTTTTTTCATTCCACAAGCGGAAATCTTAACGGAGCCCCGCACGTCCCCGGGAAACATACCCATCGACTAAGTTCGATGAGTCCACAACATGTCTGTATGTGTGTGTTATGTATTTGCTCGTATGTACATATGTCACTAAAATTGTAAGATCGACTTCTACCAGTAAACCTTATACGATTTTGACGTAATTTTTTGCATTCCAAAGATGTTATCGTCCCATAGAACCCTATGGAACGCATTTAAAAAAACACCGTTTTCGAGATAATCGCAGAATATTTTCCATTTGTATGACAGAGTGGTCATCTTGAATTTTTATGTATAGCAGAGTTACGTAGAATCATATTTTAAACACTTTTTGCGTAAACAAATTATTCGAAAAAAGATCCGTTTTCGAGAAAATCGCAAAAGGGGTGGTCCGATTGAATTTTGATGTATGAAAGCGCTATGTAATTCATATTCTAAACAAATTTCGTCTTTATAAATTGTTAGATATGATGCACAGTTTTCGAGAAAATCGCAAAAATCCTTTATATTTGTAATGGAGAGACGGGAAAGGTGGTTCAATTTGGACCGAGGGATCTCATCACAGAAACCTCTTATTTCGGTAGGGACTGTGGAAAATATGTGGAAAATATGTCGAAAATGTGTGGAAAATATGTGGAAAATATGTGGAAAATATGTCGAAAATATGTGGAAAATATGTGGAAAATATGTGGAAAATATGTCGAAAATGTGTGGAAAATATGTGGAAAATATCTCACAAATTATTTCCGAAATTTAAGTCGTTTGGGAAAATTCGTTAAATACTTATAAGGATAATGCGAATATCCTTTGTAAATTTTTTGTGTCGGAAAAGTTATGATCAATTGGATTTTTAGGTCGCTGATAACGAATCTAATGACAAGATTTTGAAGTTTTTCAAAATCCTGTAAAGACATTGCTCTTTTTTTAAAAGTCATTAAGAAATAGATTTCTGGAATCCTTTCCGAATTTCCTTTCCGAACATACAATTTTTTTTAGCCTGGTCACGACGGGCTAACATTTAAGTTATTTTTCAATTTTTTTCAGCTGATTGGAGATAAATAAGGCATATTGACTATTGAGGTGGAAGAGACATTGTGCAATTATAAGGGGACGAAGACGTGTGAATAATCAAATAAGGCAATTAAATTAAATGAACTAATGAAGCGAAAAAATCAAATTGGGGAGTTTTACTTAATACCCTTTTTGGCATAAGAACCACACAGGCTATGCTACCATACTACGTTACATTGTGATAGCGGCTAAAATATAGTAACAATTAGGGCGAAATTGTGTCTCCTTGATAATCGCACTTTGTTTGAGCTTTGAGTTTGGGGGAATAAGTCGTTCAGTTAATAATGGTAGTGTCAAATGACACATGAAGGGAGTATTCATAAGCGGATTGCCGTATTATACGAAATCGATAGAATTTCAAGGAAAATTACTTAACATTCTTTCATATATATTGTATAAAGATTTTTTTTTCGATTTTTTGTCCTGTCTGAAATGTAAGACCGCTATCAAGTCGGTGATTAGTATTACAAATAGACAGAAAGACAACCGGCAGAACAGCATTTCAGATTCTTTAGAGGCTAATTAGGTGAAACTATATGAAAAAAATCAATCTATTAGAAAATCAACCAATTTACAGGCACATCTATTATATATTGCCAGAAAGATGAAAACGTTTATGTTTCATTAGTTTGGAATATTTTGCATACATCATTTGGTGTTAACAAAGCGACCAATGTGGTGGCTAAACATTTCGGGTCCATTGACTATCGCGATCCCAGTGTAATTTCAATGGTTTCGCACATTAACCAAGCATAGTTATTAATTGGATTTAATTATGCATAATGCAGAAATTTTCCGAGATACGTAAATGTATGCTTTCATTTGTCATTAGTCACGCACACGTAATGTTTTTCAAATTAACATGATCGTTAGCCATAATGTGTGATAATGCGGTCATTATGTTGCCAGGTTATCAATGCCTTTGGCTCATATCTGCATATCTCGTTTATAACTTTGTGCCCGATTACAAATTGGATATTTTGTAATGGGCCAGAGAAAAAAAAACACTTGATGTGTAAGTAGTAGACAGCAGAAAAGGAGGTGTAATTATGCTTTGCGGTTGACATATATTCTTCTCCTCTCTGACCCTCTCTTCTGCTATCTACTAAACTACTGAATAGATTTTGATGCGGTTTTTACTGTTGGGCAGGTCATTCACCAGAAAAAAAATCCCGACTAAATCCAAATCTACCCCTTTACTGTAAACCCCCTCACCTGCTATTTTCTAAAATAGTTAATTTCGATACAGGTTTCTTCATTACAGATGTCCTCCCTCAAGGAAAAATATCGCTAACTCAAATCTACTTGCTCCCCACTCTTAAAACCCCTCTCGTGCAATCGCCTGCAATTCAAGAAGAAATTTTAATCCGGTTTTCATCATTAGGGAGGCTAGCCCCGAAGGATATTTTCCACCACTAAAATCTACCCCCTCCCCACCCCTTGAACAATTCTTCCACTATTTCCTAAACTACTGAATGCATTTTGATTCATTAGAATGGTCATCTTGGAAAAGTCATAACTGAGGCCGAAGGCCGAGTAGTAAGCGAGGCCGTAGACCGACGCAAGGCGCGGGGATGAACCGCGAAGTTAAGCGAGGGCGTACACGTTTCAACTTTCAATCTTCAGCATGCCTCAGCCTCACCAAATTGTAGGAAAGAAACGAGTGCGGCAAGAGGAGAAAAGTCGCCAATCGAAAAGTGTTCTTCACTTGTTCTTTTACGCACACAAACGAAGTCGCTCGTGTAGCACGTCAGCGTGCATGTGTGCGTAATTTCATTGAGTCAGTCGGTGCTTAGCCACCGACTCGTAAACATATCGCAAATAAATGAAAATTGAATGCAAATAGTGAAATACCAATTGTAGGTAGTTTTATTTTTCAGGTAGGTAGGGAAGAGTAAATGCTATAACAAATTACCAGTCCTTATTCTTCTATCGTTGGCAGTTTCTATTGTGGCAATTGATGTTGCCTCGGTGCTAGCTAGTAAGGGAATGAGCTGCAAATACAACACATATATGAGAACCACACACACATGAACGATCGCTTGTTGCACACATGTTTATCCTACTAAAAAGTGAAGAAGCGTGTACGTCGGAAAGGCATTTTGAGGACTAAAAGTCGCCGCGGCGGGAAGGCACGTGTACGTCGACACTAACGCGCAATCATAAAAAAAATATTTACAATACACATTCTTATACTTTTATATAATTGAAATAAAAACAACGATTAAAATACTCAAAATTCCATTAAGAAATGAATCAAAATGCCAAGCATTGAAATAAAATAATTGGTATTTGTTGGGTAAACATAATGTGAAAGTCAAAATTTTTAACAACCATTTGATTTAGAATATCTAAATTCAATAACAATGGGATGAAAGACAACGGAAGTCATGTGTAATGATCTTATTTGTCAGTTTTTATGGATTACCCTTGCGGGTCGAAAATTTTAAGTCTGCACAGGCTCTGGTCCGATGCCAAAAGTTACTAGAGGAGTTACGTTACATAAAATTTAACATACCATTATACAGAATAGGAAAATTTTTATGTAAGCCATTAAAATCTTTGTGTTTCATAGGACTTTTCCGGGTAATGGAGACATTTTATTGTAAGAAATCTTATTTCCGAGAAAGAATTTTTAGTAAATTAAATATTCCTAAATATTTACTTTATTTAAATGGCGATTCATACAATTTCATATTTCCAATTTGCATTCCAAACAATTGAATCAGGAAAATTACCACTAAAAATTTATAAAACATAAAAAAAATATTTCCATTTCTATTAAATTTGAATTAAGTCATTCCAAAGAATAAATTTTTAAACCTGCACAGAAAAATATTTCCTTATATCTAAGAATGGTTAAGTAAAATTAAATTAACAATAAAACCTAAAGTGCCTAAACTGGATTTCCTTGAATATAGCCTAAAAAATTTAAGTGAAATATCCAAAAAAAACCATAGCAATTTTCTAGTCATTCATACTTTCCTTTGTTGTATTCAAATTTACCCTGTGATCCTATTAGTTTAAGGCCAACATTAAATTTGCGCTCATAAAAGGCATTACACTTCAATTTATTTAGTCAAATGTCAGCCATAAAGTTTTATGACGGGCAATATTCTGTTTTTATGATCTTATTGAAAAATAGAGATTTTCCTTGAGAATCTAAAATAGAAAGAGTTTCCACTGGATTGAATTATTGTTCGTCTTAATTTGAAAACATAACAAAAGCTATAATTGCCAATCTGGCAATCATTGGAGACCCGTATGGTGATATTCGTATCAAAATTCGAACAGTTGTACCAAAATTCCACTTTGAAGTCAAACTTTCCAATAAGATTTTTTAAAATTTATTCCCATCGGATTTTGATATATGGAAGTTTTATGTAGAATCATATCCTAAATAACTTTTGTTCTTAGACTTTTTTGATAAGATGCACCGTTTTCGAGATATTCACCAAAAACGATTTCGTTCGTATGGGGGGTACCCCCCCTAATGGTCCATTTTTGCCCACTAACGAACTTAGCCTCACATTTTACGAAAAACGAATCTGCGCAAAATTTCAAGTCTCTAGCTCAATCCGTGCGCCCGCAATCCGCGCCACAGACGGACAGACAGACAGACGGACAGACAGACAGACAGACGGACGGACGGACATGCTAAATTCAACTTTTTTCATCATTCTAAACACACTGGTGTAATTCATTTTTGTGTGCGATGACGAGATCTTGGCGTTACAAACGGTAAGGCAAAGTTAATATACCCTTTGGTTTCACCATACGGGTATAAAAAGGAATTTAAATTTCACATGAATGATTGTTGAAAAAAGCACCAGGCAGAAATTGGTTTGGGAATGTTCTGGAAAAAAAATTATAGATTCCTTTTGGTCTTTGACACAAAGTTTCAGATGTAATTAGGGTGATCATATCTTTTTTGCGTGAATCCGTGGCAAATTATCACTTTGTAGAAAAGTAGAATTTTTTCGTGCTTCGAAATGAACCAAAAAAACCCGATAAAGAAAGCAAGCAAAAATATTTTTTTGCTCTACTCTTTACTGAAAAAAAGGAATTTCGTTTCTTTAGAATACAGCACGAATTGCGCCACAGGCAACATTTTTAGAAAAAATATTTCACAATCTAATTTTGAAATTTTTTTTTTTTTGAAAAAAACACAAGCAGAAAATTAAAGAAAATTTTGATTCTATTTAGTGTCTTAGAAAATCAATGGACGGAATTTATTTCATAAAACTGCGACGCTGGCGAAAGTTTTGAGGGCTCAAGACCAAATTGAATAATAAAGGGTCTTTCAATAAGGACATAACAATTTTGTATTTTAATAAAAACGCACCCTAAAACTTTTTTTATGATCTGGCAATGCTAAAACGTCAGTCAAGGTTTACATTTTTATCATGGTGAAGTTCACGAACGAGCAATGCCACACAGCTGGTCAAACAATTGATCTATTGAAGGAGAAGTTCGGTAATCGTGTAATCTCGAGAAATGGTCCGGTTGAATGGCCACTTGCTCATGCGATTTAACGCCGTTGGATTTCTTTTTATGAGGTTATGTTAAATCTTTGGTTTATGCCAATAAGCCAATAACGTTAGAGGAGCTCAGGAACAATATCGAACGCAAAATTGTTAACGTTCCGGCCGATATGTGTGGAAGAGTGGTGGAAAATTGACTCCAAAGAATCAATCAGCAAACGTGCTCGCGGTGGCCATATGAACGACATAGAATTTCATACTTAAATGTAACATGTCTACTACACCTGGAATAAATTTCAGTCCGATATCTCAATTATTCTGTGTTTTATTTAAATACAAAATTGTTATGTCCTTATTGAAAGACCCGATATTTGACAAACATTTACAGACTTCCCAAATTTGAGGAAAATGATAACGACGTTATCCTAACAGGAACTTCCGTTTTCCTTACAGACTTCTTAACGACCAAATCTACCAGGGCCTTCCGTTATCCTTACAGACTTCTTAACGGATTCAGCAACCTCAAGAACCCTCAGATGGGATGTTTACTGGAAAATTGGAGAAAAAGGGTAATCACGTTATCCTTACAGGACCTTGCGACATCTTTATAGACTTCTTAACCCATTTTTCGCCGCTCCTGGACGCGTTTAAAAAATTTCATGAAAGTTTGTGTGGCCGCTAGTTCTGGGTTGAATATAACTTTAAAAAAGTTTCAGAATTTTCCGACCAACAGTTTTCCGGAAAATCGTCGTAAAGAAAACAACGGCGAATAGCCGATACCTTGATACTCGTATGCTCAACCTGTGGCATTTTTTCAGAAAAAGGCAAAAATTTTTATTGATTATGGAACAAAAAAAGGTAAGGGCTCGAGCCCCGTCCATTCTTCGAAAAAATAAACAAAAATGCGATAAAAGTTTTGTGGTTGGTATTCTTATAAACTGCAGTCGCATGCGAAAAAGAAGTCTTTCACGTTTCTGTCAAGGTTTTTTGTCTGTTTTGTGGCAAAACATCGGTAAATCCATTCAACAAGTTTTTCATTTTACAGTGAAATGATTAAAGAATCTATATTAGCACTGTAATGCAGCGTTTCTCAACCTTTCAGTATTCGCGGCCCAATTTTCAATCAAAACTGTCATCGCGCCCCCCCCTGCATACAATAAAATTTATACAATAATAACGTAATTTGAGTATTTTGGCGCTAAACCTACACTATTACCCTAATTTTAAACACAAATTACCAAGAAAACAGTAATTTATTGACATTTGGCAAACTGATCCTCAGCGTTGACAAAACAAGAATCCGGTGCCTTTTTATTGCTCTTGCGTCATTTTTGCGGTTTCGCGAGAAGTTGTTTTAACCCTGAAATCACAATGAACGCGAAACCGACGCGAAACTGGCGCAGAAACTGTCACTTAAAAGTTTGGTTCCCACAAATTGTTTGAAGTGAGCACAGTGAACGTATAGAACGAAGCTACAACGCAACTACAACGCAAAAGTTTGCAAACTTCTAACTTTGTCGCAGAATTCTGCGTTGACAGATCATAAGTGAGGTTGGAAAAATGTCGTTCGAGGAAAAATTGATAGCCTTAGTGCAAATAACAAAGATAAAGACCAACAATGCAAATTATCGCTTCAAAATTATCCATTTTTGTACTTTTTCCAAGTTTATACCACTTTATATTATGTCACTTGTACTACTTCACGAGCTGCCATTGTGCTCTGCCGCTAGAATTTTGCACTGCGTGACAGTTCAGAGCGTTGTAGTTGCGTTGGTTTCGTGCTTGTTTCGCGTTCATTGTGCTCCAAGCGTAAGTTAATAAGTTAATTATTAAATATTATGTCGAAATGTATTTTGGTTTGTATGTGGGTATGTACTTTCCTTTCAGTCAATTAATAAGCTTTTTAAATATTTTGTCCTGGATATGCTCGCGCCCCCCCTTAAATGTACTCGCGCCCCCCTAGGGGGGCGCGCCCCACAGGTTGAGAATCGCTGCTGTAATGAATGAAAATTTGATGCATTTTGATGAACATTTGAAGTTGTGGTAACAGTTCTTACCTGGTGGCGAAAAATGGGTTAATGCCAAAATCGAATTAATCACATTACAGGACCTTCCCTTCTCTGTATAAGAACGAAGTAGTGAAAATACATATTGTATTGTTATCGGACGTGTGCAAAATTTCAAGTCAATCGGATGAGTGAAAGTGGGTCATAATTAGATTGCAAGATTTGAACCTGACAGACAAACAGATACGAAGGCAAGCTAAATAAAACCTTAGAAAAACAAATATTTGGAGAAAAATTTTCAGTGCAAATCTAAAAATCGTTTCAATTAAATATCACAAAATATCGACTTTTCAATTTCATCAAAGTATGAAGTGTTCATTCATACACAAAATTGTTTGAAGCTCAAAAAAAATTTTTTTTAAAGATGGTTTGATGCATTTGTTTACAAGTGGTTAAATCAAAGTTGAAAATGTGTACAATATTCACCACAAAAGCACACATGAAAGAGATTATGTAAACAGTGCCAGGACCTTGTCAAACATTGAAGATAAGTGAAATTGGAATCAATCACAGCATGAGCCAATAAACATATTTAAGCACAATTACTAGGAAAACTGTTGACTTTTCGGTCTATTCGTATTTATTCAGGTGTATTTTGATTTAATAGCGATTACTGTCCAAACAAGTGACACTATTATTTACAACACTTGGTAATTTTCCCAAATGTGAATAATTACTCGTGTCTAACTAGAAAATATATTTTTATCCAATATCCGTTGAGTATTCGTGATGGCAGTGGCAAAATTTTTTTTCGCTTTTTCAAACTTTTTCAACTGAACTTCTGTTCAAAGAAAAACTTGTGCATGTCATTAATTTGCCCTCGAGATTTACAGGAAAAAGCAGAATTTTTGTTTGTTTAAGAAACTCACTGTGAAGTTACAAATTGAAATGTTATTTTTTCAACAAATTCGCGATTCTTTGAGACTCTTAGCTGGAGTTTGTGTTTTTATTTCCTATAAAAGTTTTTTAATGAAAGAACATTTCACATACTAAGTGACATTAAATCTTTTCCTTCCAATTTTTCCGCTGTTCGATCAACAAAAGCGAACCGATTACGTGAAAAATCTGCTGTCAAAGACTTCCAAAAACTATCTCCGTATGTCGGAGTCCAACAAAAACGGTGATTTTTTAAATCCATCACCCTAAAAAACACGTTGAATTTCACTCGGAAACTTTAAATGCGGTGTGCAAAAGTCATCGCTTTTTACAATGGAAAAGGTAAAGGAATCATCTCAAACATCAGTTCTATACAAAATGATTAAACATCGTAGTCTAAAGAAATCTTCATCGTCGACCAAAGACTTCAAGACGAACAAAGTGCAAGTTTACATCTTCGCAAAAAAAAATTTCTTTGGTTGTTCATTCGGTTTAAACACAAAAACCAATGTGAAAAAATGAAAATCCAGTAACAAACATAACGCAGAATGACTAGAAATTCCTAGAAATTCTAAAGGAAAAGTTTATAGTATAAGAGATGGGAGACAAGAAAGCGAAGAGAAAATACGAAATCCTTATGGATGGGAATCAAAAGTGTACATCAGGTCCTGAGACAAAGGCAAAAGTTTTTGTGGACTTCAAAACGACAACATAAATTCTACTTAGGAAGTAACTTTTGTCTCCTCATTTTAAAACGAGCGCCTTTTGGCCCCGTATACCAGTTGAAAAATTTACCATTTCTTTTGCGCAAGCAATGAAAAAAAAACGGTTATTTTTTTAACTCAAGGAAAACTAAAAAGGAAAAAGTTTAACCACCAACAAGATTCCACAGAATTCTTACAAATCAAGGAAAACTTGTTTTTCCTTTCAGAGTTTCCCACGAATAATTCGTGGGATATTTTAAACTAAGTACTGAAGGTATTTTGTGAGTTCTTTTGGAATCATTGAAACGCTTCTTGTAAGGAACTGCAAGCAAAACAGATTTTTTTGATTTTAGAACTGCTTTTCATATTGTTTGATACATAAAGTTGTGTCAGATTTTGATTTAAAAGAGGTGTTCATATCAAGTGTGTTTCCGAGCTAATGCTAAATAGATGTTTTTTACAAATTTTCTTTTTAAGTCAGAAAAAAAACTGGTGGGCAAATCAATTTGTAACTTTATACTTAGGGATTGCCCGGGACTACACAACAATTGCCCGGAACTAAAATAGTTAATTTCAATTACAAACATAGTCAAAATCGAATATTTTTATAATGTTTTGTTAGTACTAAGAAAGAAGAAAGTGCCTGTCAAATTTTTTTAGGAGTACCTACTACACGATCGAAAGAGGTACAGTGAAGTATGTAGAAAAGAGTACCAGACTCTTAACAATAAGAAAAACGCTCTGCATGTGAAATTTTTGCAAAACGAATCCTTCTTAAAACATTTTTATCAAAATATTTCTTAGTTGAGACGATATGTCATAGGTTGAAAATATCTTTAAAAAAAATTACTTCAAAAATTCGGAAAACTGTATTAAAAAGATCCTCGCTGGTACCACAAATTTTTTTCTTGAGAAAAAGTAGTTTTCAGTGCGATACGTTCTAATCGCATGATTATTCTGGTACGTTTTTATACTAGATACCTTGCATAGCCGCTGTTGCCGGGTTAAAGTTTTTTGCATAAGTTTTTTGCTCCAAAAACAAAGAAATAACTTAAAAAATTCCGAAAAGAAATCGTTACCTACTTAGAATTTTGAAATTACAGCACCAGATTCGTGTTAGCGGCTCAAAAACCCCCTAATGCCAGTTTTTCTGAGGAAAAATGGGAAAAAGCGTATTTGCGATATTCTTACGGTACCTTCGTTTCGAATTTGAAAATTCTAACACCAGATTCGTGATCAGCGACCCGAAAACCCCCGAGTGACATTTCTCTGCCTCCTAAAAAGGAGGCTTCATGGCAAAAATCAATGGTTTATCACATCAACCCATTACCCACACCTCGTTTACCCCCTTAGCAGTGGCATTTCGAAAAAAAAACTATTTTTTAATGAGTTCCTAAGAGGGAAGATGAATCTGTATGGAAAATTTCATGCCAATCGGGTTGGTGGTTCTGGAGATACTGTGATGAGTGAGTGGTTGAGTGGTATTTGGCTTTTATATATATAGATTGCGGGCATGTGTGAAACGGATAATTGCATGCTAGTATGTTTTCATGCTTGGAAACTGGAAACTTTTGGAGAATTGGAAACTTTCCAATAAAAAACTAGATATAGAACGGGAATTTGCTTGCAATTAGACCGTTTCGCACACGCCCTAAATTTTATGTTAAATTCCAGTTGAAAACCTTCCCCAAGTAAATAAAACCATAAACACGGAAATGAACTCTTCCCATTAACCACTGGAAAACATTTAATGATATTTTCATTCTGGGTAAATAATAAACATATCAACATTACCACAAAATAACAAAAGATATTAAAGCAATAAAACATGTTCATATCAAATTAAACAAAAATAATTGATATGTAATTGCTTATGTTTGGGCAAAATTGGATTTGGCACACTGATGTGTCCTGTTATCCTCTTGAGATGAAAGGGTTTTGATTGTGGAGTGTAAAACTTATTGCATGATACAATTGGCCAATCTTTTAGTTATGCCGCAAAGCATGTTGTGTCTAATTAGACGAAGCGGTGCTGAAACATGTTCACAACATATAGTAACGTCGTACTAAATATTTATCCCCTCTAGCCCGGTCTTTGTATGATTCACATTAACCCCTCTCGCCATTCTATGAAAAACATATATGTATGTGAGTATGGTGTGCAAGTTTCAAACTGATAAAACAATTTGCGGTTGACATTTTAATGACTCGGTAGTTGTGGTCATACCCATAAACTAAACCCCTCAAATGCACCCCATGACCCTGTTTCATGGTCATCATCCTTTTAACAATTTTTGGTCCTTTTCGCCCGCTCTCGCCAATCATAGTGAAATTCTGAAATTCCAGTTTTCCGGTTAAGGAGTCCACGTGAGTGAACCGAGGTCCAAAATACACCAAGCTAACAAGACCAATCCTTTTACATACAAACATGTATTCGATTCATATTAGACAAGTTTTATTTCATTCGTTCTCTTCCCTCGCACTCTGTGTACACCTAATGTTTGTTATATGGATAAAAGTATCTGCACTAACTATCGTCATGTTCGTATACGTTTTATATAATCGGGAAGCGGAACTTGTTCCTAGTTATGTGTACACAGTCTTTGATGGAAACATGAAAGGGGACGTCCACAAACTGATTTTTAATTGGATTTGGGTAACTTTTCCATTTCTCCTTTTATACTACTTGGCAACAACACGGCTTGAATGTCTGAACGATCAAATCTACCAACAGTATACCATGCAGAGGGATCTCCATAGATAACCATCCAGTTTTATTGAATCTACAGTGAGTTTCAACTTCGGGGATTCCCCGGTGTCTCTCCCCTATCTTTCTATCATCCTGAAATTAAACTTTGAATTCCACGTGCCGATGCCATACCGCCTTGTTAACTCAAGCTGCTGAGGAATTTATTTAACTTTTCTGCTGTCGACAGATTTTCAAGTTCGATCCTTGCTGACTCACACAGAATAGGAGGAAAACGCAACCATGTCGTCCGCACTTCCTTAAACATCGTTCTTGTGTCTTTGGCATTTTTTAGATACAGATCCGCAAGCAATGAAATTCAGTACAAAAATGAACCGTGTGCGTATTGCCGTGTATCTACTTGACGTGTATCCATCTATCTTTATAAGGAAATCCAAAAGTAAGACGGTTAAAAAGTTTTCCTGATATATCTGCTCAATTCCGCATCACAACCAACAGAACATCCAAGACATTATATAAGAAAGCAGGAGGCAGTGAGCTGAATTGCGAATAGTATGTGTCCTGTGGGGAATTTATTTCGCGTCGCATCTTGATGGCTGCCAAAGGTAAATAAAGATGATTCTTCTATTATTTTGATCACGTATTCTTATAAAGCGATAAATGAAGGAGTTGAGTTGAATTTTGTTCATGCAGAAAACGAAGTATATGTAATCCTCAAAATGCTGGGCAACATTCAACTTTGCTGATATTTTTTTCTTCTTGTTTTTATTTTATTTGTTTGTACTTTTTTATTTAATAATACAATAAACGAAATCAAATTTCCACACTTCCCAAAGAAATTAATAACGAGTGAGTTAAATATGGTTAAAATTCTCGAGTGGCTTTCAGATTTTTGGCCAGAATCCAGACAGTAATAGGTAGTGTCGATAAAGGGATAGTACTTTCTATACTCTGTATGTGAATCAGTATATGGTTTGTAGCACATCGAGCCAATCGTCGGACACAAAAATAAACTACACCAGGGTGTTAGGGATGACAAAAGATTTTGATTCCCGCATATCCGCCTGTCTGTCTGTCTTTCCGCCTGTCTTTCCGCCTGTCTGTCTGTCTTTCCGCCTGCCTGTCTGTCTGTCCGTCTGTCCGCTTGTCGGTCTGTGAATACCATAACTTTCGAAAGAATTGAGCTAGAGGATGGAATTTGTTTTAAGGTGTCTTTGTCGTAAATGGCAAAGCTAAGTCCTTGAATGAGCGAAATCGGATCATTCCATACCGGATTAAGGCCAGCTGCCCCGGTGTCTTGGAAACAAAATTAAACATAACAAAAGCTATAATTGCCAATCTGGCAATCATTGGAGACCCGTATGGTGATATTCGTATCAAAATTCGAACAGTTATACCAAAATTCCAATTTGAAGTCAAACTTTCCTATATTCCAATCGGATTTTTATGTATGGGAGTTTTATGTAGAATCATATCCTAAATAAATTTTGTTCTTGGACTTTTTTGATAAGATGCTCCGTTTTTGAGATATTCGCAAAAAACTTTTTCGTTCGTATGGGGGGTACCCCCCCTAATGCTCCATTTTTGCCCATTAACGAACTTGGCCTCGCATTTTACGAAAAACGGATCCACGCAAAATTTCAAGTCTCTAGCTCAATCCGTGCGCCCGCAATCCGCGCCACAGACAGACGGACAGACGGACAGACAGACGGAAAGACAGACGGACAGACAGACGGACAGACGGACGGACATGCAAAATTCAATTTTTTTTATCATTCTAAACACACTGGTGTAATTCATTTTTTTGTGCGATGACGGAATCTTGGCATTACAAACGGTAAGGCAAAGTTAATATACCCTTTGGTTTCACCATACGGGTATAAAACGAGAAGTAAAAATGTTCCAAAACATATTCCAATTCGGCCAATTCGACAAAATATTTTTTTCGCCAGCGGCGCATTTTTTCTGTCGAACTTCGATTTGGAGCATATTTCGAAAATATTTCTTTATTGGTATTTTGAGAATTCCAGTTGTGTTTATTATGTAGCTCTGTAGCTTTGGGTTTAAAAGTCGCACTGTTTAAAAGAATTCGCCTGGTGCGTATGTTTCTTTCTGATTTTTCCCGGATTTGATATTTATTTATTCTGTACAAAATTTGTTGCCTCATTTCAGCTATACTCCTTTTTCAGACCTTCCTTCCCTCCCCCACTCATCTTGTCACGGATTAGCGCAAAATATATACGGCCACCCAAATAACTATCCTTAAAATTAATTATCCGAGACAAAAATTTAGTTTCCAGTACGTCGGAACATCATATCTCAATCCGGGAGCGTCCTGGCTAATCCGAACCTATCTGGTGAATCTATTTTTATGAAATACTTTGTTGTTATCTTGAAATTTCTAAAAAAAAATATTCGTTTTTTTACAATAATTCACAGACAAGCCCTAGGTACAAAAATAAGAATTAATAATAAAATAATCGTCTAGGTAATTCCATAATCGGTTACGTCACAAGTTTTATAATCGGTTACGTCACGATCACATCATGCAACTCGATCCTGGAATTTGTCCAGGAAAGGTCCTGGAATTTTCCACGCAAAAATCCTGACTCAGACTCCATACCTATTCCGAATATAAAATAACTATAACGAAGAACACAAGACTGATTCATTCGATCAATTCTTGAAAAAAAAAAATACCTGCTGTCTGGGTGTGATCACTTTTAACAAGGATATGCTGCTTTCAATAAACACAGATTTTTTCCTTTAACTTAAGTCTTTTATTCTGTTTCCTTCTTCTATTCTTTTTTGGTTTGGTTCCCTTTTGTTGGAGGACTCATGGAATGAATGTCTATTGAAAACATTGTTAGTGGAATTTTTTATTCGAAATATATTTGAATATTTTGGTTATCGAAGAACACACACGCCTATGTTTGATAGGAGATTCCCGTCTGGATGTGGGGAATTTTGATCGATGGGAGTTTTATCGGTTTTGACATTCGAGATGATTTCTTGAAATTTTATTCCATTTATTCTATTCCTTTTGATGTCAGTGAATTTTCTTTTGCTATTGTTATTCTGTTGGATCACCGAAAATCTTCCCCTTTTCATTTTACTTTTTAAACATTTTTTTTTGTCCCATTTCTTTAAGATTTCTTTTTCCTTTGATACATCTGACTAATGCAGGTTGTCTTTTTTTTCTTACAAAAAATTATAAGCGGTTTGTCAATAAGGTGAACATTTGTTTTAAGTAACAAATAGGATCGCATAACCGAAATGGAGAGAGTAAAAGGAAGCAAGATAAATTAGACTTTTGTTTCAGTTGCGATTTTTCACTGCTATTTCGCGAAAGGTTAAAGATTTGTTGTTAAATTGCTTACATATATCTTATTTAAATATTCTCATTGTTCACTTTTTTTCATTTGTTAGGGAAATTGATATGATTTTTAAGTATTTAAATTTTGTTTGAATCAAAGTTCCTTCATTGAAAGGGGAGGAAAGGGGATGATTCAGATTGAGTAAAGTCCGGATAGATGCCGAGGTTTTCGAATTTCTCCCCCTTTTCCGTTATGATAGTTAAAAATGTTACAAGTTTTGGTCATAAGAAATACTCAGATCTTGAGAAAAAAGTTTTAATAAACATTTCCTAGAAAACTAAAAAAACCCTATGACTTTTTAACAATCCAAAAATCTTTTTTTTTGTTGAGATAGATGCCGCATGCGATTGTTATAAGAATCAAAATGTCAGGAAGGATAGGGTTATGCCTACCAGCAAGCTTTGCAGAAATCGAAAAAGTTTTTTGCACTTTCTTAAAGTACAAGCTATCGGTTTTTGTTTCTCAAAGTTTTACGTTGTTCATAAGCAAATTGCCGTAGTTATTCGACTTTAAAGTCATGTGTGCAGCCAGATTTCGAGGATTTACGAAATAACTTAAAATTTTAATCACGATTTTCTCAAAACTATGTTTCCAAAATCAGTGACAACGATTACTCAATAACAACTCAATTGACTTATCTGGAATTTTGCAGAATTATTACGCATTAGTAGAACTAGACGGAGACTTTTTTCTATTTTTTTTACAGTCAAAAACCAGTCAAAAAACAGTCAGAAAACAGTCAATTTTTTCCATAAAATTGATACTTTACTATAAAAAGACACCATTTTCTTCCTAATTGATTTATTTAAATTTTACCTGATATTTTTTATCTTAAATATAAATGGAGTCATACTGATTTTTTTCATGTTAAAAAATGGAAAGATAGTTGCTTTCGATTTGACATAAATTGTGAGCTTGCGGGGGAAGGGGGGTTTTAGAATATTCAAAAAGCCCAATTCAGACTAACGATTGCGATTATGGTTGTGCTTTCTCGACCAATGAGATCAAAGCTTTCATTTTCCTATCATTGAAAGCTTTGAACTCATTGGTCGAGAAAGTTCGCAGTCTAAATTGGGCTTAACGAATGATGAGGATATGTTTCGAAAAGCCTGAAAGTATTTTATGTACAACTCCTAAGTTGATAAGAAAATATACCAAGAAAGTATATTTTTAAACCTTAAGAAAATCAGGTTTGTTTTATCCTTAAATATTTATTAATTTAAACATCATTAAGAAAACCAGAAATACTTCTTATTCGCGTTATTAAAAATTAAAATAATTTCAGTCATATAAGTAATATTCATCCTTCATCATGTGTTCATTTATAAAATATTTAATTTCATTAAATATTCTTTTGTTCGGTTAGATTACTTACAGATGAGAATGTTTGTGTAAATCACAGATATTTTCGCTTTTGATATCGCAAGAATTTTAATATTTGTGCGCTTATTAAAAGAAGCCTGTCGTTCGTCCATTCTAATAATCCTTAATCTTAACAGATAACAATCCCTCAGCGTACCACAAAGAAGCGAACGGACGACAATACGTAGGGTGATCATACGTCCCGGAATGGTTGGAATAGTCCTGAATTTAAATCTGTTTTCCTGGCGATTCGGAAACTAAATTAATCACTGAAAAATTAACCTTTAACGCCAAAAATTTTCGCAGTTTCCTCAGAAATAACTGCTTCTGGCGCATTTTTCATTAAAAAAAATCGCCAGCGTTGAATTTTATAGTGTGATGCTTGTTTCCACAAGTTTTGCCCGCGGCGTAATTTTTGTTGTGTTTTAAAAACATAAAACATTTATAACATTTATATTTATATTCATAAACAAAATACAGAAATTAAAACAAATCGGAAAATTGCCTCATACTTCGTCAACCACCCACCCCCCAAAACTCATCTCCCCCCTCCCACTCACCCGCTACCTTTTGAGAAAAAAATGTGGATTTTGACGAAAAAATATGGTCACCCTAGCAATACGAGAAGTAGAATTGTGCTCGTATAAAATTCCCGCCATGCCTGGCGGGTTGTATGCCAATAATTACAGAAACAAAGGCCATGAAGAAATAAAGTTGAAAAAAGGACTACATTCTGACCCCTCAGTTAATTGAAAATTATCGATTTTGACTTTAGGCTACCAGTTCATATTTAAACGGAATGCAAACACTATCACTAACACAAACCTCATCTAATATATTCGATGTTTATAGGAATACATGTATGTATATAAAAACATTTTGTAATATGGAGTTTACTTTTCAAACATTTCTTTATTTTAGGATGGCGAAATGGGATGAATATAACTTGTTAACTAAAACATTTTTCTTTTGCCATTTTGTATTTTATCCCTTGGTCCCTTTTACAATTTAGATTTATCAAAAGATGGAAAACTGTTTCTCGTTTGCAAAGACGCTTAGATCGCGGGTTAAATGAATGAATCAACTGAAAAAATACCATTGGAACATTTTCTTATTCTTCATTTTGACTGAAATTTTCTTGGTATACTCCCTGTTTTTATTTCCCTGATCGAAGTGCCAGAAGGTATCCCAAGCAAAGATATGAGTTTAGTTAGGGAGACTCGACCAAGTAAAGAAGGATAATTTACAGTGGATTGCAAAAATATTTATTTATTTACATTACTTTTTTCCATTTCGTTTCACGCTCAACGCTCTGTGCTCAACACTTTTTTTTCGTTTTTCAGGCTTCTTTTAGCATATTAGATACTTTACGAAGCAACCGAATGTGAGAATATATCAAAAGGAAACTTTTATTCGCCAAACTTCTAATAAGGAGTCAGAGAAGTGGAAAATCGGCGCTTTATAATATCTAAGGAATGGATATTCATTTCGCTTATCCTTGGTTGCTTATCAGACCTTCGTTGCTGGGATATTTCTCTTCAAAGAAATTCTTCCGTTTCTTTGCTTCGGTTCTAATATATACGTTTCGATTGCATCACAATTTCTGTTAAATCTCAGATATTAAATATCTCAAGCCAAACTAAAATTAACTTGGTTTCGCTTTCATCAAAATTTTATATTGTTTAGAGAGAAAATGAATAAAAAAGAAATATTTTATCGGAATTAATTTGAATTTTATTTGATGAGGAATTTCATAAATTAAATTATTCTAAAGAAAAATCTTTTTTTTTTAAATTTATCTAGCCTAGAGTTAATTCTTTTATGAATACTTCTAAACTTTCTATATAAATAAAAGAGCAATGTATGTTCGTACTAAAACGAAATATTATGACAAAAATTGAAAAACAAAAACAAATAAATTTGAATGTCCTCTTATTATGGGTTACTAACAAGACCATTAAAGTCCACCTTTGTTTCACTTGCAGATTATTAATATGGCAGTTATGAAAATATATTTTAATTGTAGGGGGCCTACAATTATTAAGACTTCCACACGACAAGCACTAATTTAATTTGAATCCTGCTGACAGTCGTAAGTTTCATCTGTCAGCACATCAAAGTGGACATTATTCAAATTACAAGCTAGCTTTCATGCATAACGATTGTTGATGTTAATTACAGTAACGAGGTGTGTGTGCACGCAAAAATATACCAACATATAGTGTAAATAAACTTACAAATATATTTGTACGTATGTATACCAACATCAACTGTACCTGATACTCCTATATTTTATAGCTACAACTTAGTGGGACTCTGACGTTTACCACTAAAGGGCTCTGTAATTTTCTTAAAGGTGCAAAGCACGACACCATGCACGAATAAATAATAGCTCCTCAGCCAAATGCACGTAAACACTCCCACCCACCCATCATTACTAGATTCGAATGCACGGGAGCAGATTGTACCATCCTGCGGGAGCTGGCGGACTTACTTCCCCAGGAAAATCTCATGCTAATCGCTGCGGGATTCGCACTAATGAGGAACAGCCAGCATGTGGTAAAATGCCCTTTTCTGCACACAAAACGAAGAATGAGAAAAAACAGAAAAAAAGAGGTTTGATGAAGTGAATAGAGTTGCTGATCGTGGATCCTAATTCCCGACGTCGACGCCTGTAAACGAAGCATATTTCATATCGGATGCGATAAATTCTTGACAGAACACGGTGCGGAACCATATGTTGCTATAATGAGAGAGTTATTTGGGTCTCTGGGCGAGGTGTGGCTGAAAATGTGACACCAAATTTTTACTTGCTTTCCTATTCCAAAGCTGTGCAAATTCAGTTGCATAGTATTTAATTAGCACCATTAAACTTTACCAAAAAAAAATCTTTTGAGTCAGGCAAGAGTCTGTTTCTAGTTTTGAATATCCTCACCATACAAGGTTAATATTTTTAACTAGCATGCATACCCGTCGTTGCCGGGTTAAGTTTTTTCAATTTTTTTTTATTTTTTTTTATGGTCTATGTTGGAGCTAAACTTCAGGCCAATCGGATCGATAGTTTCCCCGCGAAAGGGTAACATAGAAGAAGAGCTAAGTTTCGAGATCACCTTATCCCCTCCCCTTACTCTTCCACCTCTCGGGCTACTTTTTAATGGGTCTATGTTAGGGCTGGACCCCCCACGAATATCTGTGCCAAATTTCAGGCCAATCGGTTCAATAGTTTCCCCGCGAAAGAGTAACATAGCGCAAAAAATAAGTTTCGAAGGCACTTTACCCCCTCCCCTTACTCCCCCCCACCTCTCGCGTTACTTTTCCGTATGCCTATGTTGGAACCAAAACTACCACAGACACTCATGCCAAATTTCAAGTCAATCGATTCAGCCGTTTTTGCGTGAAAGAGGAATAGACAGACAGACAGACAGACAGACACCAACTCATTTTTATATATTCGTATGATATGATTAGTATGATATGATGATAAAAAATCTATTAAATTCACGGCTCATTGGAAGCGATTTTACCTATTCATAACAATGAAAGGCAAATATGCACTTTAATTTTTTAATCACCTCTTTTGAGGTTCAAATAAATTAATTAATATCAAACATTGAATTCCAGTTGTTTCTATAAAATATTTATTCTCATTTAACAATATTTACTTTACTACAATTGTTTACATTTAATAATGTTTACTTTGTGGAAGTATTCATATGTTAATACTATTGACAATTTATAATAAAGAATTAGCAATTTATATTTACTCATTAATAACATTTAATAGGAAAAAAAGGAAATATTTGTGTATTCAGGGCAGTAGCTCTTCATTAGAGTAAATACAAAACATATCGGTCTAGAACTCGAATTAAGGTAAAATCGGTTTAGAATATGATTTTACATAATCGTGTCAGATATCAAAATCCAATGGGACCTAAGCCTAATCCCTCGTCCGACACAAATGGATTTTTAAAAAGTTTGACGATTGCACCCTGGCAATTGTAGCTTTTCTTATGTTTTTAAAACAAAATTTGGTTTGTCTTTATATAGGGTAGACCGGGGCTAGTAGACCCACTTTTTATAATCTACTTTATAAAAGTTTTACTGTAATTATTTCAGGTGTAGTAAAGACGTTTTTGGTTGGTTTATTCAATTGTGTTTCTTAGTCAATCTTTTATTTTGACTAATTATAAGTGTTTCAAATATTTTTTTTCATTTAAAAAAAAGTTGTTCGATGAGTCGACTAACCCCGTGTCTGGGGCTTGTTGACTCTGTGAACGGGGTTATTTCACTCTATACTTTTTATGAGGAAAATGTGTTGGAACATATTAAAAAACTATAAAAATTCTGAAAAAATTTATTCTTTAAAAAAATAATAACATTTCAGATTAACATAAATTAACAACCCGATTGCGAGTGTCGTGTCGTTTTCGACAAGAGTCGTTTTACGTGTTGTTGTTGGTATAAATAATTTAAAAAATTTTGGGGAAAAATGGACCTTCCGTTTCGAATTTTGAAATTTCAACACCAGATTCATGATAAGCAACCCAGAACACCTCCCAAAGCCAGAGTGCTCCCTGACAATTCTGTTGTCACAAGGAAAAACCGCTTAAGTCGAGTTATGTACTTTTAAAGGTTGGTGAATATTTGAATTCTCTATAGTTCTATATTCTGTCAAAATTTGGTTTTCATGCTGTACCCCTCTGAGGAATGGCAGAGTAAAAACCATATAACCTGAGTCAGTTTTGGTTTACTATGGTTTTGGTAAAACTTATTCATAATATGGAATAAACGCATTTTTTATGAAAACACTTTAATAAAATTGGATTTAAAGATTCTTTTGAGTTTAAAGTAGTATTTAAAGTGTTTATTTCAAACTGGAAAACATTTTTCGTTTTAAAGAATCAGAAAGTAATCAAAACTTTAAACCCAAATTACTCAAAACACACTTTTTCGACTTAAGCAGTTTTTCTTTGTGACCACAGAATTGTAGATTTTCTTATATGTTAGAAGAAAATACTTTTTTTCAATATATCTGTGAAGTTCCGAAAAATAGTTGTTTATAACAAATTACAAAACTGTTAGTAACTGAAACAATGAACCTGAAACAAATTTCATGTATATATCATTTGTGTATGTCACATATCTAGGAATAAATATGCCCTTTCCTTTAAAATAGCATCAAACTTTAATTTTAATTTCCTTATTTCTTCTAAAATTCATTCAATCGTTAAATGAAGACATTCCTTGTTCTAGAATGAAAACATGTTCCATAAGATTAATCAAAACACTTGTCATTCGGGTTTAATTTCCTAGTACACAAGATACGAAAAAATTCCCTTCTAATTAGCCGAAACAAATGGCAAATTTAATTGCCAGAAATAACTTTAAGTCTCGTTAACGGCCCTCGTGAGCAACGCCGTTTATCTTAAAATGGGCCTGTATAGACATTTGGGAAGTGTGAATGTGATTCAGTCGTTAGAGGAAGAATTTTCTCATTGGAAACGACAGACTAGGAAACATTTTCTTTTAAAATTGGGAGAGACATTCGAGTTCTAGGTCGATATGTTTTAAATTTAGTCGAAACATAAATAGTCAAAAAATCTATTCGAGTTTGTGTTAAATTGTAAATTAAATTTGATTAAAAATTAAAATTTCAAAAATTATTACAAATTCAGAGATTAACATAACTGAAATAGTTGAAAGTATTTACGAAGAGCTGTTATTGCGAGATGCAATCATTATATGGGATTTATGAAAATACCTTAACCTTAATTTCTTCGAAATTTCTTCGTGGTGTTCATGGATGGGCAGAAGAAAATCAAAATCTTTGGTCATACTAAACCCTCTGGTGTAGTTTAATTTTTTGTCCGACGAATGGTCCGATGCGTCACAAACTGTATACTTAATCTGATATTCTACTATATGATTTTCATGTAGAGAATAAAAACGAAACACATGCTAATATAAAACTCATTAAATTAGATAAACATAACAAAAGCTATAATTGCCAATCTGGCAATTATTGAAAACCCGTATGGTGATTTAATTGAACGGCGTATCAAAATTCCACTTTGAAGTCAAACTTTCCAATAAGATTTTTTAAAATTTATTCCAATCGGATTTTGATGTATGGGAGTTTTATGTAGAATCATATCCTAAATAACTTTTGTTCTTGGACTTTTTTGATAAGATGCTCCGCTTTTGGGATATTCGCAAAAAACGTTTTCGTTCGTATGGGGGGTACCCCCCCCTAATGGTCCAATTTCGCCCATTAACGAACTTAGCCTCGCATTTTACGAAAAACGGATCCACGCAAAATTTCAAGTCTCTAGCTCAATCCGTGCGCCCGCAATCCGCGCCACAGACGGACAGACGGACGGACGGACAGACGGACGGACGGACGGACATGCTAAATTCAACTTTTTTTATCATTTTTAACACACTGGTGTAATTCATTTTTTTGTGCGATGACGGGATCTTGGCGTTACAAACGGTAAGGCAAAGTTAATATACCCTTTGGTTTCACCATACGGGTATAAAAACAGTACCAAGTTCCAAGCGAACAGTGGCAATGTTTATTCGGCTTACTCACGTTTTGTCAATAAATTCAACTGAAATTGTCACAATGAATTTTAAAAAATGAGCCGCAGGCGAAAAAAATATCCTTTACAGCATACCCGGGGTGTAATCGAGTATGTTTTACTTATTTAGTGGTAATTTCCCACAACTTTCTGCATTGTGGTTATGCTCTTTTTGCTTTAACACTAGAATGACCGATACTAGCAATACCCTTGGATGCCCAAATGGAGTTATTTTGATAATTGTATTGAAAAAAAAAATTTTGTGCGAAGTTTATTTGAAATCATGATGAAAAATCCATATTTTTTTTTTTAAAGATACAGCTAGACTTTATTATTATGACTTACATATATGTGGTCCATGTGGTCCATCAGAAATGTTTCGACATATTTCGCTAATAATTACCCCTAACCCTTAAAACAATTTTGTTCTGGTTTTCATTTATTAAGCAGGACGTCTACAAGGCGTGTTAAAAACAAGCTCCCGCCTGTAAACCCGCTCTCCTGCTAATTGCAGAACCTCTGACGAAATGTTGATCCGGTTTCCAGCATTCCAGATATCCTTTGAATCCGTTTTAGCAAGAGGTTACAGTCCGGGTATGGTCAGATGCCACAGACCATGACACTGCAGGCAGACAATGACGGAGAGGTGATTTTAAGATGCAAGTTGTATAATTAAAAATTATATTCTTTTACAAAGGAGAACGCAAAAATAATAATCCACTCAAACATATTTCAATTAAACTCGAAAACCTATTGCCTGTAAAACTTTTTAATTTAACTCTCATTTCCACAATAATCTGTATGGCAATGGTTTTCTCAATTTCATAAAGATCTTATTACTATCTGACTTCGTCTTTGTCTAATTTTTTTCGTTGAAAATGCAATTTCCCTATTGAAAGACAGAAGTTCGTCTAAAGTATCATTGCGACATGATAATAAAAATGTTGAGAAGTCCCATCCAAGAAAAAAAAACTTCCAAGGGTCAAAAGGACTTTTTCGAATTATGAAGTAAAAGAAATATGATAACGACTAAGAACCATCGCGAATTTGCTGAGGAAAATTTTAAATTAATACAATTTCAAAGTAGTTAAGGTTGTGGGTATATTGCAATTGAATTCTTTTTATAATATTTTTAACTTTTCGAAAAAGTTTCGGTTAATTATGAAAATGTTTTTAAAGATGAAAAATCGACTTAAAGGTCATTAACTTTCTTGCAGAAATTTAATGAATGGAAAAAAATCACTGAATCCGAAACCGATTTAATTGAAAGCTTAAAATCTTTCAAGGATTTTTTTTTGATTAAAGGAAACTCGCCTTAACAGCTTTTATGCAAGAGTTCTTTAAAATAATCGCAGCCGCCAAAAATTGGTCAAAAAAGCGTGTATAAAAATGAAAGACAATAAAGGTAAACATAAAGGCAAAAGTCTACACGATGTTAAGTAGGATTCCGTTGAGGACTTAACATAATATACAGGAAAGTCCTTAGAATTGGCACAAGGGAAGTAAAGAACTAAACCAAACATTACAGAAAGCAAAAGACCCCATGTCATTGTTTTGTCTAGGACTAAAACAAATCCCGTACTAGAAATACAGAAAAGGGATTTTTTTTTCGCAGAAAACAAGCCGGAAAAGTAGAAGAATTGAGCGGATTTGTATATATAAACAAAAGTGCGCGTCTTAATTGTAAGTCTTAGATGAATGGAGGGCTCACTTTTATGGTGTCTGAACTGCCACACGTGAAAACACCATTGTGAGAAGCCCTAACATAAATCCCATGCATTAAGGATCTCTTACCCTGTTTCTGGGAGTTTTCCGGAATCATATTGTCTCGATTGTTTCATCAGGTAATGTTGAACTCGAATACATGTGTGTCATAAAACTTTGAAGGGATGAAAAGTTATGTAGGTTTGTAAAATTTACATGCAAAGCCAAAAGAGTTGAATGCTGTCTTTGACATTATTCTATTCAATATAAAAACTCGAAATACAGAAATCCAGACGCGTTTTCTGAACGAACGAAAAAAACAATTTTTTTTAATAGAACACATTATCTACTTGGATACAACACATGTGAGAATGTGTTCAGTCCTTTATATGCCTCACAATCTTCACAGAATTTGGGGAGAAAATGTTAATAAAAGCTTGACATAAAGACTTTCTAATTAATCTTTAGCAATATGAATAACATCACCCGCCATAAACAATATGTTTAAATTTTTAATGGAAAAATGGGTTTTTTATTGTATTTTTCCGGTATTTTCAAAAGATTTCTTGATAGAAAAACGTTAATAAAAGCTTGACATCTGAGATGCAAATTAAAAGTATTCTGAGTGTGGATGAATTGGATTTCTGGTTCGTGATTTTGGTTCCTAAAATTTAAAAATTTGGTTCTAGTTTTCTTTTTGATTTCTAAAGTTTCAAAAATTGTTTCCAAAACTCAAAAATTTGGGTTCAGTAGTTTTTGATTGGAGATATTTGCTATTTTTCTGTGCGCCTAAGCCTTAAATATCTTTTGTCAAATACAAGCGTAACGTGATCAAATTCTCCGGAAAAAATCTTATTTTGGGATTTCTGGGGTCGCTGAATCCAACTCTGGCATTAATAAATCTGTAAGGATAACGGAAGGTTCTGTAAAGATAATATGATTATCTGTTTCCTTAAATTTTCCGGAAAAAATATCACCTTGGGTTTTTGGAGTCGCTGAGTTCGATTTCGATGTTAAGAAGTCTGTAAGGATAACGGAAGGTGCTGTTATGATTACATGATAATCTTTTTCTTATAATTTTCCGGAAAAATCTCATATGGGGGTCTTTGAAATTGCGGAATCCGATTATGGAGTTAAAAACTCCGTAGAAACATCTCAGCGGCATCAAGGATATATATATTCGAAGACTAAAAACTATAAACAAGCGTTGTGACAGACAGACAGACGTCGTTTTGGATTTTTAGTCATACTAATCAAATACAAAATTACTAAAAAGGATAAAAAAACAGGTTTTATTTTAAAAAAATACACAAAAAAGGGAAAAATGTGGGACAGTTTCCCACATTATTGCTAAAATTTCACAATTTGAGGTCGAAAAAATATAGGAACAACATAATTTTCCAATTACTTATTTGCTAATTTGCAAAAAGGAAGGTAACACGGTAAACACAAGAAACCAAGCAATTTCCCTACCTAGATTCAATTTTTTTCTCCCAGTTCCATTAGCCCGATTTTATACATTCGAATCCGTAGAAGCGAAAACATTAACCCAATATAAATTAGGGCGAGTTGAAGGTGCAATCTCATTCGTTAAATCAGATAAGGTGACAAAAAGTCCTTGCCGCCAAGAAACCTTTCGCTATGTGGTCCCATACCTCGAAACTAATTTATAAGTAAACATTAGGATTTACATTGGAGTGCAGATCCTGTGTGTTACCGACGAGCGCCAGCATCGGCAGGAAGTACGGGGCGGTGCGGTAGGGAAAAAATTGTGGAAATTCAGGATGTTTCCTCCACACATGAAGTAATTTTTGTATATGCAGCCCGAATGTTCGCCCGTTTCGTCTCTGCCAGCTACGTTTGCGCCTTCGGTCCTTGTAGCTGTGCCAACTTTCGCAAAAGCAATTAGAGAAATTGAATTGTTCCTGTACGTGTCCTGGGAGATTTATCCATTCGTTAAAATATTAAATTTCTTCTGCGTTATTTCTATGCCGGGACATCGCCCGTTTTTCTAAGGGTTTTTTTTGTGCATCAGTGAGTTAGGCTACGTCTACAATGGACTCATACAAAGTCGTCTACTATATCGCCTTTCCTAGCTAAATTTTTGATTGTGTTTTTTTTTTTCATTTCATAACTTCCTCAAAAAAACCTTTTCTAGTACTCTCTGTAGACCAGAAAGTTACCATTCTGAACTGTTTCCTTTCTGGTTTGCTTCCGCTTAAAGACGGTTTTTTTCCTATTTTCAGCCTTTTCTTTCGTCTTGCTATCTCTTTCGATATTCGGAGGCCTTTATTTTACAAACCTGCAAACTTAAATGTGTATGAAATAAAATCAGTCTAGCGGAATAACCCAAACCGAGGAAAATCTCTTTAGCAGTTCGATGCTCCGGACCAATGTACCCTCCTGGACCCAGCAATTTTCCCGGTTGAATTAACAATATGAATTTAGTGGAAAGCCATATGAACAAAACCGAATATATATATACTTATATGTGTGTATTTTTATTCGTACTTCCATGTACAGTAATATTCAGGTCGATTGGTATCTTTTCGCTTCAATAATGCTATTGATTTATAAAGTTTTGCCCTGATAACGATTTAATTTCCCTCTGAATTTCGTGCCAATTCATAAAACAAATATAAATGAAGGCATCAACATCAATTTTATCAAAAGTGTTTTTTTTCATAAGAATTTCTCTGCAGATAAATTTATTAAATGACAAAAATATTTCAAAATGAACAATTTAGCGTGGAAATTGTATAAAAAGTTTCTTTTAATTGTTTTAATTTTATTATTAATTTGAGTATTGATGGCATAAGAATTTTCTGTTGATATTTGTTTAAAAATTTGAAAGTCTGTAGCGGCATAAATGACGTTGATATTTTAAATAATGGGGAGTTTTTTTTATGACGAGTGAACTTTCTAACTTTTCCGAAAACCACTTTTAAAAAATCGTGTTTCGCGAATGGTTAGTCGTGGACACCTTTCAAATTTTGTAAAAATTAGAAAATGTTTGAAAAGGCTTTTTTCCCGAAACTCGTTTTTCTGCAGTTACAACATTTTCACATTAGGGTATCGATATCAAAATGCAATAAAATATTTGTGACCTTTTTAAAAAAAAAAATTGCAAAAACACTTCTCACAATATATTCAATGGTATAAGAAAATTTAGAGCTTTTGGAGAAACGGGTTGTTATATCAATAACGAAACAGCATAACTACCGAAAAGATTGAGCTAGAGACTGAAAATTTTGTACAGTTGCATTTCCCGCAAATAGCAAAGATAAGTTCTTCAATGGGAAAAATCGGACCCTTCTCCCCTTCCAGGATTCCTTCTCCTCTTCCATATATATTTATTAGGATTTTCTCGATAACAGTGCATCGCATCGAAAAATTTATCAGACGAATTGTGTTTAGAAAATAATTTTACATACCCGTTCCATAGCTTAAAATTCAATCGTACCATTCCTTCCCTCCTCTCCCATAAAAATTGATTTTTGAATAAAAAAATTTCGTCTGTGCTCATATTTATAAGAGTATTTTACGATTGTCCTCATATAGAGTATTTGACGATGGTTAGTACATCTTTTTAATAAAAGCTTTTTCAAAAAAAAAAAAAATTTTGAACTTTTTTTTGAATTTTTAATTTTTTGAAATACTTTTAAGTTTTTTTTTGACTCCAGAGTCGAAATCAGCAACCCCAAAAACCGCCAGATGGGATTTTTTCTAGAAAATTTGAGCAAAAGATAATCACGTTGTTTTTACATGACCCTTTGTTGGCTTTACAAAAAAAAGTGGTGAAAATATTGTATTGTCACTGGAGTTATGTATGTGTGCCAAATTTCAGTTGGCCATGACAAACAGTCACACAGACAAAAAAGAAAGATAATTAAAAATGAGTTATTTTCTTGATGTTTTTTCAAAATTTAATTATCATTAGCGGAAAATCTAAACCTCGTAATGCTGTTTGCACCAACGAAAGTTAGCAACTTATGTGCAACTTAAATTATTTAAGTCTCAGAATTTCTACGGTTTAATTAGGCTAATTGCAACTTAATTTTTTAACAATAGTACACGCAAACCGGCCTTAGTGGTGGTTATTGTTGTTGGAATTTTCTTAGCAGGTTTAAACATAGCGAATAAAGAAAAAGCTTTTATACTTCTTATAAAAAAGGATACCACTATTAGAAAAAAAATCTCATATGTTATTCTGATATCAACATAAAAATATTTATCTCTTTCTGTTCCTGGCACACCATATTTTTTCGTAGATCATCCACTGTCTTTGTTTAAATTCTACAAAGTCATTCTTCAAATGCATACCCTCTGAATTTACGTTCACAGAAATTTATCTTTGCTGACATTCTTTAAAAAAAACCTTCAAGAAACCCTTAATATCCGAGGACTATCTCTCATATTCGGTTATGACACATTTATATATAGGACTATGACCCTAAAAAGTCCCAGCCGACTAACAAAGGACCTTGACGACACACGCATTTACCTGTGAATGGATGAATTTGCATTTTTTATGGTCAACCATTCATGGCAGACGATGAATTTATCGATGGTCGTATGTTTTTTTCCCAATGATTTTTTTAGGGTTTTCGATTTTCTTTCGAACAACTGGCCATTATTTAGCCCATATAGTAAACATGGTTAAATTTAATGGTCGAACGATTGAACAGAAGTAGGTATATGCCATGCCAGTTGCGGGGCGTGCCTTTTCTTTCCCGCGGTTTTCCCTGCTTCCTATTATAATTCCTCGTAATCATATTGGATCGTTAATAGAGGTGTCCCGATGTTGTACACCTGGAATTATTATTATGAGGTTCGACTTTTAATGACTACGATTCAGAGTGCTGTCTCGTATTACATATTACGAATAAACAACCTGAGGATAAGGAGGCAGAGAAAGAACCCGCGTCAGTATAGAAATTCTAGTCGCGTGCCAGTTTATCGTGCACCTATCTATAAAGGTATAGATGGTATATTCACCTGGGTTTGTTTACGAGTCCTGAGGTACAAAATACCTGGCGGCCTAGGGTAAATTGTCGTGTCGTCGCTACTTACTGCCATCTAAGTTGATTTTGTACTTAAGAATTCTTTTAACGTGACATGCCGCTCTTCATGCCGCTCATCATATTTAGAATTCACACCGTGTGAAGTGAGTATAATGAGTTTGTAGTTTGATTTCGATAAATACGGTATGTAGCATAATATGATTTTGATTGAGTTGTTTATTTATGGTAAATATTAATTGAAAATAAATCATTATATAAGTGTTGTACTTTCATCGGAAAATTTCTGAAATCTTTATAAATATTTCTGAAGTGATTTGTTTTATTATTGCTAAAGGAGGTATTAGTGTTTTATGAGACAATCAACTAATGTTGGTTTTGTGAGAAGAAAATAAATTCTAATATTAGAATTAATAGAGTAGAAATTTTTACTTCATATTTGGTTTTTATGCAGATCTAAATAAGTAATGATCGAAACCTCGTACAGGTCGATTTCTCTCTGTTTGTCTGAATTTACATCTAAATTTGTGTGTAAGTTACTGGTATGTCTAATTGTAAGAAAAGGCTAAACGTTTTTTTATGTGGACACAAACGCTCTCTTCCACAAGCCTAAATTTGCTTCTCGTTTTTTAAAAATATCGATCTGCGGCAACGCAACGCATTCGGCTTTAAATTCGATTTTCTTGTAATTAGGGTTTGTTCAAAAAAAACGTAACGCATATTTTCGGCCCTTCGAACGGCCTCCTTTTAAATTAGTCATGCTTTTTCGCGACTTTTGGTATGTATTTAGTACTGAAGACCCCCTCCCCTCACCCTCCTAACATTTTTTATGGAAAGTCTCTTTTGTGGACTACTGATAGTAAT
This sequence comes from Chrysopilus asiliformis, assembly GCA_964034945.1. Lineage (NCBI taxonomy): Eukaryota > Metazoa > Arthropoda > Insecta > Diptera > Rhagionidae > Chrysopilus > Chrysopilus asiliformis. Next base: position 91,100,207 of record OZ035962.1, on the reverse strand, counting down.
AATATTTAAAATCTTGTATGTAACACCAGAGCTTCACCCCTAACCCCTTCGCTGTCCAACCCATACCTAATGGTCGGCTTTTGGACTCGCACTAAATTCTTTCTAGTTTTAAAATATAAATAATATCCAATAAAATTTAATATAATAGAATAAAGCCACTTAACGTTTCATCCAAATCGGTTTAGTGGTTCTCCAGTTTAAAGCGGACAAACATACCGACAGACTGACACACAAGTTTTTATATAATATACTACTAAATCACACACCGTTGTCCTCCTGTTCCCTCATGAAAGCTAGTTTATTATAAGTTGACAGTCAATATTTTTCACCAATGTCATTACATTGAAATCTGTATAAGCCGGAGACGGGTGGGACCAGAAAATTTATCCGACTTAGACAGCTTTTACTGTACGTATGTTTTTTAATGTGTCTTGTTTAAAACAAAAATACGAAACAACAACATAAAGCTATTGTGTCAGTTCTATTTGTGAATTTTATAGTGTATATGCAAATTAAATTCCCGGCAACATGTCACTCTTTTTTCGAAAAAAAAAAATAAATAAAGGGATGCTCTCCACCCAAATTTTGTCAACAAAATCCTTTGAAATGAATTCACAGTTTTAATATAATTTCAACATCTGTGTGCACTACGAGAAGCACAAAAATATTCAATTTCTTTTACAGTGTGCAGCAGGCGTGTTCTAAGAATGCAGTATTTCGTGATGTGTTCGTTATATCAGCTATTTTGTCATTTTGGGTATTCATGAATCATTCGCTGCGTACTGCAAATAGCTACGACTACCTACCGGATATTTGGCACATGCAATATTCTCGATGTTTGTCCGTAGCCTTATTTTCTACACATAAAATAATCTTGTGCATAAAATTTACCCCTTTGTACGTACATCGTAGATCTTTACATCAGCATATATTTAGATTGGAAATAACATTTTGGCCTGCATCACATCAGTATCCCAGTTCGTCGCCACGTCGTCGTATGGTCTGTTGAAGAGGCTAAAAATTTTGTGCATTTTGGTGCGCACCTGGAACACACCTGCAGATGGACGAACGTGCCAGTTACCAAACTGCAGTGCAATATTTCAATTTAGTCGAGTAAGGATTTTCGTGATATAATTTCAAAGGACTTTTGACTTTGATAGATAAGGAGAGAATTTATTTAAATTTCGCACAGGAAGATAGTAAACACAAAATACAAGTTCGTGGAACTACAAAGGAATTCTATTTTTTTTTTGTTGTCATTTACATAAAACATTGAAGAAGAGATTTATTTGTGAGAATCCAAGATTAAAAATTGTTCGATGTGAAAGAAATAGAGACTATATTTTTGCAGATGGTTGCAAGACAAATTTAAAAAAAAACCTCACTGAAGGTTTTTAACCTTTTGTCTGTCTCTAACCAATCCCAATGTACCACCTATAGAATTAATATGCAGAAACCGAATAAAAAAGGGAAATCCCTGAAAAATGTTTTTGTACACAAATAAATGTTAAAATTCACTAGAAGTAAGCCCTAAGCTTGAAAAATAGTGGGAAGTGAAAGGTAATAAAAAAAGGAAAACAAAAATTAGGGTCGTTATATTGGGCTGGGATCATATAGACCCCAAGGGACAGACAGAAGGTTAAAATTAAGAAAAAAACATCCTTGTGGTATAGATATGGTGCCGGTTGCACGACGGTCATACAACTTGGGTTACAAAATATATGGGGTCATAAATTGGTTGCTGCAACTTCACAGCAACGTTACTGCGACGGTTAAGCAACCAATTTTGCGCAGGTTTTTACAATAGTTACAAAGTAACGGTTGTACAACCTGTATCGCGAAACTCATTTGTGACGTAGGTTGAAAAATAACGGATGCGTAACCATGTCCACACGAAACCCTTTTGTGACGAAGTTTCGCAGGGACGGGGGCAGGGTCAGGGGCGGGGGTGGGGGCAGATCATGTGTGCCGTCTATGTAACCTTGTATTCCAAGTGTACATCAGAAAACACTGTAAGTATAATTTCCATGGTCCAGAGTTGACTATTTATACATCAGTACCACTGTTTCTAAGTGAATTATAAACAAACACGATAAAAACAATGAAAAACAATGAAAAACAATGAAAAACAATGAAAAACAATGAAATATAAGAACAACTTTTTGACTTGTCACAAAGTTACCAACGGTTTTTTTGTGACCGGTTACAAAGTAACTAATTTGCAACAACAGATTTCGTGTAATCGGTTACGAAGTAACCGTTTTGCAATGGTTTGTTCGTGACCAGTCACAAAGTAACCGATTTTCAGCGGTGAATTTTAACCAGTCACAATGTAACCAATTTGCAACCGATTTCATTGCGACCGGTCACAAATAATCGATTTCAAGCGGTTTTTTGTGACCGGTTACAATTATTGGTTGTTTTTTCCCTGCGGCCCGTTTTTCTTTAATGGTATTTTTACGGTTTATTTATGAAACGTTTGGAATTATGAACTTCTACATGATGTTTGAAAAATTCCGCCTAAGGCGCACATTGATTAACTATTTTTCCTTGGTTTTCATCCAAATAAAGATTTATTTTCTATAAAATTTTAGTTGTTGTTCCGTTTAGCCATCTTTCTGCTCATAAAAAAAATAAAAAATTTACATTAAAAAAGTTTCTTTTTTCGATTTACCTTTGTTCTGTTACCAATAATCCGGAAGTTAATTTTGTGCGCATTTACAATATATATAAAAAAAATTTGCATTTAAAAACGTCTTGTTAACAATCACTTGCCTCAAAAAATTTAGTGAAATAATTTCTGAAAGACATTAAAGGACGGAGACGCCTAATGAATTATTTCAATCTCATATAAAATTCAGCATATGAATAAATCTCTGTTAAAGCGAATTCATTAATAAAATAAAACAATTCATAAATAATTCCTTCTGTTTAACGCAGGAAAATCAAATTTTATCGTATCCATGCACATACAGAAAAACGTATCAATTTGTCATTTACCTTTAATAAAATTGAACTCGGAATGCGTATATGAAAACATGGCGTAACATACCGAAATACGGCGAAATAGCATAGAAAATTGTATATAATGGTAATGTTGAACGTATCCTTTTTAGCTCTTTTAGGCATAAAATATTGCCAAATAAAGTTTCTCTCCCTTTCTGAATGTAAGAAAATTTCAAATTAATACTTTCATCTTTACACATCCGAAACTCCTCCTCGGTTGATGCTACCTAATGCTGCCTATACTGCCTTCACTTATGTTTCACTGTGGCGTAATGCTCGTCAAGGATTCGAAATGCAGAGCGCGGGAGAGATTCCCTTGAATGAATGGAATATTGGTTGTTGGTGGGGTGAGGTGAAGTGCGGTTTAGTAGATTTTTGCAAGGATTCTTTTGTTACATACAAGAATGCTATAAACGAAAATCACAATAACGAGAATGAGTACAACGCATTCCCAACGTATCCTTACATATATTTTGGCTTTTTTTGTTATCCATGTAGGTACATTCTATACGAATATGTCTATCTAATGCTTGTATTGTGTTTGAATACACGCATTTTCTATGTCTCAAGATCCGGCCACCCTATACCCAAACCATAAAAATAATTTCCGACATTAGCATAAATCTGCTCGTCGGAAGGAAACAGCCATCTGGGATTTATGGGAGCAATGTCGGGCTGTTTTGTGCCTGTGCAAACGAATTATCCTGATAATTGGAAATTTATGGCCTTCCTTGGCGCAATTACTCACGACGCCCCTGAACAAAAAGAATAGAAAAAAACAAAAATTATATCAAGAAAGACCATGAAATGAGCAAACATACACTTAAACGTTACAAATGTCTGCGCACATACAGCGTAACATAAGAAAAATCGACTAATCAGCTTGAATACTATAAACGTCCTTTACAGCTAAACTGATTGATTTCCAAGATTCACGACACTTCGCTTGTATTTTACCTTTTCCGGTTAAACACTCAAGCATTGCGTCCGAAATCGAAGAAATGTGGAACAAACATTCATCCCAAATGAGAGCATAAGATAAGGTAAAAAAAACAGCATAATTTGTTCAAGTGATTGGCCAACATAATAACATAAGTGATTCGATTATGGCCTCGTATTCTGAATATTGAATTAATCCTTTTAGTTATAACTACATCCAAATACAGGTAATTAACAATACAATATGTTATAATCAAAGAATTCTGATCTGTTTCAATAATTTCGTGGATTAATTTCGACAACTTCTATCACAATAACAATTAGTTCTAATCGTATTTTCGTTAATCATTGAAGATGTTTTCAATATAGAGTGTTGTTTTATTTAAATAATACTCACTTTTAGTGGAACCCAATTGACCAAATTGGTTGGAAAACCAATTGGATTTCCAATCATCTTGTACCAAGTACCGAAGGTACGATTTATGGAATTTTGACTGGAAATCCAAGATTTTTTCATGTGAAAATGGTCCTTTTTGTACCATAAGGTCCATAATTCCAAATGTTCCCGCAAATATTCTTAAACTTTATAAAGGAAAATTGCGTGGTACATTTGGACACGGTACAAAAATTCCAACATTTGGGAACTTTTGTGATTGCCAAAAAATTGGGCTAATGCAATGTTGTACGTCTATAAATTTAGTGAAAAACACACCTTTTTAACCTCTGAATATATTTTTTAATACAAGCAAAGGGACTCAGGTGTCGCTCTGCGATTTGAATGTATTTTTCAATCAAAGTCGTGTAAGCAAATGTTGATATAATAACGAGTTTAAAACGCATCATTTGACCCGGTTGTGGTAGGTTTAGTGTTAATAGCTATTCACCCTAAAAACCCGGAAAAAAGATGTTCGCCATATTTAACAGGACCTTAAAGAATTTTCTCGAAGGTTCGTATTTTTGTCCCGGAAAACTTGAATTACCCAAACATCAAAATCTTTAGAGCAGTTTTCGAGAAAGACTTTACAATCTAGTCGGGATTCGATAAAAAAAGTAAATAAATAATAATCAAAAGATACTTTTTTTTATATAATTCCAACCAGAGCTTAGGGAAAAACTCTTCTGGTTCAAAACAGAGCTCAGGGTGGTTGGAAGGTCACAAGAGAATTTTGAGGTAAAGGAATTTCTAGTAATTTTAAACATAAATAGAGCTACAATTGCTAGAGGCCAAACGTTGAGTACTCTATATAAATATATTAACAGACAAAATGTTTTTTTTTTTAAATCTGTTTGTTTAGGAAAAGGGTAGAAGGAGTGGCCTGATTGGATTTTGATGTATGGAATGGTTATTTAAAATCATATTCTAAACACATTTTGCCTTTATACATTTTTCAATATAACTCACCGTTCTCGGGAAAATAGAAAATAAGTTTTCAATTTGTTTGGGAGAGGGGGAAGAAGTGGCCCGATTGGATTTTAATGTATTTTTCATAACACATGCATCGAAAATATGCCTTTCGATGCCTCCGTAGCGGGTCGAAAGTTGCGTTTTTGGCCCTAGGGGCGAAAGTGCGATTAGTAGGCCGAAACTGCGTTTTCGCGACGTAAACCAAAAATTTATGAATGAAACTGAACGAGTGAAGTTAGCGCAGCGCAGTGTGATTTAGCTGCGCATTGTCGATTTCCATTTTTTGTTATGTTGATTTTTTATTTCAAAGGAAAGAAATTTAAAAATTAAAATCTGTTTTGACCAACATTTCTTAGTAATAAAACGAATTTATAGAATATAGTTGTTTTGTTTCTTTTAAAAATTCACTTCTGTAATATACTATTGTCATCTCTAACACACCCTGTTGTAGTTCATTTTTGTGTCCGATGATTAGTTCGATGCGTTACAAACGGTATACTAAATCTAATATACTCCTATATGACTTATCATATAGAGTATAAAAACTTCAAATATAAATAATATAATTGTCTTTAAACCCAATTTTTTGATGCAAATTTAATCACACTTCGCAATGGCAAAAAATCCTTTTAGATGTCATTAGTTAAGGTTGTTTTAGTTCATAAATAATTGCAAAATGAGCCATGGGATGGCAGAGAAAACCTAGCAAGTCATGTCGACACGAAATTAGTAGAATTTAAAATGAATTTAATGTACGCCACATTCTCACATATTCCAAGCGTTATCATACCTTTGATATACTTAGGTATGGTGAGCGTAGTTATGGTAATAGTTGTGGAATTGAGATTCGTTTCAAATCTTTGTTAACTCATTGCAAAATAGTTTTATTTTCTACATTTGCAGGCAGATAGAGGAATCTACCACCAAATGCCATCAACAATATGAAGGCGAGAGTAGAATGATATCAGGGATTCAGAGTATTTTTGTGCATTTCAGTTTGTGTGTAAATTTTGTACAGTGTCTAGTGGAATCCGTAGTCGTCATAAAATCTGAAAATGATACTCGTCCTTTCATCCTACTATCATATTCAATTAGAATGCAATTTCGGAAGTACGCTTTAAGTACAAAATTCTGTGACGACTTTGAGGTTTTAGGTTGAAGCTCCAGTGTGCATGAGTCCTTAACACTGAGCATGCCAGCTATTCCTAATAGTAGCTTCTATATACAAATAGTCCTGCATAAAACGATGAAAATTCTGCACTTTGTTTTTATCATCAGGTCTATATCATATAGCATTTATGCTATATTTTAATTATTTTCATACTCTCAGTTTGTTTTCTACACAGGCTTGGCTTTCGCTCTTTCTTTGCCCTGCTAGAACTCACTTTATATGATAAAATAAAAAGAATATAATTACAAAAGACACACAACATTGAAATATCGATATACAGACATACAAGTAGTGCAACGGGTAATTTTGTGGTTCTTTTAAGCTTTACGAAATTTTACCATCTAACGTAAAATGAGGTAATTCGAAATTTTATACGAACTCGTACTCAGTTTTTGGCGCAGATAATTACAGGGGTTTTATCTCTTCATTGTCTAATTAGGGAAATTGTGAAAATTCACAGCCCTTTGCACCAGCATTTCGTGCACAATCATTTATTGTTGCGAAGTTTTCAATTGGTCTCTGACTTTTGTTGGTAAAATTTGCAATAAAAGTTATTATAATTGTTTGAAAGATTTTCAAGCTTTTGAGCAAATAATAAGAATTTTGCTTGAAATTAATTTTGTGGTGTCTTGATTAGCTTCAGAGGTTTTTATTTATTTTATTTTAGTATATTAAGAAAATGTATTTCTGAAAATGTATTTGTATTTCTTAATATGCAACTGTTACAGACTATTTCCTCCGGTTGTATTAAACTAAAACAGATATAAAGAAAGCGTTTTAAAAAATTGGTCATTAACTACTAGAAGCTTCGCCCCTGACCGCTTCGGGATCTAACTCCTAGCCACGGAACTGCCTGCCTTTGTGACTTCTCGGCCTCCATCCCGCACTAAACTATGCCAAAATCTCATCAAAGTTTCAAAGCACAAAAAATTCCATTAAAGGTTAAAGGATTTTATTATAACCCATCAATAATTGGCTAATCGATTCATATTCGTATTTGTTACAGGCGAATTTTTTGAATTTTTTTTTGCCATGTCGGTTAAAGGAAACGGAAAATTGGAGAATCATGACAAAATTCTGAAATTCTAATACTTTTTTTTCTACAACACATTTTGTAGAAAAAAGTGTTCAATTTGTCCAACTTGATTTTGATGTATAGATAAGTTATGTAAAATCATATTCTAAACACATATCATTTTTACACATTTTTTTATATACGATGCATAGTTTGCGAGAAAACAGGGAAAAAGTATTCCATGGGAGAGGGGGTAAGCAGTGCTCCGATTGAGTTTTGATGTATAGATGGGTTATGTAAAATCCTATTCTAAATATAATTTACCTTAATAAATTTTTCAATATGACTTACCGTTTTCGAGAAAATAGCAACAAACAAATAGAGGAGACGCGACCTTCCAAATCTTATGCAGTTTACGCAATTTTCGAGGGACTGCTGCGATTCCATGAATCCAATTTATAATAATTTCTGATAGGAAGAGAAATAAATTATTTAAAGCATCAAAATAAAAAAAAATACAAGTCATATTTTTGTACGTGCATGTCTGCACTATATGTATTGAACATTAATAATAATTTTTTGTTAGTTAATCTCCCAACATAGAGATAATATTACAAATTTCATATTTAAACTGTTAATATAGTAGTTTTATCAAATATTTACCATAGGGATAAAAAACATCCCTTTTTGTGTTCACTTAAGCTTAATAACTGAAGGACATTGCCTTAATGCGCATTGGTTTTGAAAGATGATTATAGCTTAGGTAGAAAATCCAAGAAGCTTAAAGGGATCGCTTATAGGATCAGTCACAAAAATAAAAACACAGAGATAATTTACCATTCCCGTTCTTATGTCTTTAGCTTTGCTTCATCTCATCTTATTAAAATATGAGTTAAGCTACTTTCGTTTAGAAAAAAAATAACAATAAGAAAAATAAAAGAAAACGCAAATATGAGGTAAACGTGAGATTTCGAAAAGAATGTGCGCAATTATTTTCTGTATTTATTTTCAATTTATCTAAGGAAACGAAACAGTTTAACGCTTCCATAGCGACATAGAATAACGAGCTGAAAAGAACTTTAGGCCGCTATACTATGAAACCGTGAAGGAAATGAAGCAGTATCCTGGAGTATCATACCACAGAATATACATAAAAAGGGCAAAGTTAGACATTTGGTTATATATAGATGTGTATTTTTCATAGTACATGCCATAAATGGGTTTGTGTATCTCATAGTATTAACTCCAAGTAAGTATCTATTAAAAATCTGGCACCTACATAGATAAAATTCTGTATGCAGATCTTTTTGATCTATACTTATGCGTATATTTTATAATGTATGTTTGTACTATATTCTTAAGACTATTTGCATAATATCCTGTTACAATAATATAATCCGTTTTCCTTTTCAGTTTTATTTCCCTTGTAGCTCTCTCTGGAGCTTCATATTTCCTGTCTCGTCTTCCGATAGGAAGATCCTCCGCCAGAACGACTTATTCCCAGAGTTTATGCCACACAAATAAAGCGAATATTCAAAAAGCTAGAAGAAATCGGAACACACCGAAAGGGAAAAAATCCGGAAAGCGAAAAAAAACGCATAACACAAGATATAAAAACAAAACCAACCAGAAAACTGTGAAATAGTATGAAAAAGCAACATCGTCAGGATACCAAAAGTATCAGAAGTAAAGGACCCTTTGATTTTCTCTATACTTCTACAAGAACCCGGGGATACATCCTAGTATTCTTCTAGGGACGAGAGGGCAACTTAAAAGAAATTACATTTTTCTCTGAATGCCTTTTGTTTGGAAAAGGACGAAATCCTATTATGGTATATTTAATGCAACAGCAAATAGAAAAAAAGGACCTTCACTTTGTTTCATTCCACACCGCCGTCCTTGGTTCAATTTCTCGTTTGCTTGTCCTTGATTCGTTTAGTATGGCCTGGATTTGGTTTGGTTTAAGTTTGATGGGTGCACAAGTGATACGCAACAGGAGAGAAAATCTGTGGATTCAGTTACCTGCAGATATGTTTGGCATGAAGTTCGCATGCAAACGATATTACCTTTACCTTTTCATGTTTCATGTTTGTATTGGATAAAAGACTGAGATAAAAACAAAGGAAAATTTACGATTCTCTATCAGTTTTCGTGAACTTCGTATGTTTGATAGACAGACAAGAGAATGTTGAAAAAATCTCCACCAAGCACCGAGAAATCCTGCATATGTGATTTTTTATCTGATTCGAAGTGCAAATCTCTAGAAACTGCTTCGAAGCAATGTGTCACATGTTTTTGCACAAGTTTTTCACTCAACTTTCTCTATCCACCCCCTTTCGTCCTTTATACGTTTTGATAGGAGTTTTCTTTTTGATTTCTACACGTCAACGATGAATGTTTCGCGAATGTTGTTCGCATATCGGATTTGTCGTTTCACAATCTAAAGCTTTCAACTTAAGCCCTAAATAATGAAGAGGGAAATTCAACTTTTGTCATTTAGTAGAAACTGTTTCAAGGATTGAAATTGTTGTGGAAATTGAATTATTTTTTCATAAAACGATCTATGGAAAGACTTTAATATGATTAAAACTTTTCCCGAAATTCAATTTAAGGCAAGAAAATTTTAATTAAGGGGAATTTGTGTTGAATTTATAACTTTAACTGGAGAATTAAAAAAAAAGATACTTTTTAAAACGACTTTTTCGTTTAAAAAATCCACATTAAAAATTTGTACAGTTTTGGCGCGACATAACACTAATTTGAGTCAAAAACATTCAGGGTATTCACAGTCCTCTTTTAATTTTCGGTATTCGGTGTTTTCGGTAATATTAAAAGACTGAAAATATTCACAGATTTGAGAACAGCGCTTTTATTGGATACATGACAAAATCATGAACTGCGAATTTGATTGTAAAATATGTCACATACCTTTGAATCCATGTTTGATGTATTCTTTTGAATTTCTATTGTGGCAACGGCTATCAAAATTGAAAAAATTTGCAGTTCGATGAGATAACCAGCGAGAAAATTTGACAACTAAAAACATTACTAGCGCCACCCGCGGTTGATTCTTGATACCGAATAACCGGGCCGGAAAACACGACTCAAGGCATGTCTACAATTGCCGAATCCGGTAATTCATTTTTACATGAACCAAGTGACCGTCTCGGCAAAAATCTGTTAAATTTGACTGAATTACCGAGCGGTAAAATTACTCGCAATTTAAAAGAGGACTGTGAATACCCTGATTGTGTTAAAAAAGTTTCGCACCATTTCTTGTAAGAATAATGGAATTCAACCTCCCGTCTCCCCCCTCTAATCATCCCTCTTATATAAAGCAACCTTTTTTTGGCCAACCCGTTAGAAGAAATGCGAAAATAATGTTTGCCATATTTTATCTGTTACCGTTATCGGATATCTTTTGCCGTTATCGAGGATTTATCATTAAAAATTAAAAAAAAATATTTTTGCGAATTGCTTGCAAACTAATAGTTTTACGAAAAAAACAGTGAATGGAAGAATTAAAGGTATTAAAATTTTCTACATTTTTTCCTTTCATAGTAAATTCATATCTTTTACCGTTATCGAGATATTTCAAATTTTGTACGCTAAAAAATTCATAACTTGATGTAAACTAATTTTTTAATCGTCACGAAAATTGTGCAGAAACGTAGATTTTGTATAAGAAAATCGTGTGCTGTTCACATCAGATATTTTAATTTTAATTATGCTGATCCCCAAATTCGGCCTGAATTTCATGTAAGTGTGAAATCCATCGGCCCAATTTTTAGTATAACAAAAACACACAACCTTTACCACATTTCAAAAATATCTTGTATGAGCTTTCAGGGTCTGAACAGGATTAAGCCTCGTACCTGTGCGGAGCAATTATTTTTTAAACAAGAAATTAATTACAATAAATTGTTTGCATATTATTTTAAACAAAATCATTGTGACATTAACGATCATTGTGACATTGTTTTTGCAATTGACTGAACCTTGAAGTGACATAAAACACCACCCAGGCGTTATGTTGGTCAGTAATTAATGAAATATTTCGGTTGGTAAGATTAGTAGGTAGTGCTTTTGTAAAAGAGTTAGTTTAATAAAACTTCCATGCCTTTTATTTTGTCTTCCTTGTCGGTGAGCCTTTTGTTCTTCGGTGTTGACCTTTTTTGTCATTGAAGTCTCTGATCAGCCCTTATCGCTAATTAAATTAATGAATGACTCATTAAAATAGCAGTGTAGATATTTTTTTTGATAGAACCAGCATGATGGAACATCAAGCAGTCAAGCGTCCAACTGCCAAGTAACCATCCTGGCCAGCTCGCTGTTTCATCATCGGGACTACTGGCTGATGATTCCCACTGGATCACAGGAAACGTTCATTTATGTTGTGTGAGTGGGCCAGCCGGGATAAACGAGTGTAGGAGGCACAAAGCTGAAGGTTGACTGGCAGCAGTCTCATTCTCTGGCTCTGTACCGAATATCGTCGGCTTATGCGGTTCACTGCACGTCAATTTCATTTCATTTTAGTGAAATTCAGCGGGATAGCAGCAGGACTGGGACCAGGGAGCCCGAATGGAATTACAAGAAACGGTAGAACATAATCACGAGGCCAACAAAAAGAGAATTGGTTGCCAGCAATTGTGATCGTCTTGGGAAAGACTAAACAAAACGGATGCCTTTCTATCCATCCATGAGTCCATGTGTCTAAAATTCTCCTGAATTTGTGAAGGTCAATGTTCCCTTGGCGTTTTATGTATTTCATCTATGGCCTTGTTTATTTGTTTGTTCGAATTTTGTTTACATTTCATTAATTAGCAATTAATTGTTAGGTAAAGTAATAATGGTTAAATTAATTGAAATATTTCAGATAGGCGAACAGAAGATTTTTCGCTCCTGTGGCGTTTCCGGTTATCAATCATAATAAACTTAGGACAGGATACTGAATTGTTTCTCCATAATGTTTAAAAATATAAGACTTGAAAATATTTTTCCAAATTGTAAGACGTAAATAGCCATGAAAATATTAAAATTGTATTCAATCGTTCGCCGTGAGCAATTCGGTACTTGAATCGATATGGTTTCGAGAGAAACAAAAATATTTTATTGTAGTTGACCAATTCTATATATATATATGTATATATAAGCTAAATACCACACACTCACTCACTCATCACAGTATCTTCCGAACCACTAAATCGATTGCCATGAAATTTCGTACAGAGATTCGCCTTACTTTACAGATGTTCGGGGAAAATTGGCTTTAGGAGGTTTTCGTGGTCGTTAATCACTAATCTGGTGTTAGAATTTCAAAATCGAAACAGGAGAACTGGTTCTTTGAAAACAAGCTTTTCATTCTTTAAAACAACGCCATCTCTTATTGAAAGGTTTAAACTAGTTCCAAACCTATGCTCGAACTCGAAATCTTTAAGGTTGCGAAGCTCTAATTATGAATATCACACTTTTTCCATTAAGTAAAATTCCGTCCTTTGAATAATACAATTATTGAGTGAAGCTGCAAACATTAATTTTTTTCCCCAATTTCTTTACATTCAAGGGGTTCAGATAGCAAAGTAAACTTTGTTGATTTTCTTTGTTTGATATGAAGGAAATAGAAAAAGGGCATTTTCACCGATATCTCGTATCGGATGCTTTTATAAGGACAAAAACTAAAATAAAACTTATGATAGATGAATTGCGGTAAAAGTGCTTTATGGAAGGTTTTCTTGTCAGCTTTACCATTTAGAATTTAAAATGCGATAAAGTCAAATTTCAGTTCGTTTTCATATGTAAAGTGGCAAGAAATGACAAAAACCTTAAGCTCATCATTTCTAGATAGTAGATAGTAACTGGGTGGCAATTTTTTATGGCCAAATATGGCTATTAACTATAAATTGAATTTCAAATAGTAGTATTTGATGAATGTTTGAAATTTTTAAAGGTTTAAAACAGCAAGATCTTCTCCTCATCCAGTATTTTATTCGGAGCCCCTATCATTTTTCAAGTCGATTTAAAAAACATGTGTTGCTATGATTGAATTTATTTTTGGAATGTATTAAACACTTTTCATCCCTGATTTAACTTTTAAATAAACCATAAATGTTATACCCTAACATAAAAGACGTTTTCAATTATAGAATAAAACATATTGCAGCACTTATTTGAAATTACTATTAGAATTTAAATTTTAATGATTCAAAGAATAAACCCACCCCTTCTTTACGAAAAATATAAAAAAAAATTATTCATCATTATTCCAAAACAGACACGAATTGATGTTTTGTTATGACAATAACACATCCTCAATTACCATCAGACCGATTTCGTAATCTAAAAATAATTTCGAACAAGATAGCTCCCTGAGGATTATTATTTATTTTTTCTCGAACGAGAAAAACACCCTCACTTGCTTCTCGACGGCAAGAAAATATGAGTATAGTTTAGTAAGAGTTTTAAAAGCATCCTTAAAATATACACGGGGTACAGATAGAATGTATTCCCCCAAGGATTAATTCGAGTAGGCACTCAATATTTAATCTTCGCGTCAAAATACCTACGTATAATTTCAAAAGGAAGGAATCTCAACAGACGACTCTTTATTATTATTCCAGATACTTAATTTTTTCACTTTAAGATGGATTTTTTTCATGCTCCTTAATTTTTTCCTTTATTGTGTAGACACAACAATTCAAATTGCCTTTGAGACATCTGACGTCCCATATTCTAGCTGCGAGAAGCTGCTGCTGGTACGGGGATGATCTTCAGGATGAAAATGACAACGCGAATGAGACTGACGAGGACAAACTTGTGGAAGTCGAAAAAAAACGACCACCCCACCTCTCTTTTACGTGAACCATTTCTGCGCCCTTTTGGAACGCATAACTTGGTAAGTAGGTAGGGTAGGTAAGTAACGTACGAGTATGTATATCTGAAATTAAATCACCAGGAAGATGGAAACCTTTGCCGTTGCACGTAATTGACTTTTTAAGATTCCGTCTGGTGATAAGACAAACGAATGGTAATCATAATCTCGTTCACTGATGCTACCAACCTACCAAACATACGTATCTACTTCTATACAAATATTCGGAATTGCCATGTTACAAAGCATTAACATAATGTTCCGACTAAATCACACCTGTCTGTTGATGCCGTTTTATTTGTTTTATAATATGGTTTATATCTTTTCCGTCCGCCTTGCCATATTATAACGTTTTTGTTGCTTTTGATTCTCCATTGCAAATTATACTGATTTCGAGAGCAAAGATGCCTGAAATTTTTACTGGCAGGTGCTACTACTTGTATATACAGGTAATGGTCTTCGAATTTACTTTATGACAGTATATCTGCATGCATTTGGCAGATATGTTGAGAGGATGATATGCAAAACAGGTATACGTTCAGAATTTCGGGCATATCTTACGGCATGTTGAATGTAATAATTTTTTTTGCCTAATTTTTAGGCAAGGTGTTCATGTTTTGCTTTGGCGGAACAGATGTACGTACATATTAAATTTATTATTGACATTATATATTCATATGGCCGAAGCTTCCGAACATTGGAATATTTTTTTCTTCTATATTTTGTTATCGAAACGAATCACGAAACAAATTATAAAAGCCATTGAAATTTTATAGGATTTTATTTAATATTAATTTATACCCCAAATGATTTCAGAATCTGAAAATTTTTTCAAGCAACAGTGGATGTGCTGATAATTCTGGCGATATTTGCGGAAACAAAAATATGAGTTAGGAATCGCTTAGTGCAGGCGCGCACCGCGTTGGAAAGCATATAGAATGGCATTAAAGTGACAATCTCAATTTTTGAAACGCTTAAAAATCAATATGGGACCTCTCATCAAAGTATATCTGTACTCACTTATGTAGGCATTATCTCTAATAACTAAAAACTAAAAGTAATTCGAGGGTATCTGGCATCTCCAGATCTAAAAGAGATTCAATCAGAGTTCGTCAAGCGAGTATGTAGCAAGAATAAGTAATTCGAATAAATATACGATTTTAAATAAATAATTTACGAGTTTTACTACACTTAGTTACTACTTATTTATGTCTATACAAATCTACCTCGATGCACGCTGAAATACTAGTTTTGACGGGTGCAAAAAATTTAAACTGCCACTTCAGCACCATTCTACATGCTTGCCAACGCGGTGTGCGCCTCCACTTAGATAGCAAACAAATTGAATATGATGACACATCAGAAAGAAATTTCAGAAAATTTTTCCTATGCCAAATGTTCAAATATTTAAAAAAAAATTGATTTATATAGATAATTTTGAACCCTCCTACTACTTAACTGTCTACATATTCGACGCGTCATTCTGATGAAATCCAGCGATTAGATTCTGAGGATCAAAACTTGACGTCTCCTATAAAATTTTTTTTTCGAGTTCTTCATTGTCTCCATTTAAATCTAAGTACCAGGAAGACCGAGCCATGCTCGGCGACCTCAAAATCCTACTTTTGCTGATTTTTGGGGAAAAACTAAATTCACATTATCTTTACAGAGCTTTTCCAGAGTTTTTAAATTCCCGACCTAGAAATCTAGAACTAAAACAAACGCGCGATAACAAAATTTCTTAGAAATCGGTTGAATGGTTATTGAGTAATCGCTGTCACCGATTTTTGAAACGTTGTTTTGAGACACCAGGTGAGGGTTATCGAGGGGAAGGAAAATTCAGGTTTGTAGTGGAAAAACCGAAAGCCCCTAGCGCCCTTAGTAATACTGTAAAGTTTCATTAAGATCGGACCACCCAATTCGAAGACAACAGGCGAGGGGTATCGAGGGGAGGGAACAGTCAGGTTTGTGGTGAAAAAATCGAAAGCCCTTGGCCCCCTTAGTAATACTGTAAAGTTTCATTAAGATCGGATCACCCAATTCGAAGATACCAGGCGAGGGGTATCGAGGGGAATTTTCTCATAGGTGAGACCTATCTACATCGATTCCTTGTCCCCGAAAATCCCTAACCACCAAGTTTCGTGAAAATCGTTAGGCGAGTTTTCGAGATCGTTTTTGCAGACAGACAGACAGACAGACAGACAGACAGACATTCCTCGTATTATATAGGATTTCATTGTGTTATTTAATATGGGCTATGATAGGTCTAGTTCTTAAATAAAAACAGTTTCGATTTTTTCGAAATTTCTGATAATTCAGTTGTAGTTTTGAAGCCACATCATGTCAGGTATTTCACGGTTGCCGTGGACAAGTTATAACCCTTTTAGTAGATTTTCTTTTTTGAAAATTTTACATTTTAAACAGTTTGCAGCTTTATTTTAATATTTTCTGAAATTGAAAACCTTATCATTTTAATAGACTTAGTTTCAAACAAAACACTTACAACTGATTTTTTTTTTTAAATTTCACGTGAAACATCCTTTTGATCAAACGATAGCGATTTCTGATTACACTATCGTAAACAAAACAAGCTGCAAACGACGGATATTTTCCCATTAGCGGCCATTATTGTTCATTAGGTCCACTAGCGGTGATCATTTAGTGGATAGACAGCACAAGTGCAATTTAGCCGTATCCCAGCAAACATTTTGTTTCGAATTCTGTACGAAATCGGAAGAAATGTTGGACACAACTTCCGACATGGTAACCGACGTCTGCTAGAATTCCAACGGCCATTTGTATGAAATGGTTAACACAATTTCGTTTCGAATCCGTTCCCAAATGTCGTATATACTTTTCTTTTATCTACTTCGAAATTTCGAGTCGAATTCGATATTTACTTAAGGACTTTCCTTTTCTCTTTTGCGAAAAAGATCGCACAAGTTGAATCTTCTGACTTTTTATACTCTATATGAAATATCATATAGAAGTATATTAGAGTTAATATACCGTTTGTAACGCATCAAACCAATCATCGGACACAAAAATGCGAAAGATTTTGATTTCCGCCAGTCCGTCCGTCTATCCGTGAATACTTTCGAAAGGATTGAGCTAGACACTTGAAATTTTGTGTAGTTACTCTTCTCGCAACTGGCTAGTCTAAGTTCATGAATGGGCCAAATCGGACCATTCCTTCCGCCGCCCCCATACAAACGAAACATTTTTTTACAATTTTCTCGAAAACTGTGCATCGTATCGAAAAATTTATAAAGATCAAATGTGTTTAGAATATGATTTTACATAACCGTTTTATACATCAAAATCCAATCTGACCACTCCTTTAGCCCCTCTGGAGTTCCCCTTGCTTTCCCAACCTGTAACCAAAGATTAGGTAAATTAAGATTAGAAAAGTAGAAGAAATTTTGGATAAGGAATCTTTAGCATGCCCTGCAAAGAAATTATTTTTCCTTATATTTTCCAATCGGACCACTCCTTAACCCCTCTCCTATACAATTGGATTTTTCTAAATAAACATTTTACGTTTGGGCCCTGGAAATTGTAGCTTTTCTTATGTTTTCAGGTGTTTTTTTTTCTTTCCCATCAGCCAAAGTTTCGAAATATCGGATTTTCGACATTTTCAGGATTTAGCGTTTGCTGGGATGCGTAGGTAACCGGCCGACATTACACTGAGTTTCCGTATTGCACCCGGCCACCTGCATAAATTCACAGTCTAAAGCATCCATCAGACGGTTAGCTCAATATAACATGAATGTTTGGACAGCTTTTTCAATAGTTTAATCGCTCCTATCATTCACTGATATAACTTTGTAGATAGAAACGTGTACCAAACTATCGCCAGGATATCCAGACGTAGACACACGACTAAATCACATATAAATAAATTTAAGTAAATACCCTCATATTAGTGAATGTATTTAGTTCTCGCATGTGTTGAATTTCATTTTATTTATATTTGACGGGCAAATAGACTGGAGTTCACAATAAAAAACACTTCTTCGAAAAGGGAATGGGCAATGTGTGTGCAATGCACCAAGCGCTGTCGGTCGTCAGCCCTACTAACAAATCCTATAGGCTTGCGGGATAGTTTACTGGATGAGGGGATCAAACGGCAAGGGCAGCAAGTGCAGCATGTCTGATTGTCATGTGAGGTGACAGGTGCTGCAGCCGACCACGTGTTTGTTGCCCTTTTTATTAAGCTGTGGTAGCAAATAGTAGGGAAGAGTTTCTCTTCATGAACACACGATGAACTGAAGGGATGGGAGCAAGAAAGGCAAACAGACTTTTGAGTTAAAAGCGGATTTGCCGCTTGGTTTGATATTTTGGCACACTTCACACCGAAGGCGTCGGATTTTCAATTTCAATTCACTGGGAATTGAAGTTAGTTTAGTTGTGAAGTTCAGGTGTTTGAATTGATTGCACTCATGGTAGCTTTAGCTCCCGTAATATGTTTGATTTGTAACATTTAGTGGAAAATGTTTTCAATCGGATTTAAGAAACAAAAGCTAATTATTTCAATTACTTACTGTACTTATAGAATTTAAGGTGAAAGAATCTTTAGATTCGATTGGAAAGCTAATAAAGGGGTTTAGAAAAATTCTCTGAAAAACTATCTTTTTTGAGTTTAAGGGTTGTCCAAAACATACGTCACGCGAATTTTCGGTCTTTGAAACCAATAAATTGATATTCTTGAGTTTTGTGCAGGCTTTGAAATTCGGGCGCCCACAAAGAATTTTTTTATTCGGAAATACAAGACACAAGTTCCTCCTTGCTTTCCCAACTTGTAACCAAATACAAACGAAACAGTTTTTTGCAATTTTCTCGAAAACTGTGTATCGTATCGAAAAATTTATAAATATCAAATGTGTTTAGAATATGATTTTACATAACCGTTCCATACATCCAAATCCAATCTGACCACTCATTTCCCCCTATGCAGTTCCCCCTTGCTTTCCCAACTTGTAACCAAAGATTAGGTAAATAAAGATTGGAAACATAAAAGAACTTTTGGAAATGGAATCTTTAGCCTGCCCTGTAAAAAAATATTTTTCCTTATATTTTGATGCTTAACTGTTAAAAAATCAATAAAAATGTTTGTAGGCAAAGTTAAAGTATTATCTGTTGGTATAGAATACAAGTCTTTTGGGTTATTGTGTCGATGGGGCAAACAAGAAGAATTGTATTATTCATTCGTAATAAAGCCTTCAACGAGAAGAGATCTCTTTTTTTAATTAACCGCTGTCCCTACATGTTTAAACTGCAAGCGTTACTTAATTGAGATTCATAATTCGTCGTGAGTTATTTTCATACAATTTAAAAGTTCTATGAAAAATTATGTTATTGTTTGTCTTTAGTTATCTTATCTTTTCTGTAACCTTTGTTGTATTCTAAGACCATGTTCTGAGCCCCACTTCCTCACCTTGCCCTAATGTTGCCAGTTTCTGTCAGAATTAGGCGGACTATTTCAACCAATGTGAACAGGCTTTAAAATACTTTTTTACTGCTTTTGCAACAAAAAAAAATATGTTGAAGTTTCCCAATTGACCAAATTGGTTGGAAAACCAATTGGATTTCCAATCATCTTGTACCGAAGGTACGTTTTAGGGAATTTTGACTGGAAATCCAAGATTTTTCCTGTGAAAATGGTCCTTTTTGTACCATAACGTCCATAATTCCAAATGTTCCCACAAATATTCTATAAAGAAAAATTGCGTGGTATATTTGGACACGGTACAAAAATTCCAACATTGGTCAATTGGGTTTATAGAGGTTGAAGTAGGAATGGCCTGATTGAATTTTGATGTATTTTGATTTTTTCTGGAAAA
Source organism: Chrysopilus asiliformis (assembly GCA_964034945.1). NCBI lineage: Eukaryota > Metazoa > Arthropoda > Insecta > Diptera > Rhagionidae > Chrysopilus > Chrysopilus asiliformis. The sequence goes on along the minus strand of OZ035962.1, from coordinate 91,079,960 downwards.
TTTTAGGAAAAGGATAATCACGTTATCGTTACAGGACGTACCCTTATATTTACAAGGACGAAATAGGTAAAATATTGTATTGTCGTCGGACTTACGTATGTGTGCAAAATTTGGAGTTAAGCAGTTGAGTGGAAGTGGACCAAAATTAGATTCCAAGATTTGACCCTGACAGACAAACAAACTAACAGATACGAAAATCAGCTAAATAAAAGCTTTTTAAAAAGGCTATGTATTTTTACAATTAAATCGAATATCCTATCGGTGTTTTTTTTAAATACATAATCAACAAAAATATATACTTTTTTTGGGAAAAAAACTTATTTAATTGCGACGCTATCTTGTGAGAATGTCCTTGTGTGTAAATGTGAAAATCATACATATAAATTATTTGCTAATAACCGTTAAATTTACGTTAGAAGTAAATCCCCAAAATATATTGTGGAATTAGGTGGCATCATTTTACACAACAATAAATAACATAAACTCATGAATTGTCCCTATAAAATGTTAATTTTCCACTTGCCCCAATTTTCGAAAACGATGACTATCTAACAATGTCAGAGGATTTCGCACATTCAGTTTACCATCGCCATCGCCCCCATTTTGAATGGTTGGCATATCTTCGTCTTGCATTATAGAAATAACAGCCAAGTCATATTAGTCGAAAAACAACAGTGATTGGTATCCTTAAAACCACTCAACAACATCATCTGTTATCAGAGCAGCCATAAAAAGATCGTCATTTGCAATAACACCCAAAATACCGCATCCATAAATATCCTAAAAACGAAATTATACACGCAGACACTGGCAAAACTTGAATCTTCAATATCCCTTGACTATATAGATTCAGATCAACATATACGCGTCTTTGGTATGGTGAAGAACTGTTTCACTTCTAGCTAAAGTTAAGTGGAGTTCAGTATCAGTTTTGCTACAAAAGATACATATATCCAATTGGAATCTTTTCTCTTCGCCTTAAGACATAATCAGAGGGAGAACGAAAATAAAAAAAGGACGAATATGATACAGAATAAATGTCTAGTATGGATGGGCAATCTTATATTCGTCTATTCGAAGGGATCCTTTCCGTTAAAACCAGTAAAAGTAATAAATGCAAATATAGTCAACATTTGGGGCTCTCTTTTGCTAGGAAAAAAAAACAAGAAATAGGACATATCTGTAGCAATCTATAGCTCTATTTGTGTTCTCATCGAACCTATTTCAGAATCGAGAGATTTCCAGATATAAGGACATATAACGACTACCACTAAACTAAGAGATATATATATATATATGAATAGAATACTCACATTAGTCAAGATATGTACGAAGTTGGTTAAAGTTTAAGGTCTTCTTTCGTTTGGTTATGGTTTCTGACTGGCTTCAAGGAGATATCTATATGCCATTTGTTGTTGTATAATGTTTGTATGGAAAATCCTGCATGCAATAAAAGCAGCTCTCTAAGGCCCTCTAAATTGTTAAGTCTCTGCTTATATAAACATATTAAAAAAAGATTACTCCCGGAAACTGTTTTACGAGCATTGGCAGGGAGGATTCGCTGGTCATGGCTTTTTTTCTTTGATCAATGCGCTGTGAATGTCTATTCTGTCCAGAAAAGGATATGAAACCATTGACTGACTATATGACTGAGCTCTTAAAGTACAAGGACAGCAATGGAACTGTGAATTTCGAATGACGGAAATGAAAGACCCGGCAATGAAGACAGCCTCAATGGTTATAAAATAAAAATGTGTAGAAAAGTATCTTCTTAATTTCAGTTGGTAATATTTCAAGTATAATTATACTGTATATGATATATCATATAGAAGTACATTAAATTTAGAATACCTTTTGTAACGAATCGAACCAATAAACGGACACAAAAATGAGCTACAACAGGGTGTAAAGGCCTGTGTCCACATGGAAGTTTATTTGCAGAAGTCGCTTCTAGAAGAGATTTCTGGTGTCACAACTTCTGAAAGTTCACTTGCAGTTAGTGTTTCCACGGGAAAAACTTCCAGAAGTCTCTGCTAAAAGCGACTTGTGCAAATAAACTTCCATGTGGACACAGACCTTTAGGGATGACAAAAGATTTTAATTTCCGCATGTCTGTCCGTCTGTCTGTACGTGAACACCATAGCTTTCGAAAGGATTGAGCTAAACACTTGAAATGTGGTACAGTTCGGTTTCTCGTAAATAGCTAGGCTAAGTTCTTCAACCGGCAAAATTGGACCATTCCTTCCCCCTCCCCCCGTACAAACGAAACGGTTTTTTGCAATTTTCTCGAAAACGGCGAGTCATATTGAAAAAATTATAAAAATAAAATGTGTTTAGAATGGGATTTTACATAATTTTCCATACATTAAAACTCAGTTGGACCACTGCTTCCCCCTCTCCCATACGAATGGAATATTTTTTTCTGTCTTCTCGAAAACTGTGCATTGTATCGAAAAGTTTATAGAGATAAAATGTGTTTAGAATATGATTTTATATAACCGTTCCATACATCAAAATCCAGTTGGACCATTCCTTATCCTCTCCCCGATACAAACGCAATAGTTCGGAAAAATAGAAAATTCGATTGAGCTTTCGGAGCTGTTCAGTGAATTCGTGACACTTATTTGGTTACGGTTATTGGGGGAAGGGGAAAGCGGGAAGGGAGAAGGGGGAGGGGGGAAGGGTGTTTGGTACTGTGACGGTGGTACTAAATTTCATCGAAATATTCGGGAAAAAACCTTGAATACTGTTATGCTCACCCCTTTTTGATGTCCGTTAAGGACATGTGAGCATAGATTGTGAAACCTCGAAAGATTTCTCAACCTCCGGCTAAATTCCTGAAGCAGGCACACAAGATGTTCGCTCGGCTTAGCTCAGGGTTGGGGTGGATTTTCGCCTCCAGAATCTTTGCCGGAACATGCCCTACCTGTGCCCAATTATTCAATGGTATTCATTCCTTCATCGCGCCTTTCCGCACTGTTCCCCTAATTGATTACTTTCAAATTACCATAATTCGCGAATCATTACCATAGCATTGAAGCATCGATTCACTGGCATGATGTAACGATTGAAATATTGACAGTTTAAGAAATCCTAACACACACACACACTAAACGGCTGAGAGGACGAAAAAGAAATACTAACATTAACGATATTAAAACAAACCACGCGTTTTTGCTCATATAAAGAATTACAAATCCTTTTGTTTTTATTCAAAATTTAGCGACACTATAAAAGATCCATACCAATTACTTTTGAAAGCCTAATTTTCCTGTGGCTAAATGCAACAGGCGACAATAAATGACTCAACAATTCTTATAAGTTACTATTTAATATGTTTTCTTTTAAATTATAGAACTATCATACTAAGGAGATAAACTGAACTAAAAAAAAAAAATCAATATTCGCTTCACTGGTAGAAGAATTAAAAGAATTTAATTTATTCTATTTTTCATGACTAATGATTTTTCACTAATGTAATCTATTTTACACTTGTACACAAATACACAATTTCTTTTAAAGCCTGTGAAACGAATTTTGAATGGTTTTTTTTTTGTTAGAATAAAAAAAAATTTTACCTTGAATTTTCCTTTTTATCAATTACCATGATATTTTTTTTTTTTTTGATTTTTTTTTTATGCGTCCAGCGCTGATGTGCACATCTGCTGCTGATGACCTTTTCTTGCGAATAAACTTATAAAAATTTCACGCTAAAAAAATAAGAAATTTTTGACACTTAAAGAAAAATTCTCACAATCCAAAGTTTTGAATTAAATTAGAACAGACTACACTTCCCTATTTTAGGATGACCGAGATTTCACTGGATTTCGATCTGTGACTGATGAGTAAATTTTAACTGGTCTGCCTGATGTTAATTCGGAATACGACGTCCTAGCCCCCTCGGACGAAGTTGCGATTCTCCCGGAAGGAATGTAGCTGCTAATTATGAAAGTCTTCTTTCCAAGATTTTTGGATGATGCTCCTTTTTCGCTAACTCAATGTTAGCACTAAGTGAAGCAATTTCTATTAGCTTTAGCAGTGAACGGTGGTCTTGGCGAGATGCTAATTCGACCGAGAAAATTTTGCGTTTCTTTTGCTAGTTACACTAGCAAAGAAATGAAGCGGTATAATTGATCGAAAGAGCACTGGATCAGCTGGGCACAAAATCAGTGCGAGCAACTTCGGGCGACAATAGATTTTTATGGTCAATAAAAAAAATCTGGTCGACGCTGATAATAAATGATGAAGTTGGATCGGTCTCAAAACAAGTGGGTGCTGTGTTTCACCGCGTGTCCCTAGAAAAAGAAAATCCAGATTCTTGTTCTAGATAATTCGGCCCTTTAAAGAATTCGATCGTACATTACCTCTTTTCGCTGGTTTTTAATATAAATTGAGATGAATTAAACTTATTCTCATTCAAGATTGCCCAATTACGAAAGAAAAAAAAATGTGATCGCTACTTGATCGGGATCAACGTGGTTTTTTTTGATCATTTCAACGATCTCCTCGAAAACACAGCACTCTGTTCGCCGACCAACAGGAAAAAGAAAGAGAGTTTTGAAACGCTCTATGAAGACAGTCCGATTCCCCAAATTTATCAAAATGTCCTAAAGTGATCTGGCCCACCTTTTGGGGATTAATCGGATTGAACTCACTCTTGTTTAAATTTTAGGACAAATTTTTAGAGTGCCTGATCGGCATCATTACGACAATTCGTCCTCCACAACTAAATATATTTATATAAATTATTTTTGGCCAAGATGCGTACATAACAGCACAACTACGTGAGACGAATGCATGTTGTATCAAGTAGTTGAAAAAAAAGGAAGCATCGGTAAAGAAACTACACTAACCTAAAGATAATTCAAAATCTACTTAAACGTAAATCTATAAATACCTTCAATTATAATTGAACAAATTTTGTACATTATCTGGGCGACGTACAAGTAGCTAATTTAATAAATTTAATTTAATAAATTTATCTTAAATGAAACTAAATCTACCTAAACATAAAAATGGATATTTAAAGCAACTAAATGCTGCTATATAGAACATTTTCAAAAGCTAACTAATCGTGCATTCCATTAGTTTAAACTAATAAAAAAATTCAAAGAAAATCTCGACTAAATAGAGTTTATTAAGTATCGATACCATCAGTGTTTTGCGACAACTAAACTAAAAAAAACTCAAACTTTCTATGATCTTGTATCTTTGCTGTACTCGTAGTGTACAAAAAAAAAGGACTCAATTTCATAAGTTTTGCTATTACCTTTTTAAATCCTTTGTATGGAATATACCTATTGGTTTTCCTTTCATGTCTTCTAAACCATACATATTTTTACTAACTTTCTTTGTGACCCTACATTTTAAAAACTTTTTTGACAACTTAGCGCTTATACCCTTTGTCGCGTCGCTCAATACAAAATTTCTACGATATATCACTTCACCGGGTTGGAAAGTGATTTCACGTGAGCGCAGATTGTAAACTTTAGAGCTACTTGCTGCAGCTTTTTCCAAATTCTGCTTGATTTTCTGTCGACTGATCGCAAGACGCACATCCGGAGGTATTACTTCCACATTTCCGTCGCTCAAAGATTGTAATTTTCTCAGTAGAGGATATTCACTACCGTGAGCTATCCAATTTAAACCAAAAAGGGCCTGAAATGGGGAGGTTCCTATCGACTGATGGTAAGAACTACGGATCGATGCTACAATTTTAGAAATGTTACTATCCCACTTTTTATGTTCTTTATCGATAAATGACCTAATAGCTGCAAGTAAAGTCCTGTTTACCCTCTCGGAGGCATTGGATTGCGGGGAGTAAACGGCGGTTCTTAGATGATGGACACCGTATGTCTTTAAAAAGGTTTGGAATTCAGCTGATACAAATTGACGACCGTTGTCTGTATACGCTTGTTCCGGTACACCAAATAGATTAAATACTTCGTTTTCAACGAATTTTATTATTGCTCGACTGGTAGCTTTGTAAAGTGGTTTCACCAAAACGAATTTTGTAAATTGGTCGAGTACTATGAGCATAGATGTATTTCCGTTTTGCGAGCGGGGGTATGGTCCCAAGATGTCAAGGTAAATTCTTTGCCAAGGCCTGTCTGGGATTTGAATTTTACCCGTAGTTGGCTTCATAGTATAATTCGGCGCTTTTGCCTCTTTACAGGTGGAACATGAGTTGATGTAGTCTCGGACCTCTACCGCCATATTTGGCCAAAAGAATTTTCTTCGCAACCTATCTAAAGTTTTGGCCATTCCACCATGTCCAGCTTGAGGTGGGTCATGAGCCAGAGAAATGAGAGTTCTTGTCAAACCCGCGGGAACCCACAACTTCCAATTCATATCGTCCGTATCTGAGTCACCTCGGCTAAAGTGTGTGCGTTTATAAACAAACCCGTCAGATACCTGGACATCGGGTAGTTTATTCTTATTTTCCTGGACGGATTTGATAAGATTTTGGTAGTCGATTGTTTTAAATTGGTCGGAGTTTAGGTCTACATCCACCATCAACTCCAGATCAGACGATATCTCTTCTAAGTACATCCTGGAAAGAGTATCGGGCACAATATTTAAACTGCCTTTTCGGTGCTCAATTTCGAAATCATAAGACTGAAGTTTGAGACTCCAGCGAGCCAACCTCCCTCCGAAATCCTTCTGACTCATGAGCCACTTCAAGCTGGCATGGTCAGTTATTACCTTAAAAGGCAGCGCCTCCACATAGGGGCGGAATTTTTTTATACATAAGATCGCAGCTAGACATTCCAATTCCGTGATGGAATAGTTACGCTGTGCAGCATTTAATTTCTGCGATGTAAAAGCTATTGGACGCTCATTTCCTTCGTCGTCCTTTTGGCAGAGAACTCCTCCAATACCCACTTGTGAAGCGTCGCATTGAATAATGAACTGCTTCTTATAATCAGGGTGGCATAAAACAGGTGCAGAAGTTAAGGCATGTTTAAGCTTTTCAAAGGACTTGACAGCTTCTTCTGGGAATACAAATTTTTTGGATTTTTTTAAAGTATCTGTTATTGGTGCGGAGAGTGCAGCAAAGTTTTGAATAAAGCGTCTATACCAGCCACACATGCCGAGAAATCTACGGGTCTGTTTAGCTGTTTTTGGTATAGGAAATGTTGTGATTGCTGACACTTTACCTGGATCAGTTTTAAGACAGCCGTTGCCAATTATATACCCCAGATATTTTAATTGTTTATACCCAAATTTAGATTTAGTGATGTTCACTGTTAAATTAGCTTGGCGCAATAGCTCGGATACGGTATTAAGCAATTCAATCATGAACTCAAAGGTTGGTGAGACGATCAAAAGATCATCCAGGTAAACAAACACCCATTGACGTAGACGATGTGGAATCACCTTATCCATCAAGCGGCAGAGTCGCTGCGCAGCGTTACAAAGGCCAAAAGCCATAACCTTATAGTGGTATAATGGCTTACCTGGTATTGAAAACGCTGTCAGCTCTCGTGATTTCTTTTCCAAAGGCACTTGCCAAAAAGCGTCTTTTAGGTCGACACTACAAATATATTGAGTGTCTTCCAACCGGCTAAGTAGACCTTCGATATGTGGCTGTGGATATGCGTCCTTCTTGGTAACGCTATTCAATCGACGCGAGTCTAAACACAACCTATCTTTGCCCGGTTTACGTACCAGTACTACGGGTGAAGACCACGAACTTTGACTTTCTTCGATTACGTCAAGAAGGAGCATACGGTCTAACTCTTTGTACATAAGTGCTTGAATTGCGGGAGAGACTGGATAATGTCGTTGTTTTACTGGTTCCACATCACCCACGTCAATGGTATGTTCCTCCAAATGCGTTCGGCCTAATCCTAAAGAAGTTGAGCAAGGAAATTTGGCTATTGCCTCGTCGAGCTCTAGTTTTTGCTGTGCCGTAAAAACGTGCATGTCGGACTCTTGAGGACTATGTTCTGTTGTAGTTATTTCACTGATAATATCCGGAGCTATTTGGAACGTACGCCAGAAATCGACGCCAAGATAGAGTGGAAGTGACAGACTGGGTACGATAAATAATTGCATGGCTTTGGATTGATTTTTGTAGCCAATGGTAACACAGGCTTTACCAATTAGCTTTTGCCTCTTACCATCCGCTGTCTTCACCTCTGCAGACATTTGGACATAAGGGATGTTATTGGCTTGCAAAAAATCTATCGCCCCCTTTCCGAGACAACTCAACGAAGCTCCACTGTCGAGTAAACCTTCGATTTCGTTGTGGTTTATTAAAATTTTGATAAAAGGTCTATTTTCCATTTGAGTAGTCAGACTAGTCGCTGCTATCTGCTGATGAAAGTATCGCTTGTTCTTAAAGCGTTCACGAACTTTAATTATTTTGGGTTTAAGAATAACTTCGTCTCGATCACAGAAAATTCGAGCTCTAGTGGTCTCGTAATCCTGAACACGTTGATGTAAAGATTTGGTTTTTAATTCGGGTATAATATTTCGAATGGTATCTTCCGTTTTCCTAGTGAGAATTTTAATTTGTGGGTTTGCCATTTTAGATTTTAAAGGCTCTGTATGGAAATTGGATAGTAAGTCTAATTGTTTGTTTCGGGGTTCGAAGTGCGGTGGCGAATTTCCCCCGAGGTCTTTTCGCCCCGTTTCAAGTTTTCCTGCCTACAATTAAGACATGCTCTTAATGAGACACCTTTCTTCCCACATCGGTAGCAAAAAATACCTGTTTGTGGCGATAAACAATCTCGGAATGTGTGTCCTTCGACATCACAATTCCAACAGATTATCTTACTATCCTTGGTTGTTATTGGTCGGTTACTTGGAGTTAACGCAGCTACGTCATTCTCTTCAAAATCGGGACAAGGATTGGTTTGGTATTCCAATTCATTAATTTGTTTAGGATACTGAGCTGGACTACTCCGTACTAATGCCTGATATCTTCGAGAAATAAATTGTTCTGCCTTACGACAAGATAAACGCAACTGTTCCATATCATAAATATGTTCTGAAAAAATCAACTGCGCGATCTTCTCTTTGAGGTTATTTTTCAGAATTTTGACTAATTCCCTCTCAGGTATCGGTGTTCGCATTCGACCGCGTTCATTTAAGATATGGTTCAAAAAGGTGTCAACAGATTCTGAAACACCCTGTCTTCTGTCCATAATTGACCGAAGAATATCATGATCCGAGTCAACCTTTTGAAATTGCTTTTTAAGAGCGTATTTTAACTGTTCCCAGTTTGAGTTAGGATATTGTTTTATGTGTCGCCAATACCAAAGTTCTGCTTGGCCTGACAGAAGGACATGGAAGTTCTTACAAACTTGGTCCCATGTATAATTGGAAGATTCCGTAATACGTTGTACTCGAAAAATAAAATCTTCCACAGTCATTAATCGAGATGAACCGTCATATTTTAAATTCCATTTGTCTAAACGACATTCGCGTCTATAACCCATATTAACTCTGTTGTTGGTGTCATTGAAACTGTTTGTGCCATGCGCAGAAAGGTTTTCATTAGGGACCTGGCGATAGTTTAAATTTATTTTAGGATTATTTTTCCTTGAGTTATTGCCATTACGGATATTATAAACATACTCGGGCCTGTAACGTAACTCGAAAGCTTTATCGCTATTGTGCCTCATAGCCGCTGAAGGCATCCGAACTGGATCGGGAAACGCGTATTGGTCACTTTGTATGTCTCTTAAAAGCTGTGAAGCAGCATTGGTTAAGGGAGATTTAGGACGAGACCTGGTTTCAGCTTGGGAAATTGGTGGTTCTGATCTTGGAACTGGATTTAACCGAAGTTGGGACTCAAATAATTTCATTACCGAATCTACCAGTTCTACCCTAATCGCAGACATTTCTTCTTGGACCATCTTTCTAATCTTTTTATTTTCTTCAGCTTCTTTGACTACATTATGCACCTCCGTTGTTTCAATAGTGTTACTTTCTGAATAGTCGGATAAGTTCTGTTGATTTTTATGAGGTTCGTCCGAAAAAGTCGCACCTCTGGACTCTTCGACATTCAACATTCCAGAAGCTTGTGCTGCGGCCAAATCTCCGCGAATTTCGGGTGGAGATCTAGGAAGTTGTCGACCCATGGGGAGAGCTAGATTATCTTCATCCCTTGCAGTGGCCATATCTAACAGTTTTCTTTTATAGGACCTAGTCTGCATATGCAACTCTGGTGTTCGAAAAATACCCCTTCCCCTTTTATTTATACCACGACGATATTTATGACCGGATTTAGGTATTGTTCCTGTTTCACTCATTGAGCAACAGAAAATCTTATGCCTTATAAGAAATAATTTAAAAAAAACAACCCAAAACGCAAAGATGCAAAAAAAAAAATGAATGCACAAATAAAAATAAGAGAATGCCCAAAAATTGGGAGAAATTAGTGTTTCAAACTTAGAACCTAAATATGTTCAAAAGCCAACCTTAAAAGCTAGTAAATTCACAAATTGAAAAAAATATTTTTAATTGAATTAAGCTCAAAAAAAACGTATGTTTATTCTATTTTTAAATCATATGAATCTTATATAATATTTATAAACTTAGCTCCTAAACAATATTAATACCTTTAACCAGTAAAGAATTTCAAATTGATCGGTCTAAAGAAAATCGAAATGAGAGAACTTATTAACAAGCTTTTTACTACAGAAAAAGATTGACAAGAAAATTTATCAAAATACTTATATAATCAGACGGGGAACAAATGCAAAGAAACGTGCAAAAGAAATTTCAAAAAAAAAAATCTTCATGGTGTCAAAAAATTTTTTTAATTAAACTGAAATATTAGGTGTTATTGCAAGAGATTCCAATTTGATTTTAAGTTTTGTATCATGATAGGTTTATTTGCTCAGTAACTTGTTACCACAAAATTTGGTCACGTAAGATTAGTCGTCTCTTTTTTCTTATCATTCCTTGGTATTGTATAAACTATCTTAATAGGTGAGTTTCACTAGGTGAATATTGTAAGATAATTTGGAGAACGACTAATAAAATCAATTGATTTCTGAGGGATTCATAGTTCACCCCATATAAATCTCATAAACTTACTTTTCGCAACGCAACGCGTGTATCGGCCTCGCTAATACCGGGACGTGCGACAAAGGTTCATAGAAATTATTTTTCAACTGCCAAGGTTAAGAAATTTAAATAATTACACTTAACAAACTGCAAACCACTGCGATTGCGCAAGCAGGACAGCTGCAAGAGAACTACTTGTTCCTGGCGAATACAATTGCTTACATGACCGACCTGAATCTATTTATTAACCGGACGGAAACTATAAACTACTATTGAAGTATCACATCGGATATCGTTTCACCTGCCCAACGCAACGCGGAGACTGGGTCTTGCCCGTCACCGGGACGTCCAAACTGATGTCCGAAATCATGTGACAAAAATATAAATATGAAGGCAAACTAAACAAAATTTAATTTTATGGGTGCTCAAAAAAAACACAAATTGTGGAATTTAACTTGGAAATCTCTTGTTATCGGGCCCCACGTTGGGCGCCATTTTGTTATGTTATGCTCACCCCTTTTTGATGTCCGTTAAGGACATGTGAGCATAGATTGTGAAACCTCGAAAGATTTCTCAACCTCCGGCTAAATTCCTGAAGCAGGCACACAAGATGTTCGCTCGGCTTAGCTCAGGGTTGGGGTGGATTTTCGCCTCCAGAATCTTTGCCGGAACATGCCCTACCTGTGCCCAATTATTCAATGGTATTCATTCCTTCATCGCGCCTTTCCGCACTGTTCCCCTAATTGATTACTTTCAAATTACCATAATTCGCGAATCATTACCATAGCATTGAAGCATCGATTCACTGGCATGATGTAACGATTGAAATATTGACAGTTTAAGAAATCCTAACACACACACACACACTAAACGGCTGAGAGGACGAAAAAGAAATACTAACATTAACGATATTAAAACAAACCACGCGTTTTTGCTCATATAAAGAATTACAAATCCTTTTGTTTTTATTCAAAATTTAGCGACACTATAAAAGATCCATACCAATTACTTTTGAAAGCCTAATTTTCCTGTGGCTAAATGCAACAGGCGACAATAAATGACTCAACAATTCTTATAAGTTACTATTTAATATGTTTTCTTTTAAATTATAGAACTATCATACTAAGGAGATAAACTGAACTAAAAAAAAAAAATCAATATTCGCTTCACTGGTAGAAGAATTAAAAGAATTTAATTTATTCTATTTTTCATGACTAATGATTTTTCACTAATGTAATCTATTTTACACTTGTACACAAATACACAATTTCTTTTAAAGCCTGTGAAACGAATTTTGAATGGTTTTTTTTTTGTTAGAATAAAAAAAAATTTTACCTTGAATTTTCCTTTTTATCAATTACCATGATATTTTTTTTTTTTTTTGATTTTTTTTTTATGCGTCCAGCGCTGATGTGCACATCTGCTGCTGATGACCTTTTCTTGCGAATAAACTTATAAAAATTTCACGCTAAAAAAATAAGAAATTTTTGACACTTAAAGAAAAATTCTCACAATCCAAAGTTTTGAATTAAATTAGAACAGACTACACTTCCCTATTTTAGGATGACCGAGATTTCACTGGATTTCGATCTGTGACTGATGAGTAAATTTTAACTGGTCTGCCTGATGTTAATTCGGAATACGACGTCCTAGCCCCCTCGGACGAAGTTGCGATTCTCCCGGAAGGAATGTAGCTGCTAATTATGAAAGTCTTCTTTCCAAGATTTTTGGATGATGCTCCTTTTTCGCTAACTCAATGTTAGCACTAAGTGAAGCAATTTCTATTAGCTTTAGCAGTGAACGGTGGTCTTGGCGAGATGCTAATTCGACCGAGAAAATTTTGCGTTTCTTTTGCTAGTTACACTAGCAAAGAAATGAAGCGGTATAATTGATCGAAAGAGCACTGGATCAGCTGGGCACAAAATCAGTGCGAGCAACTTCGGGCGACAATAGATTTTTATGGTCAATAAAAAAAATCTGGTCGACGCTGATAATAAATGATGAAGTTGGATCGGTCTCAAAACAAGTGGGTGCTGTGTTTCACCGCGTGTCCCTAGAAAAAGAAAATCCAGATTCTTGTTCTAGATAATTCGGCCCTTTAAAGAATTCGATCGTACATTACCTCTTTTCGCTGGTTTTTAATATAAATTGAGATGAATTAAACTTATTCTCATTCAAGATTGCCCAATTACGAAAGAAAAAAAAATGTGATCGCTACTTGATCGGGATCAACGTGGTTTTTTTTGATCATTTCAACGATCTCCTCGAAAACACAGCACTCTGTTCGCCGACCAACAGGAAAAAGAAAGAGAGTTTTGAAACGCTCTATGAAGACAGTCCGATTCCCCAAATTTATCAAAATGTCCTAAAGTGATCTGGCCCACCTTTTGGGGATTAATCGGATTGAACTCACTCTTGTTTAAATTTTAGGACAAATTTTTAGAGTGCCTGATCGGCATCATTACGACAATTCGTCCTCCACAACTAAATATATTTATATAAATTATTTTTGGCCAAGATGCGTACATAACAATACCCTCAAATAAACGTTAAGTATTTTGTGGACAGCAGGTAGCCAATGAATACAAAGTAATCAACATATATATAGAGATGCACATTGTTGGGGTTATTTTTATTTGGGTTCTTCTGTACTTCAAATAAAGATATTTTCATATCTCCACAAATGAAAGTAGTAATTTTTCGACCAGGGAACATTTAAATATCTTTGTTACTCAAGTAGACTCGTTGTGACTCAACGAGCGCCACATTATGTGAAACGGAGGCTGTAAAAAATGTTTTTTTTGTTGTCGAAATGGCATCAAAAAGGTATCCGAGCAAATTATGTTGTTGGACAGAGGATGACAACATACCACAGTGAAATTCGTCCTTTTCTGGTGTACTTATAATACATCCGGATGGTAAATGCCTTTTTTCACTTGAACATCATTGTAATCATCATCATAATCATCATTATTATTATTATTATGATCATCAGGATGAACATCACCGCTGTGGTAACATGAGAATTTCCCAATGTCGTCCTTCGCGGTTCATTCCAATGTCCTCGCCTCCTTCCAGCCAGCATATTTTCCTCATCAAGAGTCTGTCTTTTACAAAGCAAATGCTAGTCAACCGTTCGCCTTAACTAATGATAAGTTTATAGGACTAAAACGGCTTCCAGTCGAACGAATAAAAGGAAAATTATAGCAGTCTTGCCTATTTATGGTTTGGTAGGTACTTTGCTCTCACAGTACCATACAATAATGACAGAAAAAAAATGTTAAAAATGATGTCATTGTGCGTTAAAAGCATTTTGCGAAAGCGCATTTTAATGAGTGTACAAAATTATCATTATTTCCTATTTGGCATCCCTTTAAAATTCTCCAGACGGTAGACAGAAAATGGAAAGTGGATTATGAGATATTCCCGACTGGGATGACGGTAACTAAATGGTGAATATCTACTCGGGAAATTAAAGGGATGCGGGGCTAAGGTGGATATTACGTATTACTTATCATCAGCTCCGATGCAATCTACATTAATCAACAAATATACTAACAAATAGGAGACGTCTTATTTAAGTGAATATCTATAGACAGCAAGAATGTCTGCGGCATATAGTATATACTATTTAAAGATAGCACTTAAGTGCATTTTATGCATATAGATAATAGATATGTAAAATATTTGTGAAGCTATCATACTAAATGACAAGATGCATCCGGTTGCCGGGATGATTAAACTGATGTCTTCTATGTGCCCAACTCAGTTGACGTTCCAATGCACATTTATAGAAACTCAAGTCAGCTGGAAGTTCAAGTAATTTGGCTGCAATTCAGACAAATGATGGAACGACGTGTATCTATTTGTATTAGTTAAGTTATACCAGAGGTAAAATTGAAGATGATGGTAAGTAGTAAGGATTCCAACTATTTTCATCCTCTTAACGTCTCTATAGGTTATTGTTCTGTGAATATTTCGTGGTATGTTCAATGAGAACTATGCTAATGCTATACGGTTTTATGATGAAATCTCCAAGGACAATTGATAGAATGGAATTTATAAGTGAATTGTGGCTGTGTTACTGGGATTAAAAAAAACTTTAATCTAATAAGTCTAATAAGCTGAATTCATAACATCCACAATTTCTGTGCGATATTGTTCTATTTTGAGGTTTGAATATTTTTTATTAATTAAATTATGTAAATTAGAAACACATTAAATAAATAAATGCACTTATTAACACATATTATTTGCTTTCTGCACTAACTAAGAAAATTTGTACTGAATATTTTCAGCCAACATGAGTTTTTTGTTATTTTGACATGAAATCCTGTAAATTTAATGTTAAACAAAATTACGTTCAACTTATAATAAAAAAAAATTTTTCAAAACAGCTTTTGTTTTTAAAAAATCCATTAAAAAAGAAAAAAATAATTTTTGGTACTGTGTATCATAAATAAAAGCACGATAAATATTTACTTAATTTTATTTTCATGCTTTTATCTCGCTTTTGTTTCTGATACACAGTGCTACAAAAATTATTTAAAAAACCTCCAGATGATATTTTTTCCCGGAAAATTTGTGGAAAAGGATAATCACAACAAGGACGAAGTACTGAAAATGTTGCATTGTCATCGGACTTACGTGTGTGTGCAAAATTTCAAGTTAATCGGAAAAGTGGATGTGGTGTCAAAATTAGATTGCAAGATTTGACCCTGACAGACAAACAAGCGGACCAAGACGAAGGTAAGCTAAATAAAAGCTTTTAAAAACGTTTCAAATGCATATTGAACAATTTCAAATTCACAACATTTTCACGTGGTTTCTGCCACGTCTATCTATATATTATTCTATCATACTAATCATACTAATATATAGAAATGAGTTGGTGTCTGTCTGTTCCTCTTTCACGCAAAAACAATCGGTTCAGACGTTTTTGCGAAATTTAGCATGAGTATCTGTGGTAGTTCTGGTTCCAACATAGGCATAGGGAAAAGTAGCGCGAGTGGTGGGAGGAGTAACCCCCGTCGTACACTTGAGCTAAGCTATGTGAGCGAGGCTAGCTATAGTTACATAGCGTAGCTGGATTAGCTCACCTCGTTGCACACTTGAGCTAAGCTACGCGGCGATATTTTCGGTAAATATATGCATTTTTCCACTTTATCTGCAGCCATTTTTAGATATAAATTATTTAACACGATTGAAAATATTCCGCAAAAGAATTCAATTTTCACGTTTACACTTTTGCAAACACCGATTCTACACTGTATAACGCCGAAAGTGTGTATATGCGAGTGTCACCGATTCCAGCGAAGTCGTTCGCGTAGTTGAGGTCTGAACCTGAACTACGCGAGCGAGCTTAGTCCGTGTCGCCCATGACTAGGCGACGTAGTTTCATAGTTTCGCTGAAGTGTGCGGTCACCAATGCAAATTCTAAGGATTTTACTTTCAGCGAGAAACTTAGCTCACATAGTTGAGCTCGCTTAGCTCAAGTGTGCGATGGGGGTAAGGGGAGGGGTAAAGTGATTTCGAAACTTAGTTTTTGCGTTATGTTACCCTTTCGCGGGGAAACTACTGAACCGATTGGCCTGAAGTTTCGCTCCAACATAGACCATCAAAAAAAAAAAATTGAAAAAACTTAACCCGGCAACGACGGGTATGCAAGCTAGATATTTATAATTCTAAATTTTTAACCCGGACGGAACGAAGAGAGTATGTGCGTTTAGGGTGAGAGTATGTGTGTTTTTTTTTATAAGTTTTGATTCACACTAAATATTTCAGTCCTCCTTTTGGCATTCGGCTGGATATTACAGATGGAAGGGTTTAGTGTAAAAATCGAAATTCCTTTTCCTTTTATCTTTTGATCCACTGAACCGATTTTGATCGTATTTTCGATATTCGGTTGGAAATGATGAAAGAAATGTTTCAGTGTACAAGAACTTATCGTTCCCCCTTACTTTGAACCACCTGTCTTTATGCTTTTATCTACTGAACCGATTTTGATCCCGTTTTCACCATTCCGCTGAGAATAGAGAAAAGAATAATTGAGTGCCTGAAAATACGCCCTCCCCCCCAACTTTAACGCCACTATCCTTACGTCCTTTGATTCACGAAACTGATTTCAATCTTGTTTTCATGATTTTGAAAAAAGTCGCAAAAAAGCACTATTCTGTTAAAAAAATTTCTTGTTTAACAAAAGTCTTACTATTTTTTTTAAATTTTTTAAAAATAATTTATTAGTGCTGAAATTCGGAAGTGAATTCTCAGATACTCGGTTATTCACAGAACGGTTCAGAAAAAATATCAAAACTAATTTGGCTTTCCTTCTAGCCATTTAAGTATTTTAATTCTAATATTATAATAACTTCATCTTAAGATTGGAGAAAAAACTTTTCGTGGAATTTTCAAATCTGAAATTTTGTTCCCACACTATATATGACTAATTGTCATCACGTTTCCTGTAATAAAATAAGAATAAAATCCATGACAAACACGTGTCCAGTTTATGTCGCCTAATTAATCGCACACGTGGACAGTAATCCAGAAAAAATCACAAAACGGACATGTGGTGTTTATTTAGAGCGAACAATAAATTTCCGAAATTGTGACAAATTCACTGTCCCACACTGAAGTGATATTTCCCTATTTGCATCACATAACAAATTTTTTGCTTCCCATATTTGAATTACTGGAAATCTGGCATAAAACGGAAGTTATTAGTTCTTTCATTTTCGAATACAGAAAGATTGATTTTTATGTGCATTTGGTATTGATTTTTTTATGTTAATTTTTTGTTGATATCTAAACAATGGACGTAAAGATTTCTTGTCTGAAATATCCTTTTTTGATCAAAAGATATATTCACAAGAAAAATCCTTATAGTAACAAGGAACACCTAAAATTAACGTAACCCGCATTTCATTTCATCTGTAAAATTTCTGAATACATCCTGTCGCTTACATCCTTGATTCCGTTTATTTTTCTGAAGGATTTAATTCCGGTAATTGCTAGAGCAGTGCACGCCAACAGATTCTACATCATAAATTAAAATGATTCTCTTAGCATCGAATGGGAAATTTTTTTCGCCATATCGTAGGAATGCCTGTCGTTTTCGAAATCCAAGTCCAACCTTTTGCATGTCCTGGCAGCGATATATCCTTCTTTCATTGACAAAATTGTCGACGGATGGCTTTGGCACAAAATTACTATTGAAGTGTACCCTCACCGCGATGCCATCGTGTGTTTCGATGAGGAATCCTGGAACGATGCTGTGCTGAACTTTAGTAGTGCCTGGAGGATTCATGGGAGAACACTTCTGTACCCATTACCATCTCATTCCCGTCATCTTTCATTTTTTCAAATGCAATCCCTTGATAGACCCCAGTCCTATCGCATACCATTTGGCCCCATTTCAATTTTGAAGATATTCCGCACAACCTATTGCTGGCCACCAGTCGCTATCGTGCACCTTTTGTGTGTAGGACGGGCGTGAAATTTTAACTTTTCACAGGAAAATAAAATCTTTATCTGCCTTTTCTGTTTATCTGTAAGGGACCAGTATGTATTTATACATGCGTTGATAGCTATGTATCTCCTAGATGGAGATGAACAAAAATTCGACACAACCTAGAAATATCCGTGGAGCAATCGTAAAGGGATTCTTTCGGGTAAAGGCACATCACGCTGGGCCATAGGGAAGGCTCCTTTATTTCAAATTCCATACAAACATGGAACATCGATTGATGGTGTCTCTTTCCCCTCAACCATCATTTCAATAAATTGATAGGAATTGGGTGGAATAAAGTTCGAGGACGGGAGCAAATGTAGGAAGCTGTTTGCTGTATTGATGTCTATCCAGCATTGGAATGAAGCAAGGTAGCCTTGACTATACTGTGCTGATGCTTGGCTGGATTTCATCCCGGGGTAGTATTGATTTTATCCAGACTCCTTATATTCGCTGGAATGGCACAGCATATGCAGAATATGTTGATTTTCACACGAGCCTAGGATGGAAGATAATACCATTTGTCATTGTTGGGCTCACTTTGCAAATGAAGTTTTTAATCCGTCGGTCGATCGGGTCTCATTGTTCGATTGACGGTGGCATTACCCGTTTTTTCCCCGTATATTTTTTTGAATCCTGAGCTTTTTATGCTCCTTTTGAGGTTTTTTTTCGCTGTCGTATTTCAGGGCCAGGCGGACGTTCGCTGTGTGGATAATTTTTTACAGATTTAGATTTCTCGTTGTCAGGCTTGGCATGCGATGAAAATTTATATTCGTCGTTTTTATTCACAACTCAATCCACTTATCGGAATCAAAAAGGAGTTCAATTTTAATTACAACATGTATTAAGTCTGGCAGGTAAATGAAATTAAAATCTTCTTTTAATTTAGCTGAAAACTCTTAAATCGATTACATTAGTCGATTAATTTTAATCTTTTGTAGACTTTAGAATTAATAATAAAAGCCGTCAAGATGTTTTTTTTTCAAAAACCTTAATTAAAAGTATAATTTTTAAGGACGGCCAACTAAAAAAATTATGAAACAACTCTTTGTTCTTAAATAACATGTCTCTAATAGTCCATGGATCAAGGCGTTCGGTTTATTAACAAATTGAAATTAGATATAATTTTTCTTGCTAAAAAGTTGAAAAAGAGGAGAAATGTAGCAAAATTTTAAGGGCGAGGGTGGGAGATCTGCAATTGTGTGACGGGAATGTTCAAATCCACAGAAAAAAAATTTTTGATGTTTAAATGGCAACATACTCTCAAGAGTTTTACGCTTAAAAACTGAAGAAATGCTCTCAGAAAGCTCTCATAACACCGTTTAGACTCTCATAACATAATTCTTGTAATGGGCATTAAATTATTTTCCTTAGTATATTTATTATGAAATTATGATCACAGAATTTTACTCATATAGTAAATCCACTTATTACTATGGTTTACTTATTTTGAGAAGCAGAAAGCCTAGTGTTCTCAAAAAGGTTTGTTATGATACTGAAATTGAGCATTTGACCATCAAAGTAAGTAAATCCTTTTAGCACACCTATTCAAGCCCAATTCAGACAAACGATTACGATCACGATTACTATTCCGATTATGATTCCGATTCCGATTCCGATTACGATTACGATTACGATTGCGATTACGATTACGATTACGATTACGATTACGATTACGATTACGATTACGATTACGATTACGATTACGATTACGATTACGATTACGATTACGATTACGATTACGATTACGATTACGATTACGATTACGATTACGATTACGATTACGATTACGATTACGATTACGATTACGATTACGATTACGATTACGATTACGATTACGATTACGATGACGATGACGATGACGATGACGATGACGATGACGATGACGATGACGATGACGATGACGATGACGATGACGATGACGATGACGATGACGATGACGATGACGATGACGATGACGATGACGATGACGATGACGATGACGATGACGATGACGATGACGATGACGATGACGATGACGATGACGATGACGATGACGATGACGATGACGATGACGATGACGATGACGATGACGATGACGATGACGATGACGATGACGATGACGATGACGATGACGATGACGATGACGATGACGATGACGATGACGATGACGATGACGATGACGATGACGATGACGATGACGATGACGATGACGATGACGATGACGATGACGATGACGATGACGATGACGATGACGATGACGATGACGATGACGATGACGATGACGATGACGATGACGATGACGATGACGATGACGATGACGATGACGATGACGATGACGATGACGATGACGATGACGATGACGATGACGATGACGATGACGATGACGATGACGATGACGATGACGATGACGATGACGATGACGATGACGATGACGATGACGATGACGATGACGATGACGATGACGATGACGATGACGATTACGATTACGATTACGATTACGATTACGATTACGATTACGATTACGATTACGATTACGATTACGATTACGATTACGATTACGATTACGATTACGATTACGATTACGATTACGATTACGATTACGATTACGATTACGATTACGATTACGATTACGATTACGATTACGATTACGATTACGATTACGATTACGATTACGATTACGATTACGATTACGATTACGATTACGATTACGATTACGATTACGATTACGATTACGATTACGATTACGATTACGATTACGATTACGATTACGATTACGATTACGATTACGATTACGATTACGATTACGATTACGATTACGACTGAAGCTTCTCGACAAATGAGATCAAAGCTTTCAACAATAGGGACATGAAAGCTTTGATTTCATTGGTCGAGGAAGCTCAATCGAAATCGAAATCGTAATCGCAATGGTTAGTCTGAATTGGGCTTTAGAGAGACAGAAAGCTTAATATTCTCATAAAGCCTTTTTTTTTGATACTGGAACTCTTTTAGAGTTATTCTTTTATAGAAGCAGAGTTTAATGATACTTATAAGAAGACTACAATAAGAGTTCAAGTGTTGAATTACTTTTGCGTAAGAAGCATCATACTCTTGGAACTTGAGTTATGATTCTCATAGACACCGCAGGCGACAATCTTTGGCTTTCGAGGTCAATTTCTTAGTGATCAAGAAATTGCAACATAAGGTTGCATAATTCCGGGACAAAAGTTTAGTTTCCGGTACGCCGCGACAAAATTCCTAAACCATGGATTGTCCTAGCTATTCCGGGAAGTATGATCGCCCTATTTTAATGTGACAAATCCCGCAAAATGGGTGTATTCGACCGAACATGCAAAATATCTGGCTGAAAATTCTGTATTCGGTTTTTGGCCGAATATATTGTACTATTCGCTGCAACCCTACTTTAAAAAAAAACATTTAAAGACTTAATTTTTTTTTGTTGAAAATTCAATTTTTTTTTAAAAGTGTTTTTATTATTTTTTAAATGGAAACCTTTTTGGAAGTGGAACTGGAATCGGAACCGCTACTGGAACCGCGAGAGAGGAATAGTGTGTAACTAAACCATGGAACCGAACCCTTTCACAAATCAAGAGGATTTACTTCTCTATATGAAAGCTTAAGTAATTCACTTAAAAAAATGCCGAGTATCCTTACCCGGCCCTTACACGCGTCTGTAGAACTGACACAGTCGCTGACACAGACTCGTGTAAATCCACTGACTGGCAGTTCGCTAAATGTAGTTTAATTCGTTGTCAGTAATTTGACATTTGAAGTCTGTGCTACTGACAGACTTTACAGTCGCGTGTAAAGGCCGGGTTAGAATTGAATATTATGACATCTTCGAATGACTTGCTCTTTTTGCATAAAAATTTTTAGATCTAAATTTTGAATCGAATAGAAAAAGTTGACATTTTTTTGAATAAAGTAGGCACTTTTCACCACCAGAGTAGAGCGTGCTATAAATCTGTGATTCGAATTTGCTTGAATCTTTTGTTAAACAGAAATCAATTTCATCATCTTTTAGTACAAACTGCAGACCATTCCCTTATCCGCTGCATATTCACGTTTTCCCATTTTTGCTAATCTCACACAACCAAAGTCATCTCCCATAATGATTTTTGCCACTTTTTCTTCTTCCTGTTAAGTTCTCATAAATAAAATAAATACGAAGCGAGAAAAACATCCATCCATAACTCCTTTATCCTCCAGCTTTTCCAGAATTTTATTATGCATCTTGATATCCCACAGAAAAAAAAATCTCACGCCATCAACCCTGATCATAACGAACAGATTGCCACACCAGACGAGAAAATTAATTAAGTCTTCGACAACATCAGCTTGACTGCAATAATTTCTGTATTCGTTTTTTTTTCATCACAGTCCATCCGAGCCCTCAACTCCTTCTATACTTTATCCCTTGATCCTGCCTAGCCTGATTTCGATTCCTGGCGAATATTATGGACCGCATAGAAAAAGAAGCCGGAGACAAGAATTCAGTAGACAAAATGAGAAAAAAAAACTTCTTTAGAAACATCATAACGGGCAATAAAGTGATGGAAAAGCCAGAAACACATCACGTTCAATTTCATTGTCAGCTGGCACTCATGGTTTTTCTGCTTTTCCTGCGGAAATCTCCCCCGCCCCACCTCGCCCCCTTCTCCCCTTACAACCTCCTACACTTGAACTTCTGCGTTTCAGTAGTGTTGGACTGGACAGCACAGCATTCTCTCCATTTCTCATCGATTATCAGAAGATTCTCCTTTCTTCGAATTATCCTTTGATCCTTCTGTCCTGGTCAATGGTAAACACATGCCTTCATACAGCTTGGCTTTGAATTCTGGAGAAAGTGTTGGTTTCTCAATCATATAAACGGATAATATCGCGCTTTGGATATCATCGTCCATTTTCCATAGTGAATGCCGACGAGTTGGTTTGATCCTTGTGGGTGATTTCATCTTATACGGGTAACACCATAACATATATCCATATAAAATGAGACATAGATTTGCAATAATCCAGAATCGGTCACCGGATGGAAGTGGTCGGACGGAGAAGGGGTTGGTTGAGATATCAGATGCTGTATAGAAATGTGAAAATTGTTATTAGAAAATCCCCAGCGTAAATTTTTTATTCAGAGAAAGTGGAAATAGAGTTTTTTCCCTCTTTTGCCCTCGGAACCCATCAACACTCGGTTAACATGGGACTTCGTTTAGAAGACCACAGCCATTGTTGTTGGGTCAGGGGTGTCGATAGATGTGATCCTCATTCCTGTTGACAAAATCCATGATGTAGAATCTTAGTCCCTACCTACATGTGGCTGTAGTCGATTTGTTCACAGAACAGGAAGACAATTCTCAACTTTGCCAGGATTTTATGTATGTTATGTATGTGTGCCCATCAGAGATGGCGACCCGTTCTCTATTCACACCCGCATAGAAATATCCCATCCGGAATTTAGAATGGCACACACAATTGCACAAACTGTAGAAACCCCTTCCTGGCCACATGGAATCGTTCACAGAATAGATAGATGGAAAAATTCCCCAAACGGGAACCAAAGTGGTCTTTGGAGAAATTTAATTTTATTTAATGGCAGATTGTTTGATGTCCCACAAATACATCGCCAAAGGAATTTTCCAAGGTGCTTTTCGGCTTTCAAATAGCATAGCTTGATAGTGACCGTTTTAGTTTTCCTTTGTTCAATGCGGACATGATTTTACCAAAGCTATATAAATATATATAGAAATGTTAGGCATATCAAAAGTTCAATAATATTATTTTAGAGGATTTTTCATCGTCTTTTCATTGTATTTTTTTTATCTTGGTTTTTCTCTGGGTTTTCGGATAGCATTTTACATTTAAGTAGGTATATGTTTATTTACTAGGATTATGTTGAGCAAACAATATGAGTACACTGGTTAATCTGATTTGTATTTAGTAAAGTATGATAGGATTAGGGCTCAATTTGATTATTCTTTACAGTTGAAAAAATATTAAGTCCGTTGA
Organism: Chrysopilus asiliformis; assembly: GCA_964034945.1. NCBI lineage: Eukaryota > Metazoa > Arthropoda > Insecta > Diptera > Rhagionidae > Chrysopilus > Chrysopilus asiliformis. The sequence continues at coordinate 91,055,422 of OZ035962.1, read as the reverse complement.
CCCCAAAATGTTAAGCATAATTTGTAATAAAAAGTTTTGATGTTACGGTTGTAAACCCTATATTAAAATTAACGAGGTCGACTTTATCTGAACCTAATGTGAAATTGCATTTTGGAAAGCGAATATATTAAATATTACGTAGTTACCAATCTATTTTTATCATACTGCTTTTGAGGAGTGATTTTTTTTAAATGTATGAAAAAAAATTTAAAACATAAAGGGAAGTGTGGTGTATTAAAAATTAGGCCAATGAATCACAGAATTGCCTGAAATTTCCCATTTAGTTTATGACTTTATCATCAAAAGTTTAGCCCGTAGGTTCTCCAGGAAATTTGTAAATAAATTTTACGATTTTTCTAAAACTTGCTTTAAAAAAAAATTGAGAACTGTTTGTCATAGGTACATGATTTTTATGTCAAAGTGAATAAAATTGGGTCGAGTGAATGAGTGTATAAAAATCAAATCATAGCCATTATCGTCGTAAAAAGTATTATTTGTTAAAGTTTTGCTCTAAACCCCAAAATCGAAAAGATACTCATATTTTCGGAAAGATACCCATATATGAGGCTATCAGAGCGAAAGTGGCCTAACCCACATAATCGAGTTTATGAAGCTTTTCCACTTTTGTACTATTATTGACTGTAAATTTTTGGAAAAAAGATTTGTGTGGACTTTATTACTCAATGTTGAAATGGTCTTTTGTGCATCCAAGCATTTTTATCTAAAAACTCACTCGTAATATTGATTCAAACACAAAAAATTCACGATTTCGACATGTTGGGCCACTCTTGCTCTCAACGCCTCATATAATATATTCCCATTTTTACACTTTATTCGAAAATCGATATTTTTACTAATCACGAAATCACTTAAAACACTAAGCACTGCACTACATATTCTACTCATTTAAACACTATTTTTGAACACTTTTTGTGTTAATATTTAACTAAAACTGTCAAATATGCGCGAATTGCAAAGCTCATTAGGTATGTCTTTGCTTATTTCAAATATTTACCCAAGGGCGTAGGCAGAATTTTTGTCCAGGAAGAAGGCAAGTTTCGGTCTATATTTACATACCTTTCAGTAAAAAGCTTCCTCCAAATTGATTTGCCTCTAGTCAGTTTGCTGACAAAACGTTTTGTTATTTTGTCAAAGAATATTAAGAAATGTCAGCTCAAAAAAAAAGTTGTAGGTAATAAACATTCGAAGTCAAACATTTTCAAAAATTTTAAAATTTTCCACAGTATTGGAAAATTTTATAAAAAACGCTTTCCTTAACGATTACTTTTGCGATTGCGATTGCGATTGACAATTCACGATTGACCGTTTTCAAGCACACTACACGCCGTTTCGGTCTGCGATTGCGATTGAAAAAGCTATGCAGTCCCACTGCACAGTTTTTAAATCGTTTCTTCTATTATGTAATGAAACATCCCACAGAAGTAGTTTATTCTGGACTTCGTAAATCAGTTTATACTCCATATCCATTGTCCACAATTTTAATTTCTGTGGCATTTTATTATTTTTATTTATCTTTCTTCGCGGTAAATATAACTCGCCACTTACTTTGCGTAACGAAACTTAAGAAATGTCAAACTTTAATCAGCTGATTCCACCGAGCGCTATGATTGGCTGCGATTCCCAATGGAGCTACAGGGTGGGCCAGAATAGACGCAGGGGTTTGAAGTCTTTATAACTTTTTTTTTATTTTTATTTTTTTAATTTTGTTTCAGCATTTTGTTAAGAAGACTTGGGCAATTTAAAATGGACCTGTACACAATAGAACAACGAACCGGTGGGCGGTGGGCTCAATGGCTCTTTTACGAGACATGTTTGGCGGACGCATTATTTCAAAAAGAAGCGATTTCAATTGGCCTCCGCTTTCACCTGATACAACGACTCCAGATTGTTTCCTTTGGGGATATTTGAAAGAAAAGGTGTACGTCAACAAGCCAACAACCATCAGCCAATTGAAAACCAACATTCGCAGTGAAATCGAGGCCATAACACGAAAGGTTATGGAAAATGTCTTGGAAAGAGCACGGATTTGCGAAGCAGAAAATGGCCACCACTTGCGGGATATAATTTTCCATGTTTAGACCAAAAATATTCCCCATCAATCAACTACATGTATTTGAAAAAAAAAATTATAGGTTTCGCTAAAATAAAAAATTTATAAAGAATTCAAACCCCCGGGTCTGTTCTGGCCCACCCTGTATTAAAATTAGACTCAAGTCTAAACTGGCAATCGTAGCCAGCTGTGCTCTCATTGGTCGAAAAGGCCAATCGTAGCCTCAATCGCAGAAGTAATCGTTAGTGTGATACGGCTATTAGGCCCGTTTTGGATCAACTATTATTGAAAAACAAAGTTGACCTTAGCCTATTTACTTAAACCATAGAAATTCTGTGAGTTAAAGTTGAACTTAAGTTTCGGTGGTGCAAATGACCATAAGCCACTTATTTTCATGACTATTTTGTTAGATGTTAATCCTTAAATATCAATAACTTATAAGCTAAGCTTTTCGGTGACACAGCCGGAAAGTCGCTGGAAATTTGTTTCTAACTTTTGTGATGCTTTCAAAGATCCACATTTTTTCAAAAAATTCATACTACCGTACAAAATCAATTTGTTTTGGATAAGATTTCAATATCAATTTTATATAGACCGTAAATTCAAAAAACTGTAAACAAGAAAACCTGCTGTAAATAAAGGTTATTAAATATTATACAAAGAAAGGTATAATTTAATAATACAAATTTAATGAAATCACGCACAAAATAATATTAAAAATTTTTTTAATTCAATTTTATTTCTCCCAAAAAAGCCTTATAATCAAAGGGAAGAAAATCTTTTCTCTAAGTCAGTGAGCATTGATTCTTTTAAATACTTAAGCCTCTTTTTTTATCGAGAGGCAAACGGAAAATGAAGGTTTTCTTTTCTTTTCTCCTGTTGATCATAAAAGTGGATTGCTTTCATCTGGAAAACCTTTTATTCTTTTTTTTCTTAGATTTCTTGGAAAAACACAAGAAGTTGTCGCCAAATAAACAACAGATAAAAAACGGCAAAAGCAACAACTTGACAACGGAATAAAGAAAGAAAAAACAATGTAAAAAAAACAAAAAGATCAGGAAAAATGTTAAAAAATACAGGAGAAATAAAATTATAGGAAAAAGTGGGTCCACAACTATTATCTACTTGTAGATACCAAATAGCAAGTCTATATATTTGAGGAAGGAAAAATAGAAGATATAGTATGAAGGAATTATCTATTTCTGAACTTTCTTGTTTGTTCACAACTGATTTATTCCACCTATGAGGGTTTAAATGGATTTCACTTTCAGTACTTCCCCGATCGGCACATCGTTTCCCGCTGGATACTACATACATACATGATAGCTGCCCTTCAAACACTTTTGATCGAGCACTGGGGGGACAAAATATAATGAAAACACTCGCCAACAGCCAGAAAATTGCTCCCCATTGTGCGATCCAGAATTTACTCTATTATTGCTTGGCTGTGATTGACATCGAATGCTGTTGTCACAGAAGATAGAGAATGAAAAAAAAAATACTGTGAAAGCGTAGGGCAAATAAAATCCGAGTACACACACTTAAAGGGCGTTTTCTTTTATCAAGGGTGAAATACAGTCACAGCTGACCACTAACTATGCTACATACGAAAAAAAACCTTCTGTCCTACGGGCGAGAAGAAGATGAAATTCCCCATTTGTGTAAATTTCATTTTGAAACCTTTAATTCAATCCAATTCTCAATCATCTTAAAATGCCAAGGGTCCAGTCCAGTCCTGTTCGGTCCAATCTAGTAGCATTCAAAAGTGATTGCAAAATTTCCCAACTATTCCCATATGAACTTTCCCACGGATCTTTTGCACTTTGCCTGCCTTCTTACCACGTTTATTTGCTCTTTGGCTGTAGCCAAACACTCACAATGTCGATGTCATCCCATTTTAGCCTGGGAATCGTTTTCAAATGGTCCAAGACAGCATAAATGCCATTTAGAACAGGTAATTACTGACAGTCTGCCAGATCATCAATTTCGTAGTCTTCACACAGGAAGCCGTCGCATCGGTTCAGGATGGATCAAGGTGAAATTCAATAGTGTCTACTGGTAAGTCTCATGGGTGCCAGGGATGAAAAAGTATTTAAGAATTATCAATTTCGTATTTTTTTATTCTAGTAATGTTCAAAAAGGGGACATGATTGTTGTAAGTACTTCTAACGCTCACAAACTTGAATATATCGATTAAATAATAGTTCGTTATAGCCAGTTTTCTATAAAATATAACATTGATGTAAAATATTAAAGCAAATACTATCAAAAATGGCGATAGATCCATAAATTTTAGTTATGAGAACTTGTTTTAAATTTTCGATATTTATTTCGATACCTTGGAAGGACATTTTTGTTCAGTCTCAACTCACAAACATTTTTGAAAAGTTTTCTATCTTCCCGATTTTTTGATACAAAATTTCTCCGATTTTTAAGTATTTTTTTTTGATATTCCATTTTTTTTTTGAATTTTCTCATTTAAAAACAGTGATTAACCATTAGACTGCCGTGGTGGTACAGAATGGGCCCAAACACAGTCTTAGCGAGTTTACGCAAGATGTATAGATTCCAAATATATAACAAATATTCGAGACTAAAATCTATGATTTTGATGACAAAATGTCGGCAGTATAAAGGCTAATGTAGAAAATTTTCCTTAATTTTTGAGTACGATTTCAAATTTTTAGTTTTTTGAATACAGGAAAAATCGATTTAAAAAAATGTTGAAATATATATCAAGAAGAGCTAAAAAAATATCAGTTGTGGTTTTTTCAGTTGGATAAAATGGACGGCTGGAGTGCTCCGATTGAATATTGATGTATGGAAAAACTATGTGAAATTATGTTCTTAACGCATCGCTTCCGGGAATATCAAGGAGACCTTTTCACTTGAATGGTGACGGAGGAAGGAGTTGTCTGATTTAGCCCATTGTAGAAAATATCAAGTCTCTAGCTCCATTCGTTTCAAAGTTAATGTCTTTACGGGCGGAAGGACGATCAGACCGAAATAAAAATCTTGCATCAGTTTGTCGGTCTATCCATTGTACGTATCTTAAATAACTCGAGAACGCGTTGACCTAGCGACTTGAATTTTTTTGCGAACGAGTTTTACAAAAATCGTACAATAGTTTTCTATAAACTTTTTGAAAAATAACGTTAGCTATAATAGGTACGTCCCATACAATTTTGTCTTGAAAAAATACAGTATTTGAAAATTTTCTCGAAAACTAAGCAGAAATGCAGACATCGAAAATTAACTGCAGAAAATTACCTGCATTTTTTCCTTTAACTGTTTTTACGTACCTTTAACGCTTCCCGAGATTTTTTTATATACTTTTTTCCGAAACTAAATACTACGGGGAAAGATTTCGTGCTGATCTCACCTGATATTTTTTTCGGTTTAATGATTGGTAACAAAACATTGGTAACAAACGGTATACTGAATCTGGGGTATAATAAAGTAATTGGAGACATTATTCGAGATCCCATGCCTTACCAACTGCACCACTGTTTTAAATTACCATTGAAGACATACTAAAAGTTTCTGAATAACGATAATATGTACACTCAGAAAAATTGAGGCTAACTCGACGACCTACATACGGCGTAATTGGCCTCGGGCAGGCGCGCGTTCGCCTGCATGTGGGCAAGTAAAACTGTGTTGACCTGTGGTCGGAGAAATTCTGAAATTAAGCCACCAGCAGGTGAAGTAGGCCATTGGGAGCTGCACGAGTTGAGCTTAGATAGGTTAACTCTGACCGCTAGCTGGCTTACAGACACCTCTGTAAGGTCAGAGTTAACCTGACAAAAAGTTGACCTGGACATTTTTCTGAGTGTACTATAGAAGATATTTAAATATTTTTAAATTAATTTCGAAATGCTCTAAGAAATTCAAAATCTTTGAATAACATCCCGAATCCACATCATACACACTTGTACCCGTAAATATAAAAAAAATTGAATGCTCCACATTGCTTGCCCGAAAATTCTGCAGACATTTCGAACTGAATTGTAAGCGTAACGGTATGAATGGCGTATGTTCCATTACTCTCCCTAATGGAGCTATTAGTGTGCTACATGATTGCAACAAAGTGCCACTTTTAATGGCCGTGAAAAAAGGTTACCACGTTAATTCCCCGTGAGATTTTTATGGTGATGCTTATTAGAAATATTTCGTTTCACATTTATTTCACTCGATCCCATGATATTCTCATGTCTCGACAGGGTTTTCACTCTCAATTGTCATTCCTAAACTCCATATAAGTTAAAAAAGGCATTCATTTATCTAAATACGAGTAGAATTTCGTCTATGTGACTTTGGCGTGTATAAAAATAAAATACCAAGGAGCTATTCCGCCATAAATTACCACATGTGGACTCGAATGTTGTATACTTGGAATAACACAGAAGGCGACCTTTTCCAGTGTTAACGACACCCTCGCAAGGAGCCGAGTTCATAAATTTCGAGTTTAGGCCGGGGTCCATTTAAAGATCGCGTCTCGTATCTTAATTTTGAAAATGACTCAATTCCGATCCTAATTTTAATTCAAACTCTGATCTACATCGGTTTGTAGTCATGAAGCGATGCCAGCCACAATTATGGGCAATTTACAGGGCTTAGTGTCGGTTTTTGCATTTTTATGGACTATACTTACGTGAAATCTTTTATTTTTCTTGAACTTAGAAATATGCCGCTTGATTTTTGAGTGAAAAGAAAATTCCAATGTAGATATCTGATAAGGATTAGTCACGGTCTCCTTTTAAGATACTTTCCAGAATCATAAAATCGTAAAACTTACCATTGATGGGCTAGGATTCCATCCATACTGGAATACTTTATTTTATGATTTGTTTACATTATGTTTCCACTTATGTTATTTACAATATAGTCGCATGTAGTTCGAAGGACCAATTTAGTGTTTGCTGCCAAGATGCGATTAAAGCTGGATATCTGAAAGCAGAAGCCTTGAGAAAACATCCTGAACAGATGTTTGGAATTCGGTTACAATTATTAGCATAATATGTACAAGGACCAGACCCTCAGTAAGACTCTTAAACTTTTGCCAAGGGTTTGTTTTTGTTATTTTAATACAATTTTCAATGTGTCGCGGCATTTGTGCGGTGTACATCAGTAAGAGTGCATGTGGTTGCTACATATCACTTGTGAAAATTTTATTACACCAATCGTATATCGAAATATGTATAAATTTATGTTCAGACATAGATTAAACAACTGCCAATAGACAAGAGGTTTTGAATGTTCCTTTTAGACTATGATTGTTTTCTTAGGTTTTCGGGTAACGGTATTTCTACGAAGGAGTTAATTAGAATTAAAATGTCCGATGGCAGAAAATCAGTTTTTGATTTTCGTAAGTCCAAGCAAATTTTTGTGGTGAAAATAGAAAACAATAATTGCTGACTTAAAAGATATTTCAATTTAAAAATCAAACCGTCAAAAATAATATTTTTGTTAAAATCCTTTTCACACCAAAAAATGTCCATTTCTCCTCGCGCTAATTGTCTTCGACTAAAAATAGGGGGAATGCTTAATTATGGAAAAAAGGGAAACCATTATCTTGTAAATACTCTTCTAACGATTGTCTTGTAAATACTCTTTTAAAGTTCCTAGAAGATTGGTATAATAGAAATAAAATTTAAATAAAGTAAACAATTCTCATGATACTCTATATGAGAATCATATAGGAGTATACTAGATTTAGTACACCGTTTATAATGCGTCGAACCAATCGTCGGACATTAACATTAGAGCAGCTACAATTGACAGGGGCTAATGGTCAAATACTCTATATGATGACAGATAAAATGTTCATTTTAAAAAATCCATTTATATAGGAGAGGAGGAAATGAGTGGTCCGAATGGATTTTGATATATGGAACGGTTGATTAAAATCATATTCTAAACAAATTTCATCTTTATAATTTTTTCGATACGATGCACATTTTACGAGAAAACAGGAGAAAAGTATTCAATTTGTATCAGAGAAGGGGAAGGAGTGGTCCAATTGGATTTTGATGTATGGATGAGTTATGTAGAAGCCTATTCTAAAAATATTTTTCTTATATAAATTTTTCAATACCACACCCGGTTTTCGAGAAAATTGCACAAAACTGTTTCGTTTGTACGGGGGAGAGGGGAAGGAATGGTCCAATTTTGCCCGTTCAACAAATTAGCCTAGCCATTTATAAGAAACGTAACTACACAAAATTTAAAATCTGTAGCTCAGTCCTTTAGAAAGTTATGGTGTTCACGAACGAACTCCAAATTTTTGATCATCCGTAACAACCGCTATCCATAAATACGAATTTAAGCTTTTACGTTTCCGGTAGTGACATGAAATAGTGTTGTATTTGTTTCTCGCTTCCAAAGCTTCAAATAGAATTACCCCTTGACTATGACTCTGCAACACTGGTCCTTCCAAAACAAATTTTCATAGTAAATGTGTTCTTTTCCGATCACACAAGCAAAGATTAAAAAAAAAAAAAAAAATTTTTTAAAAAAAGCTTTTATTAAAAAATAATGCACTAAAAAGGAAAAAATAATTTTCTGGACGCTGTGTATCACAAATATAAAAGCTTTTAAAAAGCGAGATAAATTTTTATTTTATTGTTTTATGCTTTATCTCGCTTTTTAAAAGCTTTTATATTTGTGATACACAGCGTCCAGAAAATTATTTTTTCCTTTTTAGTGCATTATTTTTTAATAAAAGCTTTTTTTTAAAAAAATTTTTTTTATTTTTTTTATTTTGTTCTTTTTAGTCTTCGAATATGTATCCTTACATTTGAGATGTCCTTACAGACTTTTTAATGGCAGATTCGGATTTAGCGACCTCAAAAACCCCCAGAATAGATTTTTTTCCGGAAAATTTGGAGAAAAGGATAATCACGTTATACTTACAGGACCTTCAGTTATCCTTACAGACTTTTTAATGACAGATTCGGATTCAGCGACCCCAAAAACCCCCAGGATAGATTTTTTTCCGGAAAATTTGGAGAAAAGGATAATCACGTTATCCTTACAGGACCTTCCGTTATCCTTACAGACTTTTTAATGACAAATTCGGATTCAGCGACCCCAAAAACCCCCAGGATAGATTTTTTTCCGGAAAATTTGAAGAAAAGGATAATCACGTTATCCTTACAGGACCTTCCGTTATCCTTACAGACTTTTTGATGACAGATTCGAATTCAGCGACCCCAAAAACCCCCAGGATAGATTTTTTCCGGAAAATTTGGAGAAAAGGATAATCACGTTATCCTTACAGGACCTTCCGTTATCCTTACAGACTTTTTAATGACAGATTCGGATTCAGCGACCCCAAAAACCCCCAGGATAGATTTTTTTCCGGAAAATTTGGAGAAAAGGATAATCACGTTATCCTTACAGGACCTTCCGTTATCCTTACAGACTTTTTAATGACAGATTCGGATTCAGCGACCCCAAAAAACCCCAGAATGGATTTTTTTCCGGAAAATTTGGAGAAAAGGATAATTACGTTATCCTTACAGGACCTTCTCTTATCCTTACAAGGACGAAGTAGAGAAAATATTGTATTGTCATCGGACTTATATAAGTGTACAAAATTTCAAGTTAATCGGATGAGTGGAAGTGGGTCAAAATTTGATTGCAAGATTTGACCCCGACAAACAAACAAACAAACAAACAAACAAACAAACAAACAAACAAACAAGATAGCGAGCTAAATAAAAGCTTTTAAAAATAATATGAACCGGCACTTTCTGTCTCCAGTTCGCATCCGGAGCGAACCAAAAATGGAAAGTGTCGGTTTATTTATTGTGTTTTACGTTGAACGTTGAAAATTTCCCCCGCGGCGCATTTTCCTAAAGGAGGTTCACAACATTCTTATAATCCACCAACCAGAATTAAAGAAGGAGGTCGTCGATCCTTTTTATAACTCACAAGATTCAAAATATTCTTATAATCCACTAACCTGAATCAAGGAAGGGGATCGCCGATCCTTTTTGTAACTCTACATTTCATAAAAGACTGTCGCGAGAAAAAAAAATTGGGAAACCACTGCTTTACAAGATTTATGGAACTTTTTCCATAAAAATTTGGTTCTCAAGGGGTACAAATAGCTAAAAAAATTAAATGAAAATGCATTGATTTTATTCTTATTGATAATAATTTATTTTATTACTTATTTTCACTGTTTTTTTTTATTATTATTATTTTTATTTCTGTTTGTTGTTTATAAATACAAATCACAATTTCTTGTTCACAAATTTTTTTCTCATTTCCTTATTTTTTAATATCTATATTCAGTTATAAGTTTTTTTTTTGTTGTTGTTGATTCTGTGTTATTTAAATTTAAACGTTTTTAAGTGGTGTTAGTTGGTTGTATAAAATATCTGAAACATTTTTATTAATATATTAATTTTTGTATTTTTTGTATTGTATTGAAACTTTATTAGTTATGAACTGTCTTTAAAAATGCTTTTTTTTCTGTCTTTAATTGGGTTTTTTTTCTCATGTAAAATACATAAAAATAAATAAAATTTATCAAAATAATTCAGATACAAAAATTGATTCGTAGATACATTAAGTCGTTTATCTTGTATAAAAAGATTTACATAATTCGGTGAAATTGCATCATTGTTATAAATGTTTTTTTTTCCTATCGACCATTTTCAGTTTTGTTATTTTGTTAAATCGGTCTGGTCTATTGATTGTTTTTGTTTTCGTTATTACAAAAGTTTTCCACGTGGGTTTAAGTTTAAAATGTTTTTTATAGGTATGAATGTTACGCGTTTTCTTGTTTTTCCTTTTTTGAATGAATGTGAACAATATGTAGTGGTTAAGTATCATAGCTAAGTCTATTCAACATAAAAATTACATCGGTTTTTGTATTTATTTTATTTTTGGTAAAAATCATCAAAAACTGGAATATGCTTGACTACAAGTTTTTTTTTTGTAATAAAAATACTAAATTCTACATTTGCAAACCAAATAAGAAAATTATTTTCATTAAAAACAAACAAATTATAAAATATTTCTCTCTCAATTTTTTAAATTAAGTTCAAATTTTCATATTTTTTTCTTGATAAATAGTTTATGTTTTTTGTGAATATGTCTTCATAATCCTAATTCAATATTATTTAATAGTTAATATTAATTTAATATATTTTTTTTATTTACAAAATATCTACGCTAAGTCCATTTTTACCATTTTGCCCACTTCAGTGAATTTTGATCGTAATTTTCTAGCCAATTATTATTTTTTCGTTAAATGTAGAATATAAATATTTTTTTTTTGTTTGGTATGCCGTCTTTTATTTTTTTTTGTGGAATTTCAAGTTAAAATTGATGAGGTTGGAAATACCAATATTAGTTTAACCCCGTGTCCTGTGAACCGAAAACTGAATGTGACTTAATAGATTTTTAACGAACATTAGTTCTATTGAAACAATAATTTACGATGTGTTTGTTTATTTGATTTTTTTCAAGAAAACTCGAATTCAATAGCCACACAACGATCTCCCCTTCTCACCGCTTTTGGCCTATTATCCTCATTAAAACCCATCCTTACGCTAGCTTAAATCGCTGTTGTACTAAACTGATCCAATGTTGACCGAAAAATAAAATGCTGGGATGGGAAATTAACTGCGGAAAACTTGGCAAGTTTGAGGGATGAAATGGGAAATGTTCACGAAATTAATCTGTTTGATCGAGTGACCCCAATAAACTTCTAATAAGACCGAATTTTATTTTCATTAAACATGTTTACCCTCCAATTTCTCATATCCTTATCATTTTTATTCAATGCCTCATCCTTGGATCCTTTTATTCTGTTTGCGTTTCTCATTCGAGCCCAATATAAATTTTGTTTGACTTTCTATTGTTTACGTTATTTTTCTTTTATTATTCTGTTGGTCTTCTCCGTAGTTCTTTTCCCTTATTTCCTAGTCGTTTAAGCTTCATTTGTTTTCCTTGCTATATTATCCAATGCCGGCCAACTGTCATTAACTGGCAATTTCTTGGCCCTTCATCAGAAAAAAAAACTATCGGAAAGAAGGATGTTTCTTAAATTCATACTGCGAATCCTATTTTTTGAAGTTCTTTAAGGATGTGCTCTAATGTGTACACATATTAGATTGTTTAGAAAGTTCGTGTTTGTTTTTAATGAAAAATATTTCTTAGAAGCTGCTTTATATATAATTCTAAATTTACTCATATATTTTGACCGAACTCTATCTTTGGCTCTGCAGTATTTTTTCAAAGTGATGCGTTGATATGAAACTTCTCATTTTCCTTACCCCTTCAACGATATTTTCGGTTTCATCATTTCAAATCAGTTCTCTAGCCATTGAAGCTTGTCTCACCATCTTCCGTGTAAACGCCTTTTCTGCTAAACCTTAAAAGGTCACTAAAGACATTTTGAACCAGTTTTCAGCAGTTTTTTTTTAAGAAAATGTCGTTTTGACAAAAGTTTATAGAAAGCTTTTCCTACCACTCAATTTTTTGTTGTGTTTCGATACATTGGTTATAAACCACTGAGATTCAGACCGAATCGCAGCTGCACAGGACTTACTCCCAGGTGGGAGGGAGAGACAGAAATGCCGAAAATATTTAGTAGAAAGAATACTAATTTTTGCAAATGATAAACCACATTTTTTTAACGCTAAATTCGCCGAACTAGTCGAAACCAAACCCCAGGCGTCAATTATAAACTCTCCGGAGCCAGCTGCGGTTGGCGGATCCTGCAAATTATTATGTTTTCGCCTGCGGCGCATTTATTCCATGATATTTTCACCTAGAACGCATATATCTCAAAAAATTTCACCTTCAACTCATATTTTTTAGATATTTTTTACCCGAACCTTAAGTAGGAACAGCGAGAGGAAGGGGAGGGGGGTGTTGGTTTAGTCCGATTATGCTTATGAATGAAATTTTCAATCTACCTGGTTTTATTTTTCATTTTCTTGTTTGATTTCTCCGAGCTAAATATTTTCTTTGATCTGAAACGGAACATTTGGAAATCCTCATTGACTTTTCATCCACTCTAAACTGCGTCCAAATTCTTGATGGTTTGGGGAGGCTTTTCATAAAAACATGACAAATAGCTTATTCTCGCATACAAAGTACCATAAAGAAGGCAGCAAAAAAACCCTCCATCATCAGTGAGTGAAGAACGATCACAAATGTTCGGTTCCGGTCTACTAAAACCCAAAGTCGATGCTAGTCACCGCACCCTTTTCATATTTTTACCAAATTCGGGTTGAGTGGCTATTTGTATAATTTCCTCAATTTTTAACCCTTTTTTCCTCATTCAACTTGAAATAGTATTGTAACGCTAGAGCCGAAGGCATGATTCAATCATCTCCTACTTTAGGCATGCCTACCATGTCTCGAAAATGAGCTTTTAATACTGTATGGAAAGAGCCTCTAACTTAAGCCACTTAAACCAGAAAAAAAGTTAAAATGAAAAAAAGAAGAAAATCATGAAAGGGGGTTGAGATAAAATAACAAAAAAATGAAAGGGTTGATGCTTTATGGCTTATCCATAATCATTCAAAATGTAATATTTTCCCAATATGATGGTGTGATGGGATGCGGTTCATTCGATTTCGTTACGCCTTTTTCGGAAAATTGCTTCTAGTAACAAAGTATGACGACAGAGCGCCTTGCAGAACCATTTTCACAAAGAATAGTGAAAAGCTTCAATTTTTATTGTGTGTTGAAATATGTATTTTTTTTTAAAGAGATGGGAAATGTACTTGTGTTATGAGAAGGGATTTTATTGCATCACATAAAGTTGTTATTTTGTTGCAAGAAATTGCGAATAACATGATCCCAGTTTTTCACATGCCCTTTGAAAAGTTTAATACCGTTGGTAAAGGGTTTACACAAAGTTGCTTTTGCCGAGAAATATAAAAATTTGCAACAAACTAGTTAACACTGCATTTACTGTTTGGTGCACTGGAAAACACATACGTTGATAGTTTAAGTAGAAACACATAAATGGGTTGCCAATTATTGGAAAAGATGAGCAGAGTTAAAAAGTTTTCCTATTTCTTTGAGGCTCGAACAATGAAATATTAACCCTTTCATGGCAAGAATCACATACGTATCGATATGTTTAGGAAATTAAACTTTTGCCTCGTATTATTCAATTCAGGTTCATTTGCGCGTACTATTCTTAAAAAATTAAGTTGCGGTTACCGTAGAAATTCTGGGACTTGAATAATTTAAGTTGTAAATAAGTTGCTAAGTTTCGTTGGTGCAAACGGCACTTCCCAAGAAACAATTTGTAACCGTGGTTACAAAAAAACCTTCAATTTATGTTACATTTTGGTTACATTTTATACTATGTTCACACTGACGCAAAATCACGTAATTTTGCGAAATGATTTAGATCTTAAACCAAAGTGTTCACACAGAGGTTAAAGTAATTTTGTTTGACATTTCAACTACGTTAGTTCAAAAATGGATCGAGGAATTTCGTGTAGGATTACTATGAATTTTAGTAATATGATGAATAATACAATTCAAAACATCGGTGAAATATGTGCAAACAGAATTAGACACTTTATACTAAAATGAAAATTATCTGTAATGAAAATAAACAATTATTTTCCATTTCATATCGAATCGCATCAAAAACAGGTCAATTTTTTTTTCGCCCCGCGTACACTCAGAAAAATGTCCAGGTCAACTTTTTGTCAGGTTAACTCTGACCTTACAGAGGTGTCTGTAAGCCAGCTAGTGGTCAGAGTTAACCTATCTAAGGTCAACTCGTGCAGCTCCCAATGCCCTACTTCACCTGCTGGTGGTTTAATTTCAGAATTTCTCCGACCACAGGTCAACTCAGTTTTACTTGCTCACATGCAGGCGAACGCGCGCCTGCCCGAGGCCAATTACGCCGTATGTAGGTCGTCGAGTTAGCCTCCATTTTTCTGAGTGTAGGTTGTTTACTAATATATCCTCTTCGCGTGCGGAACACGGCTTATTTTTCTTATATTTCCGTTTTTCCAATGCAGCACAAATGTCAAAACTTCTCAAAACTGATGTACTGAAGAGAGCTGAATAAGTGATGCAGGCTTGATTTCGTTCCTAATTTTGTGGAAAATGTACTGGAAATTTCGTGATTTCGAGCAAAATTTCGTTCAAAATTACGAAAATCTTCAAAATTGCGTAATTTTGCGTCGGTGTGAACATAGTATTAGATGGTTTCCGAATAAACCTGCCAAAAATGATTATTTTGAAACCAGCTTCTAAATGGTGGTTTCTGAAACGTTTCTGAAAGGTTACAAAAACCAAATGTGAAACTTTTGAGTTTTGTTATCATGGTTTCAAATACGTTTCTTAACCGGAATGTAACAAATTGTTACTTGGGTTAGTGATATAATTTTTTAACCACTAAAAAAGGATCACTAAATACGCACAGTCTTCTTCGGCTGGAGATTGCTATGAGTTATATTATATTATTCTTTCACCTGCGGCGGATTTTTTAACAAATTTCATGTTTTTCTTTTTCAGCCACATCTGGTTCCCGGTCGTACCCTGCACGGTAAAAAATCTTGGAGTATTTTTCAATCCAAAAATTGTATTGGACGAAATTTCAATACAATTTCGATTGGAATTCAATAAATGCAAATTATTACAAATATTCTAATATTTTTTTAGATTAGATTTCAATTACTTTTTATTGTATATCAAATTACCGAAAGTATTCATTTAGTTATTAACTGACAGTAAAGTTCAAGTGAGATAGAAACCATTCATGTTTAGACTCACTTTGTTAATTTACTTTGGTGGCCGTATGGGTTGGCGAGTGGACTTCAAACCTAGGGATCTCGGGTTCGAATCGCGGTGTGAGCAGGAGTTTTTCAACATTTAATAATACGTAAGAAAATATTTATAATTTATAAATGCTGTAAAAAGTAAAAAACACTACTGGGATATTGGTAAAAAACCTACTATTACTATCATAAAACCATGAAAAATGAAGATTTTATTTTGCCCATTTTGTTACAAAATTTTGTTGGAATTCACGCTGATTTTTGTGTGAATTCACGCTCTATTTTCCAGTCACACTTAATTAATGTAGGAAACTATTGATTCCTTCATTTAATGTAGTGAAATCCAACAGAATTTGCATTTTTTGCAACAGAAATTGCAATTTGCATTTGATAAATTTAATACATTTTTGGAATTTAATTCAATCTAAAGAAGATTAGAAAAAAAATTTCAATCCAACGAGTGGATTGAAATCTAATCATGTTTTGGAGTGGACCTATATGTAATCCAATTTTGATTGGAATTCACTCCAAGATTTTTTACCGTGTGCCCAATGTCTTTGGCCAAATATCACGGTATCGTACCGATGTCTCCAATTTCAAACCCCATTTCGCGTCGCGCCCTGGTCAACGCCATATTACTATTTCAGGTTGTGTCTTCACCGACAGCTTGTTGATAACAGTGTAAAATATTTGCCGAGCTGGGTCACTTTACTCATCTATAGTTAGAAGGCGCATCAATCTCAAAAAAACTTCGTCTGCGGCGCATTTGTCCATTATTGCTTATTGCTTGAACAATTTCAGTTGTGTTTTTAAGGAACATAAAAATGCAGGAATTTCTCCAGTATTGCTTCAACAATTTCAGTGTTTATTAAGGAACATAAAAATATTTGCGTTTAAAATTGCATAGATTTGAATTTAAATTTTCGCCTGTGGCGCAAATTTATTGATTGTTTGTGTTCGGATTTGATTGCTTGATTTTTGGTCTGTCATGTTTTGTGCTTTAGATGAAAACTCGATTTTCCAATGTCTGGCATACTACCAGAAGCCAAGATCATCTCTGAAAAGCACGACCAAATCAGTTTTTTTTTAAATATTTGAGAGACTACACTAAATTCCTACAGAAAGTTAAACCAGTAATGCAATATGCTTCGCCGTGGAGGGTTGAAGAAAACTTTTTTGTTCGCAAGTTAATTATCAGAGTTTTCAGAATTAATAAAAGAAACTTTTCAACTCAAACTTTTGATATTTTATATTCACGAATAGGAGTAATAATTGCGATTCGCCTATAACCGTATCAATGCAAATTACACAAAACAAAAAGTTGCACTACAAATATTGTAATTTCCACCTCATCAAATAAATACAGGTTCAGAGATAAAACTTCCTTAATTATCAAATAATAAATATATAATATATGTAGATGCATAAGACGACTAAATTTTGGACGTATTTAAAAGGTCGAAAGAATTTTATTTCATTCAATGTTGTCAATAAATAATAATAATAATTATAATTCCCATTATTTTATAATTATTAACTTCAGTCTATGATATATTCATATTATTTACTTAAATAGTCAATTGCAATTCATTCACTCACACAAACATAAAATTTTTTTAAGAAGAAAATTACTCCTGATTTTTCCCCTCAATCTTTAATATATATATTATTTATATTTTTATAAATTATGTTTAAGAAGTTAATTTACGAGAATTCTTGTGTGAATGTTACATTTTGATTTAATTCTTATTTCCGGGAAGAAATATTTACAATGAAATTTTAAAAAATATATCATTAAAAATGAACTTAAATCTAAATATATTATTTTTCTTTAATATTTGAAATTATTTACTTATGCATTATTGGATTTTTCCGCAATATCTTAAGAACCCATCTTATACTTTTTTAAAGAATTTCGTTTTATTGTATTATTTATTTACAAATGAGTTATTTTTTATGTTTTTTCTCTTTACAGTGTTTTTTTTTGTGGAAAATTGTGGAATTCATTTGCCCTACATCATGTTTTTTTTTGTATTATTAAATTGAATATTTTTAAAAGTATTTTTGAGAAATCAAAAAAAAAACTATAAAACTGATTGAATCGTTGTTTAGTCTCTGATATCAAATTTTTTTAAAATAATTTCACTATTTAGGAAAAAACAATTTTTTTTATGAATTAAATTTAAAAAACTTCATTTCATTTGATTTTAACTTTCGAACAATGATGTAGGGAACTTTATGATGAAAATTTCAAATCTTTAAACGTTGATTACATTCGGTAACAATTTTTCAAGAATATTTTATCTATATTTATGTATATTTCTATATACTTTGTTTACAATATTTTTTTTTGGTGTGTATGTTTTTTTTCTATTTATATGCTATAATTTTCTTGTTTTTTTTTTTAAATTTATATATTTTAATATTAGGAACCGAAAACATTTTACTCAGAAAATTACTATAGTCTATTACTTACTTAAGTAGATTTTCTTTGTTTACTTTTCTGTGCATTGTTTACCTGTAGTTTATTGCTTATTGCTTCGATTGGATTCCGTTCTGTAAGAAAAAAAAAATTAAAAAATTTGAATAAAAATCTTTTTTTTTGTTTTTGAAAAGCTTTATTTAAAAAAATGTGATGGATTTTACTTCTGTAATACGATCATCCATTTCATTTTTTTCGTCCAAAGTACAAATAAAGGGTCTTTCAACAAGGACATAACAATTTTGTATTTTAATAAAAACGAACCCTAAAACTTTTTTTATGATCTGGCAATGCTAAAACGTCAGTCAAGGTTCACATTTTTTTATTTTCAAGGTTTTTTTTAGGTTTACATGCCACACAGCTGGTCAAACAATTGATCTATGGAAGGAGAAGTTCGGTAATCGTGTAATCTCGAGAAATGGTCCGGTCGAATGGCCACATCGCTCATGCGATTTAACGCCGTTGGATTTCTTTTTATGGGGTTATGTTAAGTCGTTGGTTTATGCCAACAAGCCAACAACGTTAGAGGAGCTCAGGAACAATATCGAACGCGAAATTGCCAACGTTCCGGCCGATATGTGTGGAAGAGTGGTGGGAAAATTGGCTCCAAAGAATCAATCAGCAAACGTGCTCGCGGTGGCCATATGAACGACATCGAAATTCATACTTAAATGTAACATGTCCAATACACCTGGAATAAATTTCAGCCCGATATCTCAATTATTCTGTTTTATTTAAATACAAAATTTTTATGTCCTTGTTGAAAGACCCGATATATCAATCGGTGAAATTTTTTTCTACATTTTCAACAGTTTAGGGTAACGGACCCAGTAATTGACAGTATAAGGAACTTTTAAATATTTGTTGTACGAATTTTATATGGGCAGAAAGGGATGTCAATTATAAGAACATTAGTTAAAAACTGACATTACCCTCTCCAATCATTAAAAGGTACAGAGCATCCACCTTTATTTCAGGGAAGGAACCATTAAACTCCCATAATCGGAAATTTCAATAAGAAATTCATATTTGTGCATTCGAACTGGACGAAATGGGTAAACTTTAGAAATAACTGTAAGAATAATGGAACTTTCATATAGAAAACTTGTTCGAATTGTATTCATTAGTGTCAATTACCGGGTCCATCACCCTACATTTTTATGGCAATATAAATAACTTGTATTTTAAGTATTTAGACTGAGTAAAAATGCTTATATCCAACCCACTG
The DNA here is from genome assembly GCA_964034945.1 of Chrysopilus asiliformis. Classification (NCBI taxonomy): domain Eukaryota; kingdom Metazoa; phylum Arthropoda; class Insecta; order Diptera; family Rhagionidae; genus Chrysopilus; species Chrysopilus asiliformis. The sequence goes on along the minus strand of OZ035962.1, from coordinate 91,035,860 downwards.
TTCGCGGGTAAAAACTGGATAAAAATATTTTAAACAGAGCATTAAGCCCACAGGTTGTTTCAAAATTTTCATGTGGGATCATTTAACGGATTTTGATTATTTGATATTTAGGCTGTCCTCAAAATACGCCATTTCAACAACCCTTTCTGCATTCCGAGACCCCCTGTCTACTTCAGAACCGTTTTCGGAGATTTTTCGTATCGTATATATTGTTCCCATCACGCTACCACATACCCCTCGCTTTTTCTCCAGATAATATGACGCATTTTATGGACAATCCCTTTAAAAGAAAAATCTTGCCAATCAACATTTTGCGTTCACATTTAGTGTTAAAAAAATCAAACCAACCTTAAAACCGAACGACTCTGCATGGGATTCCTGTGGAGATCCTCCGCTCTGATATCCTGGACTCGGAGACTCAGCATTTTCTGGCACCGGTGTAATATTCGCATAATTCACAGAACACGATAGCAGTCCTCGTAGTTGTGATGGTGGATTATGTTGTAACTTCATGCTATCTCCGCTTTGGGTCAACGAGAGTAGGGATCGGTCGATATTTTGGTATTCTTTTCCAGAACGTGGCCGTAACGTTGAAGTTGCCTGTCGCAAAAGTCTGGAAATAGAAAGAACAAAATTAGTTTTATTTTTATTAGAATTTTTGGAATCGAATAGATTCAGGATTAAATATTTTTTTGAAATGAAATTTTCGTGGCTCACCTTAAATTTTCAGGAGCATCGGAAGAACTATGACTAGATAAGGATAAGGTTTCAATGTAATCTGACATATCGGATGTTCCGCTGCTGGTGCTCCTTGAGTCGACGTAGGGAGGTCCGGCCATCGAAACTCCTTCACATGGACTGGCGAAACCACGACCCTTGGGAGGACAAATAGGGACCTCCGCCTCAGCCGATGTGCTTTTGCCTGGCAGCTCGAGTTTTTGAAATTGAAAGGATATCTCGCGGAGTGGATCGAAGGACTTCGATCGTCTTGGCAGTGTCGCATGAATACACGTGGAGATCGGTTGAACATTTCGCTGGTGCCTGCGCGCAGACATGGCCGTCGTCAGAGGAAGCTCGAATTCATGGAAGTCCCCAACACGATGCCGGAGAGATCCCGTCGACACTCCAGAATCATTCGAGCTGGAGGAATCGCGATTCTGCGCTTTGCACGGAACACTCGCCGATCGCCGAATGTGAACAGATTGTGACTGAGAGTTTTGGCTTTGTGACGTTGACGTCACGGAAGTTTCGTCTTCGGTCTCGGCAGGCTTATCACTGAACACCACGTCAGCGCAGGTTTCCATTTCCTGGTGTAGACACGGTGACGATGATCGTCTGCCATTGATCTGATTGAGTGAAGACTTGCGCAGAGTTTCGGAGCTGTCGAATTCCTCGGCATCTTCCAGGAATCTGGAAGAATCCGCTGATGACGAACGTTTCCTGGCAGCCAGCCGCTTGTCCAATGGTGGTAGCAGATCGCTGTGGTCCATAAGCTGTTTGCGGTTATAGGGACTACTGCCGGTTCGATGCAGAAGCATCATAGCACTACCTGGAATTCGATTCTGTTCGTTCCGTTTGCGACTCCTGTCCACCGTTGGACCGCATAGACTGGGATTACTGGCTGATTTCTCACCCATTATTCGCTTAAGCAGGTCACTTTTGGTGGGCAGGGGTGGTGCAGAGCCCGCTCCTTGATTGGGTGCCGCCGGCGACATCGGTAGATATCCAGGAAAGTTCTTACTCGATTCGCTCTTTTCCGTGTCTAGCGTGAGGTATTCTTTCTGCGGATGCTGTTCCTGTTGATCCTGTTGCGGGTCCATCAAAATCGCACTGTCCCCACCTTTCTCGGATTTGGCTTCTGGTGTTTTGGCACTTACATGTCCGCATTTGTGGCAGAAATTCTGGTCTTCTCGAGCCCTCAGCTCCTCGATTTCCTGCGCCGTAATTCCAGCCCGCTGAAGTACCTCCTTGGAATTCTCATAGTTCTCCAGCGATTGAGCAAAATCTAAGTTGGTATAATTGGCTGAGCAGGATTCAGTCTTAGTCTCTGTTACATCACCATCTCTTTGGTCGGGCAGTACGTGACTTGGATCTAGATTAATATAGTTGGACGAACTTGTCTCGGAGTCATTGTCTTCCTTTGAATGCGAACAATCGCAAGATTTCTCCGGTCTACGTCGATTGGTTTTCTTTGAGAAATCAACAGTTGCATAAATTGCAAGCTCTCCACTTGGCTGCATTACAGGCATCTTTCCCTCCCCGCTCAGCTTAACCCGATTGATTGGCACTCCAGTATTTTCGATTCCGTTCCCTCGTCTACAGTACGGCAGTGAAATCCAGTTGTCAGCCCATGACATAACCCGATTGCAAGCGCAATCATTTCTGGCAACATCAGTACCCAAACCTGCACCACCATTTCGCTTCACAGTATCCGAAGCGGAATTTCCCACCAGGCATCCGCACATTTTCCCAACCTGTGCCGGGGTGTCGTAGTTCCCGTACTTATCGGGCGCGTTCATTTGATTGCTATTCAGATCCTCAGACAGGTACTCTTGTATATTTTTCGGGGTGTCATAGTTTTCGGCTCCAATACCGCCTTCCACTTGGATGGGTGTTTTCGGGATATCGTAATTCTCATACGGTCCAATATTTGTCGGCTGTGTGGTAATGCAGGATACGTGCGAATGCAGTGGATTCACGATTGGCAAAGGCATCGGAGGCTTCGTCGTACTCTTGTTGGATTTCAGGGTGGAGGTGCGGTGCTGGTGTTGCGGAGGACAGCATTGGCAGGGTGTCGTTGCGGGTCTTTGGTGGTTTGTGCAGCGATGCATCATTGGAATGGATTCGTAACAGGAATCAGCATACGAGGATGTTGTAATGGTCGTCATTCGTGGTACAGAATACTCTGATCCGCCACTACTTCCATAGCCACCACTACTGCCGTGTGATGAACATATCGACATCCTGTCGACCCCTCCAGTGATTGTTTTCACACTGAGATTAGTTTGGTTATTCTGCTCCGTCAGAATCGTCCAAAGCGGTGGCTGACTAGCGCCCGGGGTCGCATTACCTGTCGCCGTCGAACTTCTCGACATGGAAGGCGCTCCTAATTTTGATATGCAGCTCATACATCGTTCTAAATTCGCTGTTGCATTTCTAAGGGGGAAAACAAGATATTTCATGTAAAAATGTAAATTTCTGTAAAACTTTCTACAATTCTAGCTTTAATAAATATTTATATTCTATTAATAAGCAATGCAAATGACTTTCAACTTACTTTGGGAAAATGTCACCATCATTAAAACTATCATGACATTCGGACACAGATGCTGTGTCCCCACAACCATAGTCAATATCCCTGGATTCCTGTGATGGCCAATATGGTGTCCGGGAACCGCACGTACACGAAGAATCGTCTATGTGGCACGAGAAGCTATCATCACCGTCCAATGGCCGTGGTGAAACTATTTTTCTAGGACTATCTATAGCTAAATCACAGCAAAAGATATACATATGTTAAATATCTGTATATAGATTTATATGCATGGAAAACAATTTTCTTAAAGTTTAGCTAAGAATCGATTAAGATAGATAGTATAAAAGGTAATTACTTGCTAATTTCCTTGCCACCTGTCGTTTCTTCGTTGCCAGTTTGGCCTGTGAAGCGAGTTTAAGTGTTTGAGTTATCTCATCGCCCTGGTCAGTTACGAATACGTAGAGGCCTTCACCTTTGCCACACCTTGAGCCACCCTCGAAACAAAATCGATTATCGACAACACCGTAGCGTCTGCAATAAAATTTAACAGGACAACAAAGAAGGGTTAGAACACTTCAATTAATTTTGTCATCCTTCCGCTGGGTATTAAACCCCAGCTGGCCAGTCAATGGCCTTTTAATATGTGGCTATGTGTGTGTGTGTGAGAGAGAGTGTGTTTATTTTGTGGTCATGAATCAAAAATTGATTTATATGGAAAATTCATATGTTTTCTTCTACATTTAACATAAGTGGAGTATAATTTACAAACCTGAGGTAAGCAATATCCCAGAGACCGGCTAATTTCGGTGGCACACCTGTTGTCAGACAGAATCTATGGTCTTGAATATGCATACGGGCCGGCCCGGTTTGCATTTTTGATTTTGATGGTGCTGACGACACCAGCACCAGGTACTGAATGTCATCTCCGAGATGATTTGATATTTTTACCTGTAAATTCAATATTTTAGTAAGTGCTCAAAAATAATAGAAGTAAGCGCTCAAATATAAAATATAAAAGAAGTTTTAATCCCTGAAACACATTATGGATATTCATAGAATCAAATAAGTTAACCGATTGCGTATCCGAGTATTTTTATGCAGGGTGTTTCATGAATACCCCTTTCAAATAATTTGTGTAAATCGATCACCTATTCGGCTGTCTACTGTTAGCAGCCACTTTAAAAGTTGAAAATGCCGAGAATCAGTCACAAATTAAAATTAATGAAAATGTGGAAACAAATGGCACGAAAAAAGTTCTTATTACTGCAGCTGAATTTCACAATTTTTCGTAATTTCCATATTTGACACAATTTTTCGTAATTTCCATATTTGACAATCTCGTAAATTTACGTAAGTTTACGAGTTCATTTGAACACAAAAATCGTCTCGTAAACTTACAAGGGTTGCGTTAAATACTTTCCATATAAATTTTGACAATCCACGGTAGGTAAAACTTCGTTTTTTATGAGTCATTGACAACATTACATGAATACCCTAACTATTTATATATTAGAATGCAAAAAAAAAAAGATTTCGCCAGCATTTCAATAAAAAAAAATGTTAAAAAAAAATTTTAATGGAAAATATTTTCACGGTTAAGAAAAATTTCAGAAAATTCGAGGACAAACTGTTTTCCCATTGATAAATTTTTTTAAATAGTACTTCTGAGAGACCAATATAAGCAGTCCTTAAGGGTTCTCAAGCACAAAGTGACCTATAGTTTCTAGCAGGACATGGATTTCCAGGTTTTTGCCAGAACTAGTTACGCCAAAAATTCATGAAAATTTTGTGCAAAAATCATAAATTCATCAAAAAAAAACTCTTTCTCGAAATTGTCTTTGCCGTGAAAAGTTGGTAATGCTTTTTTTCCTGTGCTATGGAAAACGATGTAGGATTTTTATCCTATATTTGGTTTATTCCATAAAAATCGTGTATCTACGATAAACCACGTGCGAAACACATTCTTTTAAAATAAGTAAACTTTGGGAAAATCTAAAATTCATTTAAAAAATTGTCCCCGAAAACCTTCGGTCTAGAATGAATTAGTTTAAGTGGTAGAACTAAACAGCAATCTGTCTGATCGAATTAACTCGAGCAGTAAAAAAAACCTTCATGTATAAGAATATTGATATTTTTATTTTATTGTATTTATTGATATTTTTAAAATTCTTTTGCACAAATTGGATTTTGAAAAACATTAATTTGTCCTGTTTTCTTGCACAAAATCAATATTTTGATATTTTTGTTTATTTGAAAAGTCATATAAAATCATTTGAGATTGACAGTGAATTCACGATTAAAAACGTTAGCATATTGGCAAATCATTCCTTCCAGTGTGACAGATATCTTCGTATGTAAACCAACAAATTGACAGGATAACATAACACTGTTAAAATAATACATATCTGTTAAAGTCGTATACTGACCTGCCATTGCATTAATCTCTCCCTGGTGTCGAACGCTAGGACAACAATTACATCCTGACAAATGATCGCAATCGTATTGGATTCCTTGTCCAATGTAAATCCAGTTTCGACACCGAGAAAATGTTGTAATGATAGCGATGCCTTCGTCTGTCCTTGCTTATATCGATCCTTTGAATCTCTGTAGAGCTGTAGATGAAGACAATCTGTGCATGGATTTCAAGTGGTCGTTAGATGTTCCCCAGGGACGTTCCAGAAAATCATATAAAGAGAAAAGACATTTCGGGGGTTAGTTATTTTCTTTTATTAGGGCTGTTTGCTTGATATATTTTCAACTTAGAGAGCATGTGTTAGACTTGTTAGTATAGGAAATTACAACTTCTGTTCTACTTTTTCGTATTTGGACCAGAATTCGGCGTATATTCCTAACATACTCGTATAAATATATTGGCAACGAAACAGAAAAAGGGAAAACCCAACATGCCCGGAAGGTGTTTGCTTCCGGTTAGGAATATCGGTTAAAGGGTGTGCAAAGTATTTTTTTTTTCGGTATGAAAACGCACTAAGATTACTTGGTTTCAGACGAATGGAGAGAATATTTATATATTCGCCCTATAATAATTTTTGTGCTGAGTATTTCTTATTTTCGTATTATCGTGAAATTTATGATTATTGAAAATTATTTGATTGACCATTGAGAGGCTTACAAATGGGTGGCTCAATTGCCTGGGAAACTTCTTATTTCCTCTTGTCTTTCCAAATTTATCCAATTTAGAAGTGATAAATTTTGTTGAAGTTGGTATAAATGATATTAAGATAAAGGCTTTTTGCGTACCAAGAGTAAAATGTGTGAATAATAAAGACATAATGATAATCGACTCGCTAAAAACTCCCACATAAATATTACTTTTGGCTAATATAGGTTTCATTTAACCACAAAAGCAATGAGATTTCACAGTTTTAACAAAAAGAAACTGGTGTTTATCGAATCAATAATTTCCCTTTCATATTTAAAAAAAGGTAGAATTTTGTTTTAAAACCCCACAAATGGTTTTTTTATACCCGTATGGTGAAACCAAAGGGTATATTAACTTTGCCTTACCGTTTGTAACGCCAAGATCCCGTCATCACACAAAAAAATGAATTACACCAGTGTGTTTAGAATGATAAAAAAAAATTGAATTTTGCATGTCCGTCCGTCTGTCTGTCGGTCTGTCTGTCCGTCTGTCCGTCTGTCTGTGGCGCGGATTGCGGACGCACGGATTGAGGTACAGACTTGAAATTTTGCGCAGATTCGTTTTTTCGTAAGATGCGAGGCTAAGTTCGTTAATTGGCAAAAATTGACCATTAGGGGGGGTTCCCCCCATACAAATGAAAACGTTTTTTGCGAATATCTCGAAAACGGTAAATCTTATCAAAAAAGTCCAAGAACAAAAGTTATTTAGGATATGATTCTACATAAAACTCCCATACATCAAAATCCGATTGGAATAAATTTAAAAAAATCTAATTGAAAAGTTTGGCTTCAAAGTGGAATTTTGGTACAACTGCTCGAATTATGATACGAATATCACCATACGGGTTTTCAATAATTGCCAGATTGGCAATTATAGCTTTTGTTATGCCTTAAATCTAGACTCTACATTTTCGTGCATTTTTAAAATCCGAAAAGATTTTCGACTATGCTTCATTAATTAAGATCTGTTTTGCCTTTTTACTTTCCTCTGCTATAGGGGGAAAGTATTGTATTCATGACGGAGACCGACTCGAGAACAGATAGAAAATTTGTGATCAGTACGAAATCCGTTTCAGGCAAAATTATGAGGATGTCCGTGCATCTGTCTGTCGTTCTGTCAGTCTGTCCGTTTTACGTATCTTAAATAACACGAGAATGCGTTGAGCTAATGACTTGAAAATTTTTGTAAATGTGTTCTACGAAAATCGCAGTTTTTTAAAAACTTTTGGAAAAGTAACGGTAACTATAACGGGAACCTCTCATAGAATTTTTTGAAAAAATGCTGTTTTTTAAAAATTTGCCGAAAACTGTGCGTTTGTGGAAAGAAATTCGTATAGAAAAATTTGAAGAATTTAGAATTTGCTAGGTTTTTCGCTGTAACGGTTTTTACGTATCTATATCGATTCTCAAGATATTTGAAAAAAAGGTTTTTGAAACTTTCTCAAGTGACAAATTCAAATAAAACACAATTTGCTGCAATTTTTCCTTTAACCGACTATTTTTTAGTTAATACTCAAATAAATTACGAGCAATTTAAATTTAAAAGAAGAGAGATTTCATTTTATCATTGGACGTTTTAGTATTGAAATTATTTTGAAATTTCATTTCCATGGGTGGATATTTTGCGAAAATCGTTTTAAGGAATTATCAATTTCATCCTTTTCTATGTTTGAAAGAACGAATTCTTAAACCCTTACAGCGTTTAATCTATGTGTACTTATCCTGAAAGAATTAATCATTATGATTCATTAATTATTTGCAATATTTGCCGCACAAATACAGCTCTGTTGTCGTTCTTGCTTTTAGATCCTGCATGTCGGAATTAATTTAATAAAGTAAAGTGAAAGGAGGAACCACAAAAGTCTTGATCCATACCGATGCATGGAATTTAGCCACCCATAATTGGGGTTTGGGTTAACAATTTCACTATGCCTTGGCAATTTCACCCTGATTCCGTTGATCCATGTTAAATCTTCAATTTTATAGAGGGAGACCCGGTATCTATCCAATGTGGCCATACTGAAATATATAAATACGTTTCTAGTCCTTTATCACCTATATGGGGTCTTCGTTTTGTGTGTGTGATAAGTGATTATACTTCAATATGGAATTAGAGCATAGCAAATCTTGTTTGGTCGCATAAAAAATTCAACACCCCGACAGTTTCGTGTAAATATCCATCCACTCCATTAGAGCTTGTTCCTTTGGTTAGTATTAAAACGTATTGCATACCGAGATATCTCCTTCAAACATATCAAAGAGAACAGCATTAAAGATGGTCAACAGTAGGACCTCAATATGTAAGAAACGTAAACCATATATGGCGGCGGAAAAGTTATTTCTTCAAGATTCACGAAAAACTAATTGATTTGTACAAAGCCGTAAAAAGGCACGTGCAACAGGTGCAGTTGCACAGAGTCCAGGCCCGCAATGGAGTGGTACACCCAAGTGGTATTTATGTCAACTGCGACGTTAGTGGTTGACATTTGACGTGATCACATATGTCAACCGTTACAGTTGACATAAATGCTGCTTGGACAGAAATCGCTCTTGACCGAGAGAGTCCAGAAATGGCGATAAAATTTCGCATCAAAACGCTACCATATCTTCCTACAGGGATTCTAAATTAATCAGTTTCCATTTTGAAAGGGCGATTTGAAAATTTTCGGCGTTAATTTGTCATTTTTAGCCATTGTAGAATATTTTTTCGGACTTTTTTTGTCAATGAACTTTCGTCTTAGATGCATATCCTCATGATTTTTATGTGCGGAGGATATTTTCTTCGTTATTATTTCAACAACTTTAGATTATTTATGAGCCTTTAACCACTAGCAAAAACAAAGTAATTTTTGGTTTGGGATTACCTTTGAAATTAAATTTTAAATTGCGCCTACAAGGAAATATGTTTTCTAAATTTTCACCTGCGGCGCATATTTATTGATTATTTTTGTAAGGTCAAGCAAATTCTTTTTCGTGATTTTTTCTTTTAGTAAAATGTTTTGTTTTTAGCCGTTCCGAGGTAAACACTGTCAAATTTCAAATAGCCGTTCAGAACTTTACACACCAATTTTAAACCTCTACTGTACGACGATATTTCCCTTTGTCATCTGACGTATATTGGTAGCTACATATGTGCTAAAGTCTAACCGCGCTTTTACCTACCTTATTTAGCTCATTATTACTTAGCCCGTACAGTTGCAGCAATAATAATGTTTTGTCTAAACTAATAGAAAAGCGAAGACATGTGACACGCACATATGTGGCCTAGACTACTAATCATCGTCACGATCTAAATTACATGCTCCCCGAAATTAAAAACCCTTTGCATGTTTGTTGTAGAGGCGGGACAGACGAAACGCTCAAAGGCCCGGCCAGACGCCATCAAATAGCCTACAAAGAAGCGACTACTCAAACTGAAGAACATTGTAAGTGTCGTCGTGTGAGGGTGGAAGTGTTGAGAGGGCCACTTTTGTAGATCTGGTAAAATTATGAAAAAAAGGTGAAAATACGGGAAAATTAACAAGGGCGAAAACATAGACACAGACAGACATTGATGAGATCTCGATGGGGTGAGGCCGGAGACACAGATAAGTAGGAAAAAAGTGACAATGCAGCATAAAAGAAATCTGCTCGAAAGACAGTAAAAAGGGCTTTCTCTGACTCCGAAGTAGGGCTCCAAAATGAGCCGACAATGCGGTGTCACGACGAAGAGCTGTCAGAACATCATCAAGACTATCGCCGACTTTAACCCTCCTTCGTCTCGTCGTTCTCACCGCTTCTCAAAAGGAACAACTTTCAGATGGTGACGATACGCTATACCTAATGGTCGTTTCTTCTATGTGATATTAGTGGATGCGCGCACGTGACATCCTTAAGTACTGTCGACAGTTGATTTATCTTCCATCCTGACAATTAATTATCCTGCCCCTTGTCTTACTTATTCCATGCGGAGTTCGAGTTCGCCGCCCTTATGCGTATTTTTTTTTGTGTCGTCTTTGCTTGAACTGCTGGGTGCCCTCCCCCGAATGGGGATCTCCAGCCCATCTTACACACAAATTCCCTACTTATGGATTTCAGATCTCATTATTCTCCAGAAACAAGTTCAATGTTTGGACTCGCAGCAGCCGCTTCGACCGATATAAAGCCGACATCCGGATAGCGTCAGGATATTTTCCATCAACTGCTAGATTCTGGCTAGGACCAAAAGTGGCGGAGGACGAGATGTTTTCCAACTTTGCGGATAGATTTTACAAGGAGATATTTATAGGGGACCTAAGTAGATTAGACGTTAGGGCACCATCCTTAGTCAAATGCTTTCCCAGTTTCCCATGATTTTTTTTGTTCTGTCTCTGGCCGAGTGTGTATGAAATGAACCTAAGTCCAAATGAATTTATGGTGGATTCGTTTATGGTAGACTTCGTCCCGATAAAACTTCAGAAAAGTGGGGCTAAGCAACCGCGGAAGTGGACCATATGAGCTTCAGATCCAGAATTTAACGGCTATACCAGAAACGACGATGGCTAGTAACCGAAGGGCGACAAGAAAAATAAAAGAATAAAACCGAAGGAAGCAAACACAGGAAGAAAAAAGTCGCGGTCGGTCGCCTTAATGGATTTTTTGTTGCTTTTGCAGTCCAACAATCTTTCTATGTAACCAGAATGTGGCGGGAGATTTGGGCCAGTATGTGGTTACGATCTACTTCTGTAATCCTTAGACGAAGGCAACGGCAACGAAACGAAAAGGAAGAATCCCTTTTTTACTTTTATCTATCGGAAGGATACATTCGATCCTTTTTGGGATGACGCCAGTGGCGCGCGGTTTGGGTTTATGGCCATCGTTTTATTTGCGGGCAGGATTTTATTAGCTGGCCCAGTACTTTTCTACCCCAAGAGATGATGATATTGTATGAGCGTAAAAAGCAGAAAAAAACACCCAGTATATATTGTATAAATGTATATGTGGATCACAGGGCTTTTTTTTTGCCTTGGATCGTATTTATTTTAATTGGAATTCCTTGTGGTGTGGTCATTAAGAGCTCATCGATCGGCAAGGATTATTGCCAATAAATTTTTTAAGAGGTCTTTGGTGTAGTTTTATGTGCTCAATCCCAATCCCAACTGGAATCCCTTTAGTACCCAATGTCGAGTTTTGTGTCGAGTGGCCAATGGCCAGAGGACAAAGTCCCTTAGATTAGTTAATATATCAACATCTTTGAGTAGGGAAATTCACTCCGACATCGGTCTTTGGATGGGATTTTAGTTTGTTTTATTACTTTGCATAGTCTAGAGTTTATTGTTTTTATGGCGAGTTATCTTAATTGATAGAAACCTTGATTACAAAAACAATTCACGAAATTTCTATCATGCCTGTTGGCAAAAATAATTTAATAGTGTTGTTTTTGTTTGATACAACACTATGATTAAGTAAATTAACATTAGCATTATTAGTATTATTTGTGAAAATAAACCAAATTGGTTGAATAGCTAATAAGTTGTATTGATAAAATAAATGTAGTTCGAAAATAACCGGGAGATTATTTGCTAGTAGTTTCTATAATGTTTGACATATTTTCAAATTTTAACAATAAATTAAAAATGTTAACGGCATGAGTTAATTAATTTTTACTTCCCTAATTTTTAGTCCCATACAATTTTTTTGAAAAAACACCGTTTTTTGAAAAATTCTCGAAACCTATGCGCTTTTGGAAAAAAAGCAATATAACAATATTTAAAGGATATAAAATTTTCTACATTTTCGGCTTTATCAGTTTTTTGTATCTCTAAAGGCGCCTCCACACGTTCAATTTTACTTGATAATTTTACTTGAATAACTCATGTTTCAAGTAATGCTACATTTACACGAATGACAAATTTGTCATTTTTTTCTTGTCATTATGTTAATTCCCGTGTAAATGGCATAATTTTTGTAATTTTTTCTGTCAGAAAATGTCAATCTCTCATAAAAGAATGAACTTGTCCATTCTTTTATGCCAGATTGTCATTCGTACAAACGCAATATTAGTTATGACAAAAGTTTCATACTAAAGTTGTCATAACTAATATTGCGTTTGCACGAATGACAATCTGGCATAAAAGAATGGACAAGTTCATTCTTTTATGAGAGATTGACATTTTCTGACAGAAAAAATTACAAAAATTATGCCATTTACACGGGAATTAACATAATGACAAGAAAAAAATGACAAATTTGTCATTCGTGTAAATGTAGCATAAGTCAATGTTACGTTTGCAGGCAATTTCTATCAATGTCACTTGACGAAAAGTTTAATCAATATACTTGTCAAGTAACATTGACAGTGTGGAGGTCTCTTAACAGTTCGCAAGATATTTGAAACAAATTCAGTTATTTTTTGAAAATTTCTCGAAAAATATAAACTTTTATGAAAAAAGGCATTTAACCAAATTTATAGAAAATGTTTTTTTTAAACGCTTTCATTTAGCTTGCTTTTCAAAAACTTTTATTGTCTGTCTGTCAGGGTCAAATTTTGTAATCTAATTTTTACCCAGTTTCAATCATCCGATACTATGAAATTTTGCACACATTCATAACTCCGACTACAATACAACATGCATATTGCATGAATGTGCGAACAAAAAAAAAACAAAATGGTGGCTGGCAGACACCATTTTGTCGAATTTTAATTAAGAAGTACACATTGTGTGGGGTATCAAATGAGAGAGCATTGGAAAATAATTATCTGTACGTATTGAAAACTCTTGAAAGAACAAAATGGCGGATTACTGTCGCCATTTTGTTTAAATCGAACAAATGAATCTTCATAAATAAAAGGGCTAGGAAAAATAATCATAAAAAAAAACAAAATGGCAGATATATCACGACATTTTTTCCTAAAACAGAAAAAAAACAGGAAAAAAACATAGCAAAAGCTATAATTGCCAATCTGGCAATTATTGAAAACCCGTATGGTGATATTCGTATCAAAATTCGAACAGTTGTACCAAAATTCCACTTTGAAGTCAAACTTTCCAAAAAGATTTTTTTTAATTTATTCCAATGGGATTTTGATGTATGGAAATTTTATGTAGAATCATATCCTAAATAACTTTTGTTCTTGCGCTTTTTTGATAAGATTTACGGTTTTGGAGATATTCGCAAAAAACGTTTTCGTTTGTATGGGGGGTACCCCCCCTAATGGTCCATTTTTGCCCATGAACAAACTTAACCTCGCGTTTTACGAAAAACGGATCTGTGCAGAATTTCAAGTCTGTAGCTCGATCCGTGCGCCCGCAATCCGCGCCACAGACAGACGGACGGACAGACAGACGGACTGACAGACAGACAGACGGACATGCAAAAATTAATTATTTTTATCATTCTAAACACACTGGTGTAATTGATTTTTGTGTGTGATGACGGGATCTTGGCGTTACAAACGGTAAGGCAAAGTTAATATACCCTTTGGTTTCACCATGCGGGTATAATCCCAAGTAACCAAATAGGGCGTAAAGTGGTCGTCGCGACCATAAAGATTCGATGTTAAAGTCGCCACGACCACTTTACGCCCTATTTGGTTACTTGGGATTAGTTTTTGGGTGCTGTGATCAGAAATAAAAGCAAGATAAATGCATAAAGATAAAATAAATATTTATCTCGCTTTTATTTCTGGTACATAGCACCCAAAAAATTGTTTTTTCCTTTCTAGTACATTTTTTTGCAACAAAAACATTTGTTTTTAAATTTTTTGTTTTTTTATACTTCATATAAAGAAAATTTAGTAGTATGTAAGATTTAGTATACCGTTCGCAAAACATCGAACCAATCGTCGGGCACAAAAATAAACTACATCTGGTTGTTTGAGATGACAAAAGATTTTGACGTACGCATGTCCGTCCGTCTCTTCGTGAACACCATAACTATCGAAAGGTTTGAGCTAGAGACTTGAAATTTTACACAGTTGTGTTTCTCGTTAATACGAAAACTAAGCTCTTGAACGTGCAAAAACCTCACCTCTCCCCTCCCCAGGCCCTCTTAGACAAAGGTGTGACGTATTTTATGGAACTGCTTACAAAATGACATGTGAATAAATTGAATTTTCATTATTATAAAGGTGATTTTCATTAAATTCAAAGACTTTTCGAGCTTTTTACGAAATATTCTATGGACGGGAAATTTTATTTATTTGAATTTCAAACAGATTTTTTTTCGGTTTTCAAAGAAAAAGTTTTTCCTATTTTATTTTTATCAATTTATGTTTTGAAGAAAAGAGTGATTTTTGACTTTAAAACGATTGAAAGATAGCTCCCATAAACCATTTTTAACTAAAATCTTATTTAGATTATTATTTATTATTATCAATTTAAACAGCATTTCCTTTCCACTTGAGAGTAGATTCTAATTTCATTAAAATTGGTACAAGGTATCAAGCAGAATAAATTTCAAAACTTAAATACATTAAAGAAATTTATACCACAAAATGATTTTATTGAATTTTCCCTTCTTTAATCACAGATAATCGCATAGTAAAACTTTATCGTATATGAAAAAGTTGTGAGGCCAACATCCTTTCGTAATCTTCTCAAGTGATTAAAAGTTCAGCGCCAAGGTGGCTTTTTAGCTCACCTCACCTCACCTCACCTCACCTCATTCCACCATCATCTAGCCTCATTTCATAATCGTCGACAGCAAACTAATAAATTATCATCCCAGACAACGTATATTTCTGCCAAGCATAACTTTGTGGTAGTTTCTTAATTAAAATCTCATAAAGTTTGTGGATTTGTTGCAGCCAATGACACCTCTATATTCCAATCATGAGCATAAAACGAAGAATCACCAGATGATGTTCAATTTTCACATCTTAACTTCTTAGTTTTAAAGTTGAATTTCAATCGAACGAAACGAACTATGGCTGAAATGTTATTAAAATGAAAAGCAGAAACGTATATCATTTGGGCATAAAATATGTCAACCTGCCAGCAAATATGAAATCCATAAACTTGCATAGTTGCAGATTATCTCTGAAAAATTTTATTTCCAAAATGTCAGGTTGGGCAGAAAGGATTTGGAATAACGGGCTCGGAAGGGCAAAGTGTTGTAGGAAATTTCAACCCATTCAAATGTCAAGATGCTTAGTATTTTTGGCATTTTTGATGACAGCCACTCGAAATATGAAGTGGTTAAGATGCTTTTATTAATGCACTGTCGTTTCATTTTTAAATTAAGGCAAATGAAAATTTTATTTCAGACGATGTAAATCAACCGTAGAAGGCTATGACTCTGAACCGAATGAAAATCCATCGATGAAACACAAAATTTATGTACTAAAGTGTAACTAGAGTCTATATTTGTGTAAACTCGCTTTTGGTATTTTAAACGATATCTCTCTAAGCTGACTAACTCGTCAGTTCCGGTTATAAAATGTGAAAAATAGAAATTCGGGGGCCATGAATCCACTCTGGTCGAATTTTCCAGTAATAAAACAAAAAACCTTCTATATACATACGAGAATGAAAATTATTATCTTTTATTTTATTTCGGAAACTATAAAAAATTTATGACTCTTCTACAATTCAACCAGAAATTCTTCATTTTTCCTCCTGAATTCCATTCAACTCTTTTCTTTTTCGACATGAAACAGAACAAAGTGGTTACTATGGGGGTTTTTAGTGCAATCTCATTCAGAACCGCATCCAATTTCAGGATCGATTTTACAGAATCTATCTGACAGATGCTTTATCATCGTATGATTTTCCGTTGAACACATTTCTTTATTATAGCACAGCATAAGCTCCTGTAGTGAAGACAGTAAATACGAAACGATAGAGATACTTTTGGGATGATGGGAAATGAAAAAATCCACGATAAGGCATAAGGGATTTGTAGCATAATTTGGTGCACTGGATAATGTTTGACGATAAGACAGCGATGCACGGAAGTCGAATAAAGGTGGATTCCCATTTTTGAAGGTAGATTTGTTGAAACGACCCGAATTTTTACTACAGAATGATGATTTTTCTTGTTTCCCATTACGACTAACTAAGCAGCATATATGAGGCGTTAAAAGCTAGAGTGCACCAAGCCACATAATCGAGTTTTTGAAGCTTTTCCACTTTTGTACTATTATTGAGTGTAAATTTTTGGAAAAAAAAATTTCTGTGGACTTTATTACGCAATGTTGAAATGTTCTTTTGTACATCCAAACATTTTTATCTAAAAACTTACTTCCAATAGCGATTCAAACACAAAAAAATTCACGATTTCGACATGTGGGTTGGTCCACTCTAGCTTTTAACGCCTCATATGTCAACTGTGACGGTAGCGGTTTACATCTGTCGTGACCAAATATATGTAAACCGGTAACGTCACGGTTAATTTAATATTAATGCTACTGAGATGGTGAAGTCGGATTTTGATGTGTATTCTACTCTCGGCCAAATTCCAAGTGGTGTAATACGCAAAATTGATTTTTTTTCCAAATCGCCAGTTTACCTGCGATTCTTTCGAGTTACGTTAAGCGCTGTTCTTAACCAAAACTACATCTAAAATTGATGTGACGTGATTTTTAGGCGGCTCTTTATACTTTTATATCCTCAACCACGAACGAAACTGCAACATTTGTAAGGTATTGCAACCCGTCAACGGTCGAAGACTTGATAACATGCTCAAGTGCAGTACTTTACCACTAAAACATGCTGCCATTCTAAAGCTAAATTTAAGCTAAAAAACATAATCCAATTTTCCAACAAAATCCACCTTTAAGAATTCTTTGCGAGAGTGCAACGACTGGCGGCAAATTCATTTTCTCCCTCCGAGTTAAAGAACTTTGGTGTTTTTATTCCTTGAAGGTAGAGGCTGAATAATTTATCTTTTGGCCAGAAAATGATAAATGTTGGTCCAAGAAATCAATAGGGGCAAACGTCGTCGGCCATCATAAAATCCATCGAAAATAAAGAAAACTACAAAATAACGAAAATAAGATCGTCCCTCTGTGCTTGAAGTTGCAATGAAAATAATTTAGGGATTTGTTATAATTAGGGGGGTCATATTTCCCAAAATGGCCGGGAGAGTCCCGGATTTGGGTATATTGTCGCGGAAACTAATTTTTTTGTCTCGGAATTTTAACTGCAGAATGGTGTTTTTTTTTACTTTCCCATAAAAAGTACATGAGCAGCGTATATGTCAACGGTGACGGTAGCGGTTTACATCTATCGTGACAAAGTATAAATAATTTGGGGATTTGTTATAATTAGGGTGTCCACATGTCCCGGAATGGCTGGTAGAGTCCGGAATTTGGGTGTATTGTTGCGGAAACTAATTTTTTGACTCGGATTTTTCAATTTAGTACTATAATTTACCAAACGCTAGAAAAAGGGACCACTACGTTGCCAAAAAAATTGTACTTTGACTAGGATTTGCTGTAAATCACATTTTTTGTGTCTGCGACGTATTTTTTCAACGATTTTCCACAAATAGCGTATGTATCTCAAAAACAAACAGAAAAATTGGCATGCGGCGCATTTATATTTATTGGTGTTTTTACAATTTGCGTTGCAATTATTTATAAAACGTAAGAAGCGAGGATTATTAAGGTTTTTATCGCTTGGGACTATGTAGCTGTTGACTGTGCCGCAGTTAAATCATAGCGCCGCATTCTGTTAAAAACATTTTGACTGCGGCGCACGTCACTTTCTTGTTTTTCGCCCAAATCAAGCTTTTTTCTATATAAAATTTGTTATTTCGTTGGTGACACAAAATAAACATGGCCACCCTTGTTATAATTGACTATAAGGGCGTATCATAAAACATACTTTTTTTACAAATGGAAATTTAGTGAAGGGAGAAGGGGAGCCTAAACGAGGTCCTAAATGAATTAGTAATTTAAAGATGACGAGATCATAGCAGATGTTGAATTTTCTGTATGTTTCCTCGACACCGTCTAAATTTAGAATTCCTCGAGCGGTACGTAAATCAATTGTCTGAATGGTGATGTTCACTCGAGTGGCGTAATGAGTACTTTATGTGCCGCCCTCTACAATTTTCATGGTATGGGCGCTAGATGGGCCCTAATGGGCAATTTCCCTCATTATGATATCAGCAGCGAGTGCCAACAATTATAATAAAAATGAACTGAAGACTATGACGATGCCGGCCGGTGCCTTAATTGCTTTCCAGTAATTTAGTCCCTTCTTTTTCCAGAGCAATAATATTATTGGGGTACATTTCAAATTTCAAAATAACTTCGTGGGAGGATTCAATCGTGTCTTATTTCACAGTAAACAATGTCTAAATTCTTTTTGACGGTTGCGTGACACTCAGCTATCACCATTGAACGAGTATAGCTTGTGTCTGGTTAGTATAGATAGACGAGGGAAAGTAAAAGTAATCGTATTATTAACCATAATATATCGTATACTGTTTTAGTGATGGGATAGATAACCGTATTTTTACAATATTTGATGTTCGGTATGAAACTTATTCCTATCACGTCCCATACACGTCAGGCCAACTAACTACCGTCTATACTAGTAGCTCTATCCAGTCAGTGATGTCCTGTTTTCATTGCACGTAGTAGGATCTCTGATCCTGAAATTGTTTTTCATCCACATCGCAACTATATGCTAGACATGGCATACAGTCGGGTTTTTGTGCTTTTTCTCCCCTTTGCTAAAAAAATACATCAGAATTGCCATCTATTATAGTTTTTCCTTACTATGCGATGGTTTTGTTTCATAGTCGCTTCAACTTTTAAGCGAAATAGGGAGTCTCGAACTGGATCTCGAAGTGAATGAGGCTGGCATATTACCCTCTCCGACATTTTCAAACCGCCTCGCTTGGCCCAGAGTTTTTTTTTCCCCACTGAGGTTATGTGACCATTGGTTAGTATATCTCTGATAATGACGATTATGATGATGATGATAACATTTCTCATGTGTGCCCCGCCATATATGTGCGTATTTTTGTGATATGAAATATTTATGAGATTTGTATCGCCCCCAGAGATAAATTGATGTCATCAAGGAATATAAACGATTTTCTTAGCAAGGATGAGTTTCAGCTTTTTTCCCTTTAATGCTACCCTACTGTCTTGGGTATGTGTGTGTGTGTGTGTGTGTTTGCGATTTTTGTTCGTTTCGCTTTTTATATTTTCTCAACATACAATATTTTTTGATATTTTTCGTAACGTTTATTTTCTTATGATGTTTTCTTGATGTTTTGTGGTATATTTTCATTGTTATATGAAATTTCTCCCATTGACCTTTAAGTTACGGGGCTGTTGCGGTGGCAAAGATAATAACTGACATGAAGGGAATCTGAAACTGGCTGGAGCCGATGGAGTTCAGTTTATTGGAATGGGGCGAATATCGCGCTAATGGAGTCAATGCCTTGACCATTAAAGTTGATATTAGAATTACTATGGAATAACTTTGTGAGTAAATCAAATGGGCTTTAGGGGCTTGTTGTTGTGGCGTTTGATATTGTAATTTATAAGTCTTTACCAAGAGTTTTTTATGTGAGTTCATGATAAAGGGATAACCGAAATATATATATGAATAACACACAGTAGAAAAAATTATTAAAAAAATTTATGAACTAACCTAAACGACCTTATTAATGATACAGCTCAATCTAAAATTAATTATTTTCTGTGATGGTGATTTTTACTACAATTTTTCGATAACAGTAGAGTTTTTCGAGAAGACCTTTCACATTTATATGAGAATAAATTCTTCTTTCTTTATTAAAAAAAGAAGCTTTTATGTGTCCCTCAAAAAGATAATAGGAAATCAAATAATATGCAGTGAACAGCACATTCCTTTATTATAATATTAGAATTTTTGCCGCAGCGAATTCAATTATTTTAACTAATTACCATAAATAGAGTTTTATCGAAGTGAGAGCATAGCTTAGTGGGTCTGGTAAAAAAATGTCTTTGTATTTAATCCCAAGCTTATAACACATTGTATTTAAAGTTTTCTTAACTTACTCTACTGAATTGGATCAGTACTGAAACTGTTGAAGGAAACTTTATGTAATCTCCTTGATGTAAGGTAACCAGTTGTGATATGCGCTACCCCAAAGTGCTCCTTCTTTTTAAATCTCTCTTTCGGAATATATTCCGAACCCTTAAAATAACCTCGATCTGACATTCATTATTTGAAACATTGCTTTCAAACAACATTTACTATCATTAAAATAAAGGTCCCATTTGTTGTGAATTCCCTCGTTCTCTTCCAAACCACCGAAGGGATATTAATCCGGATTTCATTATTACGCCCTTTATGAAAACGTCTGACATAGTGGAATAGTAATTCAAGAAGGTTTCCAGCCCCCCTCCCCCGCACCCCTTCTCTTTCCCTTGCAATTTCCTTACCGCGTGCAAGAATTTTGGTTTATTTCAGCGCGAAGTTCATATCCGGGAAAGTGGAGTAGAAATGGGATCGGGACCATAGATTAAAGGAAAGTGAAAGTCACCAGCCGACCTATGATATTTGGAGGAAGGCTAAAAAAACTGCTTTTAACAAAAAAAAAACCATTCGGAAGTTTAAAAAACCGAGAGATTGATAAAACCGAGGTGCTCCAAAGTCCGATATATCTAGAAATTCCTTCAATTGTACCTTAAGTCGTTTTTAACATATAATCAAAAGTTTTTTATTCTTTTAGTGGGGTCCGATTTTGGTTTAAGGGTGAATTGGATTTTTCATTTTGGGTACAAAACTTTAAAAATTCCGTTCTGGTTTTGGTTCATAGAATCTAAAAAATCTGGTTCTGGTTCTGGTTTTGGCTCTTAGAATTTGAAAATGTTTTACTGGTTTTGGTTGTGGTTACTAAAATTTCAAAAAACCGGGTCTCATTTTGGATTCGGTTCTTAAAAATTCTTAATTTTCGTACTGGTTTTGGTTCTTAAAACTTAATAAATTTGGTTTTGGTTCTGGTTCCTAAAACTTAATAAATTTCGTTTAGGTTCTGGTTCCTAAAACTTAATAAACTTCGTTTTGGTTCTGGTTCATAACATTAAAAAAATGATTTTGATTCCGGTTCTTAAAGTTTTAAAAGTTAGTTTCTGATTTTGGTTTTGGTTCCAAAACTTTCAAAATTTGATAATGATTTTTGTTCCTAAAATTTGAAAATTTGTTTCTGATTTTCGTTTTGGTTCCTATAATTTTGGTTTTGGTTCTTCGAAATTTCAATGGTTTTTGGTTCATATTCAGGAGTTTTTGCGTTTCCTGATCATATTAGTCGAATTTCCTAAAATACAAGCCACGAAGACAGTTTTTTGGTACTAGATTAACCTAAAAATAATGCTGGACTCTAAACTGTTTCAGGATAAGAGAAAAATAAGGATTTTTCGGTCCTAAAAATATTTATATGAACCACTCTGAGCCACTAAAAAAATTCTGGTTTTCCGTTTGGTTGCAAGGCTTGTTTTAAAATTGGTTTGATTTTGGTTCGGTTTAATCATCTTTTATTCAGAAAGGTTCGGCTCACTAAAATTTCCATTGTTCAGTGGTTTTTATTAAGTTTGGTTAAAAAAACCGATTTCCTTTTCTGGTTTTTGAAAAAATTAGCCCCAAACTGACAGCGAAACAAATTTCTCTGTAAAGTATCTATAATCGATTCGATGTTGTTTCAGAAAAAAATTCTTGTGTCGACTGCTCGAACATATGAGAAAAAAATTTCCTTTCCGTAAAATCTTAAGCTTATAATCATAAGATATCTATTAACACGTTGACTGCCAGACCAATTTTGCAAAAATGTAAGGGAGATGCCAATACATGTAAACGTATGTAGAATGTACGTATGTATGAATGTATGAATGTATGAATGTATGTATGTATGCATGTAGATTGTAGACCTAGCTATCGAAAATGATAGCCTTGGCAGTCAATGTGTTAGACTAAAATTGCACTTTATTAAAAAAATGTTTGATATTCGATTTAAATATTTTGAATATTTCTGATCGAAATTGAATAGAAATCTTCACATTCACCACGAGCATTTCTGCGGCGCTATTCGCATGACAACTCAATACCGGATGCAATAAAGTCCTTTTGTATAGAATTTTCCATGTTTTCAACACGATGGATTGTTAAATTCCACTGTAATCACGATTTAAAACAACTGATTTCCCCCTCCCATTCTGAATCACAGAGAAACCTCTCACATATGTTATGTTTTGGTGTAGGGGAAGCCGGGGCTAGTATTAACAAAATTTGGAAATTAGGTCATATTTTTTTAACAAGTAATATTTTTGATATTGTGTTTATATCTAGCCATACTGTAGGTCTTCAGGTATCATAAGAAATAAAAAAAGTTTCAACCAGGTAGTCACTATATGAAAAAAATCATTTTTATGAAAAAATGTCATCTGTTAAAACTAACCCCGGTCACGGGGCTAGTTTTAACAACGATGGGGTAAGTATTAACATAAGTTTTAACATGGAAATAATTAAAAGAAAAGATTTTTTTTTCACAAAAATTATAAAATAAACAAAATATATATCCTTTTAAATTCAAATATATTATCACAAAAACTAATAAAATGAACCAAAAAAATATCCTTTTCAAGGAATATAAATTGACAAAAAAATTAAGTCGTTTTAAAAAACAAAAACAATTATTATTATCTAAAAAAAGGTTTCAGCGAAGCTTTTTTGTACATAATTTGTATCTATAAAAACATAGTATGAGAATTCTTACTCTATGTCTATGACATTATATTGTTAATACTTGCCCCATGGGTTTGTTAATTTTAGCCCCGACACTACTTTTTTTGAATTATTAACCACACACAAAAATATAGTTAAGGATTGTAATAAAACCAAAGGATATTATTAATTATAGCTCCATTAACTTACATTATCGGCAAAGTTATATTCAATAATATAAAAAACTAAGACAGAAATCAAAATATTGCAAACCATAAAAAGTTCGTTTATCAGTTAAATTTCTGTCTTTGTGCTAAACATTCACTGGCAATTAACTGTTTATGACTGATGAGTCACGATATGATTGACCTTATCGAATGATGGACAAAAACCAAATTTCGAGATTCTGGCTCGTATATTTCGGCGGGAATAGGCTTGTTAATACTTACCCCTGTTAATTCTAGCCCCGGGTTCCCCTACTTGGATATCCAATTGAAAATAAATGTAAAATATCAGCCCCGTTCCCGTAATTGTTATGTTAGCCCAGAAAATACAATTTTCTCCAGAATTTGAGCTGGACATCAATTCTTTGACCTCAACCGTAACAATTCGCTATATCTAGTGGAATATTCTGTTGTTAGTTTCAAATAGTACATTCTATCGCTACAACCATCATCAGCAATGGGGGTAGACAACACCCCTCTAGACTGAATTGTGGAATTTTCAAACGAATTGCGATTTCAAGTTACCACTTTGACTAACAAACCATAGAGACATGGCACAAGACTCTATGGATAAACAACAAACGAACAATATTCTGATACTAATAGTCAACCACTTGGACTCAATACTTGTATATTTCGCTCATAGAGTTGTTATGTTGTGACTATAGGAGATACTTTTATCTATAAAAATCATACCAGCCAGCAGTGGTATTCCGACATATACTCTATCGAATATGATCTGAGAGCTTATGTAAGTATCTGTATCTGGGATTAAGATACGGATTCAGTTTGAGATTCCCTTGTTGTTATTTTGCTGTTATTTTATCTAGATAAACATATCTGTGAATGCGTTTTGTTTGCGGTTGAGATCAAACGATTTCCAATACGACCAAGTGTAGTCGAACACAATCCCTCGTCTAGCCAGAACATTGTTTGTTGGGAATTTGTACGGGATGAGGATAGAATGTCTATTCACAGATACTTTTTTCAAATACAATATAAATCTATCTGCCTTATGCATGTTTTATGTGCCATCCTATTTGTATAAAATTTCTCTTCACGTTTCAGGGACACAAAGATGGATTTTCGAATGAGTGCAGAAAGTGCTGGGGAAGTCCTATTTTTTCTGCTGTCTATGATACCCACTGATTCGTTGTTAATATCAAAAATGAACATTCAGAAGCCAGATAACTCTAGCAGATAGAACGGTACTTGTCATCTGATATTTTCTTATGAGCAAAGAATTAAATCTCCGTCTAATATGATATTATAATACCAAAGAAGTGATGCCACACGATTCCCTCAAGCATTTAATGACACAACTGTTGCAGAGGTTTGATTCGGTGCTATTTTGTACTTCATATTCCGGAAGAGTTCTGCATGCGAAATATTTCCACTCCCCCCTCCCCCACCCTCCCTTCTTTTCACAGAATTTCTGAAATTGGATATAAATTTATTTATTTGATAAAGGGTTTTTTATTTCTTAGAGCCAGCCGAAACGTGAAACATACCTTTATCTACCAAATGGTGAGATGATACATTTCTTACAGAATTGAACCTCAAATGATGAAAAATTTGATATTTATGTTGAACTAGCTTGCATACCCGTCGTTGCCGGGTAAAGTTTTTTCAATTTTTTTTTGTTTTTTTTAATGGTCTATGTTGGAGCTAAACTTCAGGCCAATCGGTTTAGTAGTTTCCCCGCGAAAGAGTAACATAGAGCAAAAACTAAGTTTCGAAATCACTTTAACCCCTCCCCTTACTCTCCCCACCCCTCGCGCTTCTTTTCCGTATGCCTATGTTGGAACCAGAACTACCACAGACACTCATGCCAAATTTCAAGTCAATCGGTTCAGCCGTTTTTGCGTGAAAGAGGAACAGACAGACAGACAGACAGACAGACAGACAGACAGACAGGCAGACACCAACTCATTTTTATACCCGTATGGTGAAACCAAAGGGTATATTAACTTTGCCTTACCGTTTGTAACGCCGAGATCCCGTCATCACACACCAGTGTGTTTAGAATGATAAAAATAATTAATTTCTGCATGTCCGTCCGTCTGTCTGTCCGTCTGTCCGTCTGTCCATCTGTCTGTCCGTCTGTCCGTCTGTCCGTCTGTCCGTCTGTCTGTCTGTCCGTCTGTCCGTCTGTCCGTCTGTCCGTCTGTCCGTCTGTCCGTCTGTCCGTCTGTCCGTCTGTCCGTCTGTCTGTCTGTCTGTGGCGCGGATTGCGGGCGCACGGATTGAGCTAGAGACTTGAAATTTTGCGCAGATCCGTTTTTCGTAAAATGCGAGGCTAAGTTCGTTAATGGGCAAAAATGGACCATTAGGGGGGGTACCCCCCATAGGAACGAAAATGTTTTTCGCGAATATCTAAAAAACGGTGCATCTTATCAAAAAAGTCCAAGAACAAAAGTTATTTAGGATATGATTATACATAAAACTCCCATACATCAAAATCCGATTGGAATAAATTTTAAAAAATCTTATTGGAAAGTTTGACTTCAAAGTGGAATTTTGGTAACTGTTCGAATTTTGATACAAATGTCACCATACGGGTTTTCAATAATTGCCAGATTGGCAATTATAGCTTTTGTTATGTTTATATATTAGTATGATTAATTTACACAATAAAATGGAAATTCGACAAAAAATTCAAGTTGAAATCTGGCACAGAACAAGTTTTTACCAAAAGCTAAGACCCGTCCGAAAATCGAAAAATTTAATCACTCTTTTCCTTCTCCACTATACAAGTGGAAAAGATTTTTGCAATTTTCTCAAAAACGGTTAATTTTTTCAAAAAAATTGTTTGCACAAAGTGTCTTTAGAATGCTGCTCTACATAACTCTGCCATACATCAGAATTCAATCGGATCACTCCTTCCCGATTGTTCATATAAATGGAAAACGTTCCATTATGTTCTATTGGACCATAACAGGTTTCCAATGCAAAAATCTGCGCCAAAATCGGCTAAGGCTTATTGGTAGAAGTTGAGATTACAATTTCCGAGATTACAAATTCGGTCGGAAAACTGAGGGGGCCCCGCTATAACTTCGGTTTTTTAAGTAATTTTTGATACCTTTCTTATATTTAAGAAAGGTAGAAATATCTCTACCCACGGTTTTTATAAAAAAACTAAGGATAGAATTGACGCTATTATTTTATCACATGAATGTATTAAAAATAAACGTGTGGAAGGTTTGAAAATGATTGGTGTGCATTGAAACTTCTCTGTATTACTTTTCATTTTTAAGAATGTGGTAAAAACTTAATTATCGCCATCACCAACATGTTTTTTGTGTGTAAAAAGACACTAAGCAGCTGAATGAACACGAACAAAAATATCAAATTGCGCTGGCAATAATTGACAAAAAAACCCATTGCAAACAAAAGGCGTTGCGTTGAGTTCATTCGATTGGGAAGAAAACAGAAAATTGTCTAAAACACACCATGGGTCCAAGGCCTATATAACACACTCATTACGACTAATGAACTTCCTTTCAAACAGCTTTCTGTCATTCATTTAGTTCCATTTCATATAAAAACAGAAACAAAACAAAAACCGATTTACAAAGACCAATTCTGGCAATCGTCTCCAGTATTGACACTTCTTATAATCCTTGACAAATCAATTCGTCTCAGTCCAGTAGAGTTTTTTTCCCATTCGTGTGTCCTGCGTGTATATCATCAGCAGGCCAAGCGAAGCACAAAAAAGAAGGCAACACCAGAATCCCTATTCCTACCCTTAAAGGGACACACAAAAAAATTCTAAAGGCAAGTGACCCAAAAAAAAGGATACCACCGGCATATATACATATCTATAAGTGACAGAATATGTGTTAGATTTGACACATCTGTACGAAATATGCGGCGTCTCTGGGACAGGACCAAGCAGGACATTTACAGGGATTCGTTTTTCTTTGGGTTGATTTCCCGCACCGCCCCGATCGTCCTTGTCGCAGCGGATGAAATGAATACAAACCGAAATGGACCTGATCTGTATTCACCCAGAAATTGAAGTCGACGCGGCATGCTAGTGTCTGTGTGCAAAAAGGAATCCTTTTTTTTGTGTGTGCAAAACCATACCGTCCCCTAAAAGGACGAACCATTCCGAATCACATTACACATTTATCACGCGACAGACTACAGAAAGAAACAGGATATCATCTCGCCTTACAATTTTTTTTTTGTAGTTCGTTCGTTTACAAAAAGTCCGGGTCGAAATTTTTTTTGCCAACTGTACAAATTCGGTTTCTCCTGTGTGCTTTTTTTTCGGTAAATGTAGTAAGTACTTTAGCTTACCTGATACTCTACCATACACAGCCTTTCCTAGTCCACCTTTTGATTTCATACAACAAAAAAAAACGGAATATATACATGAAAAAACCCACCCTCGAATATATTCGTAGATATTTCGCATTCTCCTGCTCCTTCCATTTGAATTTAGCATTTTTCATCCCTTATAATAGATACTGGAGACATTTTTTGTAACTCTGGGGTGCTAGGGATGTGAGTGAACTATACCTTTGCTACAACATCGGGGTCAGAGGAAAACAATAGATGACCAGACCGTTCAGGGAGGAAGTCTATGTAGATCAGTTGGACAGACAGTATAAAGGACATTAGGAAAAATCGGATTTTTTTTCATCTTTTCGTGTATTCATTTCTGTGTGCAATTGTGACTGGAATTTGAATTGTATCAAAAAAAGGAAAATTTGCCTTTTTTTCCTTTGATTCACCTGGTGAGAGTATTGTAGAAAAATACGTACACAGCATAGCCGTTGCCTTGTAGGCCGAGTAACAGGCTTCGTCTCCGATTACGGAAATTTATGGGTTTGTTGATTAGAAGGGCATCTGGTTCTTTGAATTTGAGTCACCCTTCTGAAGTCTGATTACAATGAATTTGTTGCGATAGTTTTGTTTATTTCATGCAATTTCCGAAAAATTTATCGATGCGTTCAAAATGGAAAACGAAGATAACGTAATTTATCTTTTCTCATTTCTTTGAAGGTGAAATAGGATTCTTAAATTTTTGCCGAATCGGTAGCTTCCTTAAAATGGACATTTGAGTTGTAAACTAAGTTATTTTGTTAATATGAATTTTCCACAATTTTTTTTTTTTTGAAATTTTGTGAACGAAAGGAATTTTACACTTTACAGCTATGAAACAAATTTTGTAAAATAGAAAAAACCAAAATTTTGGAATTTTGAAATTAAAAAAAAAACAGTTAAATCAACGTAGCGGTGAGATGGTGTCTTTTTTATACAATTAAACTTTATATTACTATATATAAAAATGAATTGGTGTCTGTCTGTCTGTCTGTTCCTCTTTCACGCAAAAACGGCTGAACCAATTGACTTGAAATTTGGCATGAGCAACATAGGCATACGGAAAAGTAGCGCGAGGGGTGGGGGAGTAAGGGGAGGGGGTAAAGTGATTTTGAAACTTAGCTCTTCCTCTATGTTGCCCTTTTGCGGGGAAACTACCGAGCCGATTGGCCTGAAGTTTATCTCCAACATAGACACATAAAAAAAAATTGAAAAAACTTGACCCGGCAACGACGGGTATGCAAGCTAGTAATTAATGTAATTAATAAATTGAGTGTGATGTTAATATTTAAAAAAAAAATTATAAAACTCAAGAATTAATTAAGATAAAAAGTTGAAATTTGGCACAGAACAAGCTTTTACCAAAAAATTAAATCCTTCCGAAAATGACAAAAAATAAACCACTCTTTCCCTTCTTCTCCATACAAATAGAAAAGATTTTTGCGATTTTCTCCAAAACGGTTCATTTTTCCCAAAAATTTGTTTAAACGAAATGTGTTTAGAACATGATTCTGCATATTTCTTCCATACATCAAAATCCGACTAGGAACAATTTTTATAAATCCAATTGGCTTACATGAGTTCCACTAGAATTTTTCAAAATCACGTTCCATAAGGATGCGTCGATAACAACTTTTAATTGCAAAAAATCGCGTCGAAATAAGTGCAGACAGTTGTGATCCACATTAAACTTTCCTCTAAAATATTTAATTTCGGAAAAAATATATAAAAAATATTTTTTTTTCAAATATCTCGAGAACAATTAAAATTACGTGAAAACCGTTGAAGGAAAAAATGCAGGAAATTTTCCAATTTTCTTTAAATTTGGTTATATGCATTTTTTCTCAAAAGCGCATATTGCTCACCGGCGGCTATAGAGGCACGACTCATTTTTTTCAGTTTCGAGATATAAGCGATTAAAAATCATGCCTTTTTTCAATTTGGTAGAAAAACGACGAAAGTTTAATAGCACTGTCATCATCTTTCGGAATTGATAAGACATATCGAACTGCCGATTTTACAAAATTGTGGAGAGTTAAATTTTAATCATAATGACGTTCACAGTTTAAATTTGCATTTTTTTGAGTTGTGCT
Source organism: Chrysopilus asiliformis (assembly GCA_964034945.1). Classification (NCBI taxonomy): domain Eukaryota; kingdom Metazoa; phylum Arthropoda; class Insecta; order Diptera; family Rhagionidae; genus Chrysopilus; species Chrysopilus asiliformis. The sequence continues at coordinate 91,006,168 of OZ035962.1, read as the reverse complement.
ACTATAGCCGCCGGTGAGCGACAGTTTCAAGAAATTTTTTTAAAAAAAACTGTTTTTTTTTTCAAAAAAAATTGTATGCGAAGTACCCGCTATAGTTAACGTTGTTATTCTAAAAGTTGATAGAAAACTACTATTTTCGTAAAACTCATTTACAAACAATTTTAAGTTGCTAGCTCAAAGCGTTCTCGAATTATTTAAGATACGCAAAACGGACAGACAAACAGACTGACAGAATGACAGACAGATGCAAAGATACCCTCACAATTTTACCTGAAACGAATTTCGTACTGACCAGGGCACCAATCATGTATTCCGACGCGTCTCTGACTTTCGACTTCGACGCAGCTTTTAATTCTTGACTTCGCCATATCTGCAGCTTGAAATTTGGCGGAATCGTCACTATGAATCGAAGCGTGATTCTGACTGTCACTCCAGGAAATTTGAAGATGCTGATATGGCGAAGTCAAGAGTTAAAAGCTGCGTCGAAGTCGAAAGACAGAGACGCGTCGGAATACATGATTGGTGCCCAGAAATTTTCTATCTGCCCCCGTTCTCGAGTGGGTTTCCGTCATAAACACAATACTTTCCCTCTACAGTAGAGGAAAGTAAAAAAAGAAACACTTCTTGAACAAATCTCCAAAATTTCAATGCACATCAAAATTTCATTTTTATTAACCTTTTTTAAAGGTGAAAGCATAAAAAAATGATAATACGGAAATTATTAAACTATAGTCGGCAGAAAAAAGCAGAAATGACATTAACCCCTCACATTAGAAATGTTTTGTAATCTAATTGTCGAAATTCGCGTGCCTGTATACTATAACTACATTCCGAGTTATGTTTTCTTTGCTTTTTTGATACGGTGCTTTAATTTTATGATCTTATTATTATATCAAGGTACAAGAAGAGTACTTTTAGTGCCTATAACATTATTATGAAAACAAAACAAAATAAAATAAAGCTTGATTTTGTGGGCGAACATGTTAATGAGTATACTTTGTTGAGTGCGACAAGCGAAAGTAGCGATTTTTCCACCCTAATCTTGTCTGATTACATATGCTTGACAACTTAATTAGAAATTTTGAAAAAGAAACACCTACTTAGATATAAATCGCCTTGTTAACAATTAGATTTCTAGACTTTACTAGGAAAAATCACTTATAAAATATTTGTTTTAGACATGAAATCTAATTCCACAGGATCAAAACGTTTACCGTGTAAACACGGTTTTTTGAAATAAATGCGGACATGGCGTGCGATAAGTTATTTTGCAATCTTGGTGATGGGTAAACTTTTTGATTGAAAAACGTGTGTGCTAAAGTGAAATTGTATATCTTTTTCAGTGGTTTTACTTGTTGTGACCCCAATTTAGGATGTAATACGAAAATAAAGGAGTTTTTCAAAAGGAGGGACCGAATTATTATCAAAAAAGTATCATATGTCGTAATTCAGTTGGAAAAAATCATAAATTTAATACTGCAGTCTCACATTTCATCCCTTGAGCGAGCGGGATATCGTTTTTTCAATCGACTTTGAAAGTTTTTTTTCCACCGCATGTACAATCTTTCGCCTGTCGAAATAGAAGAAAAATTGGAGAATTTTTGCAAAGAACAGATCGAAATAGAAGAACAGTTGCAGAATTTTACTGGTATGTTCTTGTTGAGAGGAATATAAATACATGTTAACATCAGACCCAAAGTCCATGTGGCTATAACTCACCCAGTTTCCAGTAAGATGTATTGAGATGGAAAACGGCAGTTGATTTCCGCAGGTGTAAGCCAATGTAAACCCATTTCCACTTTGAATTTATTGAGAGGAAATCATTCCACTGAAAATGCCAATCAATTTGTTTTGAGTTAGCTGTGGAAGTGGAAACGGGATTCTCTGGAATCGAATTTAGAAAACAGGAGTTTACTTACTGAATGCGTGATGATGATAGCGGGGTGATGTACGTCTCTGTACAGGAGAATGGTAGAGTTTTCGCGGACAGCAGTAATATAGATGGTTCTTGTTGTTTTGAATGGCTTTACAAGTTGCCAGATTGATATATGGTTATGGCCATGTCAGTATTTCAAGGTGTGATTTATATCACAATTGAAAGTATTTTGTTAGCACTTTTACCATTTGTATATACGTTAACGAAGATGTGGAATATGTAGCTGTGAGGTGAAAAATATTCCCTTCATAGACATTAAATAGATATATTATGAGTATAGACAGTGTAGTTATACAGAATATGGTTTTTACTTTCCTCTTCTATAGACGGAGATCGACTCGAGAATGGCAGCAGAAAGAAAATTTCTGATCAGTACGAAATCCGTTTCAGGCAAAATTATAAAATAACTCGGGGATGCTTTGATCTACCGACTTGAAATTTTTTGTGAATAAGTTTTACAGCGAAAATCGTAATTTTCTGTCAACTTGTGGGAAAATACCTGTAGCTATAACAGATAGGTACCTCCAAAACATTTTTTTTAAATACATGGACTTTTCCTCCGATTGCATGCTGGGATTTTAGTTGCTACTAAAATGTTTTTACAATATTGAATCTAAAATTTAAACAGATTTTAATGGGCCATCAAATTATTTTGTTTTTAACGAAAAATTTCTTTAATTTTATTTTGTCGGTCAATTTTTTTTTTCTCTTGCAATGAAATTTTAATGCCAATAAAATTGTGCTGTCTCAAAAATGTCTGATGTCCATTTCTTATACATTTTACTTCAGTTATTACTCTAAAACAAAAAAATTTATTCTCGAATCGAAATCGTTTGAATCAAATGTCAATGGGGAATAAGGCGGCTGAAGGCGTCAACTTTTTTTCTTTTGATTGTAAAGCGGGGGCTTTGAGGTAACTCTTGTGGCAACCGTGTCGACATTGTTCCCATTCCACGCTTCTTCCAAGTCAAACTGAGATTCAGGCTCCACAGCTAATCACTGTTTCGACCCGAAAACCGTCAAATGCTCCAGGATTTTCATGAAGCGAATATTCATCCAGAGACGAACCGTCGATCATCAATTTCTCCATTAAAGCAATTGTGTCTTTGGAGACACATTATTAATCAGTGTGTCGTTCTCGTCACTTCTTACGCTTCTTGTACGCGGATGTGAATTATAGGTCGGAATCTTTAGATCCGATTGTGTAAATTGCTGCATTTTTTTAAGCACAAACCTCATGTGCTCGTGCTTTTCAGGTTTTCAACATATTTCAAAATTTTTCGAAAATTTCTCGCTACACTCAGAAAAATGGAGGCTAACTCGACGACCTACATACGGCATAATTGGCCTCGGGCAGGCGCGCGTTCGCCTGCATGTGGGCAAGTAAAACTGAGTTGACCTGTGGTCGGAGAAATTCTGAAATTAAGCCACCAGCAGGTGAAGTAGGGCATTGGGAGCTGCACGAGTTGACCTTAGATAGGTTAACTCTGACCGCTAGCTGGCTTACAGAAACCTCTGTAAGGTCAGAGTTAACCTGACAAAAAGTTGACCTGGGCATTTTTCTGAGTGTATTATAAATTTCCTGCTTTTTTCCTTTGACTGCTTTTAAGCATCTTTAATGGTTCTCAAGATATTTGAAAAATATTATTATTTTACAAATTTTCTCCGAAACTAAATATTGTAGAGGAAAATTTTGTGTTGATCACAAAATAAGTGATATTTTTTTATTTATTATTATTTGCTAAAATTGTTCTTTTCCGCAGATATCAATTTTAAGAATCCCATATAAGATGTCAAGAGGAGTGCAACATATAAAAAATACGATTTTTTTATCTGCAAATATCTTTGGTTATTGTTTCATTGAGTTGGGATTTTTATCTGAAAATATGTGTTTCATCTTTTATGTTACCACGCATGACTTGCAGCCGTTAATCTTCGTGTGAGTTTATCACAGCCGACATCCATTCACATGTGAGTATCTCGAACGAAATAAAATCTCTACTGTTTATATCGTCATCAGAAGTGGGATGCCAAAATAATACCACAGATATGGTTCAAGTTTAACACATAGTTCAATTCAGTTATGTGTGGCATGTGCAGAAAAACGACATGAATTTTATGCTGAAGGGGGATGATGTGCAATTTGGCAAACAAAGGCCAAGTTTCTGTATGGCACGGCCCATCAATTAGCTTTGTAAGCACAGTTAACATGTCAAAAGTGACGCTACAGATTTTTCTTTAACAATAAAGATGCACGCACCACAGAAACATAGAATCACTTTTCTTGGTGTTTCTTTTAATGCTAATGTTGCTTACGACGAAGCGTATATGTTGCTAGCTGGTGATGCTGATGGTAATTCTGTAGACATGTGTTTCCAATTTGCAAAATTCTTGTTTCATTTCTCATTAGAGCTAAGCGAATGAACGGAACGGATCCAGTGAGTAAGAAATGAGATAAGATGGAACCTTCATTTGCTATGGCCTGGAACCAAAACCTAGCACTAAATACAACAAAGAAATTAATTAATTTTATCTTACACATGGGTGTTGCTCAAATTTAATTATCATTTACACAGCAACAAGGATGTTTAGCATATGTGTGTCAAGTTAGTTGGAAATTATGCGAAGCAATAGCATTTTGCTGTTGATTTAAAGTTTCAAGGAGACATCTTAAGGTGAAAAAAAAATATCTTAAGAACCGTTTGCATCAACCAATCATAGAAACTTTCGTGATACTAAAATTATTTAAGTGCCAGAATTTCTAGATTAAAGGTATTATCCCACATAAGTTCAAATTGTCTGGAAATTAAGCCTAAAATGGTAAATGGGAAATTTTTATTAGTAAGACAGAGCTAAATACATGTGTTTGGATAAACTTCAGAACGAAATTGAACTTAAAATTGAAGAAAATTATTGAATTTAAGACCAAGTTGTGAAAAATTTACGTGAAAAATTACCGTTTTTGAGATATTCACAAAAAACGTTTTCGTTCGTATGGGGGGTACCCCCCCTAATGGTCCATTTTTCTAATTAACGAACTTAGCCTCGCATTTTACGAAAAACGGATCTGTGCAAAATTTCAAGTCTGTAGCTCAATCCGTGCGCCCGCTATCCGCGCCACAGACGGGCGGACAGACAGACAGACGGACAGACAGACGGACAGACGGACAGACGGACGGACATGCAAAATTTAATTATTTTTATCATTCTAAACACACTGGTGTGATTCATTTTTGTGTGTGATGACGGGATTTTTGCGTTACAAACGGTAAGGCAAAGTTAGTATACGCTTTGGTTTCACCATACGGGTATAAAAACCAAACTTTTATTTTAATTGTTGGGCCAACAAACGCGTACAAAAATTAAATTCCTTTCTCAACTCGTCTAGTTTTCTGTAAACAATAAAAGAAAAATAGTTTTTCCGATAATATACGCAACATTTTTTTTTACTTTCCTCTGCTATAGAAGGAAAGTATTGTATTTATGACCGAGACCGACTCGAGAACGAGGGCAAATAGAAAATTTCTGATCAGTACGGAATCCTTTTCAGGCAAAATTATGAGGATATCCGTGCATCTGTCTGTCGGTCTGTCCGTTTCATGTATCTTAAATAGCTCAAGAACACTTTGACTTAGCGACATGAAATTTTTTGTAAATAAGTTTTACGAAAATCGTAGTTTTCTATCATTTTGGAAAAGTGGCGGTAGCAATAACGGGTACCTTAGAAAAAAGGCGGTTTTTTGACAATTTCTCGAATCTGTACGCTTTTGAGAAAAATTTAAAGGATATAAAGCTTTCTACAGCTTTAACAGTTTTTACGTATCTTCAATAGTTCTCAACATATTTGAAAAAAATTAGGATTTTTGAAAATTTCTCTGCTCGCGCAGTTTTTATGTCAATTTCACTTTCTATGAATCACTGATATATCGTTCTTTTTTCCTCATTTTCACAATTTTCAAACCATTTGAATTTATGTGGGATAATACCTTAAGAAGGCTTACTACAAACTTTTAACAAGCAAAGCGTTATCCTGCAAAATTGATCACAAAAAAAAAACTGAAAAAGTTTGTAGTTTTTCAGGCCTTTTTAGACGTTTTCTACATTAAAATCTAATCTTTTATGAGGATGTACATAAAATACGGCACGTCAAAATTTTGATACCATTTTCATTAGTAGTTTTTGCCAGAATTTTACTCAGAATTTATTCCGCAAAATTTATATTTAAAAAATTACTCAGATTTGAAGATTTTTGGAACCACCCATGAACACACACCTCTCATTTCGTTTTTTTTTTTCGCGAAAGCGTAGCGTATTTTTTGAAATTGATAAACCAGAGGGGGGCACTTCCATTGAATTTGTGAGTAAAAATTTTCTTTTAAAAATTTCGATATTTTATGAAATTTTTTATAAATTTTATGATCTAATTTCATGATTTTTGAAAAAATTTCGTAAATTTTTTTTCTAAGTTAATATTACGAGTTTATTGTAATTATTTTTATGGCACTTTAAATTATCAAATTTTCTTCCAGAGAAATTTTATTTTAATTGGTGAAAGACAAAATGCGAAAAAGTATACAAATCCTAAAATGTGAAATTTGGTCCAAACACTCAACTGGTAATTGTTAGCATAGGCACTCCTCCAATTTAACATACCTGCAAAGAAATAAAAAGAAAACATCCGTTAACATATATCAAAACAATCAAATTTTTCTTTAAAAGTATACACAATTCTATTTGAATACATATATTTTGCTGTCTTAAGATAATAGTAAAGTAACGAGTTAAGCTTTTCAAATCAATTTGCAAACATTGCCAACATGGTTAGCATAACACCATTGCCATTGTGGCAAAACCTATAATTTCTTTAGCACTTGAAATCGACAAACACTAGACTTAAGTGTTAACACAATTGTTCGTGTGTGACCTTAGTCACCTGAGGCTATTTACATAATTTACATTTCGATTCTAAACAACTCAACAGATTTTCATCTGCCCGGGATTTTACATCATCGATTGTTGCTTAAGAGTAAACCACCAATAATGACCATATCAAGCGTTTGTGTATGAATTTTCAATCTATTGACCTTAACCCTTTTTAGATCAAAGGTACATATGTAGGTAATCGTATAGGCATCATAGGGTAATACTCGTATTAGTTATTGTATCTTTTATCGTAGGGATTAATCGTTTCCAAATATGTGCATTATATCATGGTAATTTGATCTTCTTTTTGTCAGTAGGTATACCTGAATGGGGGTACAAATTACAACCAGGACCACCTCGTACATGTTAGCGGGAAAATAAATACCTGAAAATTAGCTGTCCCAGTAAACACACTTAACGAGTGGCTGGACTACTTTTTGCTTCCCATTTGCCAATATATAATATTAAGATTGATACCTAATACCCCAAGAGGTTGGAGATGGTTTACAATAACGTCTTCGTCTGGAGACATTCCATCATTCACGCTTCAGAGAACGAAAGTTTTTCGTCTCGGAAAAATGATTGAATCCAGTTTGCTGTAGAGATGAGAATGGGATTTTGGGATCGTGAGTTCTTAATGGTAGATTTTTATATGTCTCTAGTGTATATAAAAAAAAATTTGCTTTAAAACTTTTAAAAAAAGCTATACGTGAGTTGTTATTTTTAGAAAGTTTTTGGAATTTACTAAAATCTGAATCCATTATTGCCGGGTTAAAGTATATATTATGTTTTGTTTTTGCAGACCTATAAGCCGAGAAATTCCAATAAAGTATTTTATATAAATACGTTTAAAAAACACGAAAAAAAAATCCAAAAATCACTACCTGGACAACTTTTGATAAAAAAGCAATTTCCTTACAGAACATTTGAGTCTTCAATATAAACTATAGCACGAAATTATTCAAATGAAATTATTAAAAATTCTAGAGATCGAGAAAATTAAATTAACTGTGAGTAAAACTGGCGACATTTTTGATAGGAAGCATCAAATTGCGATCCCGAGAATCTAACGGCTGGATCTTCATCACACGCACCGAAAAGAAGTTAAATCTTGAAGGATCGAGACTATTACTAATAAAATAGTAAATTTCAATTACAAAATAGTTAATTTTATTAACGAAATAATCAATTTAACCACAAAGTAGTAAATTTTTATTCCCAAGTAGTTAAATTTACTATGAAAATATCTGATTTTGACAATTTTTGTAATTAAAATTAACTATTTTAGTAATAGTCACAATTCTCCATTAACACTGTAACTGCCACGACAGTTTTAAGCCTTTTTCGTATATTTAGTTGTCAGTTGCCAGTCATTTAGTTGTCAGTCATTTAGTTGTCAGTCATTTAGTGCCATTTGCACCAACAAAACTTAGCAACTTATGTACAACTTAAAAAATTTAAGTCGAAGAATTTCTACGGTTTAAGTAGGCTAACCACAACTTAATTTTTTAAGAATAATACGCGCAAACGGGCCTAAGTTGTCAGTCCCAAAAAAACATTACCATTTTAAAAATTTTCATTGTGGCTGTTGTGCACAGTTAGGTGTCAGGTCTTTTTGACTGACGTGGCAGTTAGAGTGTTAAATAGTTAGATTTACTATTTTTTTCTATTTATGTACGTACGTATTTGACTGCTATCGGATGAGAGATTGAACCAAATTTCGATGCAGTTTCCATAATAATTAGCCAAATTGTCAATCGATGTAATTTTTGCCCAATCAAAAACTAACTTTATAGCTTTTTTTGGACTTGCAAGAAGTTTTGACCACATTTTTATTAGAAAGAAGGCAGATAGCAGATTAATATGTCAGGTTGTAGGACAAACTAAATCAGCGGGGTCTCTAATTACAAAATTGCAAACACTTGCTAAAACTTATTTAGAAATTTTATGAGTGTTTTTTATGCATGCAAAGAAACTCTCCGTCTGACAGAGATTGAAGACAAGCCAAGTTCTAGCATTAGCTATGGTCTTCATTCCTCTAATGTCGCTTTTGTCTCGTCATCTTATTTAACGTCGTTGTCATCATCATCTTTGTCGTCATTTCGCTATTTCAGAAAATGGAAAAAATAACATCACAGTCCCTCGAGTACAGTCCATATAGATTATATGGATATAGGGATATTTTTTGCTGGATTTCTATTATACTTTATTTAGGCAACCGACTTGGTTTTCAAAGTCACATTTCTTTAACGACTCGCCGTCATCTTAAATGGTGTAATGATATAACAAGCATAAAGTAGTAGGGTTTCACTGGTTTTTCACTGAAGTTGAGGACATCTCCTTTACCAGCATAAATAGAAAAAAAGTCAAGAATACGTACTATACACAGATAAAGGAAAAAAATTGAGTAAAAAACGATTATTGTACGCAAACACCAAGCTATATCCGTTTTAATAATAAAAAAAGTGCGAATAAAGTCTTCGACAAATACATGAGGGGATTCTTCTAAATCGAGTAGCATTAGACATAATCTATAAACACATCTATAAATATATGGCAGATACTTGTAGACTCGAAGCATCATCTTACCATTTTGCCACGACTCCACTCTCTCTTAGACAGAAAGAAGAAAGGCCTCAGTGACAAAATTATTTTTCTTTTCAATGTTTTTTTTCTTTCATATTTTGTATTTTTTTCCCATACTCCCAGTGCGTCTATATTGGATATGTGCTACATTCTGACGTTTATACCGACTCAATCCCATTTATGAGTATCTATAGATATAATAAGTTTTTTTTCAGTTACGCTGTGTTTTCTGTTACGATATCGTATGATTCTGTTGTGTGTGGCATTATCTGTTGTTCTTGTTCTCGAAGATGATAAATTTTATCACGAAATTCGATATCACAATCTTTTCCGCATCAAGATAGGGATAAATATGTGAAAATTGAAGTGTAGTGGAAGGAAGCCCCTGATCCCAAAGATGATACTTTAGAAGATTGCCAATATATTATGAAGGGATTCAAATACTTGTTTTTCTATTTGTGTGTTTTTTTTTGCTTACTAGTTTATTGACATGATAATAGTAATACTTTGTTATATAAATATAAGTCACGGCAATCGAAAGTTTAATTAAAAAACAGAGAGGATATGAGAATTTCAAGAAAATTGTTATTTAGTATTTTTATTATTGTATTAAAAATTTTGCAAAACCAACGGCTAAAAAATCAATTAAATTTCTTTTTAAAAAAAAAACCCTGTAAAAAGGATCAAATAACCATCCGAGTAAATTTAAAAATGGTTTTCGTCGGAAAAGCCTAATTGCCGTTGGATTTGTGTAGCAACACTGCCCCGACGAACACCAATTTTAAGTTATTTTTAATGTAAACTAGCTTGCATACCCGTCGTTGCCGGGTAAAGTTTTCTCAATTTTTTTTTTATGGTCTATGTTGGAGCTAAACTTCAGGCCAATCGGTTCAGTAGTTTCCCCGCGAAAGAGTAACATAGAGGGAAAACTAAGTTTCGAGATCACTTTACCCCTCCCCTTACTCCCCCCACCCCTTGCGCTACTTTTCCGTATGCCTGTGTTGGAATCAGAACTACCACAGACACTCATGCCAAATTTCAAGTCAATCGGTTCAGCCGTTTTTGTGTGAAAGGGGAACAGACAGACAGACAGACACCAACTCATTTTTATATATTAGTATGATTGGTTTTTATTCGAGGAGTTTCTTACTTTTTTCAAAGATAACAGTGAAAAAAGAGTTTTCTTACCCAACCGAATTTCAAGTTTTCTGCCAGCTGTTTGTATTTTTAACAGCTTGTGTTTAGCTCGCTTTTTTGACTGTTTACTTAGCCGATCTGTAAGAAGAAGTTTATCTGTCAGGGTCAATTTTTGTTATCTAAATTCGGAAAAGCCTTTTTGCAAGACTTAAGAGCCAGACTTAAGCTTTTGGGCCAGTACTTCTTTCAGGATCTGGATCCGCCGCAAAACTGAAGAACATTTTAGCATTCATGACAGGATCATCAAGGAATAACTTTCCCACGGCTTCTTAGAAGGTGCATTATGGACCTTAGAGTCTAGTAATCGTGCTAAGGCTCAGCTCAGCACCTTTCTTCACCATACCATTCACTATACCATACCTTATTATTTTTCTTGTTCACACTTATGTGTGGTTGAAGCCGGCTACGGATGCTAGTTTTCTCATAAAAATAATTCGTCAACGATTTTATCTTAAAAAGCGGCTTTTGGGTAATTTTTTTCTTTTTATCAGGGTTTTTTTCCCTTTTGACGCTTATGTGCAAAAAATTAGTAACTTTAATTAACTTTTTACAAATAAATTAAATCCTGAGCATAACATAGTCGCATAAAAATGTAGAAATCCACCCCACAATCTTTTTTTCACATTTTTTTACCCAAATCTACCATAGATTTTCGTCTGCAATAGTTTTCGCAGAATCATAATTTTATTTCATGGAAACAAGCAAATAGCAACATAAATTTTTGAATTTCATAATTAATGTTCCTTAACACTGAGACAGCAGTAGAACCATAAGCAGCAGTGGCCAAAACGAACTGCACGAAAAGTTCAGCCCGTAATTCATGCAACCACTGGATATGGCCGTCCTTTTGGTTTCATAGTCGGCAAATTGCGACTACACTACACTCACAACAGTCCAGTATTGTTTCTGTAGTTAAAATCCTTAAACATTACTCAGCCGATCTGTAGAAAGAAGTTTGCCACACCAAAATCTGATTTTATGCTGTCTCGCCGATGCGAAGAAATTTTTTTTTAGAAAAAGGCGAATATTAAACCGCACGAAAAAGGGCCAAAATGAAATTAGACCGTGGCCACCTCTTTGCAGATTGCTTTTATATGTTCTAGAAAAATGCTTATGTATGGAGATCCTTCCTTAGCGCCGTGCTTACAATCATGGATTTTGATTTCTTTATGATTTTTTTTTGTGTTTTTGGCGAGTTTATGTGGTCACAAAATAGACACAAAAAAGTTTCCAGTCTTTTAATTAATTTTGGGATCTACTTTCTTATTAGTCGTAAAAATGTGTGAGCTCGAGTTAATTCGAGTAATGTTTTTTCTTTAGGTTGACGTATGTGTCTTATTGTCGAATAAACACAAAAGGACAAAAAAAAGTAATTTTCAATTGTTGTACAAAAAGGAAACCAAAATTTTCCAATCTGCAAAAATCTATCCCGGTGAAAGAATTTTGCTATGCGAACATAAAAGCATTGGTAAAATTTCCTATTTCACTCCCGGTTTCCTAAGACCAAATTTCATTAATTTCTTTTCGTCGACATTTTTATTAATGCCCCGCAATCGAAAAATAACATAAATAGAAAGAAATTAACATCCGGCCATTAGGAGACATCGTTTGCGAGTGCAACATCCATAAATACCAAATTTTTTGGTATTTCCAATGTTTATAGTGCAGCCACTTTAAAGCCCATATAGTGTGACCCAGAGTTAGATTTATAAAATGGATATCTATATAGAGTATACACACAAATATATATATTACTGAAGCTGATGTGATGCTATGATTTTAGCAGAGTTAAATGGAAACATAAAACCAAGCAAAATCCTCACACATTCGCATATTTCATACCGCCAGTTGCCTGGTTGAATTAGTGGACGCGACATCAACTCGTTCCAGACTCAAAAAACCTGGATTTCGACTCATCCAGATGGAATGTTTTCTGCGAAATTCACGAAAAAAGAGTTTTATGTGACCATGGAACCACATCGAATGACGTGCCCAGAATGCGGCTTTAACGCTTGCGAATTTGTTTTATTTTTCTTCAGTCGTCTTTGTTAAGTTTCTTTATTTCTATTTGCGATATGATAAGATAGATGAGATCACATAAGACTTGTCGGTTCTGTTAGAAAGGTGCGGCTCTTCAAAGTTCAAAGAAATTAAGCAATCTCAAGTCATCGCTTTATACTTTAATACGATGGTTACAAAACAAAATAATGCTTAGAATAACAATAAATGCAACAAAGATCAATTTAAATTTTTTTTAAATAATTTTTTTAGGAAACAGGTAGCATATTTCTTCGAAAACGAAAGTATTCAAGAGCTTACACATATACGAATTTAACGAACCAAACAAATACAAAAAGTTGCGTTTAAAAATTCTTTTCCAACCGTTATTATATTCTTAGCTAGAAAACAAAAAAAAAACTCAGAAGAATTTTTTAACCTACTTAAAAAAACTGCGAAACATCTTTTGAAAAAAGCCGTGTTCATTTTTTAAATTTCGTAAGGAAAGAAATGCACCTCGAAGCGAAATTGAACCTCCTCAAGTCGGGATTCATTAACAGAGACTAAACCCGGTTTTTTGAACTGAACCATTGATACTTCTGTAAACCAAAACCAAACCATAAATCGAACGAAGCTGGACGAACCGAACCAAAACAAAAAAAAAAAATCAGAACCAAATTTTAGAAACCAAGATCGGAACAAAATTTTCAAAGTTTAATCACCAAAACCAAAAACCAATTAACCCTCAGAAAACTTTAGCTTTGTATCTCTGAAATTAAGGTATTTTTCGCCAATGTCTACGTTATTACTTGGATTACGATCCAGATATGGCGTTGCGACATTTATAAGGTTTGCAACGCATCAATAACAGAGAAGGCTGTGATCATAGGCGCGACTGATTCAGAAACCGCTGTTTGGGCAATCTCAACGATGCCCAGAAATCGCTTAATATATGCTTTCGCCTGCGGCACATTTATTAAATGACTTTTCTTCTAAGGTGCATGCATCTCACAGATTTTCATCTGCGGCTTATTTTCATCATTTTTTACTGAATTTTTTTTTCGAGAAATCTGTTTTGCTTTTTTTCGAGAAATCTGTTGAAATCTATTTTGACAAAAAATGCTTAGAATATGGTTCTACATAACTTTGCCAAACATCAAAAGTCAATTGGACTACTCCTCCCCCCCTCTCCCATGCAAATAGATTTTTTCTGCGATTATCTCAAAAAAGGTTCTCAAAAAAAGTTTCGAAAGCCAAAATCGAATGCGAAAAAACGCGATTTAGGTTTACTAGTAGAAGTCAATGTTCTACTTTTCGATACATACACACAGATACAGACACGATGCGGACTCATCGAGCTGAGCCATGGGTATATGTCCTGTAGACTTCCGGGGCTCCGTTATGATTTCGGGTTTTCAGTGATTTTAATACCTTTCTTATATGTAAGAACGGTAAACATTAAACTATTGAAAAAAAAAATTTTAAAAATCTTAAAAAAGAACTTTTTGACAATAGTGGGAAAAAATAATTTTTCCTCTAAAATGGGTGACTTTTCCTCGAAAAAGAGGACGTCTGGTCATCCTAGCTACACCTAGTTTTACTCTCTTATGTGCGGAGAGCTCCCTTTGAACGCCACTGGTGGATAGTGGATAACTGTACAACAAAAACATTTTGTTTATAAAGATATATTTTTCTCCAGTATACAAGTATAACAAAGAAGAGTTCGTTGTACGGTCCAATAAAACATACATTTTTTGGTTATCATGACAAATGTCCAATCTCACCAAACTATTAGTTTTACAAACATAAAAAAGCTTTAAGTACTCCCAAAAAAACAAACTTTTAATTTATTTCAGTTCACGAAAAAACTAATTGTTCCGACACACATCATAAAAACCTCATTCATAATACAGATGAGCAAAAAATTCAGAATAAAGAATGAATTATATTTAAATTAGGATGATTTAAATCCAGGAGGGTTTTTATCAAATGAAACTATCCCACTTTTCAAAATGTTCAAAGGAAATAATTCAGTAATCTTCCTTGTTATCTTTTTAGATCGAGTTATTTTCATTCTTCTGTCCAAAAAGTGTCAAGTTTTTTTGTCATTCATCTCATCCCACAATGTCTGTGTGCATCTTTTTCTCCGTATATATGTACATATGTAAATTCGAAACATCACAAAAATAATGTCTAAAATAACAAGAAAACCAGAAAAAGGTGGATTTATAGTCGAGGCGCTCATATTTAACATCAATTCACCCAACATCATCCCCTAACTAAATTGAATTAATGAAGAAGCCCACACAAAAATTAACTGTGGCTAAACATGAAGATCCTACCATAAGCATAAGCATTGTCGTCCAATTTTACTATTTTTATCAGAGTAGAGACGCATGTAGAACATAATCTCAAGCCATTCAGAGACATGCCCACATTTTATAGTCTCATCTTCAACATAACATAAACTTTTCATATGTATGTTGGTTCTATGACAAAAAAAAAACAAGGTGAAAAAACAGAGATATATGCAAATTAGCCAACGCCGCCGGTCCAGGACTATCATGAGTACCTGAGCATAATATAATATTTTAATATTATTGTAATTTAAATTTCGACTTTTTTGTACCGAAAATATAAGCGTGTGATATGGTGGTGGATTATGTGACCCTAAACATGTTGTCGCCCTGAAAATAATAGTGTCACAATGGCATTACTCATACGAACATATACGGTAAAGATAGTTTTTCAAAAACTCAACTTTACGAAGTGCCCAGCCATTAGACAAAGTCAAAGTAAAACTTGGTCATTTTTCACTTAGTTCCGGAGTAAAACATATAAATTCAAGATACATGTTTCACAGCCACACCCCCTCATCCGACTGGAATTAGTCAGTAGTCCTTATTTTATTCACAGATTTCATGTTATCGTTTTAGAGCATAGCAGCACATATCCCACAATTTGAAACGATTAACCATTGTGGCCATCCCTGTACCTATACTTGTGATACGGAATGGTGTGTAGGTTTTACAGTGTTTTTGTGTGCTGTTTTTTTTTTACTGGTGATTTTTGGGATTCTGAATGTACAAACCAAGTGGATTCCTGTTTAACGGATTAATTTGCATATACCAGAACTAAATATCTAGTAGATATCTGCCTCGTCAGTCACTATGTTTTAGTAACAACCGGTCCGGAACTTTATACACTCATCCGTATCTCCGTTTATGGTTGTAGCATAATTTAGCCGGGTTTCCTATATTCATCCATCCGTGCCTGTTTTCAAAAAGTTTTCCATTTCTTTTTCTTTTTTTCATAAAACACTACAAGGAGTAGATTTTCACCAATTCTAAATCCTTTCAACAAGAATAAACGAAGGGTTTGTGGGGTACTTTTATATGAATTCATACATAGGTTCGGATAATAATTTACCCCGGGTATATATATAGTATATGGAGCTTATTTTCCTCTCTATCCCCGCCGTATCGTACTGAATAAGTGTGTAGGTACCACAATCAAATCGTATCTAGGATCCTGTGTTACCATAATTTCAGTCGGTTAGTTAGCTTTTCGTGGTGCTGTTATCTTTGTGAAAATTTGCATTTATGATTTCTAGAGTTGATACGGTAACACGAGATACAAATTGTTTTATTCTGCACCACATACGGCAACTGAGCATTTTAACTATACAGATTATTCGAATAAAATTTCGACGTTATACACAATCAAATTTAAGTTCCATGCGGTTTCATTTACACAAAATCACATCGCGAAATGTTTTTTTTTTTATATTTATGGTTTTCAATTATTTCAGTTGAATTTTAATTCAAAAGGATAATAAAGGAAACTCAGTTTGATACACGACTCTATGTTGGTTTTTGTACGTTTTGTGGTATGTTTAGATTAATTATGACTGTATAAAATTTCCTGTGGCAAAAAAAAAAATAACGCCTAAACGTTAAAGCGATTTTCCGCTTATGATTCGAGTGGTAAATTAAGGATATATTCTTGGAAGAAGTATAAAAATTAAAAATACCATGTTTACTAGCAAAAAGCAGATGGAATAAAAAATTCGTAATACAGGAAATTAATTTTTTTACATGAAAAACAGCTTTTATATACAATATATGCGGTAAAACTTCTTGCGCTAAATTTTAATCTTTTTGTTATTGTATACAATTCCATACCGAAAAAAGATTAAAATTTAATCTCGTGATAGATTATTCTTTTTTTAATCCTTTTTTATTAAAATGTACTATTTAAATAAATTATTGATTTTAATACTTCTTTCTTTATTGAAATTTAATGTAACCGAATTATTTTTTGATGGATTTTTTGCATTACAATGTAATGAAAATGAGATATTTAATTTGTTTTTCAAATTTAATATTTATATTAAAATTTTATTTATTGAAAAAGGGAAGTATTAAACAAGAGTGCTTTTTAAAACCTCCGTTTTTTAAAATTTCCATACTAGGATGTCGCAGACAGCATATGCGAATTATAAGGGAAGGAGAAATTTTAAAAAAATAATGAAAAACAATCCAAAACTTTTTAAAAAAACATCGAATTCCAGAACTGGGATTAAAAGTGGGGCAAACAGAGTATTCTAGATATACGCTTTTAATGCTGTTGTCATAAATTTAATAATTTTTTATTACAATCTATCAAACTCTAAAAAATATTGAAAAATTATAGATATTTGATTAAAAATGTAGTCAATAATTTGAGGGGATTGAAATTTAATAGATAGAAAAATTACTAAAATATGTCGAATTCCAGAAATAGGATTAAAAGTTAGTCGAATAATTTTAACAGTGTAAAATTAATTTTTAGAGTCGTTTCTAAATTGGAAAAGCAAAAATTGTGTATAAAAACATAACAAAAGCTATAATTGCCAATCTGGCAATCATTGGAGACCCGTATGGTGATATTCGTATCGAACAGTTGTACCAAAATTCCAAATTGAAGTCAAACTTTCCAATAAGATTTTTTTAAATTTATTCCAATCGGATTTTGATGTATGGGAGTTTTATGTAGAATTATATCCTAAATAACTTTAGTTCTTGGACTTTTTTGATAAGATGCACCGTTTTTGAGATATTCGCAAAAAAACGTTTTCGTTCGTATGGGGGGTACCCCCCCTAATGGTCCATTTTTGCCCATGAACGAACTTAGCCTTGAATTTTACGAAAAACGAATCTTCTCAAAATTTCAAGTCTGTAGCTCAATCCGTGCGCCCGCAAGCCGCGCCACAGACAGACAGACAGACGGACGGACATGCAAAATTCAATTTTTTTTATCATTCTAAACACACTGGTGTAATTCATTTTTGTGTGTGATGACGGGATCTTGGCATTACAAACGGTAAACCAAAGTTAATATACCCTTTGGTTTCACCATACGGGTATAAAAACGTTTTTAAAGAACACGTAGTCAATCAAGTATAAAATACTAGTTTTTGTAGCATTTTAAAGACCAAGACTCTAAAAAACTACTTGTTAGGTAATTCTATGTTTATTAACATGGCTGACATTGAATTTACTCCAATGGAAAATATTTAGCGCACAATATTCCGTTGTGTCGTTGAGCATCCCATTCGCACAACGGCGATGTGCCCGCGACAAAAATAGCTTATTCCCGCGATTTGCATGTTGACGGAATACGTTAATAAAGACGACATGGCTGCTTAAAATGCTATTGGGGATGGTTCACAACATGACGGCTCACATTGGGATTATCTAGCATTTATTAACTGAATATAGCGAAATTAATGACAGAATTTGAAATACGTTATTTAGTTTCCCTTACAAACATATAACAATTAGTACCGTTAGATATTTTAGGATTTTAAACTAAAGGTGCCTGTCCACATGAGAGTAAGTGCCGGCGAGAACCTCGCGATAGCAGCTACTCGCAAATGGACACGTCTCTGAGAGTCGCTCGCGGAAACTCGCAAAAACTCGCGAGCTAGTTTCTGCGAGCTGTCAAAAGTGATTCTACTCTCTAGTCGACACACAACCTCCTGCGAGTAACTCTCGAGAGTTTTTGAGAGTTATTTGCGTATTTACTCCCATGTGGAGCGACACCTTAAGGCTGTAACGAAACTATTTATACGAAAAGCGAAAGCCAAAGCGAAAGCGAAAGCGAAAGTATTTTTTTTTTTTGCAAAAGCGGACGCGAATGCAAAAGCAAATACTGAATAATGCTTTTTTTAATATTTTAATTACAATGAAAGCTGTGCATACAATAATATAAAATTATTAAATTATTATTCCTAATTGATATTTTTAAATTGAATTTAAAATATATTCTGTAATTAATTTTTTATTAATAAAAAAACACGCATGAAGAGCCATTAAAAATCTATAGAAAAAATAAAAAAAAAAATTTTAAAAAAAAGCTTTTATTAAAAAAGAATGCACTAAAAAGAAAAAAATAATTTTCTGGACGCTGTGTATCACAAATATAAAAGTTTTTTAAAAGCGAGATAAATTTTTATTTTATTGTTTTATGCTTTATCTCGCTTTTTAAAAGCTTTTATATTTGTGATACACAGCGTCCAGAAAATTATTTTTTTTGTTTTTAGTGCATTCTTTTTTAATAAAAGCTTTTTTTTAAAATTTATTTTTTTATTTTTTTTATTTTCTTTTTAGTTTTCGAATATATATCCTTACATTTGAGATGTCCTTACAGGCTTTTTAACTTGAGAATCGTATTCAGCGAACCCCAAAACCCGCAGAATAGATTTTTTTTCCGGAAAATTTGGAGAAAGGGATAATCACGTTATCCTTACAGGACATTCCGTTATCCTTACAGACTTTTTAATGGCAGATTCGGATTTAGCGACCTCAAAAACCCCCAGAATAGATTTTTTTCCGGAAAATTTGGAGAAAAGGATAATCACGTTATCCTTACAGGACCTTCCGTTATCCATACAGACTTTTTAATGACAGATTCGGATTCAGCGACCCCAAAAACCCCCAGAATAGATTTTTTTCCGGAAAATTTGGAGAAATGGATAATCACGTTATCCTTACAGGACATTTCGTTATCCTTACAGACTTTTTAATGGCAGATTCGGATTAAGCGACCTCAAAAACCCCCAGAATAGATTTTTTTCCGGAAAATTTGGAGAAAAGGATAATCACGTTATCCTTACAGGACCTTCCGTTATCCTTACAAGGACGAAGTAGTGAAAATATTGTATTGTCATCGGACTTATATAAGTGTGCAAAATTTCAAGTCAATCGGACAAGTGGAAGTGGGTTAAAATTGGGTTACAAGATTTGATCTGACAAACAGACAGACAGACACGAAGGCAAGCTAAATAAAAGCTTTTAAAAATAGAACCTTGCCCACATATATTTAGCCTAATCATTTGTTTTTTTTTTTTGCATAAAAATATTCACTAAAATCTTCGCAATAAATTTAACTAATGTGGAAGCTGCGAATGCAAATATTTCTTGCGACCATTATTTAGACCAGTGTGCGCCGTACATGTTTAAAAACAATTCTGTGGTCACAAGGAAAAACCGCTTAAGTCGAGTTATGTGGTTTTAAAGGTTGGTGCATATTTGAATTCTCCTTATCCAGTTCTATATTCTGTCAAAGTTTGGTTTCCATGCTGTACCCCGATGAGGAATGGCAGAGCAAAAACCATACAACCTAAGTCAGTTTTGCTTGCAAAAACAAAAATAATCAAAACTTTAAACCCATATTACTCAAAACACGCTTTTTCGACTTATGCGGTTTTTCCTTGTGACCACAGAATTGTAGGAACGGTCCGATTTTGCCCTCTAACGGCCAATTTATTCACTAGGAGTTAAATCGCCTTAACTCCCTTAACTCACCTTTAACATGGAAAATAAGGTTAGCTAACTCCCTTAACTCACTAACTCGGCTTAACTCCTAGTGAATAAATTAGGGGTAAGGAGCCTATTTTTTATTAGAAACTTTTTATTAGAATTTTTATTTTTATTATTTTATTTTATTATTATTTTTATTAGATAAATTATCATTTTCGACTGTTGTTCCAGATAATAGACAAATGAATGAACGGACGGAGTCGTGCAAAAAAAACCGGAACACAAACCTTCTAAAAGTGGAAATTTTACTAATAAAGGACATAACAATAAAGTCCTTTAAATCTACTAAAAGACATTATATTAAAGTCCTTTAAAGTTTGTAACTTGCTTAGGGCTTAAAATTTCCTTTACACTTTTTTGCTCTTATCCCACCTCTCCAGCTTAATTACCTATTAGACGTCTGAATTGAGTATCTTTTGAGACAAAAACAAGGTGGCAGTCGCTTAGCAGGTCAGAAGGTTAATGTACTATTCTACAACGCACCGAAAGGGCTTAAAGCAGAACAAGGGAGGAAGAAACGACCCGTATATTGAAATGCAAAAAAAAGTGTGCTGGGACATGATATCTTGGTGACCTGGAACTCCTTTGCCTTTCCCTGGCAAAGAGTTAAAACACGTTTATGTCGTTGTACCATTCTTGTTGACAGCAGAACAATAATGCACTACACAGGACTCAGAAAGTTTTCCTGAACTTTTTTAGTCTAGAATTTTCATCCCTTTTAAAATATTTCCTCATGATCGTACACACATTTTTCCAGTTTAAGTTTACTTGTCTTTTCGTCCATGTGTGCAAAGTTTCTTACACTCACAGTCATGCAATCACCATTGAGGAATAAAAACTTCTCTTCCTCTGCCACTTCTCTTCAAATAGTTATGCACATGAGTACAGTTTATAGAGGAAAATTGGTATTATTTTTTTAAGCAAAGTTTTCCATGTTCCCGTCCACATAACTTCATATTTCCCAGATTCTATGGCCATCAAATAGAATGGCATAGTTTGGTATACTTGAACTGAACACCAACCAGAATTATCCTGTTATCCTGTTATATTCCTGGTTACCATCCTTTCTCATGCCAATTTTGTGGTGTTATGCGGATCTATTAACAGGGTGACCATATTTTTGTTTTTGCGTCAATCCGTGACAAAATGAGCGGGGAGATCGCGAGGAGACGGCGGGGGGAGGGCGGAAAACGCAAAACTTCTATACGCAAAAATTCGAAATATTTAAACCACATTCATACGTTAATTTTTTGTGAAAGTTTGAACTTAGCTGCGTTCCAATTTCGGTAAAAATAACAAAAAATATATGCGCCGCTGGTCGACTTTTCAACAGAATATGACGCAAACATTTAATTCAAAAATTCAAGAATTCCAAGCGCAAATCTGTTAAACAACAGTTAAGGTACCAATACCGAGCAAGAAAAATGCGCCGCAGGAAAATTTGATTAAAATATTTGTGCCCTAGGTGAAAATTCAGAGTATCTTTTGCATATTTAGTTATAGTTTTTTAACTTTTAATAATAAAATAACAAAAAATTCCGAGACAAAAGTTTAGTTTCCGGGACTCCGGAACTCCAGGACAGCATGCCTAAATCCGGAACTGCCCCGGCCATTGCGACACGTATGATCACCCTACCTATTAAACGCATACCGAGGAGCGATGTGGATCTTCAGCTATTTGAATGTACATAAAAATGCATTTATTTCATATTTTTGAGTCAAGTGCATAGTTCTCCTATGACAGAGTTGAGTTCTTCCTCTTTTTAGCATTGTTTGTGGTTTGTTTCTTTTCCTTAAAATGGAAATGAGTGCTGGGAGTTGTAAATCTGTCTCTTATGCAGTGTTGGGGCCAGATAATTATTTTTTTATCTAGATAAAGATAAAGATAAATGCTCGTAATGTTTATCTAGATAAGATAATAGATAATGAAAATATGAAAGATAATAGATAAGATAAGATAAAAAGCCAAATTATCTAGATAATTTTTAGATAAATATTTATTTTGACATTGCACAAAATTCAAAATTACGTACTAAAAAAATAGCACAAAATTTTTTGCTTTTCTTGATTTCCAATTTAAATATAATAAGAAACGAAATAATAATAAAAGAAAACGGATAAGAAACGTTATCGTAACGTAACGAAATAACGAAATGATTTTCGGGCTTTTTCTTCAAAACTACGTTATAATGAACGTTATAGAAATTCAATTCCGTTACCATAACGAAAAACGAAAAAAATATTACGTTTTTTCGTTGTTTATTAGTATTTCCTTGTTTTGTTCAGTATTATTTTTTGTGAAATTTCCCACAAAAGTTCATCAAGTATAACCCCACAGACATAAAATATAATCAAAAACATAACAAAAGCTATAATTGCCAATCTGGCAATTATTGAAAACCCGTATGGTGATTTAATTGAACGGCGTATCAAAATTTCATTTGAATTCAAATTTTCCAATAAGATTTTTTTAAAACTTGTTCCAATCGGATTTTGATGTATGGGAGTTTTATGTAGAATCATATTCTAAATAACTTTTGTTCTTAGACTTTTTTGATAGGATGTACCGTTTTTTAAATATTCGCAAAAAACGTTTTCGTTCGTATGGGGGGTACCCCCCCTAATGGTCCATTTTTGCCCATTAACGAACTTAGCCTCACATTTTACGAAAAACGAATCTGTGCAAACTTTCAAGTCTCTAGCTCAATCCGTGCGCCCGCAATCCGCGCCACAGACAGACGGACAGACGGACAGACAGACAGACAGACGGACGGACGGACATGCAAAATTCAATTTTTTTTATCATTTTAAACACACTGGTGTAATTCATTTTTGTGTGCGATGACGGGATCTTGGCGTTACAAACGGTAAGGCAAAGTTAATATACCCTTTGGTTTCACCATACGGGTATAAATATTGGAGTAGTGTTTTTAATCGTATTTTGATTCTAAATCGGATTTTGTTTTGGCCAGATTCACTCTATTTCTGGAGATACAAAAATGGAAATCTTCTAAGCAAGTTTTTTGGTAGCGAAAAGATTTTCTTTTTAGTAACTCCAGAAGTAGAGCGAAATTCTATAAAAAAATTCTATATCTTTGATATCAAAATCACGCTTTTGTGGAGACAGTTTTTTTAATGAGCAAAACTTTTGTGTGATTTTTTGTCTTTTGTATTTTTTATTGATTTTTTAACTTAATAATCACATTTTTTTTCCGTTTTTATTTGTATTTTCTTTTTGCTGAGTTTTATTATTTGTTATACAATTTATTTTTATGGAAACTGAACTGAATTACTTTGTGATAAACTATTATTACAGTGCGTTTTTTTGTTTTCAGTTTCAATACAATGTGTAACGGAATAATAACATTATAACGTAACGAAATTAAGTTTTTTATCGATACAAAACGAAATAACGTCACGAAATATAAGTTTAATTTTGCTACGTAAGGAAATTTATAACGTTATGATTTTTTATTTCGTTCATAGCCCGGTTTACACTTGGCAACAGTTACTGGCAGAACTTTTTTTTTATGGACAAGAGAAGAGAGGCGAGGGAAAGAGTGACACTTCGCTTCCTTGTCCGTAAACAAAAATTGTTGCCAAGTATAAAACTGTTCCTAAAAAAAGTTTTTAGGTTTTCAAAAGTATGCAGAAAACAATTTCGTTTCAGCATTTTTTCAGATTTAATTTTTTGATTTTCGGTGGTAACGATTATCTCTAGATAAATGGGATTTTCCTTTATCTAGATAAGATAAAGATAACTTTTTTGGGGTGTTATCTAGATAAGATAAAGATAACATTTTTTTTTATCTAGATGATTATCTAGATAATTATTATCTAGATAACCCCAACACTGCTCTTATGTGATTTTTTTTCGCAAATCACATAAAAAAAATTATAGAAACTTTTTCTTTTCCTGGTTTTTCATTGGTTTTCCGTTTCTATTCATATATATCAAAAAAATATATATATTTTATTTCAAACTTCAAAATCAACATCTGGCTACAAAAGTAGGTCAACGAAAACTCAAATATTTGATGAAAATAAATTTGATTTGAATATCGAGCGGTTAGTGTGTAATGCTAAAAACTTTGCAGTTTTAGTTGGAAAACTGAAGAAGTGAAAAATGTTTCCAATAGAAATTCGGTGTGAAGATGCTTTTTAAGTTTATTTAAATTTTTTGAAAAAGTTTCGCAAGCCATTCCAACTGTTTCGAACTCAGTGTTTCCCAGCCGATGGATCACCAAAAAATTTTTAAGGGGTCACGATGAGCGCTTTGAAAGTCATTTAACATCAAAATAATGTTTTTTTGGCCTAACTTCACGTTTGATTAAAATCGGTTCAGTCGTTTTCGAAAAGTTTGGTCGTAAAATACTGACTTTCTTAATATCAAAGTACCACGAAGGGCTCTGCGGTTTTTTCAAAATTCTTCCTTTTTCTAACCCCTTCTTCTAATATCTATTGCATCCCTAAAGGGACTTGGTTTTCACCATTCAAGACGTGATCACCCAAAAAAACATTACGCCCACTTAAATCTACCCTTTCCCCTCCCTACAAATCCTTTTCGTGCTGTCTTCAGCAAATTTAGAAGGCTTTCGGATTCGGATCACATCATTAGGGAAGTAATCTCGCAGTCAATTTCTCCTACTGCAATTTACCCCACCAATATTATTACCAGTTGGGCACTTTTGAAGAGTGATATCCGGGACTGAAAGCTGAGGGAGATGCTGAAGCCGCGGGCGACCCATAAGGTTGATATTTTCTGAGCAAGGCTGAAGACGGGAGCGGAAGGAGTCCTCGCCATGGGCGCCAAAGTCGCCACTAGACGGATGTAAATTTTTGATGAGTACAACAATTTCATAATCAAAATTTGCTTCCATATTTTGGTAAATTTACTTTAATTAGCTAATCGACTAGAGATTGAGGCTGGGTTCTCGCTAAAAGGTGTTAATTGGGTGGGGTCGTAGATTTTGGACAAGAAAGTCATGTTCTGTTCACAAAAGTAATTCTTAGAGGGCTTTCGCCTACCAAAAAAAACCTTCACATTGGTTTTAAATTTCTTGGATCCCTCTTTCTCTTCACCGCATTTTTGTGCGATTTTTGTATGGAGTTTAGTAGGCCGTCGCACTACCGCAGACCCCCTAGCATTTTTGGAGCCCTAACATATATTTCTAGAGCAAAGTAGCATCAAAATAATAAATAAATAAAACAAGTATACAATTTTACTACCAAACAAATTTTAAAATTGTTTTTTATCCAATACGAAA
Source organism: Chrysopilus asiliformis (assembly GCA_964034945.1). Classification (NCBI taxonomy): domain Eukaryota; kingdom Metazoa; phylum Arthropoda; class Insecta; order Diptera; family Rhagionidae; genus Chrysopilus; species Chrysopilus asiliformis. Next base: position 90,980,396 of record OZ035962.1, on the reverse strand, counting down.
ACCTCCTAATTAAAATGTTTCCATGTACGATAATTATGAAATTATCATTTAATATCCTTTTGTTATTACAGATATCCACATATCCGATATTGTTTTATGAAACGATAAAAATTTAATTGTTACAACTTATTAAGACTTACATAATCGTCATTAAATCGTAAATTATATACTACATGTCTAAAATGTAAGCTAGACTTGTAGTGAATATCAAAAGTTAAATTCAAATCACAAACGTCACGTTATGGCCATAGAAATACCTTCTCACATAATCCTTATGAAATAAACTATCCTAATGGTCTCTGGCACTAAGTATTTTAGTATTCAGACACGTCGTCCTCATAAGTCTTCTCAACTTTGTATACACATATGAAAATTTATGACGTTCTGGTATTAATTACAATTCAGAGCATGAAGTCCCTTTAATTATGAGGGCACAATAAAAACTTGCGGCCTATACATACGATATACTACATCGTACAGCAAAAATATTTAGAATTAAATACATTTTATATAGCACCATCGCAGTCCTCCAGAAATTCCCTTTCATATCCCCTTGTTGGGAAATGCCCGGAATAAAATTTAGATAACATACTTTGTCTACATTATATTTACAATGCGAGTTATGCCCATACTTGTATTATATCGTATTAAACGCATATAAATTTTTCGACTGACAGACTAGTGAGGAGCCACCCAAAAAAAACATAACAAAAGCTACAGTTGCCAGGGCCAATCGTTAAATACTCTATATGAGGGCAGACCAATTTTTCTTAAAAAAAAACTTTTATATGGGAGAGGTGGGAAGGATTGGTCCTATTCGATTTTAATGTATTGAACGATTATGTAAAATCATATTTTAAACACATTTCGCCTTTATAAATTTTTCGATACTATGCACAGTTTTCGAGAAAATAGAAAAAAAAGTATTCAATTTGTATGACGGAGGGGGGGATAGAGAAGCCCAACTGGATTTTGATGTATAGATAAGTTATGTAAAATCATATTTGATGACTGAATCGTAACACCTATGAAACAACGTTGTATAGAAAGAAAATCTTTATTTGGAAGAAGACAAAGGATAAAGGATTAAAAAATTTGCGCCGCAGGTGAATTTTTTTAGACAAAGTGCGGCTCAAAGATTTTAATCAAGAGCTACACAGTTGGAAATGAAGACAAAAGCACCGTACATGAAATTTTTTTTAAATACATTCGCCATTTGTGGAAAATCGTTATTATAACACAATCATAACACTTAATTGAAAAATCCGGGACAAAAGTTTTGTTCCCGGAGCGCACATACCTGATTCTGAGACTGTCCCCGCCAAACCGGGACGTATGGTCACCCTAAACATATTCCTATATCATATAGAGTATAAAAATTTATGTCTTTATATGCTACACAAGTATTAAATGTCAGAAATATACGATAATTTAAATAATTACTTTTATCCACTTTAAATGCAACAGAACCAATTTTGATCGTTATCATTTTCGGTCATTTGACAAGCAGACTCGAGTCTGTATTTTTAAACGAGGCGGATATGAGTTTTTCTTCCCAAAAGGTCGATTTATTAAAGTGCTCACAGGTTCCACTGAATTCAGCTCCAACATAATTTAACCCTTCCTGTGACCATTCCCATTCCCTACGTGTACCAAAATGCCATTTCATGATCATCTATGCTCTTCATTTAATGTGATATAGTCATTCATCAGCCAATTGAAATGTATTCGACAAGCAATTTAATACCAAATTGCCGTAATATAATCCTTATATGCTGTCCATTGTTAATAATGTGTTTTTCGGGGCTGTAGACCCGTAACATTTAAAGCGAAAAAAAATGATTTTTTTTTTCAATGATTTCCCAATTAACCAGAAACTTAACTTTATTCCCGGTGACTGGATATAGAGAGCTTTTTCCGTAGATATAAGCGAGCATATTTTTTACCGGACAAATGTATGTTTATGTGGATGGGCTCAAACATGTAAAAAACGTGATTTCTATAATGTTATGTTGCATTATGTTATGTCGACCGAATGGAAAAAAAATAAAACAAAAACCAACAGCGATGGACAATTTTTTTTTGCGTTCGATGGGAATCCAATGTTTGACGGTTTGTAGCTGTGATTATTTTGTGCTAGAGCTAAAATTTGTAGTATTTATGCTGTCAAGCCGATCGGATTTATGTTTTCATGTTCTATGAATCGAACAATATTTTCAACTAGATCATCCCCTCCATTGATTCCCAGATACGAAATTGTATGCTCTTTTTCCATGCCGTTCCCGTGATCCTTTTCAAAATCGACTGCGAAGGTTGAATGTAGGTGAAATTCAACAACTTTTGGCACTAGTCAAAGATTTGGGCTGCCAAAATTTTTTTTCTAAAAGTCAGAAGAAATACGTATGGAAGACCTCTTTAATGCCCCGTTGACATCCTATATACCCAAATTGAGTTATGTTACGGTAGGACACCGGTAACTCAACCAAACTAACAAGAACGCACGATTTGAAAACTAATAACTAAGTAACAGTTAAAAATGAGTAGTCATTAACCATTGGACTACCGGCGAGGCTCGCGGCGGCTCCTCTCAATTTACAGATTCCGAATATACATATAACAAATATTCGAAAAAAAAACGTTTGATTTTAATGAAAAAATGCCGATAATCTAACGGCTTTTTTGGGAGAAAATTTACCAGAAGTTCGTGCTGGGCCTAGGCATAAAAAAAACCTGATAACTTTGTTATTTCAATTACCTCAGCAAAAAGCTACATGGCAAAAGGCTTGTCGATAGTTGACAGTAGCTGGCCATTAGGACAGAAGTTAAAACTTTGCAATTAGTTTGATGATAGTTGTGGCCTAGTTGCCAACTACTAGCAACTAGCCTAATGTCAACATGGCATAAAGCTTAGAAAAAAATATATTACTTATTTTTTTAAATAATTAAAAATTAGCATACAGGAAAATTCAATGATCCTGAAATTTTTTGTGAGACCTAAAGTGGAACTTGTCTAAAGAAATGCGACGCAAGCGAAAATTTCTGTCGTTGAATGTGAAATGTAACTTCAATTTTTCCGAAGAAAAATCATTGAGGCTTTTCCCTTAGAAAACTGTCATTTCATGATATTTTCACGCGACATTAATTTTAAAAAGTTTTTTCCTAGCCCTCGTAAAAAAGTTTGGCGACCCATCGGTTCCGAAACACTGCTATCGATATTATCAACTATTCAATAAATGACAAAAAGGGTCTATTTGACCTACCAGTTTGAGGATTAAGTTTAAATTACTGATTTTTTTTTGCAAATTCGGAATTTGAATAACAACAGAAAACCGAACTGATTTTGTATTGTTGGAACTTCGAATAGGACGAATTTAATATTGGGATGGGCGATATAAACGGATGGGTGGGTATAGATTAACCGTACTTTCCAAAAAAACATCCGGAAAAACATTAACAATAACAAAACAAAACTATGTTTTGTAGACAACAAATGTGCCAACATTTTACTCAGTCTGATAAATAACCAAATGCTGACAGTGTACGAGAGGGCGAATTTGTTAATGTAAATCAATTTTTGAAGTGGAATTATGAATATTTATGATACAAAATCGAATTTTATGCAAAATGATATTCAATGAAAATATTTATCAATATAATTTGTTCGATAATCCAAATCCACTGGTGTCATGATCAAAAAAGTATAATAATAAAACATTTTCTAATAAAGGTTGTTGTGAGCTTTTGCTGACATAACAAACCCATCATTTATGGGAAATGCGAAAAGTACCATCTCTACATAATTTAGATGAAATAATTGATTTATGCGTAGAAAAAAATTCCTACGCTGCGATGCTGCAAAAGCTTATTATGCTAATATTTTACGCAATGCGTTTTAAATTGATTGTTTAAAAAAATTCAATTATATTTGGAAATTCAGTAATAATAGTATTTTTAATCATATTCAAAAGTATTAAGCATGAAAATTATTAAGCATGAGAACATATATCGATTAAATTTGAGCGAAAACTGAGCTCTGAACAGAAACTATAATTTATTAGCTAAAACTGAGGGAAAACTTTTTCCTCTTATTCGTGAACCTTCTTTCAGAAAATTTCAGCTCAATCGGTAGAGTGGTTTCCGAATCAGAATTTTTGTGATCTGGCCTAACTTTTATTTGGTCTTAAAAGCTTGAAAAAAAAAACAAAATGGGAGCCGGAAAATAAAAAAGCTAAAAAAAATTGAAAAAATAAGAAAAAAAAATTAATAAATTAATAAAAAAAATTGCGACTAAAAGGATACGTGAGGATTCGGCCTCAAAAATAAACGCAAGATAAAAGTTAATATGCAAAAGCTCTCAACGTTTTTATCTTGTTGTAATTGTTGAGGACGGCAAGTCTGTCGGTCTGCCTGCCCGTCTGTCGTATCTTAAATAACTCGAGAACGCGTTGACCTAGCGACTTGAAATTTTTTGTAAATAAAGTTTACTAAAATCGTAGTTTCCTGTCAGCTTTTGGAAAAGTTACGGTAGCTATAACGGGTACTGTAATAAAATTTAAAGGATATAAAATATTCTACGCTTTCTGCTTTAACGGTCTTTTTTAAATCTCTAACGGTTCGCGAGATATTTGAAAAAAAATTGGTTTTTTTGAAAATCTCTCGAAAACTATAACACTTTCAAACTTGTTTTTTTTAAATTTAATTTGTCCCTTTTTTATGTTTAAATTATCAACAAATAATCAAAAGTATTTTGTTTTTCAAATCTTTTGCTTATTCTTTTTAAATCAACATTTTTTTCAAATTATTTTATAATAATTATAATGGGTCTCGATGTTGGTTTTCCTGCGAAATAATGCTTTAATTAGAAAACGAATTTTTCAAAAAAAAGAAATTTTTTTTGCTCCCGCCCTTTTCCATTGAAAAATCTACGGGAAATTACACCAAAATCGTTAGAGCGGTTTTCCAGCTTACATCCGATTATGAGTATTATAACATTCGAATTTTATATATTTATTCTGTTGGCATTTCTTCATTATACTATTATTAGTTAATTTGTTACTCAAATTTATTTGTTTGTTATAAAATTAAAAAAAAGAAAACTTTACCTGCAACGGGTGATAATTTCCTCATAACGCACCATCGTGATTTCCACTAAAAAATGAAAATATTTAATCAGTCAAAGTTTAGAATGGAAAAATATGTTTTTCCACTGATTTCCGCAAGCTTGGTACACAAATCGCTTTGAATTACTGACCCAAAAAAGCAGTTTTTGAATGAATATTTTAATTTTGACTAAAACGAACATAATTGAAAATGCATTTTCATTATGGAGGTTTTTATTTTTCTCAAAAATTTCGTTATTCTTAAACTGAAAAAACATTGTGAATTTGACTTTTCCCTGGAGCACTAAATTATGCTCCAGTTACGATTCACGGATGAGTGACCACTTACTTAACTGTTTATCAGAATCAAGCCAACATAATAACATCCGTCGCATAAAAACGACATCACAGCATGAGTATAAATAAATTAAAAACATAATGCAAGTAAAAATAGTTACAATGCCATACATATAAGAGTATTGATGGAAAATTGTGTGTAAAAAAAAATGGGAAAAGTCTTGTGTAATTTCAAATTCTTCCAGATGAACGCATCAATTTATTTTATATTACCATTTTTCCTGCCTGGAAAACAGTCAGTGCAGCCCAGTATTTGTGTTTGATGCAGCCCAGTCTGTTGAATTCATAAAATGGAATAATTTCACAAAATTGATAGTTTCTTTAGTATATTTCGTATATCCCTGCACACGCCACTTCATTTCAGGTCGAATTGAAAAATGTTTGAATCTATAAAATCCACACCAGATGAAGGGATGTGCACTGAGAAGACAAAATCTATTACTTCAATTCTGTGAGGGGTGAGTTTTTGACATGTAGGCTGTAAACTCCCCAAAAAATGGTTCATTGTAATTTTTTTTTGGGGTGAAGTGAAAATCATCCCTTGTTACTTGAATTCGCCCTCTAGCTAAAAATGGGATAATGTAGAAATTCATGGTCGATATACGACGAAACGAAAGGATTTTAAATCAATTTCGAATGAGATATCGTCATAAATCTTCTTATTTGTTTTTAATTATATTTATCGCCACTTTTTGTTTGTGTATTTGAAATTCACACAAAAAATAATATTTGCTCGAGTGAAGAGGTGTCGTTGTTGTGAAAAATTAAATCGAATTTTTTTATAGCTTCAAAAATTGTCAATTCTAGCGATAAGTATTAGATATATAACGTTTTTATTTTTAAAATAAGGTTTGTGAATATCTTTCGGCTCTTTTTACTTTCTTCTATAGAGGGAAAGTATTGTACTCTTGACGTAGACCGACTGGAGAACGGGGACAGATAGAAAATTTTTGTTCAGTACGAAATCCGCTTCAGGAAAAATTATGGGGACGTCATGTCGGCCTGTCAGTTGTACGTATCTTAAATAACTCGAGAACGCGTTGACTTAGCGACTTGAAATTTTTTGTCAATAAGTTTTTCAAGAATCGTAGTTTTCTATCAACTTATGGACAAGTAACGGTAACTATAACGGGTACCTCTGATACATTCTTTTAAACACTGTTTTTGAAATTTTTTCGAATTCTATGTGTTTTTGAAAAAAATGAATACAGGTATAACAAAATTTAAAGTATATAAAATTTTCTACATTTTCTGCTTCGTCCACTTTTTTTGTATCTCTAACGGTTCTTAAGATATTTAAAAAAAAATCGGTTTTTTGAAAATTTACTCAAAAACTATGCACTTTTGTGAAAAAGTGCATATACCGAAATTCATAGGAAATAAAATTTTCCACATTTCTTGCTTAAACGGTTTATACATATAACTAACGGTTCTCAAAATATTTAAAAAAAAATGGTTTTTTTTTAAATTTCTCGGAAACTATGAGCTATTATAAAAAAATAACCTAACTCAAATGCATTAAAATTTCCTGCATTTTTTTCTGAAAAAAATTCTACTATATTTTGTTTAATTTAAGTGCATTGCATTGCACATTTGCCAAGAGATAGGATTTTTTTTTATAGTTCCAGCCAGAGCTTAGGCAAAGACTCTTTAATGCCGAAGCACAGCTCAGAATGATCGGAAGGACAACAGGAGATGCCGATTTATGTTCTCCTTGAACTTTTGCGGGTTATAAGTCCGTCGTGGGGAACACATCGGATGGTAAATCGTTCCAGAGTCTTGTTGTTCGCGGAATGAAGGAACCCCTAAACTTTACTGTACGAAAATATTCAATACGAAAATTTCAGAATGAATATTTATATTACAGTAATTTTTTATTTCTTGTAACGAGAACGGGGGTATCAGTGTGGGTTAGTGGTAAATAATTCAAACTGTAAGCTGCAGGCTGTGGATTCAAACCTCGTCTACAGCACGGTTTCATTCCAAATTCACTAAACTTGCGTTATCTAAATGAAAAGTGATGATTACTGCTTGGTGCTAACAACACCATCAAGCTACTACGACGTCTGACGTCATTGGTTTGCAGAGAAAAAACCCTACAAATGTGGCAATGCATCTATCATTTCCAATTCGTGTAAAACTGTAGGTGGAAAGCACGAAACCTCGTTTGAAAAGACCTTCTTTGAGAAGTAGATAGATTGACGGGGGAAGGATTAGCCTGATTGAATGTTGATGTATGGGAGAATTATGTAAAATTACAAGAGTTATGTAAAATTAATATTTCGATCAACGCACTATTTTTAGAAAAAATCGGAAAAAATTTGATTTAAATTGCGGAGAGGGATGGGGGAATGGTCCGATTGTAACCTATCAGATACCTTGTCTTGCTTTTCAAAAGAAACATCATTGTGACAATTTAAAGTCTTTGTCTCAATTCGTTCGAGAGTTATTGTGTGTTAGATTTTACAACTTTCATGTGCATTCATTGAAAATCAGTCTAATTACTCTCAATGAAAACGAACCCTTCATTTATTAATTACAAATCACAAAAGTTAAAAAATCACACACAAAAATTTTGAAGCACAAAACGTAAAAATATACTGAAAATATCATCATTGAAATGAAAGTATGACTTTCACTCGGATATTATTCAAAATTTTCAATACTCGAACATTTGCATTGTTGGTCTTTAGAATCAAGATATCAAGCGCCTATAGGAAAGCATAATTTTTTTCTATAACAAAAGACTTCAAACAATTGCATAAACAATACGGTTCAGTGAGCATTATGTGACCCATAAAACAAACTATAACGAATGCAAATATAATATGCATATTTCATATATTTATAGGAACAAATATACGATTATGTTGACATAAATACGGATGAAATACGATGATGTATCTATCGCTAACAAACAGCTAGTACATATTTATATGATATGATACCAAATATATATTCATGTAGGTAGGAATGGGTATGTGAACCTCATTAAAGTTATGCAAAAATCAAAATGTCATATTTGTGTATGGATGTATGACTGAATATCTAGGATGAACTCAATAAGTTTTACAATGCATTGTATCCAAGATATTCTATAGATAGTTGGATAGTCACAACTATAGAAACACAAATAGGTAAGTATCTAAGATGGGAACACACTAATGTATCCACAGTCGAGTGGAAAAGGGCGATTATGCTTACGACCGACGACGACGACGAAGAAAACGATAGAAATATAGATTTATCAATGAAGTTTCTGGCCCTTCTATATAAAGTCAGTCGTTTTAAGCTCATCTGCATGTGAAAATGAAAGCTTATATCGTAAGATACTTTCCACAGATATTTATGTAAGGCAAACTGCAAGTATGTTCTTTATGCTAGAAAATATTTGCAATATTTATACGAGAATGTGTATAGCTAGGGTTGAGCCGGTACTCTTATAAAATAGAATAAAGTCAACCCTTGTTGAAGGGCCACAATCTATCATGTATGATGGTTATGAAACACGAGAGAGATATTCTTCCACTATATGCCATAAATCGGTTTAAAATTTACAATACGTATACAAAATGCATATTATTTTAATATTATGTTCTTTTTTACATAAATTTGTGCAAATAAAATGACATTTTACAATGCCTTTAGTATGTTTTTTTTATTTTCTATAGATTGTGTTTATCACTATGGATATTGTGACTTATTTCTGCATGAGTGCATCCATGGGGTTCTATCCATATTTTGCTTTCTTTTAATCGTATTATAATTTAACGTATATTCTTATAAGGGGAAATGAAGAAAGCTCCCTTAGATTAGATTCACTATAATCGTATTTGCTGCAGATCCAGTAAATTATTCCAGAAATACGGAAGTGCATCGAATAAATTCTAATACTTTAAAGTGAACGATGATGGCTATGAAACAGAATAGTTTAATGAAACTAAAATTGTAACTAATGTAGAATTTTTTTAGTAGCACTCCTTGTCGTTGGCAGTTGGGATTCTGAATCGGATTCTGGTATTAGAAAAATAGCCCAAGAAACAATTTGTAACTGTGGTTACAAAAAAACCTTCAATTTAGGTTACATTTTAGATGGTTTCCGAATAAACCCGCCAAAAACGGTTATTTTGAAACCAGCTTCTAAATAGGGTTTCTGAAACGTTTCTGAAAGGTTACAGAAACCAAATGTGAAACTTTTGAGTTTTGTTACCATGGTTTCAAATACGTTTCTTAACCGGAATGTAACCTCAAATTGTTACTTGGGAGATTTTGGTTTGAAAAAGGCCAGATTTTTTTATTGTCAGAAAAATTGGGTAGATGAAAAATGTTCCATACAGGTATGGTTTGGGGCTTTATCAACAAAGCGTCGCTTGATTATTATTATTTTTTTGTGCTTTTTAGGCGTTTTATAGATTGACGAAATCCGCTTTCAAAAACATACGAAAAGCTACAATTGCCAGGGACCAATCGTCAAGTACTTTATATAATGAGAGAGAAAACGTTTATTTAAAAAAAACCATTTGTATAGGAAAGGGAGAACGGAGTGGTCCGACTGGATTTTTATGTGTGGAGGTAAAACAAGCAGTAAAATTTTCTAAGGTGTTTGGAAACAATCACCCTTGTTCTGAGATACGGCGTTAGCCCGCTAAACGTAACGCTTTCGATTCGATTCGCTACGCGATCGGTGTTCTGAAAAACGGCGTTCGCTGTTCAAAAATACGGCAAACATCGCATGCAAACGCAGTGTCAAAACTCAGCTGATTGTATTTATTTCTTGGTTATGCAAGTGAAAACGTTTGATTGAAGTTTGAAAAAGGATTTAACACTCCCATTATATTTGTTAATGAGGCACGACGAGGTAAATTCACTGAAAAGCCAAAGAAGGTTATTGAGAGATTCTTCGAACGAAATGAAGTTAAGTGAAGACTCGTAACTAACTTTCATTTTGTCGATTAATAGGTTGAATTGTGAAGTATTAGTTGAAATTTGAGTTCCCCGCCTATTTGAATAAAACACTTTATTACTCATGATTCATAAAATTGAAAAAATATTTGCCCAACTTGCATTTCGTCAATCACAGCCAACACCAAACGCGAGAAAACTCAAGTGAGCAATTTAACCTCAAATATCAGCTCCCGGCGAATCTCAGAACATCAAGAATCGAATAGAATCGAATGCGTTCTTGCGCGTTGAACTGAAACGAAACATCGCGTTTTCCAGAACACCAAAAATGAAATATCGAGTACTAAGCGAGTGACTATCGAATAAACTAACGTAACGCCGGGTTTTAGAAAAGGGGTGAATATAGAGTACAAAAATCCTGCAAAATCGTGTTTGTAAACGTTTTTGTCTGGCTTACACCCTAGCGAGCAAGTTTTTTTTCTCGCGTACCCCCTTATATCATTGTTTACAAAATGTTAGCGAAAACTGTATCGCAAAAATATAGCTATTAAAAATGATAAGAAAATCAGAATTTTTTGATAATCAGAATAATAGAGATTAAAAGAAAACTTTTTGCGCCGCCCGCGAGAATTTTTCTGATCCGAAGCGATAACTATAATAAAAAGCTAAACAACATCTTGCAACCTTTTTTTTTAAAATTTGGTTGTCGCCATTTTCTTATTCAAGCTTCGCGTACCTCTAGTAGGGATGTCAAAAAAGAACCGGTTAAATCGGTTACCCGGTGTTTTTGCTTCGGTTAACCGGTTTTTTCGGTGTTTTTTTTTTGCACGGATGTACCCGGTATTTTTTTTAAAGCCAAAAACCGTTCAAAAAAACCGATCATTTTTTTTGTACGGAAAAATAATTTTAAACCAATTTTCGTGCAACTGATTTGTTAGAAACACTTCTTTTTAGGCACTCTAAACCAAATACAATATCATATTGTGCCATTTATGGCCTCTTAATGGATTATATGGCACTTTACGTCTTTTGTTTGTATTATAGTGTATTTGTTTCGTCTAAGACCTAACCTACCCAATTTGATCAAAACGGTTTTTCGGTGTTTTAATAACCGGTTTTTTGGACCCGGTTAAACCGGCCCGGTTTAAACCGAAGTCTTAAAAACCGGTTTAACCGAAAACCGGTTTTTTTCAAAAATTTGACATCCCTACCCCCTAAGACCAGTGTGTGTACCCCAACACTGGTCTAGAGTACTGAAAAATTAACGAAAAACTATTTTCCTATTAATGAGGGTTTTTCTTGAAAAAGTGCATTGTCAAATTTAAAATCATCTGGTAGAACACCTGATATGCGAAAAAAAACAGTTCGGACAAGAACAAACCCTTTTCATCCAGTAAATGGAGAAGATTTAAATTCAGATAAAATTTTGAATTTATAAAACACCACCAGCCATTTAAAACTTTCACTTTTTTCAACATAAAATTATCAAATTTGTGTACATCCAAAACATCTGCGGTAATCTTCAATTCAATTTATGTGGCAAATCCGTCTTTATCTATATCAAAGTATGACTAAACGGCGCAAAAATGATTTTCTCAAATTTTAAACGCTGAAATTGCACAAAATTGAAGTCATTCAACTTTTAAGAAGGACGTTTTAAGTCGTCAATATATCAGATAGAATTTTATTTACTCGCTATATATAGGCTGAAAATCTTGAAGAAAATATTTCTGTTATTTGGATTTTTCATATCTTTAAAAGCGAATGTCTCAGCTGCCATCTAATGTCGAAGGAAATTCCAAATTTTTTTCTACTTAAAATGCCTAAGGTGAACGCGAAATGTTTTATATAACGAAAAGTATTTCAAATTCTCTCCTATATGGATACAGAAATACATGAAAAAAGGGAATCTTCAATCATTTTCAAGAAACTGTCAATCATACCTTAAGTATCATCTTGATATACGAGTACAGAAAGCGTTTCTACGTGTCGTGGGTATCTGATCCGTCTTCTCAAAAAATGTCAATTTATATTAAAGAGGAGAAAAATGTTTTTTCTGATTTATTTTTATTTTACCATTGAATTTGTGAAGGACTTCCCTTGAAAATCACGATCGAGAATTGATAGGTTGACACTGATCTGAATACCTATCGACCCCGTTTGACTGTGTCTTCCTGCCATAATCAGGATATGTCAGAAATATTCACAAAAAAAAATGCAACAAAAATTCCAGGAAAAAAAATCAACTCCATAAAACGAAATGAAAAAATACGGATTTTCGATTGTGTTATGGAATAAAGAAAATTTATCTGAAAAATATACACATTTTGTCAACTTTTCCGGTTGATCTTTATTCGTAGGTTTTGTGCAGCCTATACGAAACTCAGGCACACTTTAGCTATTTTCGCCGAGTTTATCTTGGACACAATGCAAAGAATTCGTTAAGGAATAAAGGACACCAGGGAACGATTATGCTGTCAACCCTATTGAACTCTAGCAGGGATTAACAACCCCAAAAAAGCACTACGTCGGGAAAAAGATTAACAAAAGGACAAAATCGGCGATTTTTTTTTGTTCCCTCTGTGGAAAAGGAGTAATGAATCCTTTCCAAGTGCGTCGGTCGCCGGTATCCTGACACTTATTCATTGTTTGTTGTTTACCAAAAATCTTTTCGGTGGCTCAGCCAGCAGCAGATTGTGTGTTTTTTTCTTGATTTAGTCGATATGAGGGTCCAAAGTGTGATTCTCTATTTTAATATCACACCCTGGTGACTTTATTTGCGCACATTATTAACGAGACGTGAAAGTAGGGATCGAATGCAGAAAGGGATTTAGTATAAAACGAAGAAAATCAGTGCGTCGTGAACTATGTGATCGGGAATGAAGTATTGAAGATATTTTAAATAGGGCAAAACCCCTAGTTTTTGGCCCATTGTGACGCCAGACAAGAAGTCTGTAAAAATCCCGATTTTAATACAATTATTTTGAAAGAAATATTTAGCATAACAGTATGATATTTAAGAAATTGAAATTTTGACTAAAAATTTGGTGTACCCGACATAAAAAAACATAACAAAAGCTATAATTGCCAATCTGGCCCGTATGGTGATTTAAGTGAACGGCGACAATTCTATAAAAATTCCACTTTGAAGTCAAACTTTTCAATAAGATTTTTTAAAATTTATTTCAATCGGATTTTAATGTATGGGAGTTTTATGTAGAATCCTTATCCTAAATAACTTTTGTTCTAGGACTTTTTTTATGAGATGCACAGTTTTTGTGACATTCGCAGAAAACGTTTGCGTTGGTTAAGGGGTTCCCCGCCGCCTCCCCCCCCCCCTAATGGTCCATTTTTGTCCATTAACGACCTTAGCCTTGCATTTTATGAAAAACGAAGTTTTATAGAGGTTGAAATAGGAATGGCCAGATTGAATTTTGATTTTTTCTGGAAAATTTTAGGAAAAGGATCATCACGTTATCGTTACAGGACCTACCCTTATATCTACAAGGACGAAATAGGTAAAATATTGTATTGTCATTGGACTTACGTGTTAGTGCGAAATTTCAAGTCAACCGGATGAGTGGAAGTGAGTCCAAATTAGATTACAACATTTGACCCTGACAGACAAACAAACAGGCGGGCAAAAAAGCGAGCTAAATAAAAGTTTTTAAAAATAACCCAAATTTTGAGTTCTAAAACCTTATTTTGAATATTAAATATATTTTTTTACCAAATAATTTTCAAGTTTTTTTACTAGTCGCACTTTGTAAGGTTCACCCTATTTGTGCAACGACTTGATTGAACGTCATCTTCGATAGGGAAGAAAAAACAATATTTTCCTTTTAATACCATGGTACGTGCGTCCCACGCCGCTCAAGGATTATTGCTACAAATATAATTCAGTCATCACGATGAAATTCAGAGGAAACAATCGATTGGTTTCACTAACAATTTCATCATAATGGGTTTTCATTCCCTGCCGTTTGGTTCAATTTCAGGGATAGCGATCGGGATAGATGAGGACACATTATACGGATACAATGTGCAGCGAAAGAGGCTTTAGGGAATCTGTTTTCGGATTAATTTCTTCCATCGTAATCAGTTCCAGCATCATTACCATTATTTCCTTGCAAGTTGGAACGTGGATTTGATTTATTGTTATTACGAACTGCTACTCTGTAGGCAATTAAATGTCTTAAAGTGGACATACGTGGTAACAAGTTGAACACATGGCACGATTAAAATTCTTTCCCTTCAGCAAATTGATATAAAAAAATTTTCTTTGCTGCTGCTGCTGCTGCTTGACTGTGTGAAAATAACAGATATCGTCGGCTAAAAGTGAAATTGTGCTAAGTCCATTATATCAAATTTGACAGAAGAGCAATGAAAACCTTGTTAAATCGTTTTAATTCTCTTTCAATAACACTGAGTTTTCTTTAAATGAGAAAAATTGGGCTCAGTTTTCTTTAAATGAGACTCTGTTTTCTTTAAATGAAAATTAAAATGATTTAACAAGGTTTTTTGTTGCTCTTCTGTCAAATTTGGTATAATGGACTTAGCACAATTTCACTTTTAGCCGACGATATGTCGTTTCTCGCATGACAAAATTATGTTTAAAAAAACAATTTTTTTTCCTTTATCATTGCAATTGACTGATTCTCCCTCTTTGTAAGATTCCATTGATTTAGTTTTCAATTTAAATTAAATGCGAAAAATTAAAATCTAAACGAGGTTAGAGCTTCATCTGTTGAGACTACCAGAATATTGAGAAGATTTTTATGCACACATATATGTGCCAGTACTGTAGACCTGGTAAAATATACTCATATAATGCTTTTCAATATAAAAACTTCGTAAATGAGATTTTATGTTGGAATAACCTGTGGCAAGGGGAATCCATGTGGAAAATTCTATCTGACATCAAAGAGATGGGTCGCTGTTGATTCTGTTGTGGTATGCCCTGGGCTTCTTTATGTACCAAAGCATATATTAAAATGTATTATAGAATATTTACTGTATTTTCAAAATACTCGTGAGTTAAAGACTTTTTCGGGTTAGTTTCGCTAAAGGCATTGTCGATTGAGAAACCTAGGGAAAAAGGTCTGTTAGATCTGCTACTCGCATGCTATCTAGGCATAACAATATGGGGAAACATTTTTCCCTTTGTTTTATGACATATGTAAAGTCGATTTTGTTTTAACGAGGTAAGCATTCTGAAATGAGAATTGTTTTTTTAGTCTATTGCCCTAAGGACGAGTCCCACTTTCTTCCTGATTCATCTTTAATTCAATTAATGAGATATACGAAAATGATGTGGATAAGCACCCCTAATAATACATAATTATTGTTTAAAAATTTAAATTCAATTTAGATATTCTTCATGAATAAATTATGGTATTTTAAATTTCAATTTGATATTTCTTTACTCTTAAGCTGTGAGCAACAAAAATTAGAGATAATATTTTCATGTCCCAGTTATAACATACATAGATTGAATACACCGTTTGTAGCGCATAGACCAGTAGTCCAAATCTTATTTCTTTTCGGTTCCTGTTTCAAAATTTAGATTTTGGGGTTTTCTGTAAAATCTATGGCGCTACATCCTAAAGTGGGACTGGGCCTCCTCAATTGAGATTTCCTAACAATTTTCTTCCCTGTTTCGCACCGACAGTTTTACATGAATTAATTGCAACATTTGTAAGGATTTTTACGGCGCAGACCATCAGCAGCAAAGGCCATGATACCAGTGCCATAAAATACGTCGCAATTTCGAAGTCTCTTACAAAATATTACGAAAAAGCATGACATTTTAAGAGGGGTGCGGGCAGGAGACGAGAAGGCGAAAATTAAGGATTCGTTTTTTATATGGAGAGCTCCTTATAAAAATACCTTATAAAAATACCAAAATACGTTATAAAAATACCTTATAAAAATACCTTATAAAAATACCTTATAAAAAATCATCGGTGTTTGATAGATTATATGAGTATTGTAAACGGAATTAAGGGAAATGTGCCGCAGGCGAAAATTCCTAATAACATTACGACGTATGGTGAAATTCTATAAGAGGCGGAAAATGGTTGCCGTCAAAAAAGAATATGTAACTTTAATTCTGTTCAAAAATATCGTGGCCACATCATAACCCTTCTATTATAACTCTTCTAGATATGGGGCTGAAAAAGTTTTTTTTAACCCTTCTATCATAACCCTTCTAGACATGGGGCTGAAAAATTTTTTTTTACACAAATTGTAATTTTAAAATTAGATTAATTTTTTTTAAATTAAATTTTAGCTTCGGATCTCCTCCCTCTTTGTGCCATTTTTTTACGAAACCAATAATGAAGTACTACTGACTCCTAATTGCTCATCATGATAAAATCAATTGTTCTGCGAAAGTTAATTGTTCAAAAAAAAAAAAAAATAAAACACATTTTTAAAATTTCCACAATATTTGTTGAAGAAAATATTGTTTGATAAAAAATAAATATTATTCATGATTTCCAGGATTATTCTCAAGACTTTTTTTTTGATATTTAATTTTCCAAGATTTCAACATTCAGGATTTTTTTTCGAGATTTTTGTCACGAGCTTTTTTTAATTGAATTTCGATCAAAAGAATCCAACCCAAAATCGCATTAAAGCAGTTTGGACGGCTGCCGTTGATAACATGCAGAAAAAAACCTTTCAAATGTTGCATTCCGGCCATGGTTCCAAATGCATGTACAATCGCAAGTGCGGGCAGCGGAAAAGAAAAAATAGTTTCAAAATCTTAGTTGCGAAAGCCTAGTACCGCCTTGAGATTTAAGAGATTCAATTTTTTCCCAAAACCTTACAAATTAACTAGCTATACTTCTCAATGAAATTGTTTTGTTTATTAAATGAAAATCGAAATTACTGTTTAAATTAAAATTTATAAAATCAATACCACGAAAATTCCCTCATTAAAGCAATGCTAAACCAAAAGAACCGACCAAAATAATTGAGCCATTCCCTCAGAACAATCAATTACGTTTAACCAATAATACTCGTCAATAAGGATGAAAGTGGGATCGAATTCAGTCCAACTTCCCAGACGAATCCACCCGCACAGATATTCAGGAATATCAAATATCCCCAACGATGACTATATAGCCAGATATTATGTAAGTCAATCAATATAGGCATCGGTCGGTGTCGTTATTGAACAGCAAACTAAACTCATATCATTGGAATATTATAGAGGATCCAAGCAGATAGGTTCGGATGGTTGCCCTAACGGCTCAGCTCCAAGTAGGAGGATTTAGCTGTGGTAATATGGGGATATTGTGCCCAAGTGTGTATTAGAAGAGTGAATAGAGACGATGAATTTAATTGAAATTCCGTGTTCCATGTACTTAAATTCGTTCGTAATTTCATTTGTCGGTTAATTCTCCTCCAATTTCCCAATTTCACAGAAGGGATGAGGTTTGTGGATGATAACTGGGATGGTTTCAAATGCTACCACAAGGTTCCACATCTCAATTATTCCGATTTTCATGGGGTATGCCTGTATAATCGACTAGTAACATACAGCCATTGGAGGCCCATACATATATACGATTTCGATAGCGTACTCGACATACTCGTGTACTCTTTGGTTATTGTGTGATAGAATCACGAGCCCTCAACAGAAAATTATCAAGTGTACACCACAAAAGCCTTTAAATTCCGCACTTTTCATCCTTGAACATTCTTCAAAAATTTTCATCATAAATTCAGCATTTTAAAGGAGTTTTCTCCTACCGACGATATTTAAAAAAAGAAAACTCTTTTAAGCCTTGTATGTCTCCAATAAACTTCACCTCATTGCGCCACCACATCCCCATTTATAAGAACCATTCATTGTAAGATGTGCAGAACGAAGAAACGTCCTCGTTAAAATGTGATTTGCATGTTTTTAAAAGTTTTTTTATACATACGACCTTTGTTGGATCATGTTTTTCAATAACATGTATAAAACATGCGTCTTTGTTAAAAGAAAAAAAAACAAGATCCTTGTACCTCTCTCGCCCGTGAGGTAAATTCTTGCCAGCTCAGCCTGTTTATGTTCTCAGGTGCGTATACGGTTGCGATAATACGTGGCAGGTGTGTAGTAATGTGATTCACCTCAAAGTCATTCTAATACGAAATTACAGTGAAATGTTACAAATAGCATATTCCTTAAGAAATCAATCGAATTTTTTAACTGTCGAGAAATTCAAATGGAAATTAGTTATTCCTGAAAATATACAGAATCATTATTGTTGCATCGAATTTCCCAATTTTTGCAATAATTTTGATTTGGTCTTGAAGTTTAAAGAGTGAAATTTAAGATTTATTATAATTTTAATCTGTTTTATAATAAATTCTAGAAAATTGCCTCAAACTCTTTCCACCCGGTTTTAAAATAACAGAATTAAAATCAAAAAATTGTTTTTGAATTTCTTAGATTTTCTGTTAACAATTCTAGCTTTTAAAAATTGCAAGATTCTCAAAGGGAGCGCTGCGAGAAAAAAAAACTGCTGCCGAGAGTCTAATTTCCCTGTCGACTCCTTGCCTGTTACTTTCTGACCGTTTGGAACAAATTCTGAATTTTAACCATTTCTTACTGCTTCAAGAAAGCACCCTGCAAACTAGAACAGACTTTTCCCGCCTCCGTTACAGATAACCCCTCTTCTGTTATCACCGAAAACTCTGTGGGAATTTTGATCCAGTTTCCATTATTGCACACAGCACCGTGCCGGGGGGCGAAAGGGTACCTGTGTCGGGCACTGTCATAGGGGAAAAGGGGAGTGGGAATTGCCAAATTTTAGAGAAGTACGAAAAATTCTAACCAGTGCTTTCGGAGCATGATCAAGATTTTGCCCATAATTTGGTTAATTTCTTTGATAAGCTAATCGACTAGATATTGAGGCTGGGTTCTCGCAAAAGGGCACCCAGCGGCGCTTTAGGCGAGATTTTGAGATATTTGAAAGTTCGCTGCGTCAAATTCGGACCACACAAAAGACAAAACTTGGAGTCACGCTTGTCTGGTAAATGTTAGGACAATTTAACGGTATATTCGACATTGTCATTTAAAAGTTTTCGCCTGCGGCGCAATTTTTTCAGTAAACATTTCTACCTGTATGCATTTTTTCAACAAAAATTATGCTTGCGGCGCAATTTTCTTTTTTTTTTTGCACACCGGCGCAATTTTGTTGATTGAGAAAGCGCTTTCTTTTTGTCTTATCGATCTTTCATAATTTCCAGGCACCCAAAAAAACGTTTTTGTCATTTTTTTTATAGAAAGCCAAATACAGAGCCAATTACAGGTTTTTCCCGGGCGCCTCTTCGCCTATATCTTGCCTCGGCCTTGTGGCAAATATCGTGTCACCTACATTATTGATCAGGACACTCCATTGAATCGACTCGTGTGTGTTGGAATACTTAGTTACGACCCTGTATAGAAAAATGTACTGAACGAAATCTATTTTACTCTGGTTTATCGAATGGGCTTATCAGAATTTTAAAACCATATTATCTTCTTTTAACCTGAATTATATTAACAAGGGTTCAAAAATTTGAGGTTGTTTTGCATAAATGAATAAATGCCTGGAACAGTGCATACTTTTTATTAGGTTTGTTGTTCTTAAAGGCTTACAATATTTTGCATTCCAGGTTTTAGAAGCTTGTGACTTGAGATTATGCCCAACTATCGAGAAACGGGATGTTAGTGATTTAGGATGTGAAACATAATTACTAAAGAGTAACTATAAAAGTTTGCCGGATGCACTTTAAGCTGAATTTAAAATCTTCCCTATTCACGTAACACTGAACGGTTCCCATAATGCTTTACGAGTATTCCCTGAAATCGGGAAGGGCACGAAATCCGCTGAAGGTTTATTTTATGCTTTCAGCATCTCGTATGTGGAGTTTAGCATCTGGAGAAGATTATTATTATTCTGGATGTGATTCTGTAATGCTCGTAAAATTTTGGTCATAAAATCATGTGTGATGCACTTAAGTAATTGGGGAAAATGGCTGGATTTTGCAGTGCCCACGTACACTATAAGCTCCCGCTTCCACATCAAGTGGCAAGTCCAGTCACTCACTGGGTGTGATGAATCTTAACCAAGATGGGAACTTCTTTCTTTGGATTATATTAAGAAAGAAATTAAGGAAAAAAAAACAAATTCCAAAAAGTAGAATGGATTTACAACATCGAACAACAACAGAAAACAACTAAAGAACAACTCAAATTGGTGTAGTTTTACGTGTCTTGTACAAAATCCATTTTTATTATTCATGCCATACGGGAGAAAACTAGGGGAAAATGTGTGCGGGGTCCGATGGAGGGTTAAAAGGGCTTACATTGGTATTCATTTACTTATTTACGCGGAACAACCCGTTGCGTGATATCTTGACAGGAATAACCAAGATTGTTTCGATAAGATTTACGATTACCTTTTTATTTAGGCAAAATGTTTCTTTTTTCCCATTTCTCTTGGTGGTTTTTCACTCACTTAGTTACCTTTATTTGAATCATCAGATAGATATATTTGTATATTACGCGTAAACTTTTACGCTTTAATATTAATGAAATGTTTACGTGTAGCAGAACTTTTTTTTCTTTAATTCTATTCACCACAAAACGGACAAAGAAAATGATCCCCGGGAATTGTTAATAAATGGCAGTAGGTTTTCACAGTTTACAGTTTTGATTTACAGATGATTCATCGTATGAGTAAGTTTTCCCAAACAAATTTATGGTGTCGCTAATTAATTTTGTAGCAATGATAAGAATCTCCTAGTATATTCTGATGTGAAAATTGTCATGAATTTAACGTGATTTCAGTAAAATATTTATGTTCATAAAAATTGAAAAATATAGAGTAAAAACAATGTTTCAGGTTATGGCCGCAAAGTGCTAAAAGTGTTAAGGAAATAATCAAAAAAAGAAGATCGTTTTATGGGATTAAACAAATTTTCTGCCACCGGAAGTTTAAGATCCTTCGGATCGAAAACTGTAAGACAGTGACCTCATATTGAACGATTTAGAGGTAGATTTTTATACCCGTATGGTGAAACCAAAGGGTATATTAACTTTGCCTTACCGTTTGTAACGCCAAGATCCCGTCATCGCACAAAAAAATGAATTACACCAGTGTGTTTAGAATGATAAAAATATTTAATTTTTGCATGTCCGTCCGTCTGTCCGTCTGTCTGTCTGTCCGTCTGTCCGTCCGTCTGTCTGTCTGTGGTGCGGATTGCGGGCGCACGGATTGAGCTAGAGACTTGAAAGTTTGCGCAGATTCGTTTTTCGTAAAATGCAAGGTTAAGTTCGTTAATGGGCAAAAATGGACCATTAGAGGGGTACCCCCCATACGAACGAAATCGTTTTTTGTGAATATATCAAAAACGGTGCATCTTATCAAAAAAGTCCAAGAACAAAAGTTATTTAGGATATAATTCTACGTAAAACTCCCATACATGGAATAAATTTTAAAAAATCTTATTGGAAAGGTTGACTTCAAAGTGGAATTTTGGTATAACTGTTCGAATTTTGATACGAATATCACCATACGGGTCTCCAATGATTGCCAGATTGGCAATTATAGCTTTTGTTGTTTTTTAATTTTTTAAATTTTTTTTTTTATTTTAGTTGATTAAGGCCTTTAGTTTTATTTCCAAGAGGTCTGATGGTGGGCCGAGGTGGGGAAAAACTGTAAGCTTACCTTAAGGTGCCTGTCCACATGAGAGTAAATGCCAGCGAGAACCTCTCGATAGCAGATACTCGCAAATGGAAACGTCTGTGAGAGTCGCTCTAGTCGACACCCACCCACTGAACTCTCGGGGACTTGCTCGCCAGATACGAACGGCGTTTGAATTTCGCTAGTAGCTCTCGAGAACTCGCCAAAGCAAGATGTCAAAAAATCAATATATTGGTCTTGAAAAGAGTAAAATCGCCGAAATTAACTCTCAAATGGACAACCTCCTGCGAGTAACTCTCGAGAGTTTTTGGGAGTTACTCGCGTATTTACTCGCATGTTTAGGTTGGAAAATTGATGAAAAATAAGGTTTTTAATATGAGCGTAATTTAAAGTCTAGGTACAAGAAAATTGTTTTCCATAAAACTTCAAAAATTTGACAAAAAATAATAATTTAAGAGTGTCAAGGAAGTCCATTTATGATTTTTCATAGTCAGAATCAGTAAATTTTTTTGAGAAAAATGAATATTTCGTAATATTTAAAAATTGCCTAACTTATGGCACTTATATAAAAGATATTTAAAAAAAAAATATTTTTTTACGGCTTTTTCTAGTTATTTTAGACATTTTTATAATAGGAAAACATAATTTTCGAATATTTACAATATGAAATCCCTAATTATGACCAAAATTTAGACAAAATTCGACACAGTGGGGAAAAAATACAACAAAAAGATAGAAAAGTTTTTTTTTTGGAAAAGAGTTAGGGTGTAAGATTTTGATATAATCCGTATCTTTTGATTGTTTTCGAAAATTTTTTCGTTTTCTCACCCCGCTCCCCTCATTAATCATCTCGCCCGATTTCGAGCAAAAAAAATGTGACAAAGTCCCGGAGTCCAACAAAAAAATATGAGCCTAGTGCTCTAACATTACTGCTTGGTAAATTATCGCGATTTCGCCTTAGAAAAAATATCGCCCCACGATTGAATACTGCGGGTTGGCTCTGTTGAGGGAACATTTTTAACACATTTAATGCCGTCGACGGAAACATCCGTCAATTTCCTCTTTTTCTTTTTTTATTTATTTTTTTCTATTTCCTTTTAATTTTTTGATATTTATTTGTAAAACTGTAAAAACTTATTTCACCCAAAAAATATTTATTTCGATCCAATCGCAATAATGTTGTTCAATAACACTTAGCTGGTACAAAGTTGACTACTCTCAACAAATCCTCTTAAATGGATATTTAATTGGAATTTTTCGCAAATCTCTTGTAATCTGTTTTTTTCTTCTTCTTCTTCTTATGTTTTTTAAATCCTTTCAAGTTTCTTTTTTCCGTCATGTAAGTGATTGACTCGATAAATAAACAAATGAAAAACTGCTTCCTTCTTGGTAATTCCTTTTGTTAATTACAATGGAATCTTCAATTTACAATCCGTTTTTCATTTCTAATTAAACAACTTAACAAGGAGTGGTAACAACCCATGAAAGGACTTAGACAAACTAAAAACACATTAAAGAAACTTAAAATAGCTGGAGGCATGTTCATGGGTGCCGCAAACAGAAATACACTTTAGCTGTGGGAAAATAGCCTCAAGGTGACAGCTACAAAACTAACAATGGCGAGCAATAAATTTTTTAAAGGTGCATTGAGCATTGGCAAACAGCAGCACTTGAGAGCTGCTTACAAGTCTGTTTCTACAACAGGACGATGACGCCTCTCAAGGCTTTATATCCACCGACTACCTTTTCTCATACTTCCGTCTTTAATATCAAACCTTACAGCCCTTAGACCATATACACAGTTTATTTCAGTTAGACGGCAAGCCCATTCGAATGCACTTGAGAGCACATTCACAGGACTAAATGTCCTTTTTCTTTTCATCCTCTTCACATTTAGTTTTTCCCTCGGTATGTATAACTCTTCCAACACGGAATGCATAAAAAGGATCCTCCATATTCTGAACTCCTTAAACAATCCCTGCCCAATCTTCGACGACAGTGGCTTCCTGACGGAAATGTGGAATGAGCCGGAATGTTGATATACCTTTTACAGGTGGAAAAGCGAACATTTTCACGTTTCTTCATTTACTGAGAACTTAAGTTCGTTGTTGCTGACTTTTTGCTGTAGTTAAAGGAATCTCTAATATACTTCACGGCAATTTAGTAGTGAAATTGAGTCAAGCTAAGTGCTAGAATACAACCGAAGCTTCTTTTTCCGCTTACATTTTCTACAGATGGAATCCATTCTGGCCATAGTAATCACTTTTTTTACAGACAGAATTATTCTGTATTTGCTATTAGATTCTTGTTACTTTCTTCTACGGAGTATAATAAAGTATTGTATTCATGAAAAATTTCGACCTCTTAATTTTGCCTAAAAAACATTTCCCGATCACTCCTGAGTCGATTGGAGTCATATTTAAAAAATGTCTTTCTGTCTGTCAGTCTGTCTGTCAGTCTGTCTGTCAGTCTGTCAGTCTGTGTACAAGATTTCTCAAAAACTAATAGAGCTAGCGCCATGAAATTTTATAGGCATGTTGGGTCCTGAAATGGGACGATCCTATCAACTTTTGGTGGAAATCCGTTAACCGGAAGTATCCAAAATGGCGGTTTTTCAAAAATCGCAATTTCGTTTTTCTCGATTTACTCCCAAACTACCCGTTTTTTAGTGGCCTTAAGTATGACAAAACTTGGAGAAAATAAAATTTCCCACACTTTTGTCTTTAACTATAACTCGATATCTCCACCTGTTATCGAGATAAACCGTTATTTCCAAAAAAAACAGTTTTTTGCGATTATCTCGAAAACTAACGGGTTTTTGCTGACTGAATGTATGAAGTGAATTAATGAGAATGGCATTCTGCACAATTTTGTTTCTTACCGTTATCCGTTATATTTTACCGTTATTGAGATATTTTCATTAATATGCAAAAAATCATATTTTTGCGAATAATTTGCAAACTAACGGTTTTTAGACAAATCAGTTAAAAGAATAATTAAAGACGTTAACATTTTCTACATTTTTGCCATTTACCGTAAATTGATATCTTTTACCGTTCTCAAGTTATCTCAAATTTTGTACATTTTTGATATTTTTGAATACACCAAGAATTTATTGGGAGGTCGTCTTAGGTTGACAACGCGACAGGGTTCTAGCGTAAATTGCGCAGGGTCGTAGATTTTGTAGAAGAAAGTTTTGTGTTGACCACAACTGATATTGTTTATTTGTACCACTAGGCATTCCCTCCGCTGTTTCTTGATTATTTAAAGGGGTTGGTCGTCTCATTAGTGATGTACGATTGCAATTTTTTAAGGACTTTTCGTTCTTCCGTTCCCTCATCAGTATTTTTCCAGAAAGCTTTTGTGTTTTTGCGAATTTTCTCAGTACTCAGCGCTATTTTACTTTTCATATAAAAATTCTCATGTTTTGATCATTAAAAAGAAATCCCCCTAAACCACGAGAATTTTTTCCCCATCGTATGTACTAACATATAAGATGTAGGGGTGGGGGCACATGCTTGGCGTGCCTGGCGAAGTGGATTGCAGCTGACGAGGAATAATTTTATCCCCTTCGTTTATATCGCTTTAGCATGAATTTTGCTCATCTGCTCCTGGAATGTTCCTGTTGTCATTCTCAATATGTCGTTTAGGTAAATTGCTTTTATGAATATATGTAAAATAAGAGCTTTGGGAAATTTTCTAAATTAATTTACATGAAGATAAAAAAAATAGCCTTTTACAGCTCGTAGATAATTGAAACGCTTTTTTAATACTCGCGACAATATATTTTTTTTTAAATATGGAATCCACTTAAAATTTTACAGGTACAGTAGAATCCCGATAATTCGTATGAATTTGCTGGTCCCTTGAAATACGAATTATCGGGATTCTACTGTATAAAGATTTTCATTAATATAAAACAATATACAAAGATGAATCTTTATATTTAGATTGACAAAAAAATGTGTATGTAAGCAGAATCCTAAACTGTCAGGTGCAACAGATGCAGCTGCATAGGAACCGATCCCAAGGCGGGTTCAAAAATGACTAAAATAAATGGTCATTTCCTCCAAATAATGAAACGACCACATCAGGAGTCGATGTGATAGTTTCGACTCCGACCTGTATTTCATATTTATTTTGCCTGCGGCGCATTCTTTTTGAGAATTTTCACCTACACCACATGACTTCAAAAATTTCACTTGCAGCGCAATTTCTCTTGGGTATTATTTCTGCAATTTCAAATGAATTCATTTGTAAAACGCACCAAGCCTAAAACAATATGTTTACTTTTAATTAGCGGCACATTCTTTTAAAAAAATTTACCTGCGGCGCCAATTTATTCATTGATTTAACTGCAATTTTTTTTATGATTTTCCTCAACGTTAATGGCATCCCATTAAAAACAGGCCCAATGGCGTAAAATCTCAAAATTCATTTCAAAAATCATTTCAAAATCCGCACCGTTTCAGCCACACAGCACTCAGTTTGGAAATAAATTTTCGGCATTTCCCAAAGTTGTCCATTTCGTGCAGCGGGGATCGACACTAAAAATTGGTCGATATTTCAAGCGCGTTAGTTTCGACAATGTCAAAATACACGTGGCTCAAATCAGCCGATGGCCCATCCTGTAAATTATCTTATGAGGTCTAAAAGAAAGTATGGAAGGCTGGACACTACGCAAGAACGACTATTTACGGGTCTGTAAGCAGGAAACGACGTTCTTTACGATGGCAAAATTTATTTTTATACTCTAATATCTAAGAATCATATAGAAGTATATTAGATTTAGTAAACCGTTTATAACGTATTTAAGCTGTTTGCAATTTTCTCGAAAACGATGAGTCCTATTCAAAAATTTAGCAAGGTAAAATGTGTTTCAAATATGATTTAACATAACCATTTCATACATCAAAATCCAATCGGACCAATCGTTCCCACCTCTCCCATACAAATAGATAAAAATTTTGTCTGTCATCCCTCGTAATGATTGCCTCCTGGTAATTGCACCATATGGTCACAACGACTTTACATAAGCTTTTTATGCTAATACATTTTTTTAAATTGAATGTTTTGCTTAGCGTTACCATAATGGTCACGACTACTAGAATCCGTTTTGGCCAAGAAGCCAATGTTGTTATTTTATTTTGGCTTTTTGGACGAAATGTCAGTCTTGTGTTTAAAATTTTATTCTGATTCCCGCTGGTCGTTAATGGGTTAATAGAAATCGTGAGTTTCATATGGATCTATTTCTGTACATTTTACACGACTTACATGGTATGACAATCATTTCTTGCTAAATCTATGCATACTATAAGAAAATTTGTCGTTTTTTTTAAATGAGAAAAGATTGTGCCGACATTGTCTGCCATTTGATGGTTGATTATAACACCATTTTAATTAAAGCACGCCCTCTATGGTACATTACTTTGGTACTTGACATGAATTTTTCACCATGATTTCACTATAATTAAACCATCTACTGGGATCAAATTTAGCATAGAATTTTCCGGCTCGTTGCACGCACAAATAAGCTTTTCAACGTTTATCAGTAATCACGCATGCACAATGACTAAAAAGGATATGTGAACTGATGATAGAACTTCAACATGAATATATCAAGGAATACAGAATTCGTCAACAGGATAATATTGTATTCAGGAAGGATATCATTTTATAGATATTAGTAGATATATGGGAGATCGTCATGCTGCTGTGTAGAGTTTCTGGGTATCGTTACAGGCTATTGTACCGTCGGCTGGTATGCTATGAGGACAATGATAATTTTCCTTAACCCATATCCAGGACATCCCGATTTCCGCAAATCTCGGATCCTAATCGCCTCCTGCTTGTTATACCGACGACAGATTCAAAGCGACACATCCATAGCCCATTGATGAAGTTGGTTCGGAGTCGATAGGAAGAAGTTACAGGATTCTCTGTGATAGGAGACCTGCCTCGTTGTAGGAAGTAGAGTAAGTAGGCTTCGTCAGTGAATTACAATCAATATCGTGGCGAAAGGTACGTGTGATGAATTTTTCTAGGATCTAATGGTGCGAAAATTCACTTCATCATTCCATCGTACGCGGCATTGTGAATAAACCTGGTATTTTGTATGACGCCTTCATTTCACGACGATTGCGACAACTACCGATGCGAAGGCGACATTTCTTTACACGTGACGTGATGTCTCTTGGCTTTTGTATATCTGTCCCTTTGTCAAAGTTGGCATATAAGAAAACTTTAAGGGCAAAAAAGTACGCGCAGCATAAAGATTCACAGTCGAATGGAAAATAAAAGTTTTTTTTTCCATCCAGTTTTTTTTTCACATCAGTAAATACAGAAGGAGAATAGAATATAATAGATATACACAAACATATTCACATATCATATACATTTAGCTTTTCTTTAGCATTTCAGGATTTTCAGTATTCATAGCCGGGACACGATAAAAGGGCGTTCTGGAAATGAAAATGGGAAAAGGAAAAATTTTCAACTGGAAATTTGCATAATTCGTTTTTTGCGCCATTTTCTTACGTCTTATTTCTTTAGTCTGAATTCTCTCACTACAAAACTTTTCAGTATTGTTAGATTTAAATATGAAATCGCAAAGGAACAGTAGATCTTGAAAAACTCCAACAGAATCCACAGAATGGGTGGTAAAAGAAATTTTCGTAATTATTCTTTAATGGAGGTAATTTTTCCCTAATCGCGCATCTTTTAAAAGAAACATTAAAAAATTTATAGCTCGGGTGATTCCAGCTTTAGTTTAAACTATTTGTAGAATAATTTCAAAAAGCACTGTCTCAAAGAATGTCAATGATAATAATTTCAAAATACACTGTCTCAAAGGACGTCATGAGATTTAGTTTCAAACTAAAGACTTACAAGAAGATTAAAAATAAGAAAAGCTACAATTGCCAGTAGTCAATCGTAAAATATTCTATATGATGACAGACAAAATGTTTATTTAAAAAAATCCATTTGGTTAGAACCGGGAGAAAGGAGTGGTCCGATTGGATTTTAATGTATGGAACGGTTATGTAGAAATATATTCTAAACAGATTTCGCCTCTATAAATTTTTCAATACGACTCACCGTTTTCGAGAAAATAAGAAAGTATTCAATTTGTATCGGGGAGGAGAGAAGGATTGATCCAACTGGATTTTGATCTATAGATATGTTATGTAAAATCATATTCTACACACATTTTATGTCAAAATTTTTTTTCGATACAATTTTCGAGAAAACAGGAAAAAAGTATTCCATTTGATGGGAGAGGGGAGAAGCAGTGGCTCGATTAGATTTTAATGTATGGATGAGTTATGTAGAATCCTATTCTAAATACATTTTACCTTAATAAATTTTTCAATATGACTCACCATTTTCGAGGAAATTGCAAAAAAACTGTTTTGTTGTACGGGGGAGAGGGGAAAGAATAGGCCAATTTTGCCCATTCAAGAACTTAGCCTAGCCATTTACGAGAAACGTGACTACAAAATTTGCAGTCTCTAGCTCAATCCTTTCTCTCTTCAAGTTTCTGCTAACAAATCTGTTAAAAATTGTGTTGAAATTTCTGTGAAGAATTCCACTATAACTTTTGTTAAAAATTTGATTAACAGATCTATTAAAATTTTTGCTAAACGCTGTGTTAACGATTCTGTTATTTTTTTATAATCTCTGGAGTACTGCTAAAAAATATATTGAAGATTCTGTTAGAAGCTCTGTTAAAGCATATAGTAAAAGTTTCTTAAGTGAATTTTAATAAATATTCCGATTTTTTCGATCATCTTGAAATTTTTTAACATTGCGTTTTATGGATTCAAACAAAAACGGGTTCCTATTTTCGTACTCTTACTCGGTTTTCACTGTATATGAATACAAAAGTACACACATCCTTTATATATGCACTATATTCCATGTTTTGTACTATCTATCTTTGTCATTTTATTCGGCATTCTGTTACATTTGGGATTTCTTGAGTTTGGCGACCAAGACCTTAAACCTTGTGTGCGTTTGTTGCTCCCGAAAAAAAAAGAAATCCGCCAACCCCAATTCCTTGATCGTTTTGCCCGTATTTCAGCTCCATCACAATCTTCTGTCGGGAGTGGTTTTTCATTCTTTCTTCCTTAAGAGCCTTTGGGCTCCAAGCTATTTCTTATGCTGGTTTGCTCCTGATGCCCTTGCCCTTGTTATACACTGAGGCCTATATCTATATGCACACACACAGAATTCCCAGTCGTAGTCTCGGTATCCGGATCCAGTTCCAGTTCCCAAGTTGATTTTGTCGTTTTGCTTGGTCGCCCGGAAATTACAAGCGAGAATATTATGGAGTCAATATTGTGTGTCGCACATTTATTCCGGCAACGTAACGCTAATATTTGGCCACGAAACGGATAGATTTTTCTTTTAGTCATTTTTTACATTCGCCTTCATCTCATTCCAGTTTTCTTTGACATGTTTTCACTGAATCAAAAACGACGAGAAGAATAGAAAAAATATACAGAAATACTTTGTCATTTTGGTTGGTAAATATTTGATAAAACGTAAAACATCCGGATTTTTTTTGGGGACTTGGAGTAATTACATCTGTCGGTCAAAGGTAAAAGCTATATATGAATATTCCTCCTATGGATATAGAGATGATGGCTTTTCATATTTACATGGGATTCGGAACAATTCCATTTGATGACAGGTCGTTTTTAGCTAATTTGCACACCAAAATGATAGATTTCCTCAGTTATTGTTGTGTGAAAATTTGTAAGGCGAAAATTTATTTCGTATACAAAGATAATAAAATTTGGTTTTACTTGCACAAAAAAATTGATAATTTAGTGGGGGATTTGAATTCAAATTACTTCTATTCAGAAGTTTCGTTTTTGACTTACAAGTTTTAAAGTTTAATATTTCTGTAATAGTTTTCTTTTGGTTACTTTGTAGCGTTTAGTACTTGGAAAAATCTTGAATGTTATTTTAACCTGTCTGTTAGCGTGTTATAATATATTAGTTGAACGATTCTAATAGAAAAATGAATCTATTGGGAATGTGAATTGGAGTTTTGGAAAATTAACAAAAAATCCTCAATTTAAAAAAACCTAGAAAAACCTTGTTAAAAAAATCCCAATACTCTTACCAGTGTCCTATTTACTATATCAATTTTGAAATACCAATTTTGATGGTGCCGATCACATCAAATGGAAGAAATAGGGTTTGAGCTGGGCAAATAGGCTTTAATAGACTTCTTACAGCTACCCGGAACCGCTTAAAGTTTTCTACA
Source organism: Chrysopilus asiliformis (assembly GCA_964034945.1). NCBI lineage: Eukaryota > Metazoa > Arthropoda > Insecta > Diptera > Rhagionidae > Chrysopilus > Chrysopilus asiliformis. Next base: position 90,949,074 of record OZ035962.1, on the reverse strand, counting down.
TCCGACTCAGGTTTTTATAGAGGATTCTCTTGGAATGTGCAATTAAGTTCTTTTGTGGAAAAATTTGTCAATTCCTGTTCTTCTGGACATACCGGAGAAATAATTCGCCACTAGCAAAAATGGGAAGTAAAGTTTCAAGAATTTTTCGGTGAACATTTTTGAAAATATTGTTTGTAAATTTTGTAGTTCTATTCAGTTTTTATTGTGAAAATAATGAATACATTGGTTGTGATCCTCACCCTTTTATGTTTAAAATCAGACAATGTACCACTGGATCAGTAGTTAAACTTGGGTTAGGAATAAAAAGGTTACAGACAGACAGATAAACAGATAGACAGACAGGCAGACATACGGACAGGCGGACGGACAGACGAAGAAACGGACAGAAAGACTTACAGACAGACGGATGATCGACAGACAGACAGACGGACGGACACATAAACAGACGGACAGACAGATGAACAGACAGACAAACGGACAGACAGATGAACAGACAGACAAACGGACAGACAGACGAAAAGATTGATGAACAGACAGACGGACAGACAGACGTGTAGACAGACGGACAGACATGCAAATATGAAGTCGACTCATGGTGATTTTTTTCCGACGATTAATTTTAATTATTAGGGCAATTCACTCTTTATTGTAGTTGATTGTAAACTCGTAGAATCGTAGAATCGTAAATAAAATCGTAAATAAAATCGTTGTTTTTTGACAGTTCTCCATACAAATTTTTTTACGACGAAAACTACAATTTACCACACCCGAAGGTATGGTAAAATCGTAGTTTTTGTCGTACTTCTAATAAAGTGAGGTTAAGACATGTTTTGTGACATGTCAACTTGGTGCCAACTCTAAAATGGACATTGGAAAAGTAAGTAAATTAAAGTATTTATATGATTTAGTATAAATTAAGAGTTAAAAATGCTTTAAACAATTTAGGTAAAGAAAATAAATAAAAGAGTCAAAAATTTATGACAAAACTCACAACCTCTAGTAAAGCGCTGCTCACACTTTGTTGTACTTTTCCATCGTAGATTTACATTACAATCTACGATTTTACTATCTACGATAAAGAGTGAATTGCCCTATTATAAATGGTAAGGCAAACTTATTATGCCATATTTGGTTTCACCATATAGAATATAAAAATCGGAAGTCGCCCGCTCAAACTTTGGTCGCGAAAGTATATGGTCATGAAAATTTTCAATGAAAATGCGCCGCAGGTGAAAATTTTCATCATTCACAATATAATTTTAATTTGGTGAAAAAAAAATCACTGAAGTTAAAGCTTCTACACAAAAAAAAACTTTCGTGCCATTATATAACCTACTATTTTCATATGAAGCAAAAATTCTTCCGCGTGTACATCATGACCCCCCAAATAATGTTTGGCGATCTCCCAGAGGGGTTGCCATCCACTGGTTTATATGTATAGACTAGCTCGCATACCCGTCGTTGCCGGGTTAAGTTTTTTAAATTTTTTTTTATGGTCTATATTGGAGCTAAACTTCAGGCCAATCGGCTCGGTAGTTTCCCCGCATAGCGCAAAAACTAAGTTTCGAAATCACTTTACCCCCTCCCTTTACTCCCCCACCCCTCGCGCTACTTTTCCGCAGACACTCAGAACTACCACAGACACTCATGCCAAATTTCAAGTCAATCGGTTCAGCCGTTTTTACGTGAAAGATGAACAGACAGACAGACACCAACTCATTTTTATTATATATTAGTATGATATGATAATGAGAATTTAGTCATAAAATTTAAAATATGTTTAAAATATAAATAAAAGTCACGCCGAACATCATCAGTATTTTTGTGTAAAAAAGAATTAAAATTAATAGATGGAAAATTTTGTGATCTATAGCAAAACAACTCAATTACCCGAATTCCTAATAGAGTACCTTAATTGATGAATGTTTGTTTGTCTAAAACTTCAATGAAATTAAAAATGGTTTCGTGGTATAGAAATCGTAGAAAATTATAAAGTCTAGACATGTACGGAACACTTGCCATAAATCAAGCTTTCTACCTCTAGTTAGAATTTTTTTTACCCTTATCTCACTATAAATTGTCCAGCCGTGACCTAAACGTTCGCAAAATGCTTGCAAATTTTCTGTTTTAGCCCTCTAGAGTGAGATTTACAAATGAACCTAACATGGTGGGGTCTAGAAGACCATGAAAACGACGGTCATCCAGCCTTCCCCCTACTGTAGGGGCCAACGGATCCTAGCTAAAAAGGACGACCATATGAATGAATAATGGTAGGTTTTAGAAATTCTCGTGTAAAATTTGTAACATGGCAGGGGATTGTAACGCACAAACATAACGAAATTCTACAAGCGCATATTACACTCGTGTTTGTAGAATGTTGGTACCGAAATAATGATGTCCTTTTTCAAAATAGGACAACCTACGCAGACCCATATACAGTTGTAAGCCTATGCGGGGGACGGGCGGTTGCCGAATTACGAATACACACATCACATGGTCCTGACTACTTGTTCAGTCAAATGTGACAAGTAAAGTAAAATCCATATAAATGACCCTTTGCGGTTGACGGAGAGCGTGTGTGCACAACACAGCACACACCGGCAAAACAGGAATAAGGGTTGTTGTCATCCATGATTTGGTCCTTTCTCGGTTGGCCGAATCTGATGCGGTATCGGTGACGATGGCGGTGTCGACTTTGCCGTTTGTGTTTGTCGTATTCGATGTGGAACACCATCAGGATTTCAATCTCACTCACATAGTCAACAAGCACCAAAGAACGACGGACACCAACATATAGAGGGAAGAACTGTTAACAGCTGAGGCCCAAGGTCTCCCACATGGCCATATTTCATATTTATATCGATTTCGGGGGATTAAGGCGATTCCCTGCTTGTTTATTTTTTGTAACTTAATTCTGTTCTGGGCTCCCAGTTACCCTTCATTGTAGCTGCTGTTGTTGTTGTCATTTGTTCCCTTTTTGGCTTTGCCTTTTACGGTTTCGAAGGCTTTTGGTCCCAATTTTTCATTGGGACAACCAAACAAAACCCATATCGCTGCGGGTTGTACATCGAATTGAGGAAAAACTAACCTTTTCGGTAGGCAGCAGCAGTTCTCGAAAAAAAATAGAAAATTTTTTACAACAACAAACCATTGCGACAACATGAACCAGAATTGAAATGTTTTCCCCTTTTTGTAACAGGAAATATGTCTAAATATTGGCAGATCCTTTTTTTCCTTCTTTCCCCCGTGCAATGTTTTGGTGTCGCATTTTTTTTCTATTTTCGTAGATAGATTTGTTTTGATCAGTCGTCTCTTTAACAACCACCGATTGGATAATGTTTTGACGTTTATGAAGATTGAGATAGACCGCTTTTAATTGTCCGAAAGTGTTATCTTCGAATTGCGGTTCCATATACCATGTTCTCAAATGTCCCTTCTAGACGTAGAGATGCCCTAATGCTAACAGCCAATAATATAGACAGTTCCATGGCGGCGATATGATGTTATCGATGATTTTACTTGCTTTTATGAGGGCTGCATCGCAATGATTGCTGACCTATCCAAGTTTTGATAACATTCTGATATCCCTCTCTTCCTATTTTGGCTGCAGATTGGACTCAATTACGACATTTTATGAGGGACCAATGTCAAAATCGAAAGTCAAAAGGTTTCACCAGACGTTTTTTTCTGTTATTTCCTCGCATTCTGTGGTTTCGCCCCATTAATTGGGTCTGTTCAAAATGATGTCGTGATGAACCTTTTTGATAGGATAAGATTTTCTTTATTAGACTGCATGCAGGTTAAGTTTTCGGAACATGAGACAAGAACGTCATAAATGAAACTTATCGCATCATAATATTTTTGTTTCAGCATTTTAAGGTCATTCCAAAGGGCAAAACGGTCGTAAAGTTTATGTGCTAACAGCAGTGGGTGGCTTTTCAACTGGATTTTAATTTACGATCGTAAACGACAAATTTTATAATAAATTTTTGATCCCGAAAATTTGGGAAACATAAACTAGATAAATCCTCTTTCAAATGTTGGTTTATATCAATGGTGAAAATTTTGTTTGTAGAAAAAAACTAAATTGTTTCCAGCAGCGAGTTGGCTGTAACCAATTGATTTTCAATCAAAACTAGGATCGTTACTAGAATCGTTATTTTCCCTGAATTTAATGGAGATGTTTTTTACAACTAAAAATATTTAATTCAATTCAAATTTTTTATTTTTTATTTTTTATTTTTTTATTTTTTTATTTTTTTATTTTTTTATTTTTTTATTTTTTTATTTTTTTGTTTTTTTATTTTTACCTGCAATTTGGATGTTTTTACCAAAAGTTTTCTGCAGGAAGAAAAACGCGCAGGAAGAAAATGAATTCAAGAACCGCTCCCAAAAGAACTTTTTCCCTTAGAACCTGAAGAATCTTAATTTTTAAGAACTAAACGAAAAGTTTGGTGGTTGTATTATCAAGAGAAGGAACTCAAAAATATTCTTATTTTGAAATGGTCATAACAAGGAATCCACGAGATTTAATTCCGGGAAGAAAAACAATTTGTTGCTGGGAAAGAACAATTTTTATAAGGAATATTTTTTATTAAAGAGTCGAAGAAATCGGGAGTCAAATCTACAACACCTCAAAATAGAACTTAATTTATCCGACTAATATAGTGTTTCCCAGCCTGTTGTACATGTACATTGACGGGTTCCAAAAGGTTCGCGAAATTTGAAAAAAACTGGCGGCAACCAAATTTTAAAAAGTTGCGAGGTGTGATAAACAAAAAAAAATACCTTGAATTTTTAATAATAAATTAGAAGCTACCTGTAAGTTAATTCTGAAATAGTTTTGGTATTTGGTATTTGGTTTGGTATTTAAGTTAACTCAAATTCTTTGTAGAATCATAAAAACTTTACACTCGTCATAAAATTATAATAAATATATAAAAGCAGCAAATAAAATACCTGACTCTACAAATAAAATAGTTCTTCAAGAATTGTTCGCTTCAATTCGTAAATAACTCGAGAACGTGTTGACCTAGCGACTTGAAAATTTTTGTGAATAAGTTTTACAAAAATCGTAGTTTTCTGTCAACTTTTGGAAAAGTAACGGTAGTTGTACTGGGCACCTAGCGCCCCCCCCCCCACAATTGTTTTGAAAAAAATAACCGGAATTTACAGTCCGCGTTACGCTACCGCAGGCCCCAGAATGAGGCGTATTTTATGAACAGCCCTTTAGCAAAAAAAAATATTACTAAAAAAACTGAATGGTTTCCAACCAATTTTTGTGGTTCTGAACTTTATAAACTTGACTTTCAAAAACAAAACAAAAAATACAAAGGCGTCGAATTGAGAACCTTTTCCTTTTTGGAAGTCGGTTGAAAAAAAGAACCTAACCAAACTTTTTATTTGAATCTCCCCTCAAATTTAAGCTAAATTGTAAAATCGAAAGCAACTTGATTAAACGTAGATTATTTGGCTTGGTTAGAAGGGTTAAAGCGCACATTTTTGAGTTTCAGAACAATACAAGAATAAGTAACTTAGACGCCGCGACCACAAAGTCATGCAATTTGTACGATTTTTGGACGCGGCAGCCACCTTACAACCTCTTGTGTTTATAAGACAAACTGCCATCTTAAAAATGGGCATCTTTGAAATATTTTCATTCTACATATTTCAGTGTGTTTTTTATTTTTTTCAATAAAAGAATTTTTTTTATCAACCAATTAACCAGTTTAAACTTTTTTCATAGGCACTTTAAAAATACAACTCTAATTTCTCTATCACAGAAATTTTCCTCTAATAATTTTCATTTAAAATTCCCTTCTACCAAACCTGAAATTCTTAAGCCTAAAGCCAACTTCTTGTATACTCATGTAATTCATTATCAGCAACGTTTTCACAAGAAATTTGTTGCAGAAATTAAACTTATTAAGAACTTTGATCAAATTTGTCAACTGTCATCAGCCATGTCCTTTTTAATGAGACCAAAAAACACACACAAAAACCAAAAACTGAATGGAAAAAGACGATCAAAAACCAAAACCATGGCTGGAGCTCAACTCCTTTTTGGACAAGGAGTGTAGTAACAAACATCATAATCACTCCAAACTGGCAACAACATTAATCTTGAAGAAACAGAAGAAAATTTTCGTCTTGAAGAGGAAAACATCAACGGAACACACAAAAAAAAAGTTTTCCCTTTTGTGTTGCGTGTTTTTTGTGGCATAGCGGAGGGCATAGAAAACAGAACATGACAAGTCACTGGAAGAAATTCCTTTACAACACGTAAAAGACGTCAAGGGAAATTATATTATAAGAATATGAAGGAAAAACTAAAACAAATACAATACCGTGGTCGAATCATCATCTCTCTATAGTCGCTGCTCTCTATCTTTTACTGCGGGGAAATTCAGGAAATGTTATAGGAAAAAAATCACTCCGGAAAAGTGGAAAGTGGAAAAGAAACGCTTCGCTCGCTGATGTCAAACAAAAAAAAAGTAAGAAAAAAACAAGCTCAGATGGTGATGTTGGCGAAGAATGTTGACGACCCAGGATGACGACCAAGAAGCAGGCGACGCTTTAGGAGGTTCCCTACTTAATTTGAAAGTCATTAACACTCCTCAGTCGAGCTTCCGTGCTATGGAAATAGAACCGAAGATAGAGAAGTGGGAAATTCCAGGGATTCTTTCTTAACATCAACCATAGAGAACTGAATATAGAATATTTTCCTTTCGCTATACGAAATAATGATCTGCATGTAGAGATGGCAAAGGCAAAGGCAAAGGCGTAGTACAGTAGTCATGTAAGAAAGGAAGACTTTCGCCCAGATCGGAATGATATTTCTGGGAACTGCCCTTTGAGTTTAACAACTTGGTCGTTTCAAATTGTGTCCCGCCAGAAATTTATCCCTCCAGCCCGCGCCATCGCCACACCGGGAACCTTAAATCGGCTATGTTTCAGGGACTTGGTATGGCATGACTATGTTTTTATAGTATTTCATAAATTTTATCGTTGATTCAATGCAATATAAAGAAATCATAGCATAATACTTGAAAATGTTCTAGTCAGTTAGTAAATTAAATGTTTTCCTAACGAGAATATAAAAGGAGATGGCGACTATTAAAAATGTTAGTTGGGAAACATTTTTATGACTTTGAAATGAAACTAAATGAAATGAATGTATTACACGATCTCATAATCATTCATTTCGGATTCATTCCGTTTTGTTAGATCTTTAATAGTTTCGTATACGGCCAGCACCTTTAAGAAAAAATGAGGTCATCAAATTCATCAAAAAAAAAAAGCGATGAAAAATTCAAAACAGGTACGAAATTTAAAGCGCATTCATACTATAAACTCATAAGAAATCCCGAAACGACAAAAAGTAAAACTTATTAAAGTTGACAGAGCAGGACTTTAAGAAAGACAACCAGCAGGGAATAGGAAAATTTCTTTGAATCTTATGTTGTAGGTATCTGCCAGTGAAGTTTTATGAAATTTAATCTGAAACTCATTATGACACAACTATGAATATTGAAATGATATTCAGGAACATAGACTGACAATAATAACAAAGTTTGTGGAAAAAGTTGGCTAATAGTAAAAAGTTTTTCATCTTATTCGATTGCATTTTTTTTCTGTCTTTAGTCCGTTTGTGTCTTTTTCAGAAGTATTTTTTTTTGTTTTCAGAAGACGATGTTTCGTTATAATCACCGGGTCTACAAAAGAATGTCACAGAAATTTTGTGAAAATTTATAGCTACATAAAATGAATGTAGTACTCGTACCACGAAAATAGAAAGGCAACGATAAATGTGATCTGAAATTAGTTTTCTGTCAGATTTTATTGGTTAAGATATTTTTCGCTGTTAGAGAAAGCATATTTTGCATGCAACATATTTCAAAATTTATCATTGTCGCATGGATGTTCGCTGGGTAATAAATTTTCAGGGGAGTTTAAACCTTGTTGACAGAGTTATGCGGAGGAGTTGTTGGTTTTTCGTTTAATGTGCAACAAATTAATATTTTATTGGTATTAATTGTGGAATCTTTTATGTCAGTTCTTTTTTCACAAATTCGAAAATATGAAATATCTTGGAATTCTTTTTTGGAATTTTTACTTTTTTCAAATTAAATTCTTGAAAAAATAATGGATTTTTTAAAGATTTTTTTTCTTGAATTAAAAATTGTTTATCGTTTTTTAATCATATTCAAATTTCGAGTGAAATTTTTAAAATTTGTGAAATCTCATTAAGAAATTTTAAATAGAATACAAGAAATAATAAAATCAATAGAAAGAAATTACATTCACGGACTTATCCCTGGATCAGACTTGGCTACTTTCGCTGTGCTGCACGAGGAAAAACTTTGAGAAAAACTGCAGCGGCTACAAAAATTGACAGTTTTTCTTCGTGTAGCGCAGCGAAAGTAGCCATGTCTGATCCAGGGATAAGTTCTATTGGTTTTATTATTTCTTGTATTCTATTTAAAATCATCATCATACTAATATATAAAAATGAGTTGCTGTCTGTCTGTCTGTCTGTCTGTTCCTCTTTCACGCAAAAACGGCTGAACCGATTGACTTGAAATTTGGCATGAGTGTCTGTGGTAGTTCTGGTTCCAACATAGGCATACGGAAAAGTATCGCGAGGGGTGGGGGGAGTAAGGGGAGGGGGTAAAGTGACCTCGAAACTTAGCTCTTTCTCTATGTTACCCTTTCGTGGGGAAACTACCGAGCCGATTGGAAGTTTAGCTCCAACATAGACCATAAAAAAAATATATTTGAAAAAACTTAACCCGGCAACGACGGGTATGCAAGCTAGTTTCTTATAAGTAAAGGCTTTACTCTTGACTGGTTTATTGTAAAGGGTGTTTTTTTTAGATTTGTGGTTTTCAATCTGGCACTACTTTTTTCGGAGTTGGTCTTTTTGACAGTTGTCACTTGATTTATGCTCAGTTTGGTTTGCCATTTCGTCAAACGACCATCAAGCGCGTCGCACGTTCGGTGAATGGGCCCAAAACGAGATGGCCACCGATCCCGATTTTCACAAGAAAATTTTGTTCAGCGATGAAGCTCACTTTTGGTTGAATGGGTACGTCAATAAGCAATATTGTCGCATTTGGAGGGATGGTAATCCACAAGCCATTCTTCAGACGCCGTTACATCCTCAAAAAGTCACTGTTTGGTGTGCTCTATGGGCAGAGGGAATCATTGGTCCATATTTCTTCAAAAATGAAGCCGGCCATAATGTCAATGGGGAACGCTATAGAGCCATGATTAATGACTTTTTCGTGCCTGAATTGGAGGATGTTGATGTGGACGACCTTTGGTTCCAACAAGACAGCGCTACATGCCACACAGCCAACGGGACAATCAATTTGTTGAAGGAAACTTTTGGTGAGCGCATTATCTCGCGTCGTGGGCCTCTGGCGTGGCCTCCAAGATCGTGCGATTTAACACCCCTGGACTATTTTTGTAGGGTTATGTGAAGTCGCTTGTCTACGCAGATAAGCCCGAGACGATTGACGCCTTGGAAGAGAATATTCGGCGCGTTATTGCTGATATATGGTCCCAATTGCTGCAAAAAGTGGTCGAAAATTGGGCCTCTCGGCTGGAATTTATTCGAGCCAGCCGCGGTGGCCACTTGCCCGAAATCATTTTTAAAACATAATGGCAAACCCTTATCTTTATAATAAAGCTAAACTCTTGGCCATAACATTAAATTATATGCGTTTTATTTCTTCTTGAAAACCACACGTGTAAAAAAAAAACACCATTTACAACCCCGTCTGGCAGCGACACATTTTTTTTAAATTTCGGTTTCTTATTACTACACGTCCCGGATTCGGCATGTTGTCCAGGCGGAACGGAATGAAAATTGTTATCCCGAATTATTCAATTTAGGTTTAAAATCAAAAAATTTCACCCGCGGTGAGGTTTTTTCAAAGAATCCTACAACCATTGTGTCTTCATTGAAAAAAAATCGCCTGCGGCGCATTTTATTATAAAATGGCTGAAAATAACGTGTATCTCTCCGTAAAAGAATTTGCCTGCGGTGCAATTTCGGCAGTGTTCTGGAGAAAAAAAAAATACGAAAAAAAAATTTACAAAAAAATGTTTTTCTTTAAAAATAAAGTTGGGACGTCAAATAGTTTGTTTCGCGGGCACCGCTTTGTACTTTTCGATTAATTTCAGGGCAATAAAAATGTTCTTTTCTTCTCCCCGATCCATCAGCAGTTATCTGTACCGTATAATATGGTCACCCTACGTATTAAGGCTGTATAAAATACATCAAGCTAATTTCGAACCCCTTCCACTTCCATGGGAGCTAATATCGCCACTATCATACCGGCAAAGATTCTTCTCAGATGAATAATATGTACTTAAATTTTACTTCTAACAAAAAAAATCGTGAAAATTCGTGTGTACAAAAAGAGGTTTTGATGGGTTTTCATTGATATAACTACAAACTCTACTTATAAACAAAACTTTAAAGTCTGAGACCGTGTGGTCCAAAACCGTGCGAAAACAAAAAAATTAACAATAAAAAAATTAAAAAATCACTTAAGCTTTTAGAAAATTTAGAAACACCAGTTTGCAAAGACAAAAATCATCAGTTGCGTGTTAAATTTTGTTACATAAAATTATCTCAATCATTGTTTTTGTATTCAACTTGTACGCTCAATTTTCACAGTCAAGGCATAATTAAATATTTTTTAGGTCAATCAAGCACTTTAACACTCGATCCAAATAGTGCTTCGACATAAATTTGCCGATGATAATTGATTCCATGGAACGAATAGAAAATTAATCCCAATTGTAGCATAACTCCAATAATAAAATGATTTATCTTGAGTGAAACGAATTAATACCACTAACAAATTCGTGTAGTAACAATTCATCCCCAATAGGGCCCCCTTTTTGCTCTCCGTTACCCCGATTAGGCACAAGAATTGTTGTTGGCGAACAGAAAGTATTCAATTACATTCTAGCTAAACACTTCCTTAATAGCTTCTTAATTCCCCTACTTAACTCCCGTCAATAATTTCCTTGGTGGCACTTGACTGTGAGAATCTCGGCAGACCCTTGGCCCGTAATTGAGTCACAATGAGGGCCACTTCAGTCATCTTTGACCAAAGTGCTGCTGCCTTGCTGCTCTACAATACGCACAGCAACCTCTATAAAGTAGTTATGGGTAAACATTGATAATGAACTTTAGAGACCACAAAACTGCTTGAGATTCTACTCAATCTCATAATACAAGATTCAAAGTCTTTAATTCCTGAGCACAGTAGATTTTTTCTTGATCCATGAACCGCAAAGCCACAGATTCCCAACCGACATCGTATTCGCTATGCAGATGTTCAAGATGCTGGCTACTGGTGCTTCAGCGCTGCTGGAAAATGCCTTCAATCGTTTAACCAATTCTTTGTGGTCATATCTAAACACCAAGATCTCAAAGTATCTCTCGAGTTGGTCTTATTTTACATTTTAAATGCCGGTTTTTATATTTCTTAGCCGCCTTTCGTAATTTTTTCCCATTCCCCTTTCGCCACAAAAGTTCCAATTCCAAGTCGAATGCATCGACCACATGCTTGACGACCGTCTTAGCTAGCATCTGTCCAACCGCTATGGCCAAAAAATCGCAGCAAATAACGCTAAGAAACTCGTCGTCTTATTAGCTTTCTTCGAATTGAAGTGAAGCAAAATTGGCCACTTTTAAGTGGTTTTAAACCGAGTCATCCGAAAAATGCCGCAGCAAAAAGTGAATTTCGGCAGTAATCTCAGCAAGAGGTCTCCGTTCAGGCAAAGGTATATCGTTTTAGAATGTTAAGGGGGGTGTCTCGGTAAAAAATTTCAAAAATATTTGACTTTTTTGTTGTGTTATTTACAAAAGAATTTACATTAAATACTTTCAAATTTCGACATATCACGTTTGTGCAAAAAAAAAAACAGAAAAAATGGATTTCTTGAGGGACAAATTTTGATTAATGTTGCTTAAATTAGCAAAAGGTTTGTAAAAAATCAGGCATTTAAGAAATATCGTTTTTATAGGATGTGTACAAAAGGTATATAACACCACATTCGAGAAATGTTTTTTTTCCCCATTTTCAGGCTAAGTTAATCCCATCATACCCCTTAAGAATTACTTGCACGCAGACATCATTCGTCGAAGGTCAAAATTTGGGGTCCGTTTCTTATAACCTAAGATTTCACAGCTCTTAAGCATCTTAGGTATCGTACGATGGACCAGTTTTTTTCCACTTGAGATGGTTTTTTGATGCTTTTCTCGGTTACACTTCTAATACAGTCAACCGTTTTGCTTCAGAAATCGAATCGTTTGAAGTCAATTGGAAATTTTTGCATGTCGGCAAGCACAGAGAAATGAGATCAATTTCAAAGATTTAGCAATCGAACAAACGATTGAATTACGTAAAACTTTCATTGTTGCATAAATGGAGTTTCTTAGATTGTAATATGTTTCTGTTTTTATCTTCTTTTTTTGCGCATAAAACTTTTCTTGCTTCTGATCTATTTTTAATGCCATGATTTTAATTCGTAAACGGTTTAATTACGTTAATCCGTTGAAGTATTTAACCACAAAAAAACGAGGCGGAAGTTACACAAATTTGATTTTAAAATATTCGGATTGGGAGGGTATTAATTTTAACAGATCAAGGCCTTAAATATCTTTTCGACTTTAAGACTTTATCGATTTCTAATGTGATTAACATAAAGAAAGTGATATTTTTTAAGCAAAAAGTAAAAAGTTCAGCAAATTTTTGAGATAGATGTGCCACCGAAGAAGATTCGTCCAAAAACTACATCGCACGAAAAAATATGCAACAAATATGATTTGCAAGCACTTCCAGTCGAGGCAAAGAATATTTTGCGTATTTAGCGAACGTTTTTTCTAAAGCTCGATAAATTTTTGTGCAAAATTGAGCAATCCGGGACAAAAGTTTAGTTTCCGGAACGCCGGAAAATCATACCTCCAGGACTAACCCGGTCCTTACATGCGACTGTAAAGTCTGTCAGTAGCACAGACTCCAAATGTCAAATTACTGACAACGAATTAGAATACATTTACCGAACTGACAGTCAGTGCATTTACACGAGACTGTGTCAGCGACTGTGTCAGCTCTACAGACGCGTGTAAGGGCCGGGTAACACGGCCAATCTAGAGCCTATGGTCACCCTATTTAAAGTTGTTTATTTTTTTCGTTTACTTGCGAGAGAAGAGAAGGTACGATTTTTGAATTATACTTGGCTTTTTTAAAGTCCCATCTTTCACAGCTTGTCGGCGTTTATAGTTTTACAAGAAACTAGCTGTTTTTAGCTTTTTTTTTAGGTCGCGTTAAAGTTTTTTGCACCAGAAAACAAAGAAATAACTTCAAAATGTTTGGAAAAAAATCATTAAGCTTTCAGGAGGTGCCGAATTTTGAAATTCTAACACGCGATTCGTGTACAGCGATTTTGACCCTCCCCCCACTCCCCCCCCCCCCTACCCACTCCCTTCCGAGTAACAGAGCTTCATCGACAATTAGACCAACCCCCTACTCACTCCTCGTTTGTCTCCTTAGGGGTGGAATTTTGAAAAACCGTTTCTTAGCGAGCACCAATGAAGTAAGACGAATCTGTGCAAAATTTCATGGCAATCGGTTTGGTGGTTCGGGAGATACTGTGATCAGTGAGTGAGGGGTATTTGGCTTTAGATAATTTCATTTCAGACATTTTATTTAAGATCATTAATTTTTTGATGAAATCGCTAATTTACAACGAAAGATGGTTCTCAGACTTTTCAATGCCTAAAACAATATGTTTAAAAAAAATTTAGAATTTATGACAGAGAGATATTTTCAACAAAAAAAGGGCAACGAAAATGTTGTGAAATTAGGTTCAATTAACTGATTTGCATTTCTAATTACGCCCTTTTATTTAAGCAATTACCAAAGATGGGCCCAGCTTTTAATAAGTCAAATCTTTGAAATTTAAGAAAATTAATCCCAAGATGTTTCTTGTCAAATTAAAATTGAAAATATTAAAAGCGAGGCGACAGTACAAAATTGATTAAAATATTTCAAGAGACCAACGAAAATAAAACTTCATCGTTTCACATCTTTAATTTCGATTTTCTGGTCGGCAGGAAATTTTCCAAGGCGACAAAAAAAAGGAAAAATAGCCCAAAACTGATTGTCATTTTTGTGAAAATTTTCCGAATAACCGCTTCAACGAAGAGGAACCTAATTTTCCCGCTTGCCATTTAAAATATCTCTTTATATATTTTCATGGTATCTCAGTTTGGCAATAAAATCATCCCTTTAGAGGCGATTCCTGTACAGTTTTGTGGACCCTTTTTTTGCTCTATCCGTAGAGGAAAAAAAAACTGAAAGCATCGACAAAAACAACATCACCATTTAGACAGCGAGGAACAGAACAGAAAGTAACAAAGTCCCTAGAAAAATCTCCCTATAAAATCGTGAAGCACTTTCAGAAATTTATGACAAAAATTTACGGTATGCGTGACCAGGTAGCATATTTTGTGCTCCTCTTCATTGTTGTTGTTGTTATTCGTTGTTTGTTATTATTGTTGGCTGTGTCATTATTGTTTGCGTACACTTTTCCTAAACAATGGCGGAGAATTTTAAAGAAGGAAATTCTCTACATACAAAGTCAACGCCATCGACGTCGGTTGGTCGGGCCGTTTTCGTAAAAAGGATTAGCCGAGCAAGTGCCATTAAATCGGCTTTTTCACTGTCATTTGTTGTTTTTCTTTTCATTCTGTAAAGTGGCGCTAACCCTTTAGTACTTTTAGCTTTTTTTTTATTGTTATTGCTTTAAAGGGACTTCCAGGAAATAAGAAAAAACACGTACACCGCACCGGTCAAAAGTAACAACAACAAAAAAAAAAACCAACTCCGCTAACAAGAACAAAAAACAAATAATTGGGTGGGAAAATTGTTGGCCAAATTGTTACGCGAGGTGGATTCCAGCGAAAATCTAAAATCAAAGAACGTCCGCAGCAATTAAAAAAAACCTGAATAAGAAGAAAAAATTCCAAGTTCGGTGCCCGGCAAAGAAAACCTTCTTGTCTCAGGGCCAAACCGCGGGTTGGAGCAATTAATTACGGAGTTGCACAATTTTTATTTTTATGGCATTTCTCCTTTTGCTGCTTCACAACTCTTTTTTTTCTGCCCGCTTTTAAAATTTTTCATGAGCTTTTAAGGCAAGCTCTTTACAGACTCTTAATGTGTTTTTCCGTATTTTCTTCATAATAAAACGTCGCTGGCTTTATCATAATCTGCAGAATCCCATTCGAGGACCAACGTGAGTTTTTTAATTCAATTAATAGTGAAACGTTTCTGGTTTTTCTTTTAAGTTTTCCAGCAGGACTCTGTACAAGGACAACAAAAAATGTCTTTCATTCATTTTTTTTCCCCATTTCTGTAGTTGCTTGAACGCCAAGCACGTTCTTTCTGGGGAAAGGATAATTAATTTTATGAACATTCGCCAAATTGCAGAAGCCTCTAATGAGAGTTGAAACAGAAAAATAGAAAAAAATTATGATGAGTTGGGAAAACGAAAATTAACTTTAATATGCAGAATACGAAGTCATTTTATACCTGTGTATATTAAAAAAAAGTGCATTATCTAATCAACGTAGTATAAGCTATTCGTATGCTGTTGTATTAAACGTAGTAAGGCTTTAAAAGTTCTTGTCCATGAGATTATATCAAAAGTTTATGCAAAGTTTCTACAATTTATTTTGTCTAATGCTAATGAATGCAGTTTATTACTTTTTTTTTAAATATGTGAAGTTAAATACTTTTGTTTTAAATACTACTAAAGGAAATCGCTTTAATTCAGAGCAATTAAGAACATATAAATCCGAATTCTCTTAAAAAAATTATATAATTGTTGAACTTAATTTCCATATAAACCGAATAGTAAGGATCTGTCCATAAAATACGTCATAGATTCAAGCAGAGAGGGTTCAACTGTAGTTTGACGGAAAACTTCATACATAAAATTCCGAAAAAGTTTGTCGAGGGGAAAGGGGATTCCGAAAACGTATGGTGCTTGTTCAAAAACGCCTATTTTAATTTTTTTTTGTGTTTACAGACATTTGCAGATAATTTCCATCAAAATCCAGATATTGGTCTCTTTGTTACCAGTAACATTTAAAACTATTGGATGGACTTTTATGGAACTTGAAAAGTTACTGGATAGATGATGAGGTTGAAATAAAGGTCACAAATCATTGGGCGAAGAAGGTATCCGTCCTCTACACTAATATAAATGGACATAGGTTTTGAAAATTTCTTGCAAACGGTGAGTCGATAAAAAAAAAACGTGTTTTGAAACAGATTTTACACAACTTTGCCATACATCAAAATTCCATTACAACACCTTTTGCTCCCTTCCCAAGATAAATAGATTCTTGAATCGGCTCAGAGAGCACTTAGAATCGGCTCATCTTTGAATCGGCTCAGAAAGCACTTAGGCCAACATTGTGACTTTTGCCAAACAAACATACGTACCGTTACGAAGTTTCCGAAAACTGCTAATTTTTTCCACATTTTGGCAATTACAGAGCAAATTAAATTTCATTAAATTTTAATTGGATTAAAAATTACTTTTTTTTAAAACTAGTTCCGCCATCATGGTATTATATTTTTTCCAGCCACATTTAAACAATTTAACCTATAATATCACGATTCAAAATTTCGGGTCGTTTCCGGGCAGGGGGTAAGAAAGTGTGGGCAGATATCTGAAACAACAAACCAAAGAACAAATTTTATTATAGAAAGAAGACTTGATGTGGGACGAAAACCAAATAAAATGAATTAACAAATGTACGCCGCAGGCGAAGATTTTTAACTATGGTGCAACGCAATGAACTAAATCAAGAGCTACATGGTCCCATTCGACAATCATCTTAATTGTTCGCGGTCTTCACGGTCCATAAATAATTATAGATAACCATAAATAAGCAGAGGAAGTCGTAATTAAAATACCAATAAAAAAACAGCGCTGCAAGCCAAATTTTTTGAGACACATGCAAAAAAACGTTGAAATAATGCGCCGCAGGCGATAAAAGGTAATTTACAGCAACCCCTAGTGGAAGTGGCATTTGTTTTGCGATCATTTTTTTAGTGATTTAAAAAAAAAAAAAGTCGAGTTTCCGGGACGACGGGGCCGTCCCACTCGTTCCGAGACGAATAACTGATACCAAAATCACTAAAAGACACAAAAAAAACAAAGAAATGTTCTTAGAAACAGAAATTTTTATTTCGTTTGGAAAAATCTGTCAAGAACATCATAGGGAAATTTTATAATCCAAATTCATATACAGCTTTGAAATTCTCGGTAAATCCAATCGATCTGTAATGAAAATTTAATAAAATCCCAGACTGTTTTTCTAGGAATACAGTCAATAAAATAATGAGTATATTACCCAGTTGGAGATTTTGACTTGTGATTTTGAATGATAGATTTACAATTCAGAGTAAAATTTAATAAACTGATTTTTGAATTCTAACAAATATATCAATCAATTTTATTCAAAGGATTTCTAAGGCGCCTTTGAATAAATTGATTTTATTCGATTTTTAGCCTTTTGGCAGTTACACGTGCTTTATTAATATTTTTGTTACTTTCGAATTTTCACAGAAGTTTTATCAATATCAGTTCTTGTAGTGTTAACTCTTCACGGGATACTTTGTCAAAGGGATTAAATTTAATAAAGAATCTCCTTGAAATACGTATGAATTATTGGAATGTCGCTGATGTTATTAGAAAATTGTATGTATTAATGCTTGAAGATTAAGAATTATGAAAAACAAAATTCTTCCTTCATAAAATATGTAAAAAAGCCATCAATCGAAATGACAACTGCACAGAAAAAACATATATGATGTTGTCTTTTAGAAAGTACATCGTTCTTAAACGAAATCACAAAAAAATTCACCGGCGGCGCATATTGCCAAAACTATATACGCCGCTGGCGATTTTTTTTTCAGCCACCGAAGAACAGAGTTTTCTAAGGTCTGCTTTGCCAAATTTGAAGTTGCATTAATTTGTAGCCCCCATATTAAATTTTAAATTTGATCTCCATAGTCACATTTTTGAGAAAAAAAATCACGTAGGAAAAGAATTTAAAATGTTCTAAAAAAATGAGATTTATTGAGCGATGTGCAAAAGATAAAAATAATTAACAAATATCAAGAGATTTTCTTAATATTGCGTAATAAATCTGTAAAAGAAGATGATTTTTTTGGGGGAAATGATGATTTTTGGTTGTTATATGCTCTCTAAAAAGGGCTCTATAGAATGAAAGAAACACCATAAAAATCCGTTGATGGGTTTATGAAATAGCAGGTAAGGGTTCAGAGGGGAGGGGAACTCCTACTGTAAACATGGCTAAAAGTATCAACACAATTCGAAGCAATCCAACGCAATGTGGTTCAATGTTCTACGTTGAGGGGTTCAAAAGTTACAGTGGAACATCCTTCTTTGATACTGCAACCGAACGCGAATATTCTTTTTTTTTGCGAAATCGAATAAAAAAATACTACATTGTTTTGTAAAATTAGAAATCAAAAATAAATCAGGGCTAACCAAAAAGTTATAAATCGAAATAAATCTATAAAGCCAACAACTAAGAAAACATTAATAGGTAAGTCATACTATAAGAAAAAGTCATGCAGAAAATCATCGCTAATAAATTGTGCCTATTAAATTATGACATAATTTTTCCATGTTTACAAAAGAATCTTAAAAGATGTTATGGTGTTGTATAAATTACTTAAATCTTCAATTGATCAAGATCTTCTAAAATTATTGTCAACAGGTTTATAGTCATTGTTAATGCACACAATAATTTACGTTTTATCTTGATGGAAATTGCATTACATCGAGGTACAAAATTCAAGGCGAAGTAGCAATTTGTAAGCAAAGATTACTGAAATTTATTTACTCACTTTGTTGTGGAAAGTGGAACAAGATAATCGATTTTGCATACCCAAGATATACTAACGAGTAAAAAAATTACCAGGTATACTTACGTAAATAATCTCGTCATATTTAGTACATTTAAAAATTTTAGTTTGTGGTAGCTTTTAGCGTGAATTTTGTAATAATTTACACAAAAACCAAGCCAATCATAACAAAAGAGGGAAACATAAGGTGGCTAAACCTCATTAAATGTGAATGTGGTGATGTTTAAGATTGGAATGTTTACCACATTACATGAAATTTAGTTTAATTAATTTATGTTTTAGAGTATTTGATGATTCCAAGCCAGGTAATTCAAACATATATGTTCAAAAACAAACAAATATATATTTCATATTTACTGTTTTAATATTTCAAAAGGAGCGAAACCGTATTGTGGAAGATATAAACAAACATCAACACATGGTAAATAATGTGACAAACATAGTATAATCATAATGATCGACATCGTCATCGTTATTGTCGTCATAGTCGTCAAATGTCGCTGGCGTTGTAATCATCGTCAACTTGGAGTCATACTTAATTACAGATCTGTAGAATCAACCCCCGTGTTTCTTTTTCATTAAAGTCATCATCAAAAAAAACATTTTCAAAGAGGAGGAAATCGCACAAGAGCATGTCGTATAGGGTAATGTGGGTCTCATTTCACTATCATGGAAAAATCTCTAAGAATCAATCTACAAAGTTTTACGTTTTAGGAATATTTTTAACCCTTTAATCACAAATCGGAAAAAGTTTACAAAAAGTCACATTTATCACAAAGATAGAAAAAACCCCCCTGACGAATTACACCAATTGAAGACGTGGGTGCAAAAACCAGATAACTCCACTTTTCAATATTTTTCAGGAGGTGGAAAAAAGTGTTTTATTAATTACGTGTGCATTCTGTGTTATATGAAAGATAACCCCAAAATAAATACAAAATATGTATTATGGACATACAAAGTCTGATTTTAGCACCAAACGATGGGAAATATGTTTTTTATGTATAATTAGTGAAAAACTCAATTTCTATAATAAGTGGAGTTATCTGGTTTTTGCACCCACGTCTTCAATTTAATTTATTTTAGAGGAATTTAATTCGTAAAGGCTACTACATGACGATATGAAATTCATATACAGCTCTAAAATTCTCAGTAAATCCAATCGATCTGTAATGAAAATGAATTTCATATCGGCAGACATACTCGCGAAACTGCAATTTCGTGTTTTAGAGATAAACGAATTTGAAGATTTTGACATTTTTCAGTTTGGGAACAATATTCGAAAACTGGACGTGCTAGATTATAGTAAAACTATTATAAATAGTGTAAGTAACTACACGTTCCGGTTCTGCCGGGACAGTCCTGGAAACAGGCATGCCATCCCGGCTATCCGATTTTTTCCAAAAAATATATTCTAATTTTAAGTCGTGGAAAAGGATTAAACATCTTTTTTGATCGGAAACCCGCAAATTTTTTTGACGGGTCCCAAAATTTTATAGGTTTGTGAGTTGAAAAAGTAATTTTGCTTCCTAAAATGCTTACAAACATATTAGAGCGCTTTCGCATCTAAATTTAAAGTTTAAAAAAAAATCCAAAAGTGAATGAATACAAAGGTATACTTTCTATCAACATTTTCCAAGAACCTAGTTATCGTTTTGAAGGAAGACCATTTGGAAGACCATTGTTAAATATTTAATGTTTACGCTATTAACACACAATGTGGACACAGCAAAGAGTGCAAAGTGGGCGACCACAAGGTCAAGGAATTTGTGCAAATTTAACAGGACCTCTCCGTTTGCGACTTTTAATCCCATGAAATTTTGAATTAATTGACCAATCCGAGCACGAGTTGGTGGCGAGAAAAATGTTTGGACGAGAAATTTCATACCAGATTTTACTGCCGAAATTTGATAATTTTTTTTGACAATTTCGAATTTAAGATCACGGAATCTAATTTCACTCGACTAAATGTTATGAAAATAACTAGTTTTTAAAAACAATTCGACTGTAAAGGCGTTTGGAAAATAATTTTATATAATATTTAGGGCTTTTTCTTTTCCCCTGCTATTTTTTGCTTCTTTAATTTTATGTTTTGCATGAATTGCAATAGCCGTGTCGAGGATATACATACTATTTTAAAAGATTGGTCTGCCCAGTTGTCAAAAAAATCTCATTCCGGTGAAATATATTTCATGAGATTTAAAAAAAAATTAAACGAGACTCAGCGTGAGTTGCGAGGACCAATTAACAATTTCTTGTACACTAGAGTACGCATAAAAGCAAGACAGATAATTGCATTATATTTAACTCTCCGTCTACCGAAAAAAAACCTGCTAGAACTACCGTTGGGGTCAATTAGACCCCAATCGGTAATAAGCAATTTTCCTTTAGTTGTTATTGAAAAAGTCTGAGTACACTTAAAAAAAAGTTCAATAATGTCAATAAATTCCAGCAAAATACAATGAAAAATTTTTAAAGAAACAATGTCAAGAAGTTACAAAGTCCAAAAACTATTACGACTAGAATTAGAGAAAAATTTTATCGCTGTGGGGTCAAATTGACCCCAATGGTAGACGGAGGGTTAAATTCATTAAATGCATAAATCTATCCATTTTCAAATTCACAAATGTCAAAATTACATAAAATTTTAAACGCTTAAATGCATAGCACGGATAAATGCAAGTGAATTATGACAAAAATCGTTGTGCATGTAAGCGTGTTCTACTGTGTTAGTAGGGTATGTAAACATACAAAAGGAGGTTTGTATGTCTATCTGTTTATCACACTTAAGTAAAACGAGCTGAACTTATTACCCGGAAATGTTGCAGAAAAACATATCAGAGACCAACATAAAGATATAATCACCATACGGGTATAAAAAACCAACATATGTGGGTAGCCAGTAAACTAGTAAATCGGTGTTTTCGCTGTAAACCGCCAGTCTGTTAGCCTGTTTGTCAATCTGTGTACAAGAATTCTCAAAAACTAATAGAGCTAGAGCCATGAAATTTTACAGGCATTTTGGTCCTGGAATGGAACGATCCCATCAACTTTTGGTGCAAATCCATTTAGTGATGTTACCGATTTTTTTTTGTGAAAATACCAACGAGGCCCATTCTACCCTACGTACATTAACCAGGGGTAAAATACTTGCATAAAAAAAGAAAAAGTTAGACATATATAAAGTCAATTGAAATCTTGTCGGCATTGGTATTTACAATAAACATAGGTTGGAAAAGGATTCATAGTCCTTTTTCCGTGTGTCATTCATTTATTCATTCTTTAAGTCACTGCTTAATTCAACTTGTGTACCAATCTTACTTATTTCGGTGGAAATTTATTTGTAAATATTTAATTGTAAAAGTTAAAAGCCTCTCATTGAAAGCTCCTTATGTCTCCATTACGGTATCGTTTAAAAGGGTTCAATCGTTCTATTTGTATAAGCATTCTTCAACTTTGTATTTATACATAGAAATAGTGGTATATTATACCAAGTACAAATATATCCGTCACGATATCGTATATGATAAACTCCTTGTGTACATACACTAAAATATTTGTGTATTATACACAAGAAATGTTATATATTTTTCATGTAGTATAAAATCGACAAATATATACGAGAATGCGGATCTTTTTTTTTTGGCAATCTTTGCTAGCACAACACAAGCCAGGATAAGATGGAACCACAAAAACCATCAACCCATCTAAAAACCCTTTTAAACTTTAAGTAATGTATACAAAAAGGAGCCGTTTATATACAGGTAGAGAACTTTTAGCTGGCAAACCAAAACATACATTGAGAATGTTGTACTATCGTAGTAGCACAAAATGTATGCCATTCACCAAACTAAAGAACCTACCAGTCATTCAAATAAGACTTTTCTATAAATAAATAAATGTTGGTTAACAACAAAAAAAAAAGGAAAAAAAAATATAAAGTGGAATCAGGAAATCTTGAAGAACGGAGGGAAATTTAAGAAAGGTGACAAGGAATAGCATGGAAGAAGGAAAAAATTTGAAGAAAAAAAAATGTTGGGGGAAAATGTTTAAGAAAGGAAAGTTATAAAATGCCTTTTACCTTTTTACCATCCCGAAACTTAACAGTTCCCTCGATAATTGAACTGATGTCAACCATTGTCAAAGGGGACAATTGACGCTAGTGTCGCCTCTCCAACTGGACGAGGAGGGATGGGTTTTCTTCAGTAATCTTAGCAGAAATTCAAGCTTCTTCTGCTCCCGTAATCCATAGAAGATTTGTGTTCTTTTTAATCTTGGCAGCAAATACGAAAAAAAAAATTCTTCCAATTTTTCACTGTAAATTTTCACCCGATATTGGAAAAGTGCACGTTTTTTTATTTAATTAAAAAATAATCAAAAAAAAAATTTTTTTTTTCTTTCAATTTATTTTAGAACCGAAATTATCACTGAATTTTAATTTAAATAAAAAATAAATTGAAATACACTCACGTACCACTTATGTAAATAAATAAAATGCAAATTAAAATTAAAGTGGAATCATTTTGTATTTTGACTGTTTTCATTGGATTTTCCACGATTTCGTTATTTGTATGTGTTATGGTTTTGCATTAATTTTAATTAACATTAATACGATAATTTTACCATAAAGGTAAGTAACATTCACTTAGGCCATCTGAATTATAGTAGACCATTGGACAATTTTATAATTTTGCCGCAATAGTCATACACACTGGTATTCCCAATTGGATTGTAAATT
The DNA here is from genome assembly GCA_964034945.1 of Chrysopilus asiliformis. Taxonomy (NCBI): domain Eukaryota; kingdom Metazoa; phylum Arthropoda; class Insecta; order Diptera; family Rhagionidae; genus Chrysopilus; species Chrysopilus asiliformis. The sequence goes on along the minus strand of OZ035962.1, from coordinate 90,925,338 downwards.
TCATTATAAATATATACGTGATAACGGGATTTCACTACACAAATTCGTGTTGTAAAATTCACAGTAATTGTAATAATTATGAAATAATTATCATGACACCAAAATATAATATCGTTAACCTCACCGAGCAATTAACCGAAAAAAAAGAGAACTAAATAATTAGCGAAATTGTATCACTGGACGTAAAAGAGATCATCATCATAAACATGCTTAATAAACATCTGATTATCATCATTAAGCATGAACTTAAGAAATATGTACTTAAGTTTTTTTTTTGGAGGTTTCAAGCTGTTTGCAGGCTTGAATTAAGCATCTTACGAAATGGCTTCACAGAAGCATACTTCCTGCTTTTTAATTGGCCACCATTGAAATCACATCGACGTAAGATTTACCATTTATAGAAGATAATTTTGAAATTCATGCTTGTATGGCAGTTTTGCGACAAAACTGATGAACGAATCGTTTTATAGATTTGAAATTCCCTCAAAAACATGCACTATTAAACACTCGGAGAAACTTTCTTTACATCAACCTTAATGAACATCTCCAGAAATCTTATATAGTTTTCAAGCAATACTGATTATTTCCAAAGACAACGTTGACTAAATTCTGAATCACATATCAGTACAGAAACGATAAAATTTCAGTTCCTGGACGGGTTATCACTTAAGGGTTGAAATATTGACGCTTGTCTAATAGGACGAACTACACAATCAACGAAACTGATTAGAGAGAAACCATTTAAGATGGGAGTGATAGTGATATTCACGCACTCACACGAAATATGTAAAATCTTATAATATTTTCATGAATATATCGTAATTTTTATTGCTGACTGATGACTGACTAATAGGTAACGATCATGTAATCAAAAAAATAATAAATTTCACTCTACCGGGAAAACGATTTGAACGCGCAGCACGCGACACAACGAGCTCTCTCTTCGAAGGCCGACCATGGACTGCTGAGGTACGGATAAATTGTATGGTCCCAGCCACCAAACAGCATAATACACAGCATAGCAGACAACATAATTTCCCTTCGCACTTGCCTTATTCCCGAACATAACCAACGAAATTTCTGATTCTTCTTTGGTTTGCTTCGGCTGCTTCCACAGCACCCATCATTTCAATGCCAAAGACGAAGAACTACCACCGCTGGCACCAGCAGCGAACAGCCGGCAGTAGCAGTGTAGCATAGCAGCGAGGCCGCAAAGCATACGACAGCAGAGCATCATCATTGAAAATCTCAACATCATCAAAGCATCCACCAGTGGAACTTCAACCGAACGCGTGTCGCTTGAAGCAGCAGCAGAAATGCAGAAAAAGCAGTGAATTGTGGCGAATTCACCTCACTCTCACTTCGTACGCAACATAAAGCAGTCGTCAGCATGTGCGCGCATAAATTTCACGTTTTGCTGATACGCTCCCAAGAGCATATCTCACCAGAAATTGGCGGTCAAACTTGTCTGGGTGTAGGTGGTGTCCTTATGGGTAGGTAGTCTCTTTAAAACTCACACTCTCTAATTTCATTAAATATTTAAAGGCTAAAACTTTTTGTTCTAGCCAGGATCGGGTTGACTTGTACCATACTCTAAAGGACTCAAATACTGGGAATCAATTTGCCCGCTCTCTGAAAAGAATTCCAATTTCATTGCTCTTAAACACAAAGATGAACTGATATTTAAGAGAATTTTCATATGAGATTGCAAAGGAAGATTTCAAGGATAATCATGTTGGAATTATATTTACCAGGTGCGACACCTGGTTTCTAATAGGTGAACTGATGCAAAAGATTTATTCATTTTAAGAGATTTCTTTTTTATTCTCGCTCCATTATTTTCATATGTTTCAATCATTTGCTATGTTCAAGGATTAACATGTTTGGTGCTAGATTTTTAGTTGTCCTTGAGCTGTCTTAATGAAAACATCTTCAATCAAATGTGGTCGGACTGATAGAAATTTTTAGAAATCTGTTCGTAGTTATTCTATGAAAATATTTTTTTTTTACAATTTTTCGCGCAAGAGCCAGGCAAAAAGTGGGTATCTATTGGCGGTTTTTTTTTTATAGATTTTGGCTTGTTGATTTTAAATCTAAAATACGTTTTTTCTATTGGTAGAGTAATCATATTTTTTTAATCTAATTTTATGTAGATAATAAAACCTTTTTTAGACGAAAACCGACGGAAAAATAGCAGTTGTGATCAACAGAAAATTTTCCTCTGCAATATTTAATTTCGGAAAAAATATGTAAAAAATAATATTTTTTCAAATATCTAGGTCAACGCGTTCTCGAGTTATTTAAGATACGTACAACGGACTGACTCAAAGGAATTTCGTACTGATCAGAAATTTTCGATCTGTTTTGTCTCCGTCATGAATACAACACTTTCCCTCTATAGAAGAGGAAGGTAAAAATAACAAAATATACAAGCTAAATTTTAAGCCAATTGGCTCGGTAGTTTCCCCTCGAAATGGTAACTTAGAGGAAGAGCTAAGTTTCGAGATCACTTTACCCCCTCCCCTTACTCCCCCACCTCTCGGGCTACTGTTTAATGGATCTATGTTGGGGCTGGACTCGCGACGATCATCTATGCCAAATTTCAGGCCAATCGGTTCAGCCGTTTTTTCGTGAAAGAGGAACAGACACTAACTCATTTTCATATATTAGTATGATTATGTGTATAGGAGAGGAGGAAAAGAGTGGTCCGATAGGATTTTTATGTATGGAATAGTTATGTTAAATCATATTCTAAACACATTTCATCTTCATAAATTATTCGATACGATGCACAGTTTTCGAAAACTAGGAAAAAGGTGTCCAATTTATATTGAGGAGGGGAAGGTATGGCCCAACTGGATTGTGATGTATGAATGCGTTATGCAAAATCTTATTCTAAACACATTTTACCTGTATATTTTTTTCAATATGACTCACCGATTTCGAGAAAAATACAAAAAACTGTTTCGTTTGTATGGGGGAGGGTGGAACGAATGGTCCAATTTCGCTAGTTCAAGAATTTAGCTAACCATTTACGATAAACTTAACTATACAAAACTTCAAGCTCAATTCTTTCGAAACTTATGGTGTTCACGGACGGACAGACGGACGGACAGACGGACGGATAGACGGACGGACAGACGGACGGACAGACGGACAGACGAACGGACAGATGAACGGACGGACGGACATGCGGAAATGTAAATATTTTGTCATCCCTAACACTCTGGTGTAGTTCATTTTTGTGCTCGATAATTGATTAGATGAGTTACAAACCGTATACTAAGTTTAATATAGTCCTATATGCTATATCATATAGAGTATAGAAATCATGAATATATAAGTCGCAGCCAAATTCTTTTTAAACAGAAAGCAGTGCAGGTTTTTAAACTCAAGAGACAGAAATTCCCAGGCGAACTTAAATGTTCGCGCTCAATACATTTTATAAATAGTTTCAAAGGAAATTACTAAAATACCAATAAAGATAAATGCGCCGCAGGCTACATCTTTTATGATAAAAAAATTATACTTTAGTCCAACCTCCACCCAAAATTGAGTCCGTTTTACAGATTTAGTGACCGCTATTTCCAGCGTTTGGGAAATTATCACACTAATTTGAAAAAAACCGAGTTAAAAATGCAGTTTCTGAGATGCCGGGACAGCATGCCGAAATCCGGTACCATCATTCCGGGACGTATGGCCACCCAACTTAATGTCCCTTTTTTGTGTACATAAATCACTTGTTTTACTCCAAAAACCCACTATTTCGCTTTCAAAGTCTGTTAACCCCAACCCTATCTATCTATAAAATTATTTCCCAAAAAAAAGAACGTTTTAGTGTATTTCACTAAGCTCTGATTTTTTTTACATTAGTTATACAAATAAATACTGTTTGGAAAGCAAATAAAAACTTGAATTTGAAATGTGAATGCCTGGTACTCATGGAAATCGTTTACGTAAGTTTTTCTCGGGATTAATTAAAAGTGATTAAAAACAATATTAAAAACGTTTTTGTTTTCTTCAACAAGTTTCATATGCGTCCAGCAGTACATAATAAATATTTATAATGATGAGAAATTTACAAAGTTGTAACATCCAAGGATGTCTAGATAAACCTTTTTTGAGGCCGAAAAGGGAAATATTACATTTATCATTTATTATGGCTTTATAAGCAATAGATAAAGATAGATTTCTATATTTTATAGGATACAAAAAAGGTTCATCATTATCCTTAAATACGGATATGGTAAACTATAACGAATCATTATTACTTTTATGGTTTTGAATTTGATTTATAAATTGCGGGATTGAATTTGTTGACTACATCTGTTTTATTTAGTTTGTTTGTATATTTTTTCTATGTATGAATAAATTTATTCGAATTCTATTGCGACATTTTTTTTTTAATTGACAGATTGGTCCTAATCCGTCCAAGGAGTAAAAAAGCTTTATTTAATTTTTAATTAACAAACGTGTAAAAATCGAACAATGGTGACACATTTTTAAAAAGAACTGATTTTTTTCACACAAAAAAACAAAAATTTGTTGCCTACTGCAGACAAAAATCAAAATATTTATTTAAATATCAAAGACAATTTTATAAGATATGTCCCACATTTTTTGATGCAAACTTTAGGCAAACAAAATAAGGATTTGTCTCGTAGTTTTGTCAATATTGTGAAGTGGATAAACAAGCAAACCCTTCGTGAAGGATATTCGCTTATATTTATGCTAAACTGAACCATAGTATGGTGAAACATCATATCGCAATCGTCTCAACAGAAGCATAGACATAATAACTGTTTTCAAGCAAATCCTAGTAACAATAAAAATATTAATAAAAAAATTTATCTCAAGGACTAAATAAACAGAAATACTGTCAAAAAAACCGCACCAATGTCGGGAATTTTTCGATAAAATTATACTTTAGTATGTTGCAAATAAACATATATTGGCTGAGGATATAAACACACAAATTTTGAAGCACACAAATAAATTTATATTACGGATTCAGTAGAAAAATATATAACGAGACGATAGTTGAGAAAAAAAAACATCGAATAGAAAATGATACTAAAAATGTTTTCTATATCGCCACAGACTATGGTGACTGCATAAATGATTATAATATATAGGATGTGCTCATGTCTATAGAAGTGTATGGTAGCAGTGATATTAGGATGATACTGTGCGGATCCGCAAGGCGAATGGAACGGAAGAGCCACAAAATGATGAAAATCTCAAAAGGAAGAGAAGAAACGGATATCCGGAAATAAATGGTTTTGCATGCATGAAGAAGTTTTCTACTTTCTGACAACAGCCAAACGAAAAGCGAACATTTACGTGCGGTAGTCCTTAGGAAATCCCCTTTCCGATTTTCCTTTACTTTGCTGGACCACCACGTTAATAGAAAATAAAGAGATTCATAGAACAAATATAGCCAGGCAGTCAGCAAGTCAGGCTCGTTAAAGTTTTTCATGTCGCAAAATCCTGCAATCCCAATCGTAATCGGGGACTTCTCAGTGAGTAGTGAAGGATAGTAGGACGAATGAGGTGAAAATACGTTCAATTGTCCGCTGTATAGCCAAACGATATCAATCGAATAGCAAACGATCATCAGAATCACACAATTGTTCAAAAAGATTTTTCTGCGAGTTTTTTTTTCTTGGACTTTTTTGTGGAAAATTGAGACAGACACTGAATTTTGTTTCTGTGTGTCTGAAATCAGTCACAAAAATCTCATCCGTCTGTATATTCCTATAACTAGGGTGACCATTTTATTGGGGTCAAAATCCGGGACAAGATGAGCGGGAGAGAGGGGGGTGCAAGAGAATGGTTCAAATGGAACACCAAAATAATAACAAATCCTATATAGAATTAAAGTTTGATCGGAGCAAAATGACGGAAAAATCATGAAGATATCTGCGCCGCAGTCAAATTTTTTTAAACTGAATGGGGCGCAATTATTTTAAACATAATTATTCGTGCTCTCAACGCATCGAACAAATTGTCGAGTACAAAAATGTCTTACACTAGGGTATTTTGTATGACGAAAAATTCCGATTTGCGCCAGTCCGGCCATCCGTGAACACCATAACTCTCGAAGGAAATAATCTAGAGCATAGATATGAGCAAATTCATGAGCAATGAAATCATGAAATTGCTTCTCCCCTCCTCTATTCAAATTAAATCTAATTTTATTCGAAACGATTAGCCGTATTGAAAAATTTATTCAGGCAAAATCAAAATTCAATCGGACCACTCCTTGCCCACTATTACATATAAATGTAAAATATTCTAACAAAAATTTGATTATTTGATGATTAGCCCCAAGAGAATTTTGGCCAAAAATGAAAGGTTATGCAGAGTTTATGCAGAATTGTATCATCGATAGTGCAGAAATTTAAATTGAGTTTTTATTGAAATTTTGTTTAAAGTTTGTATAAAATAAAGATGTGTTGGAGTACAAATCTTTGAATATTTATCCGCCCTTTGCAGAAATTTGATAGAAAAATGCGCCGCAGGGAGGAAAATGTAATTTGGATGGAGCAACCCCCCAGAATTGTAACATCGAAAGTGCAGAACTTCAAATGGAATTTTTATTGAAATTTTGTTCAAGGTTTTTAAACATGGGTATTTTACAATTACCTTCGGACAATGTTTTGTAAAGCGAGATTTCTATAAACCATAAAATATACATGAAAAAAGTTCTCAAATTCTCGATACTTTTTAGCGTGTACTCCAACACTATTCGTAAAAATATATCAATGGAAATCCGGTCGCTGGTACGTCATGACAAAAATGGTCTAACATCATTCTATTTAATGGTCCCTTTCGAAAAATCTCCTTTTCCTGTCGCTTGTGTGTTCGGTTTGTGACCAATTCACATATCACGTATACCTACTGGTATTACATATATGTGTATATTCGAATTTATATATTGACCCTCTTTGATGGTTAGCGAAATCGGATTTATTGAAACAAAATAAAATTGTACATAATCACAGGACAACACAGCTAAATTTGATTCCATTCCACATATCAAAGGAAAAAGGACTTCTTTTTGGTCACTTGAGCGAATTATGTTGGACAGTTATCCCGATAGGAAGCAAGAAGGGAATTCCAAGAAGGTAAAATCAGCTAACTCAACTAACAGATTCTTTCTGGTTTGATATAAAGACAGACATTCGCAATAGAGGGGATTATTTTGGCAAACGCTGTGTCCAAAGGATTTGAGTATTCTTTAGATTGCCCAAAGGAGACATACAAACAACAAAAAGTATGTCCTATAAGAAGCATTTTCAGTGTTATATGTGTATAAAAAAACGTTTGTTCATTGCAGAATGCTGTACGCGTATATCGTATCGACATACCATCATATGTAATTGGGCTAAAAAGAAAGATTTCCGGGGTCAAAGTAACAACTAGGGATGGCCAACTCCAAACCGAAGACGGACAATAAAGGGAAAAAGAATTCGACGGACCGACCATAAGCTCAACTGAGATAAGGTATCCCAGTGTCTTTAGCTAGAAATACTTGAGATTCTAAAAGGGAAAATGAAAGTTGCGCTTGGACGAAATCCCAGTCTATTGGTTTATTTTATTAGGAATAGAAAGACTGATGCAGAAACCGGTCACTTTAATGCTGACACTAGAAATTGGATAAAGGATCGTAAAATACAGTAAAAGTAATCCGAAAACTTTTCATCCCTTCGGCTGTTATAGTAGATGAAACAAGCCGCATTTCATGCAACTGAAAAACGACGGTGAGGTCTTAATCAGAGCATTAAGGAAATAGTGTGTAATTGTCATAGAAAGATAAAACAATGGGGGGCTTAAGGTTTACAACAATCTTGAAAGGAAACAGTTTTAACCTTAAAGCTTTAAAGCTTAGCAGACTAGGAGTAAATTTTATTCGTTTTTGTGTATTTTATTTAAAGATTAAAACAAAATTTCAGTGTGCCTGACTTGTTTTGACATATTATAACAGAATTTGTTATTAACACTCTAACTGCCACGACAGTTTTAAGCCTTTTTCGAATATTTAGTTGTCAGTCAAAAAGGCACTAAGAGAATAAAAAATTGAAACAAAATTATACTTAAATGTTATTTTATTACCATAAAATGTGTGCAACTACAAAAACTCGTTGCGGTTGCAGCGAACACTTTAATAATTTTCATTGTGGCCATTGTGTACAGTTATACACAGGTCTTTTGACTGACGTGGCAGTTAGAGTGTTAACTTAAAAATGCTGTGCTACATGTATTAAAAAATCCCTAACTATCAAAAAAAATATCAGTTATGATCAACACACACTTTCTTCTGAAATAATTAGTGTCGGAAAAACATGAAAAAAATAATATTTTTTCAAATATCTTGAGAACCGTTAAAGATACGTAAAAACCGTTAAAGCAAAAAATGTAGAAAATTTCACATTCCTTAAATTTTATTATCTTCAATTTTTCCAAAAACCGCAAATGTTTCGAGAAATTTGAAAAAAAAACGGAATTTTTCCAAAATAATTGAATATGAGGTATCTATCCGTTATAGCTACCGTTAATTTTCCAAAAATTGATAGAAAACTACGATTTTTATAAAACTTATTTACAAAAAATTTTAAGTCGCTAGGTCCATGCGTTTTCGAGTTATTTAAGATACGTACAACGGACCCAAGTAACAATTTGAGGCTACATTCCGGATAAGAAACGTATTTGAAACCATGGTAACAAAACTCAACCCTATTTAGAAGCTGGTTTCAAAATAACCGTTTTTGGCGGGCTTATTCGGACACCATCTAAAATGTAACCAAAGTGTAACCTAAATTGAAGGTTTTTTTGGAACCACGGTTACAAATTGTTTCTTGGGGACAGACTGACAAAAAGATGCACGGACATCCTCGAAATTTTTCCTGAAACGGATTTCGTACTCATCAGAAATTTTCTATTTTCCCCCAATCTCGAGCCGGTCTCCGTCATAAATGCAATACTTTCCCTCTATAGAAAAGGAGAGTTAAAATAGAGATAAACATAATTTGTTTGTAAAACAGGAGATTAATATACGTTTCGGGATTTTGTGAAGAGCAACCATTTTTCTGTAATTTATGCATTTTTACTGCATCATGAATTATATCGTAAATAAAAAAAACTTACTTGAATAATGTCAAAATTCAAAGAGAAATACGAACAAATTTTGTATTTTATGCATTAATTTTATGCATTAATTAGTGTACCAATAAATAAAGTATCTAAAAATCTGAATCGATGGTGTTTGGGCCGAGTGAATAAAATCTAGCAAATTGTTCAGATGCCAACTGAGACGTTCGCGGAAGACATATGGTATCTCGTTATAAACCCTTATTGTCACGGCTGCCATAAATTATGGTGGTACTGGAATCACATATTTACTAGTTACAGAAACTTTATTGACATAAGAGAATTCTCCGTCTGTCGGAGGTGTTCGTAAATGCAGCTTTACCAAAACTCGAAACTTTAGATAAATAATTTTTTTTAACGAACAAATGGTTTTTAACAAACTGATGAAAACCCCTCCTGTTAAGGTTTTTATAATTCAAAAATCTATTTTTTTGGAAATAAAAAAAACTTACTGATATATTAGTAGAATAATGATAAAGCCAATTTTCTTACCTGGAAAGAAATAAACATTTTATTTTAATATGAAAAATTTTATTATCTTAAAATTTATTTCAAATTTGATAACTAGAAATTCTACGGTTTTTTTCAACATATTTTATGTTTTAATCGAATGTATTGCAAAAATTTAATATTAACATTTTTAACGTAATTTCCTGCATTGCTGTCAAAAATTCAAAATATTAAACGCATTTTTTGGAACCATTTTTTAACCACTGTAAGTAATAGCAAATTTTCAACGCATAAAAATTTGATTAAACCATTCGATCGCTTTTTTTCATATATTTACATATTAAATATATCTTAATACCGGAAATTTGAGCTTATAAGAATATAGGGATTCTTTTTTTCCTTTTCAGTTCTCTTTAATTTTTTTATGTGTTTATATTCGCTAGATTTTTGTTTTTATCTTTTCTCAATCTTTTCTTATGAGCACAAAAAGGAAATCAACTTTTATTAAAGGAAACTGTTAGGAGTAAAATTGATTGCTACGACTCCCATTTCTAATATTTTCAAGGATGAAAAAATGGAAATATCAGCTCATTGCATACACATAACTAAGAGTATATCGTAGAAATATACGAAGAGACCTTATAGATATATCACGGATTATTAGGAGAAAACTTGGAAGTGCCGTTTAATTGCAGTGTTCGATTTTTATGAAAAACATTTACCATCAAGGAAAAGAACACTGTTCAAGTTTTTCTATTCATTCTTAGAAAGTCGTAAGTATTTTCTTATGCCTAGGGTGGTCATATTTATTTTGACTCTGTCTGTGACACGATGAGCATGGTAGGGAAAGGAAAGGGGGGTGGGGTTGACTGAAACAGAACACCAACGACATAACAAATTTTATATAGAAAAATTCTTGATTGGGACAAGAAACAAGAAACAGATGTGCGCCGCAGACAATATTTTTAATAGAATGCGGCGCAATGAATTAAATCAAAAGCTCAAGTTTTTGGGATAAGCGAAAAGTAACTCAAGTTTTTGGGATCTTAACGTTCCACAAATAACCGCCACGTAAATTGCAAATAAAACAAAATTAAAAATTTTAAAATACTTCCGTTTTAACAAGTTCGTAAAAAAATTGAGAAACACCGAAACAAAAAATCGCCCCTCTCCCCAACCAAAAAGATCCTTGAAAAAATTGAAAAATCCCGGAACAAAAAATAATTTAAAAAAAAAGTAAAATAATTAAATTATTGGAGTAAATTTAAAATTGACCAATTTTTAATGGTTACCCTCAACGGAACGGAGAGGGTATATGCATTAACCCTAATCCGCATTCGCGGTGTCTTTGAGACACCGATGCAGTTTTGAGAGTGATTGTTACGAATGTTAAAAAAGTTGTTGCATTCATGCTCCTTGACTTTGTTTTTTTAAGCCAATCGGCCCTATTCCAGGATCCGTCGTAGCTACGATTTTCGGAGAAATTTCGAAAATGGTATCACAGAATCCGTTCGTACTAAAAATCATTCCGAATCGGGGAAATGTGGTATCACAGAATCCGAACGAATCGGAAATTTGACAGCTAAACCTACGAAAAATTTTCGCTTCGTAGATCGAGTAGTAACTTCATTTTCTTATTATTTTAGCTCAATTGATGGCCTGAATTGTACAACAAAAACCAATTTTAACATTTTTATTTGTTTATTTAGTATAAGTGTAACTTTTAACAAATTAAGAGGAATTATTTGAGAAAAAAGAGCAATGTGAGTATTCCTTTTGTTGTCGTTTTCTTGTCGTTTTCGTTTCACTATTAAAGTCCTTCGCTTCGATCAATCTTCTTCCAGACACAAAATTGCAAACGCTGCAGAACCCATTATTAATAACAATTTTCGTTTTAAGTCAAGAAAATGACTTTTTTCACGAAACTTTTCCATGTCAGAAATCTATTCCTTATGAGTTTTGCATAGGGACCTTTTTACAAAGACATTCATTTTTCGAAGTCAGATTTTAATCTGGCACTACGAATTTCAATTCCGTTCGGATCGTGGAATACTGATTTATTCGTATTCGTAACGTAGTTAGTTCTTCGTAATAAAGCTACGACGGATTCTGGAATCGGGCCGAATACTATTTAAAAACGAAAAAAAAAAATTAATTTTTTTTACTACAACAATAATATTTCGCTTTTATGAAATTTACCCTTAATCCACGTAGGCGGTGTCTCAAAGACACCGTAACGGTTTTACCAGCAAAGAAAGGTTATTTTGGTATCACTTTGCTTCTATTTCGCAAAATATCGGACTGTAGTAGGCGATAATAACTGTAGCACTTCCCAAAAGAGAAAACGTTGCTTCCTGTGTCCCCATTTCTAAGGTCGCGCTTTGAAGCAGATAAGTGCAAATCCAAGAAAAATGTTTGTAACGAAAATTCTTAAAAATCAATTTTATGCTACAATTATAAAAAGTACGAATAATGTATATACAAATAAATAAATATTATTAACTGAATTAAAAAATGCAAACTCAAAAAAAAATTTTTTTATTAAATTATTCTATTTTTCCGGCATGGTGTCTTTCAGATACCGCCTGCGTGGATTAAGGACAAAATTAGCCTGAGCTGATTAGGGTTAATGGTCACAGTTTCTGTGTACCAATAAACAAATATGTTTTGCAGTACAAATATTTAAATATTTATCCGCCCTTTGCAGAAATTTGTTAGCAAAATGCGCCGCAGGGAGGAAAATGTAATTTGAAGCAACCCCCCGACGAAGTGCAGTACGTTTTGCACATTTAATGATCGTTTTTCCTATTGTTTGATCAAATCTAAAACTAAAGTGAAAGATCCGGGACAAAAGCTTAGTTTACGGGACACCATCCTTAAATCCGCGATTGCGGGAAGTATGGTCATGAACATAACATTTTTGTGCTTTTTGATATCTGGAGCTTAATTTTAGGTACCGACTAGACACAAATTTCGGCCATGTTAAATGTCTTCATAACGACACACGCAGGACATCAGAAATATCCTGAGAACTGCTATTTCTTTGAGACATTTTAATGGCATTACATGAATTTATGCAAAATACAAACGCTCTTAAGACCTAAACTCCATTAGGTCTTAAGAGCGTTTGTACCATCAAAATTTATCAACTTAAGTTTAACTTAAATTATTTAAGTCAAAGAATTTATATGGGTTAAGTAGGCTAAGCTTAACTTAATTTTTTAAGAGTAGTTTTCGCAAACGGGCCTAAACCCAAAATTCAAAATTTCTCAAGATATCATATTTAATCAGAGACTCGAATGTGGTACTAAAATTTTGGCGAAATTTTGGCGCGAAATTTTAAATCGATCCCAAATGCAACATGTTTACTAGAATTTTCAAAAAAAAAAACTTTTGAAATTGATTTCTCCATAGACTTTTTCACATTTGATGCCAATTCTAGATTTCTTCTGTGGCATTTTCTCCAAGTGTTGGTCTTACCAGTTTTTTTTTAAATATTTTTTTTCTTTTTCTCATTCGTTGGATTAAGGTTTTAGCCTCACTATCGTAGCAATGTAAGTTTATTTCTATACATTGATTGGGTGCCGATTCCTTTTTCGTCTTCTTATCCTATCGCCCTTCAAACGAGATTGCATGTCTATAATTCTTGATCCGTCTCCCAGGATCGACTTTCGAATTTTTTATCAAATGTTTTCATTTTAAGGTTCGGAGATTATTACACGAACGGCTTCAGAAACACATACCCACCTATACGTTGTCTACCCAGAATTTCAAGGATATCCACGCGAGACTGAAATGTATTTCGGTACACATCCTGTCGTGTGTAGAGAAGGAAAGCAATTTCCAAAAGCTCTCACTAATACTGAGGGAAAACAGCTGGCTATCACGATTCCAGGGATTTTCGATCATCTGTTAGCTTATTTCTACTACATATACGTGCATAGTAATCAAGTATTGCTAAATCCTAACCCCAGAGAAGAAAGGCAATACAAAAAAAAAAGCGGAAAAATGCCCAATTGCTGTGCTGGATAGAAGGATAAGAAGCTCGAAATTGACAGGATTTCCCCCTTGTTGGGTCCCAAATAGTACCGATTTCACGTATATTTGGCTATGAATGGCGGCGATTCTGCAATTATTTTCCACTTTTAGCATTTTTCAAGGGTGATCCTGTGATAGGACGAAGGATATTCACTGCGTGTGTGACTATAATATAACTCTTATATGAACGGAACGGTTAATGTCCGTCTACAAAGGGCAGTTATTGTTAATGCTTATCGCGAATTTTGATAAAAAGGTGATTAGTCCTTTTGTACACGTGTCAAGCGTTTGGTCAATAATCGTTTGGTTGCAGACGAATACTAACTGCTGATGGCAAAATGTTTAATGATTTCGCGTTATTAAAACATAAAACATGACTGGATTTTCTAAGGGGTGATTTTGCCCTTTTGACGGCCAATGTGGTCGTTTTTTTTTGGGCTTTGTTTTGTTAACTGGCTGAAAAGATGCAATTAGATGACAAATGAAAAAGAGGCGAAGTTCAACTTAACAAAGAAATATCATTAGGCAAAAAGATGATCCTATTTGTTTGACATAATGACGAAATTAACTTATCTAGATTTTCTATATCGGTTTTTGAATAAAATCTAGAGGGTGTTTTCAGTTTGTACGCAGTTCTGTACAAGATAAAAGCGTTGTAAATTGGCTGAATTCTTTTTAACTTAATCCAATTACATACGATATTTTTCAAGAACATTTAAAGTGATTATGGTTTTGATGTTCTCCTGGTTTTCTAAGTACAATCACTAAAACCGGTTAGTTTTTTTTTATTTTTTGACTGGAAGTTTCTTGAAAGGTTTTTCTAAATATTACAAATAAACTCACTTCTCGGAATTTCGTCAGATTTTTTTTAGATTGTTTTAAAAAGAGGTGGAAAGAGTTCGTCATATGGCTAAGAGACGAGTTGTAAAGAATATTGTGTAATTATTTTTAAAACGTTCCCGTTACAAGAGTTTTTAGTTTATAGGTCCGAGGTTTCAAGAAATGTGCAGTCAAACCTCAGTCTCACTTTTTATACTCTATATGATATATCATATAGATAGATTTGCAACGTATACCGTTTGTAATGCATCGAACCCATCATTGGATTCAAAAATGAAGTACACCGATGTTAGGGATGGCAAAAGATTTAGATTTCCGCATGTCCGTCCGTCTGTCTGTTCGTTCGTAAATATCATAACTTTCGAAAGAATGGAGCTAGAGACTTGAAATTTTGTATTTTTGCGTTTTTCGTAAATGTCTAGGCTAAGTTATTGAACGAGCAAAATAAAACCATTCTTTCCCCCCTCCCCCATACAAACGAAACAGTTTTTTGCCATTTTCTCGAAAACGGTGAGCCATATTGGAAAATTTAAAGTCAAAATGTGTTTATATATGATTTTACAGAACTTATCTATACTTCAAAATCCAGTTGGGCCACTCCTTCACCTATCCCGCATACTAATAGAACCCGTTTTTTATTTTCTCGAAAACGGTGAGTCGTACTGAAAATTTTGTAGAGGCAAAATTTGTTTAGAATATGATTTTACATAATCATTCCATACATCCAAACCAATTGGACCACTCCTTTCCCCCTCTCCTATACCATAGTCGGGCGTTTTCAATTCCCATTCAATTTCAATTCCCATTCTCTTACTGAATGGTATTTGAAATTTTTACTCCATTACCATTCAGTAGTGAATGGTAATGGCCAAAAAATTCAACTCTCCATTCACTGAATGGGAATGTCAATCCATTTCCATTCCCATTCGATTTGAGTTGAGATTTTATGATTTTAAGTGAATGGTAATTCAATTTAGTCAAATGATTTTTTTATATGGAAAAATGCTCGAAATCGATCGAAATGAGGGAAAAGTTAATTTGCCTCAAAACGACAGGACCGATTTTTATGATCCATATCACATTGGATAGAGATCAGTGTGGCCTATAGTACTAGATATGAGGCATTCTGGAAAAACCAAAATGGCGGCTGTTAAACGCTATTTTGTCCAAATTACCCCAATAAAGGCCCATCAAGATGGGTATCAAATGAAAGAGCTCTGGAAGAAACTTACAAATATCTATATCATGGGTACCAAAAAAGCAAAATGGCGGCTGTTAAACGCTATTTTGTCCAAATTACCCCAATAAAGGCCCATCAAGATGGGTATCAAATGAAAGAGCTCTGGAAGAAACTTATAAATATCTATAACATGGGTACCAAAAAAGCAAAATGGCGGCTGCTAAACGCTATTTTGTCCAAATTACCCCAATAAAGGCCCATCAAGATGGGTATCAAATGAAAGAGCTCTGGAAGAAACTTACAAATATCTATATCATGGGTACCAAAAAAGCAAAATGGCGGCTGTTAAACGCTATTTTGTCCAAATTACCCCAATAAAGGCCCATCAAGATGGGTATCAAATGAAAGAGCTCTGGAAGAAACTTATAAATATCTATAACATGGGTACCAAAAAAGCAAAATGGCGGCTGTTAGACGACATTTTGTCCAAATCGCCTCAATAAAGACCCATCAAGATGGGTGTCAAATGAAAGAGCTCTGGAAGAAACTTATTTTTTGTTTTATTCAAATTTGCGTTCATGAAAAATTAGTGATTATGAAAGTAAATTTGAATAAAACAAAAAATTAAGTCAATTGTTTCTTAAAAAAAAAATACAGGGATTTATAAGTTTCCTCCCAAACTCTGTCATTTGATACCCATCTTGATAAGTCTGTATTACGGTGTTTGGTCGCCATTTTCTTTTTTTTTTTATAACCATGATATAGATATTTGTAAGTTTCTTCCAGAGCTCTTTCATTTGATACCCATCTTGATGGGCCTTTATTGGGGTAATTTGGACAAAATAGCGTTTAACAGCCGCCATTTTGCTTTTTTGGTACCCATGATATAGATATTTGTAAGTTTCTTCCAGAGCTCTTTCATTTGATACCCATCTTGATGGGCCTTTATTGGGGTAATTTGGACAAAATAGCGTTTAACAGCCGCCATTTTGCTTTTTTGGTACCCATGATATAGATATTTGTAAGTTTCTTCCAGAGCTCTTTCATTTGATACCCATCTTGATGGGCCTTTATTGGGGTAATTTGGACAAAATAGCGTTTAACAGCCGCCATTTTGCTTTTTTGGTACCCATGATATAGATATTTGTAAGTTTCTTCCAGAGCTCTTTCATTTGATACCCATCTTGATGGGCCTTTATTGGGGTAATTTGGACAAAATGGCGTCTAACAGCCGCCATTTTGTTTTTTTGGTAACCTTGATATAGATATTTGTAAGTTTCTTCCAGAGCTCTTTCATTTGACACCCATCTTGATGGGTCTTTATTGAGGCGATTTGGACAAAATGTCGTCTAACAGCCGCCATTTTGTTTTTTTGGTAACCTTGATATAGATATTTGTAAGTTTCTTCCAGAGCTCTTTCATTTGATACCCATCTTGATGGGCCTTTATTGGGGTAATTTGGACAAAATGGCGTCTAACAGCCGCCATTTTGTTTTTTTGGTAACCTTGATATAGATATTTGTAAGTTTCTTCCAGAGCTCTTTCATTTGACACCCATCTTGATGGGTCTTTATTGAGGCGATTTGGACAAAATGTCGTCTAACAGCCGCCATTTTGTTTTTTTGGTAACCTTGATATAGATATTTGTAAGTTTCTTCCAGAGCTCTTTCATTTGATACCCATCTTGATGGGCCTTTATAGGGGTAATTTGGACAAAATGGCGTCTAACAGCCGCCATTTTGGTTTTTCCAGAATGCCTCATATCTAGTACTATAGGCCACACTGATCTCTATCCAATGTGATATGGATCATAAAAATCGGTCCTGTCGTTTTGAGGCAAATTAACTTTTCCCTCATTTCGATCGATTTCGAGCATTTTTCCATATAAAAAAATCATTTGACTAAATTGAATTACCATTCACTTAAAATCATAAAATCTCAACTCAAATCGAATGGGAATGGAAATGGATTGACATTCCCATTCAGTGAATGGAGAGTTGAATTTTTTGGCAATTACCATTCACTACTGAATGGTAATGGAGTAAAAATTTCAAATACCATTCAGTAAGAGAATGGGAATGGAATTTTGAATGCATTCAATTTTGAATTGAATCCGCCCAACTCTGTCCTATACAAATGATTTTTTTTAAATAAACATTTTGTCTGTCATCATTTAGAGCAGGCATCATCAGCTAGTGGCTCGGCTGGCTCATCACACAGATTGGCTTTAACAGCGTAGCCACTATAATCGACCTTTTATTGTGTGCTGTAATGCATGTATGTGCGGCTTCGGATCGCAGGAATAAAACAAATCGTGCTTTGAGTTGGAATCGGGACATTATTAGCATGACGCATTTCATTTTAAATCAGTTCGTGTCAAGCAATTGCCGTGGAAGGTTGTGTTTCATTGAACTGTATTTTGGTTATAAATTTTGATTGTAAATGTAGCGACAGTTACTTTGATGGCCCCTGATTTAGAGCTTTTCTTATGTTTCAAAATTTTAACTAATTTTTTATGTGTTTCGCCTTTCTACTATCGAATACTTCGAAATTCCACTTTCTAAAATTAGGAACACCATTTTTTATCAATTAAATGTATAGCTGGGAAACTACAAACCAAATTTAAACTGCAAAATTAGTCAAAAGTGTGGAAGAAAAATTTCTTAACTGGGTCATATAACCGTTCTTCTAAATTACACATAATTAATTGCATTTTCTCACAAATAACAATCCCGTTAAATATTTTCTAACCATAAGAAGTACATTTCACACATAATACAAATAAGCATAATAATTGCGAATGCAATGTTTTCAAAAAGAGCAGCCAAACTTTAGTTGCACGATTTAAATACTTACAAAAGATTTGTGGGGAGCGTAAAAAACCAAAGTTATGAGTTGAAGACTAAGAACCACTCACCACATTCCCATTTTGCCATTCATTTGATGATGTCCTTTTTTTTTCTTTTTGTTCAAAATAAGCTTTTTGGGGGAAATGTCATCACGAAAACTCATTTACGAAGAACACATAAAATATTTAGAGCATGGAGAGCATAAAGCGCACACATAAATACATTTATGCAGTAATAGATTCTCCTAATGTTGATCTAAATAAATTCATAATTATATGTTTTGAATTTATGGAAAGTTTTTATGTTCGACGGTATGTAAAGCATTCTAAATGTGCATTAAAAATTCATAATCTATTTAGCAGAATGCAACTAATTAAAACTTATAGTTGCTTCGTAGTCGGATGAATCACAACGAAAAGTGGAACTTCTAAACCCTTTACTTAATTTCATGAGATGAAAAATTGTGTGCGGGAAAATACAACATCAACTTTTCATGTTTGTAAACGGTTTTGAATTTCAAAAGTTTTATTCTTTTGGTATGACGATAAATTAATGTGTGTTAAGTACATAGCAAAGCTAAGATTAACGTAAAATTTTTGAAATGAAAATGAACTTAAGGCGTTCTTAAGATGGTGGAATAAGTTTCACTTCAGAAAGAATAAATTTAGATAAGAACACAAATTTTCAGGTTTCTTACTCTTCGAATTTGTATACCGTAAACTTTCGCCATTTAAGTACAATTTGCTGTAAGGTACTTTTCAGGCCAAAATATCACTATTTGGGTCAGACAACTTTCGATAAGTCACTTCAGACTTTGGTCATTAAACGTGGAAAAGAAAAATTCTCACCTTTTTCACAGAGATTAAATATTTACCATGCGATTTATAAATGCTTCAGTTGGATTTTGACGTATGGAAAAGTTATGCAAAATTATTTTCCAAACACATTTTTCTAAATAATTTTTGTTTGTTGAAAAAATGAACCCTTTTCGAGAAAATGTTTTTCATTTGTAATGAAGACGGAAAAAAGTGATTCAGATTTGGCCATTTTTAAAAAGGACTTTACCTTTTTATAAAAGACGTATCTTAGGTTTCGAGGAGGGTTGTTGAAAATCTCGGGATTTTTATAAAAACGCATTACCCGTAGGTTTTATTGGGGTTTTCACGTTTTTTTTTTCAAATAACAAAAGAAAAATTAGAAAAAATACAATATGTTGACCACAACTGAAGGTGTCCGTAATGCACATTTGATACAAGTTTTTTACGGGGGCAGATTACGACGTTGTCTGTGCATCTGTTTGTCTTTCTCTCGGTTTGTCTTTCTGTCGGTTTGTCCGTGGTACGTATCTTAAATAACTCGTGAACGCGTTGATCTAGCGATTTGAAATTTTTAGTGATTGAGTTTTTCGAAAATCGTAGTTTTAGACCAGCTTTTGGAAAAGTAACGTTTGCTACTTGGGGATACCTCCCATACAACTTTCTTGAACAAATTTCGAAAACTTCGCGCTTTTGAGAAAAATGAATATAACAAAATTTAAAGGATATACATTTTTTTTACATTTTTTTGCTTCAAGGGTTTTTTTGTATTTCTAACGGTTCTCAATATATTTGAAAAAAATTCAGTATTTTGAAAATCCTGGAAAACTATGTTCTTTTGTGGAAAAATAACACAATTCAAATAAAATAAAATTTCCCGCATTTTTTCCTTTAACTATTTTTACGTATCTTTTCTCGAGATACTTGAAACAATAATATTTTTTATACCCGTATGGTGAAACCAAAGGGTATATTAACTTTGCCTTACCGTTTGTAACGCCAAGATCCTGTCATCAAAAATGAATTACACCAGTGTGCTTAGAATGATAAAAAAAAGTTGAATTTAGCATGACCGTCCGTCCGTCTGTCCGTCCGTCTGTCCGTCCGTCCGTCTGTGGAGCGGATTGCGAGCGCACGGATTGAGCTAGAGACTTGAAATTTTGAGCATATTCATTTTTCGTAAAATGCGAGGCCAAGTTCGTTCATGATCAAAAATGGACCATTAGGGGGGGGGGTACCCCCCATACGAACAAAAACGTTTTTTGCGAATATATCGAAAACGGTACATCTCATCAAAAAAGTTCAAGAACAAAAGTTATTTAGGATATTATTTTACAAATTTTTAAAAATCTTATTGGAAAGTTTGACTTCAAAGTGGAATTTTGATACAACTGTTCGAATTTTGATACGAATATCACCATACGGGTCTCCAATAATTGCCAGATTGGCAATTATAGCTTTTGTTATGTTTACATATTATTTCCGAAACTAAATATTGCAGTGGACAGTTTTGTGTTTGTCACAACTGATTTTTTTTTTAAATAATATAAAAAATTGAAAGGGTGTGAAAAAAATTGGAATAATTCAAGGTATTTCGTGACAGAGAAATACTAGAACCACGAACAGATAACGGAAATCTTCAACATAGGTAGGGTAGATAATCATATAACTTCAAAAGCTAAATAATGACAACAAAAATTGAGGCAGGTTCGTGCCTTTTAAAAATCGTTCAAAATTTATTGATTTGATAGATTTTTCCAGGACAAAAGTTTAGTTTTTGGGCTGCCGATGGCTGAAATTTGGGACTGCCCCAGCCATTCCAGGAGGTATGGTCACAAATGATATTTGAAATGACGAAAATTAAATGTTTTCGGCAATGACTACATTTTTAATTGCAAAATTTAATTATAACAATTACAATATGTTATCACAAATTTTCAGATTTGGACATGTTTGGAGCAAAACTTTGAAGTAGGCTGAAAACTGGAAAAGTATTCAAATTAGTAAACATTTTCGAGTTTGGAACTTTAGGTTCGTTGGTCAATGATTTGAAGAATGTTTTCTTCCCCCGGATTCAATTTTTTACTCACATGTACCCGGCGGACAGTTTCTTCTAAAATAACAAAAAAAATGTTGATCTAATTCTAAAATGGTTTTAAAATAAAAAGAAACTCAACAAATACCATATTGTTAAATAGTAGTGTTCAGTTTACCCTTATTAAAGAGTGAATTTAAGTCAATTGAATTTACCTAAAGCGATGTCAGCCATAAAACGAGATAATTGCTTCCGACTATGGTCAATCCAAACAAACCGATTTAGTAAACGCATCAAAATGAGATAATTAATTGCTTTGCAAGCATAAAAAACCAACAGCCGATTTAATTACGTCAATTAGAAAATGAATTGTGTTGCCATAATGGCCAGGAGTGGAAACACCCTAACAGAAGAACATACCGATTGCCACAGGAATATGCAACTCGTAAATATCCTTAAACAAGAATGTTTGCCGTAACATTTTATTAATGCAGTCACACTGGCAGACACAGACATATTATGTGGGACCAATGTCCGAACGCACCCCTATGAAATGGGCAATTTTCCATGGAAAGCAAGAACCTCAGATGGAAAAATATCCACTAGACAAACGTAAAAAATGGTCACCCAATTTAACAAAAATTACCCGGGTTTGGTTAAAAAACAAACTTCGGAATATTAACAAAAATTGGGATGTGAAATTACTGAACAACACACACCGAGTTAGAAAAGGGCATGAAACCTTGATATTTTGTTATTCGTGTCAACCACAGAGTTTGCTACAAAATATAAATTGTAGTACGACATTTAAATGAGGGATGCTTAATTGTAATGGAGTGAGACTAGGATTGGATAATTAGTTAAATTGTTTTAATATATCCTGTGGGTATACGCTGTTATGAAACATAATTCAAATTTTCCATCTTCATTTACACGATGAACTGGGAGGTCCTATAAATTAGTGATGATTTTGTTGTTCTGGTGAATGTGGTTAAAAAATTCGTTAAAAAAAATGTGGGTTTTGATTTTTCGAAAATTGTACTTGCGATCATTTAAACGTTTTAGAAGTTGATACAAAAGTCGAATAATAAAAGAAGGCGAGGGGCATCTTTGCTGATTGATCACATAAACGAGAGGCTTGATAGAATTTCACAAGTAAAAATGTAAAGGTTAGTCTAAATTTTAAATTCGAACGATATTAATGTCCGATAACCGCCCAAATAGCATTTTAAGTAGCCTTTATTTTAAGTCTTTTTTCACATATTTTGTGATAATCAATTTTTGTCACGGGGACATCGCTGTTGTGCGAATGGGATGCGCAGCGACACCCATAGTGGGGAACACTTTTCAGTGGCCACAATTACGACACAGGAACGTAATTCTGACGCTACCATTTCACAAAAAAGACGTCCCCATTAACAAAATTACCTGCTCCAAGCTTAATGCGATCGTGATTTGACGGGATTCCATCACCACACCAATCTTCGAGTGGAGTTTTCTTTCTCTCTCGAATGCTTACATAGCTTACCGACCGAACAGAGATGAACAACTAAAAACGTAAACAGAATGCCTGTTGGACATCAAATTTTTCGATTGTTAAAATTTAACACAAAAAATTTTTTAAACTGTCTGATTTTCTCAAAAAATTACACCTCCTAAGACGTCTCTTGAATTTTGAATACTTCAATTAGTAAAACGTTTGACATTAAAATTCAGTTGAATAGAAAATTAAGCATTTATTTTGTTACAACGACGTTGATTCTCTGTTGTATGTTAACCCTAACAATTCGACAAGAATTTTGTTATATTTTATTGGAGGCATGAAATCTCTGTTGGCTAATTGAAACAAACCATCTATAAATGCATAAATTTTCGCCATTTCGCTGTACACCTTTACAAGGTAATTAATTAAATCAGACAAAGACCACAATTAGCGCAGTGTAACTTTTATCTTCTTCCACGTTTCAACTGGGAAAATTACCAGAAGAAAAAAAATTTAATCCCGAGTTACCCTCTATAGAGAGCAAAAAAAAAACTCACAATATGCGTAGATTTTTGGGCCTAAATAAAAGAAATGTAGCCGCTTAATTGACCCTTTTCAATTCTAACAGGGGCCGGATGTCGAATTAAAGATTATAATTTTTCGCAATTTTCAGCGCAGTTTTTTCCACAGACAAGAAGTGTGGGGCGGAATTGGACGACTGTGAGCGTTTTTCATTTTCAAGAGAGTCCACAATGACCGATTTTGGGGGATTTTTGTATGCTTTTTCCGTTCATTCCAGAGTTACCCGAAATTTATTCATTTCATGCCTTCCTGTTCTTCCCGTTTTTATCACCACTGGGAATTAGATAACCCCCAGCCCAGCCAGCTATGTTGGCTGGCAGCCTTTTCCAGATATGACCGAAACAAGAGATCCGGTTGATTTGTGGAAATTTAATTTTGCTGTTCACAGAATCAAAACTTTTTTAGATTCAAAGTAACCGCAAAGCGGGATAATACGAGAGATTTTTCTGGTGTCCCACACTCTGTGACCTCAGTAAGGGTGGATTTTCTTTCAATGGGGAGATAGCGATAATGGCGACTTTGCGTGAATTCATTTTTCGGCGTGGTGATGGTAAATGTTTGCTTTAAAGGTACGAGATATCCATCGTGGTGAGTGGAGTTTAACATTTCCCCCCCCCCCCCCCCCCAGTTAACAGGGGTAACTGTCATGAAAACAGAACAACTGAACGATGTTTCTAGGGCAAAATAAATAAAAAATATTTTTGGTCCAGAGGCAACTTTTATTTCTCATGATTTCCGAATTGGAGTTAATGCGGGTACGACTATCGAGGGTAATAATTTCACAAGGGTAAAACGCTGGGGATATGCTACCCAAAATTAGGCAATGATCGCAAGTAAAATGTTGTGGTTTGATGTATACATAATGATTGTCAGTCAAATAGAATCCCTAAGGATGTGGGGTAGCAAGAAATAGCATATCACATCCAGAATTTTATGTTTTCGACATCACCCAAAACGTTAATGATAACCCAACTAACAATTTTCGTCTCATAAGACTCTACTAGAGTCTTTTGAGAGTTTTCATACAGGGCTATTTCACCCTTGTAGAATGCTACAACTATTTTTTGAGTGGCTCATGAGGCTTAAATGGCGCACTTATGAGAACTTTTTTTATCTGATAACAAGACATCAGTTCTTTTTGTAAGAGTCACGAAAGGTTCACAAGAATACTATTTGAATTCTAATGAGAGTTTATTGATATTCTCATAAAACTTTCATAACAAGTACGTTATGCTTTGCTAAAAAGAGAAGAGTATATAAAAATATCTAGCCGGTTTTATTTTTGAAGAGTTAAAGTAATTTTTTAAAGAGTAAAAGTTATTTTTGAAGTGTTTATTTATTTTCGGATCCGAGTCATGTCTACGTTTGCGTATGATAATATTGTATTAGAATTTCATATGACATAGATTTTAAATTCTATTTTTTCGGATATATAGACAAAAATTATATGGGGAATGCAATTTTCCTGATAATATAACATATTTTACTTCGAAAAAATGCGAAACCCCTCGAAAAAATCGAAAAAGTTAGATATATTATAAATCGGAAATATAATATGGAAAAATTAAATTTTTAATATAATTGATCAAACTGTTTCAATTGTTTTAATGCGTTTTTGTTTTTAAAGAAAATAGCTTTTTGCAGTGTTTTTAGGTTCTAATTTACATATATAAGCTGTTTTTGGAATTTCAAAGTTTTACTGTTAAAAAAGGTCAAGGGAAAATATGGCGCCTGTTGACGAAGATTTATTTTAAGAATAAAATTCTACTAATAAAAACATAAGCTCGCGTTATGCGAGTTTAACTCTTTTATGTCTCATATGAGCATTTTAACAAGTATTTTTATACTTAAACTTTTACAAGCGCGTTTTTATGAGAATCATACGAATTAACTGCTCATAACATTTTTATTTAAGATTTAAACTCTTTAAGTGTTAAAACTTTATAAAAAATATACAATGAGAACATAAGTTTTTAAAGGCTCGCTACAAGAGTTTAAAAATCGCCTTGCTATAAGCGTAAAAGATTCAGTAGCTCTAGTAGCGTCATACTCTTATAAAAAGAACGCTATCAGAAAAAATTAGAGTGTCATTACAAGAACTATATTATGAGTGTTTCCAGTGTGTTAAGAATATTTAATGAGAAGATTTCAAAATTCGTAAGAGTTTTGGTCTGGAGAGTTTGTTAGTTGGGAATGTTTTACTTTAAATTGATTGCGAGCACATGGAAACTTTTTTTTGGTATGTTTATTGACCTGAAAGAAAAAAAAATGTTACTTCAATTTAGAACTAAGATATGAGACCCAAGTAACCAAAATTGGTTCCATTCCGGTTAAAAAACGGTTTAGTAATCCTGCGTGAATAACACATGAAGTTAAATATCAGTTGTGATCAACACAAAACTTTCCTCTGCAATATTTGATTTCGGAAAAAAATACGGAAAAAATAATATTTTTTCAAATATCTTGAGAACCCTTAACACGTTGGCTGCCATGTCGCACGTTTTCGTGCGACACCTAAATGTTACCCTGAGGCCGCGTCGCACATTTTCGTGCGAGGTGGCCCCACAGGATGTTTTATGTTCTCCCAGGCCATGTCGCACGAAAACGTGCGACACAAAAAAACCGTTATAACTGCAAAATTAGGACCAATAATAAAGTCGCGAGTAGTCAAAAATGATTTTTAGGCACAAAGAAACAAAAAATAACAAAAAAAAGTTGGCCTCAGGTGACCAAAATCGTGAAAAGACGTTGGCACTGCACGATCAAAATCCTGAAAAGGCTTTGGCAGCCAACGTGTTAAGTAAAAAATGCTGGAAATTTTTTTTCATTTGAATTTGGTTACATGCATTTCTTCATAATATCGCATAGTTCCCGAGAAATTTTCAAAAAACTTAATTGTTTTGAAATACAGTAAACTCGCGATTATATGAACATTCTATTAGATGAACCACTGATTTAATACAGAAAATATTTTAGATTAAATACTCTGTTATATGAACAGCTTAATATTTCATGTTCATATAATCGCAAGTATATTGAGAACCGTTAGAGATACATATAAACCGTTAAATCAAAAAATGTGAAAAATTTTATATGCGTTAAATTTTTGTTATAGCAATTTTTCCAAAAGCGCATAAGTTCCTAGAAATTTTTAAAAAACGGTATTTTTTCAAAAAAATGTATGGGAGGTATCCGTTATAGCACCGTTACTTTTCCAAAAATTGACAGAGAACTACGAATTTAAAACTTATTTACAAAAACTTTCAAGTCGCTAGGTCAACGCGTTATCGAGTTATGAACTCGCCTACTTTCAAGTTGGTTTTCTTAGTGTGAATATTTGTACACAAACGAAAATGGACTAGGCTTGAATTAGACAGTGGGTTCTGGCAAATACGAATTTTGACGAAACACGAATTTTGACGAAACACGAATTTATTTCGGTGCAATTGGGCCCTGAAATTTGTAGTGGGAAACGAGTTTTGGAAAAATTGGACCCCGCGTTACTTGAAAATTGTGCTATTAAGTACAGTACCGTAAAACGGGGTGGTGTGATTGGCCCTTGGCGAGTGACTTTGGCCCAACTCACAAAAAAGTTTGTCATCCCAATATGGCCTGCATTTCTCATATCACAGGTTTTTATTTTTTACTTGTCTTTTCGTTGTATTTAGTAATTCATTTTCAATTAAATACCGGTAATTGCTTGCTGCGGAAAATCGTGTGAGTCATACTGCGTGGAGCATTATTAGTTGAAAGTGAAACGTACACTATTGATTCAAGGGTTGAAAATGTCTTTCTAAGATATTTGGTGTTAAATATAATGAAAAATAACAATGGGACAAAGTCACCCCAAACCCTGGGTGACTTTGGTCCAAGCGAAAAACAAGTTCTGCAAAGAGCGGAACATAAAATGTTTTTAATATTTTCCGAAATTAACGTTTAGAAAGGTCTAACAAAGAAAATAAATACAAAAAAGTATGTGGTACTTACGCACAAAGTAAAAATATAGTCGAAAAGTTTTAAGACCTATTTTTTGATGCCTCGTATTACAATATACTACAAGCAAATATGCGTATGCGAGAGATAATGATGCACTCAGAAAAATGTCCAGGTCAACTTTTTATACCCGTATGGTGAAACCAAAGGGTATATTAACTTTGCCTTACCGTTTGTAACGCCAAGATCCCGTCATCACACATTAAAATGAATTACGCCAGTGTGTTTAGAATGATAAAAATAATTAATTTCTGCATGTCCGTCCGTCTGTCTGTCTGTCCGTCTATCTGTGGCGCGGATTGCGGGCGCACGGATTGAGCTAGAGACTTGAAAATTTGCGCAGATTCGTTTTTCGTAAAATGCGAGGCTAAATTCGTTCATGGGCAAAAATGGACCATCAGGGGGGGGTACCCCCCATACGAACGAAAACTTTTTTTCTGAATATCTCAAAAACGGTGCATCTTATCAAAAAAGTCCACGAACAAAAGTTATTTAGGATATGATTCTACATAAAACTCCCATACATCAAAATCCGATTGGAATAAATTTTAAAAATTCTTAATGGAAAGTTTGACTTCAAAGTGGAATTTTGGTACAACTGTTCGAATTTTGATAAGAATATCACCATACGGGTCTCCAATGATTGCCAGATTGGCAATTATAGCTTTTGTTATGTTTGTCAGGTTAACTCTGACCTTACAGAGGTGTCTGTAAGCCAGCTAGAGAGTTAACCTATCTAAGGTCAACTCGTGCAACTCCCAATGCCCTACTTCACCTGCTGGTGGCTTAATTTCAGAATTTCTCCGACCACAGGTCAACTCAGTTTTACTTGCCCACATGCAGGCGAACGCGCGCCTGCCCGAGGCCAATTACGCCGTATGTAGGTCGTCGAGTTAGCCTCAATTTTTCTGAGTATGGGCTTGCCAGATACCTAATTTCCTGCATTTCAATAATTTTTTTTACGAAATTTACAACAAAATTCAATATATTTGAAATATATTTTGGAATTAAATCTTACACTATTCTCTTACAGGTTATTTAAATTTCTTATCATAGAACCATATCAAATTTGTTTAAATACTCATAAAAAAAATGTCATAGACAAAAAGCCAAAACTAAATTTGACTTTTTTACTCCTTGCTTTTAGCAAAAAAAAATCCATCTTTTTGGATAAAATGAAATCTATTCATTTTTGTCTAATATAAAAACAACTTTAGAGCCATTAGCCCAAATTCTATCGACCGAATTTCCTGTTTAGTCAACTGGAATAAAGTTTCCTATGGTTGAACATCAAAAGGTCGAACCCATTTTCATGAAAAGGCGTAAAAGCAAAAACGCTTTCCTTGCTTCACTCCGCTAAAAACTGTCATAAAGGGAACGACAAAACACCATAGAGATGGAAAAAAGAAATCCCAGATATAGTGAAATGGAAAATTCAGGAAAAGGAAGGATCCCCCCCATTTTATCCGCCCAATTGATTCGAACAATCAACGCCTAAAAGGACAGAAAAATTAGCACCACCAACGCAATGAAATTAGAAAAGTTTTTTTCTTTTTTTTTTTTGTGAAAAGCAGTCACACTACTATACCGATACCCCTGTTGTAGTGCCACCAAAGCAGTTTACTACATTTCATTACGTTTGGCTCCCTTTAGCCAGATATCAGGATAATTTAAAGTGTATCTAAAAATGGCGACTTGGATTGCGATACAAGTGAAAAAGTAGAATCGTTTTCATCATCTACACAGAATCCCCAATAAAATAGATACCGAAATTCTAGTAAAAAACGAACTCTAGCCCTTTACAGTTGAACACTTTTTGGGCAGGGTGTTTGTATATATTTGAATTGGATCCCTCAATTCCATCCGTACCATGATATACTATCAAAGTAGAATGAATAAAGGACAATTGAACTAACAGCAATTCCAAATGGTAACCAAGAATAGAAACGAGTCGCAAAGTCCAATATAATGCGGCGTCGTTAGCGTAATGACATACTTAGAAGTCTGCCAGAAGCATTGTCCTCGTTTCTGGCATCGCGTCTCACTCATGTCGAAGGATATTTTTGTATATGCTACAAATAAGACAGTGTCTATACATATATACAGAAGACGCGGTGTGGCCTAGCCCTGTGGGTGGTCTCCTTAATATAAAACTTTGAGGACATCACAACAGACCTCAGACGGTAGCAGTTCATCGCGAATGGTGACTGTCGCTTAGAAATCATCGGATTTTAATGACAATCTCTCTATATAGCGTTTATATTATACCGACTTTTGTGGCTGATTCGCTAAATAACGCCGCCAAAGCTAAGGCTAGTAATTCTGAAGAAGATAAAGTTGGTTAACGCTAAGCGAAATTCCACACAATTTTGAAATTATTAGCGAAACGCAAATGTATGTAATAAAAATAGTCATCGCAGTTCTGATTGTAATTGTATGGTTGAGGATTTTCTTAAGGGTGGTTGGCTTCGTCCTATTATCCTATTTGCCTTTTGTGGGTATTCACGCCTATCACGTCTTCCGACCAGCAATTTTTCCCACTTTTTTCGGGGTCGAGGGATTTTGGTTGGGTGGGTTACGATAAGGGCAGAATGGCATATCGTTTGGTATCTAAAGTAATTAAATGATTTCTAGTCACATGGGTTCCGGGGGGTATTAAATTTGCATACATAATGAAGCCCTTTTTGCTAACCGTACCGTGATCTGAAACACTAATGTCGAATGTATGCACAGCGATCAAAATATACCGTAGGACGTCCAAAGTCGATGGTAAACGACAATGTTCCTGTGCCACAAATAGATAAGTTATATTTTATCCTCATTGGTCGTATGTCAGTCACTATTATATAAAGGGATAACATATCGACTTTTGTAATCCAATATTATCCCTCAATTATGACTAGCTAGCCCCATTTTATCCAGCATAAACCAACATACAATTATGTATCTTATTTTGTGTTTAACTGTTCGCTGTAAACTATAAAGTAGCTTCTGCGTGTGTAAATGGTTGTCTCCTGCAATATATGGTTGGATATAGCTCCTTGCACAGCAAGAGACCTTTTAGAGCTTCTTAAAAGGACATCGTAATTCTGGTGTAGGCATTTACTTAATTGAATTGCAGATTATCCTTTAATACTTTCCTCAAGTCATTAATGAAGGAAATGAAAATTAAAAAAAGACGCTGAAAGGATGTCACTTCAAAGTGTCTTTGCGAAATTCTTTTTTTTTTCTAATCGTCTGGGCAAAAAAAAATGTTTGTCGCCGAATTTGTTCGCTTCTTGTTCTGGCAAGGAAAATAATCCCCCTACCCGCTTAATTTATTGAGAAGTCTTGTTCCACTTATAATAAAATCATATTTTTTCCCATTTAACTTTACGTCTTCCTTAATGACGTAAGTGACATCTTTTGAGCAATTAGAGGGATTTCATCAAGAGATCCCTGATTAAATTTAAAGTATTTTAGAAAATTAAAAAATTCTTTCATGCGAAGTTTTCAGTTACTCTGTAAATCTGATAAAAAAAGCATAAGTATACCTACTATTTCCGACGAGGTAATTACAAATTATCCTGTTTGGAAATTATAAAAATTTTCATGCTGCAAAAAAATCTAATGCTGTGGGAAGTTTTTATTAACAAGGCGGCGACGACAAGACAGCGTTAACCAGCAACACGCGACGGGAATTGAGATACAGAACTGGAGGACTTCGGCACTAGACCAGAACCGAGAGAAATTGCAGCAGATCAAGAGCTAAAACCAGTTATAGCGACAATGGAAGCCTATTATATAAAAAATCTTTTATAAAAGATCTTTTATATAATAGGTTTCCGTGCCTGTCTGTCTGTTTGTCCGCTTAAAACTCGATAACCGCAAAACCGATTTAAATAAAACTTTCAGAGGAACTTACTGGTGCTGAGGAGCAGGCTTTAGACCAGCAATCACAAATCCCAATTCCAATTAAGGAAGCATTTTCAATTACACTTCAATATTGACATTCCGTCCGTTGTTACAGGTTTTGAATTGGCTGATTTAGAGAGCCTATAATCTATAGCAACTATAATCTACAGAGCCTATAATCTAGACAGCGTATAATCTCGAAACCGGATGCCACTGAGCGAATAAAACGCTGAGGAAAACTTTAAAATAGACTGTCACACTTCGTACGAAATGCGATGTTCCGTTTTTTAGGTTTTTTACTGTTTTTTTTTACGTTTTTTTACGTTTTTTACGATTTTTACGTTTTTTTACGTTTTTTACGTTTTACGTTTTTTACGTTTTTTACAAGTGTTTTACAAGTGTTTTACGTTTTTTACGTTTTTTACGTTTTTGCAAGTATTTTACGTTTTTACAAGTTTTTTTTTACTTTTATACGTGTAAAAATGTAAAGAACTGTTTTACGTCGTTTTGCCCAACACTGATGCAGAGGAGGGGTAAGGAGGTTGAACTCAATTCCCTGTTAATGTTATGGGATATGTAAAGAAACGATTGAGCCCCTAACTTACACAGGGAACCAAATGACTTTCTACAAAATACGTCTCGCTGATTGTCGCCGTTTCGAATCCCGTGTATCGTCTTCTCATCCAGCTTTCCAGCCATTTTTTATGTGATAGTTAATACCGCCAACATGCTATGGCATACCCCCTCTCCTCTCCAAATGAGTGATATAATTATATTATTATGTAGAAAAAACTGATTGAAATCTGTTTAGGAAATATAGACAAACAGACTGATACTTGGCATGCCCATTCCAATTATTCAAATCCAATACGATGGCTTTTCTATATAAAAATTGTTATGTATGGTATACCGTTTTGCTTATAACAAATTCAATTAAAATCCACTTAGAATCGTATCATCTAGATACCACTATAAACACTAAAATACATTTCAAGTATTTGAATTAGTTAAATAAAATACAACAAGATAAAAAAAAGTTCTTCAACAACTATAGGAGGACATGAGAAAAAAGTTATCACAGAAGTAGAAAACTCCTTTCCTTTAACGAAATCAATTTCCTTACATAAATGCACTTTAGTTGACTTGTATTGGGAACTATTCAAACGTGCACTAGGCCACTGCAAGGGTAACATTTCAGAAAGGATATTCTCTCGGTTTTCACAACGTTTCAACTTTTGATATTTGCTTACATATACAGAGATTGGATGGAAATGTTTACTCGTGTGTGAAGTGAAATCCAATTCTATACAGTCGTATCAAAGGATGCCCGAAGTATATGTCAAAGATGTAGTAATTTTGTGGATCGGTGGGACATTTCTTTGGAAACTTCAACTCTTCCAGTCTTAACCAATCAAATCAAATCGAAGAAAACTGTTTGATTCAACGAGAATTTTTGTGAGGAGCTGAACAAAAATAATGATTGGTTTTAAATAGGGTGAACATACGCCCCGGAATGTCCGAAGCAGTCCCGCACTTAGGCATGTTATTCCCTCTTCCGGAACCTAATCTATTCCGAAGTTGTGCAATCTAGTCTTGCTGTTTCTTAATAATTAAAAAAAACATTGACCGCGAAATCAAAAAATGTTCGCCTGCGGCGCAGTTTCCTCAAGAATTGCTGCATCGAGCACATTTTTCCTAAAAAATTACGCCTGCGGCGCATTTTATTAAATAATTTTCAATAATAGGATATTTGTTTCTAAAAGTTTTAGCTCTAGCGCAGTTTTCGTTGTATATTTCGAAGACATAAATACCCATACCAGTTTTTAAATAATCGCAAAAAAAAAACTTAAAACAAACCCTCTTCCCTGGGGCTTTCAAAATGCTTACGATTAATTTTGAAGGATTAAATGGTTTCTAAAAAAATTTCAAATTTTTCGATTTTTCTGAAATATGTGGAGAACCGTTAGAGATACGTATCGATAAATCAAGAAATGTAGAGAATTTTATTTCCTATAAATTTGGTTATATTCAAAGCGCATAGGTTTCGAGAAATTTTCAGAAAACGGTAATTTTCCAAAAAAAAAAAAAAAAAAAAAAAAAAAAAGTGGTACCTATAGCCATTTTAGCAATCGTTACTTCTTTAGAAGCGGAGCTGTAAGATTTATCTTACTCGTTACCTGCAACACATTTCTCAGGTAGCAGCTGCACCGTTAGTGGGTTTTTGATGATATTTTCGCCATTCGATAAAAAATCCTTAAGTAACATCTTGTTTGGTTGCTTTATTGGCTTTTGAAGGGGCTTAGCAAAAAATCCCACATAAGTCACCGTACCCCCCGAATATACATTTGTTTGTAAATAGAGCAACTACTTATTCCTGCACTTCCCTTAAATCTGAATCGGCTTACAGCGTGGTGTTCCTCTAAACAGAAAAATTCGCTTTTTTAAACCCCTTGTCACAAAACAGAAAGATTCGTTTTTTTAAACCCCTTGTCTGCTACTTTGTAAATCCATAAAAAAAATTTTGATACTGTGTTGACAATTGAGGCGTTAAAAGCTAGAGTGGACCAAGCCACATAATCGAGTTTTTGAAGCTTTTTCACTTTTGTACTATTATTGACTGTAAATTTTTGGGAAAAAAATTTGTGTGGAGTGGACTTAATTACTCAATGTTGAAATGTTCTTTTGTGCATCCAAACATTTTTATCTAGAAACTCACTCGCAATAGTGATTCAAACACAAAAAAATTCACGATTTCGACATGTGGGTTGGTCCACTCTAGCTTTTAACGCCTCAATTATACTCACCACAGTCTAATCCTTCAATTGATGTTAATGCACTTGATTTGTATTTTTTAGGTCCGAATTTTTCTGATTCTAGAAACAATATTATTCTACTTCTAAAAAAACGACATTTTTTTTTGGTTTAAAGGAATTTTTTATTTTCTTGAAAAACCAGATTCAGATTTAAGGTTATATTGAATATATCTAGTACACAACTGACAATTATTGCAAATCGATTGAAGTGATTTAAAAGCACATTAAATATCTTTTGGCTATCCAAAGGACTTTGGAAATTTCGAATCGTTTGCTTAAGGATATGCTCTGCTCTAGTCGAAAAGTCATTTGCGTATAAATTGTGATTGAAAACGATTATGGAATAACAAGGAAAATTCAAATACCGGCAGTTATAACTGTGATGTGTTAGAATTGAACTACATTAGAATACATCATTGAAGTTATTTTAAGGTCTCTGTACTTTATCCTGTAATAAAATTAGAAACAAAGCAAATTTTAATTGTGAAATTCTCATGAAATCTGTTTCCCTTAAATGGAAATATGACATAATTACAAGCATCGTAAGCAACATTATCGATATCTGAAATCAAAGAACAGCAAAAGTTGATGGATTTGTGCTTCAAATCTTAATATGTGGAAAATGTAAAACTATTCGATGTAACTTCAACAAAGATTCCCCATGTCACTCGTCTCATTCAGATGTCCATCAAACTGGGAATAACAGGACGTAGTAACACGACGAGACTACAACTGCACAAGGCTGTCAGGATTCGGATCGAATATGTCTAAAGAGATTCTATAGTATTTATTCCAAAAGTATCACCAAGGATATGTGAAACATGGCCAATGTGTGTAACAAAAGGGATATGTCAGGATGTGTTGTCTCCTTTGCTCAGGATATGCTTCGTTGAGTATATTGTCTATGCCGGTACGTGGCGAATAGAGGAAAATCTGCTGGAAATAGGCGGAATCTATCGATTTGCACTAAACCCACCGGCACATATCCCATCGTCACATTATCAAACAATCAAGGCACGCACCACGTTCTGCCGGCATTTCAGCATAAATATGAGCTGACGGTAGGTTTGTCGTGTCAGCCCGGGAAAAACCGCCTCGGAAATAGTCATGTGGCATAATTGGGAGGTAGACCACCTACAAATCGCCACAAAACAGGACTTGAAACAGGATGAGGATGGCAAAAAACTGATAAGCGTCCTATCAACAAAAGCTCTGCATTAATAAGCATGTCCAGGAATGCTTACTCTGATTGTAATCGATTTTCATTTGTAATAAATTAAGCAGCGTGGGTCTGGCCATTTCCTTAAATTGCGATTCCTTTTGTCCATTTTATCATCAAAAATAAGAAACAATTCAGTCGTAGTCCCTTTTGAGTCCAGACAAAAAAAAAACAAATTTGAAGGCTGAAAAGAAAATAAAATCGTATAGCACTCGATGGGGCGCGGAGTTTTTCTACAACTCGTTATTCACCAGGATCTTTTTTTATTCCTCTTCAGGGGCACACAAATGAATTCACAGACAGAAACTACCAACTAAAAGGATGATAGCCCTCACACCGAATTATATATGAGCTCTTCTTGTTACAAAAAACATTATTTGGCCCTGCATATAATCGTATACGAATGAAATGGAAGTCCTGGAACAATGCCAGCTCAACGGAGCTTTTACTGATGGCGAACGACTCAAAAAGGATGAGTGTCGGATAGATACGGGCTTTCGGTTAATATTTCGCCCATGGCGTATATGGTAGGGAACCGTTTTGGCCCATGTGCCCGGTCGTGTGTTGAGTGTGTGGTGTAGAAAGTCCTGATAAACACTTTCGTGTCGGCAATAATAAGAGGAAAACTTTCTGCTAGCAAATATTATGCCCCAGTGCGTCAAAAGGGCAACAAAATTCCTTGTATGCGAACATCGTCCATAGAGAAATTCTATTTTAGTTATAAGTTGTTGGAGAATTTACTAAAGTTAAACTTTTATGTTTAATTTTGAGCAACTTTGGACAGGTAGTCATGCTCGTGTATAATCAAACTAGAAGTTAGTTCATTTCGTAATTGTTTTAAGGAACTTCCAAAACGCTAATCAGAACAATTATGTGCTCTTTTTGACATTTCCGTGAAGCGACCATCTCATGCATGTACGTAAAGTTTAAAATATCTTGAGAGAAAACTGCAAGAAATTTAAATAAAATTTCAATTATCATGAAATAAAATATAGTAAAAACATAAGAAAAGCTACAATTGTCAGGGGCCAATCGTAAAATACTCTTTGTGATGACAGACAAAATGTTTATTTAAAAAAAAGGATAGGGGGAAAGGAGTGGTGCGATTCCATTTTGATGTATGGAACAATTATGTAAAATCATATTCTAAACACATTTTGACTGCATAAATTTTTAAATATAACTCACCGTTTTCGAGAAAATTGCAAATAACTGTTTCGTTTATATCAGGGAGAGAGCAAGAAATGATCTGATTTTACTCATTTAAGTACTCAGCCTTCCAATTTCCGAGAAATGCAATAGTAAAACATTTTCAAATATCTAGCTTAATACTTTCGAAAGTTATGGTGTTCATGGACAGACAGACGGACGGACAGACGGACGGACAGACGGACGGACAGACGGACGGACAGACGGACGGACAGACGGACAGACGGACAGACGGACAGACGGACATACGGACGGACAGACGGATGGACAGACGGACGGACAGACGGACGGACAGACGGACTGACAGACGGACAGATGAACGGACGGACGGACATGCGGAAATCTAAATATTTTGTCATCCCTAACACTCTGGTGTACATAGTTCATTTTGTGTCCAATGATTGGTTCGATGCGTTACATACGGTATACTAAATCTATTATACTTCTATATGATATATCATATAGAGTATAATTAAGTAGGTATCAAGAATCAATATCTGTGCACGGTAAATGTAATCCAAATTAAATTCTAATCAAAAAATGATTAGATTTTAGTCCAAAGCACGGGTTAGAAATTTTTAATTCAATCTTATGTGAAAGTATTCAGTTTTTAATAAAATTGTAGATTTTATTGTTCAAAGTATTTAAGTATAATACAAAATCATTAAAATTTTATGGCAAAAACTATTAAAATATTATCAATAATTCGCAAACTATAATCTAAAATTCTATTAAAATTTCCTCAATAACGTATGCGGAATGAAATCCGAACACTTACTAAAATGATAATAAAAAAAAACTCCGTGTAATATGTTGATATATTTTTATTTTATTTATAATGTTAGATTCAAAGAAAACTCACAGAAAAAATTCAACTGCGGAACGGTTTGCTTTCTAACTTTTTTGGGTAATTCTTCCATGGCCGTCTGGATTCCGGATGTTTCAATCTTTTTCAATGCAATTTTAATTCTGTTTATTAAACAATCCACATTTCTTGGACGATAACCTGTTTTGTAGACTTATCTTTTCAAATTTGTCCAAAAAGTTCCAATCGGCCTCAGTTGCGGAACGTTTGGAGGGTTACAATCTTTCGGAACAATTTCGATATTTCTTCGCTCTAATTCGGACAGTGTTGCGTTAGCATATTGTGGAGATGCTAAATCAGGCCAAACAATTACTTTATCATTTCTATGATAATATTCGATAAATTTCTTAAAAACTGGCAAGAATTTATTCGCATAAGTTCGCGCATTGACCGCCAAACCACTTTTAAAAAATATAGGCTTGCTGGCTGATAGCCAGCCACCACGTAACCTTCCAAGGAAACTTTATTTTCGGGATATACTTATTTTTGGCTGGTGTTTCATATTCGGGAGAGTCATGATAATATTTTGGTTGCCACTCGTTGCCCTCCACAGTAAAGTACGACTCATCATCCATCACCATTTTTGGTCTTATTCGGATTTTCCTTGCAAAAGTTACAAATTAATTCTCGACGTTCTAACTCCGACAGTGTCATTTTCACAACTTACTGTAAAATTATCTAATTGGACTCAATTTTAAATCAAAGGCAGGAAAGTGCCATCAATTTCTCGGAAGAAATTATTTGTCATTTTATTCAGAAGGCATCACCACGTGGTGATTTTGGCTTGTTCGGATTTCATTCCGCATACGTTATAATTGTTGAATTGAAAAGTACTTCAGGATTTTTTATCGTGTGGAAAACTTTCCAGACAATAAACAAGCAAAGTATTAAAATAGATTTAAAATTTATTATTAGCTTTTATGGCTTCTTTCCCACGTAAAATTATTAAGATTTTTTTTATTAATTTCTGATTTTATTTAAGTTGACAAACAAATCGTCAGCTGAATGGTAGTCTTTGCCACCTGTATATTAAAACGTATACGTATAACACAAACGAGCATAGCCTACAGGTAACGAAATATCTTCTTCTTTAGCGTTACAATCCTATGGGGTTTTTTTGCCTCCGCGAACGTTTTCCATCAGTGTTCACGATTTTGGGCGAGTCTTATCCAGTTCCGGGATTTGAGCTTGGTTGCAACTTGCTCTACACTATTTAGTTCCGGTCTACCGGGGTTGATGGTAGAAACGAAACACCAACGAACCAACAAATTTTATGTAGAAAACACTGCTTAACTGCTTAATTTAACGGTGAGATGATACCTTTCTTACATAATCAAACATCATATTATGAAAATGATCGGGTATAATGTTGAAATTTTCTTTACAAAAACATTGGAAAACTTGAGAACTTTTTTTGCATTTCAATCGCCCGAGCAGGTAATTTTTGTAAGGATTACTAATTGAAGTAGAGAGGAGAAATTTGGTATGAAATGTGCGCCGCAGGCAAAATTTTTTAAACACAATGAAGCGCACTGATTTTATTCAGCAGCTACAGAGTCCCAAGCGAAAGTTAAATGAATTTTTGCGCCGCAGTCAAAAATGATTTTATTTACAGAAACCTCAGGGCAAACTAAAGTTTTTTTTGTATATTTAGTGAACATTTTTTTCCACCGTTTCATGAATTATTCAAAAAGCCGGGACAAAAGATTAGCTTATGGGACTCCCGAGATAAAATGTCTAAATTCGGGACTATCTAGGTCATTCGGGATGGATGGTCATAACTCATCTAAAGATGAAGATGGATTAGGGGGAATGTGTGAAAATAATGCTTGGTTAAATTGTGATCTATGGAAGAGTTACGAAGAATCGTTGTCTATATTTTTTTTTTTTTTGTTATGACAAACTGTTTTCAAGAAAGTTGCCTAAAACCATTTAATTTACGGCAAAAGTTTTGGGAAGTGGAAAAACATTTTGGAAAAATTAATAAATAATTGCCAGGAGGCAATCGTCAAATACTCTACATGGGCAGACAAATTTTTTTTGAAAAAATCTTTTTTTGTGGGGGAGGGGGAAGGAGTGGTTTGGTTGGATTTTGATGTTCTAAAGAGATTTAAAATAAATAAGTTTTTCGATACGATGCACCGTTTTCGAGAAAAAAGAAGAAAAACTGCAATTTGTTTGGGGGAGGGAGGAAGGAATGTTCCAAAGGAATGTTCCAAAGGAATGGTCCAAATTATGAGAATATGAATGAAACGGATTTCGTACAGATCATATATTTTCTATGTGCCCCTGTTCTCGAGTCGGTATCCGTCATATATAGAAGAAGAAAGTAAAAAAGTGGATTAATGTTAACTAATATTTTTTGAATACTTACTGGTATTACGTTTTCGTATATGAAATGAATTAAATTAGAGTTTATATTTGGATTTAGAGAAATTCTAATCATGGCAAATATAAGTACACCGAAAGCATGCCAGTGAGCTAATTATAATTACAAATTCTTATACCGTATATCATTAGCTAATGT
The DNA here is from genome assembly GCA_964034945.1 of Chrysopilus asiliformis. NCBI lineage: Eukaryota > Metazoa > Arthropoda > Insecta > Diptera > Rhagionidae > Chrysopilus > Chrysopilus asiliformis. Next base: position 90,885,393 of record OZ035962.1, on the reverse strand, counting down.
TAAGTAACCTTTGTATCCATAGAAGATTTACACAAATTACAGATCAACGGCTGTTGTCATGAACGTCTCAATCATAAGAAGATGATGATATAAACATTCATCTAAGTACACCCATACCTCGCTTTACGGCCTAGATACGTTCCGGGAAAGTTGGCCGTAAAGCGAAAAGCCGTATAACGAATCAATTATTTTCATACAAACCCATACAAATTCAATAGGATCTGTTCCAATTTTTTTTTTAATAACGTAGTTTTTAGTTTAAAATGCATTTTTTTCTTTTTATTTCATTTAAAAATGCTTACATACAAAATAAAAATACATAACAAGTAATATAAGGATAACTTCAATAACAAAAAAAATTCATATGTACATAAAAAGACAACTTAAAAAAATTTTAAAAATTCATATGCACATGTCCATATACATACATACAGAATAAAAAACATAATTTAAAATGTTTAAATTGGTTCTAATCTGATGACGAAAATGAACATGAAGAATCGGTAAGCTGCAAGATCCCGTCATGACACACAAAAATGAATTACACCAGTGTGTTTAGAATGATAACCATACGGGCATAAAAATAATTATTTTTTGCATGTCCGTACGTCTGTCTGTCTGTCCGTCTGTCTGTCCGTCTGTCTGTCTGTCTGTCCGTCTGTCTGTCCGTCTGTCTGTCCGTCTGTTTGTCCGTCTGTCTGTCCGTCTGTCTGTCCGTCTGTCTGTCCGTCTGTCTGTCCGTCTGTCCGTCCGTCTGTCTGTCTGTCCGTCTGTCTGTCCGTCTGTCTGTCTGTCTGTCCGTCTGTCTGTCCGTCTGTCTGTCCGTCTGTTTGTCCGTCTGTCTGTCTGTCCGTCTGTCTGTCCGTCTGTCTGCCCGTCTGTCTGTCCGTCTGTCTGTCTGTCCGTCTGTCTGTCCGTCTCTCTGTGGCGCGGATTGCGGGCGCACGCATTGAGCTAGAGACTTGAAATTTGGCACAGGTCCGTTTTTCGTAAAATGCGAGGCTAAGTTCGTTAATGGGCAAAAATGGACCATTAGGGGGGGGGTACCCCCCATATGTTTAGAACATGATTCTACATTAAAGTTCCATACATCAAAATCCAATTGGAACAAGTTTTAAAAAAATCTTATTGGAAAGTTTGACTTCAAAGTGGAATTTTGATAGAACTGTTCGCCGTTCACTTAAATCACCATACGGGTTTTCAATAATTGCCAGATTGGCAATTATAGCTTTTGATTTTTTTTCCCCAATTTTTTTTCGGCCGTATAACGAAATATTTTGGGCCGTAAATCGAAAAAGTGCCTTAATTAAAGAAGGCCGTTATAGCGAAAAGCCGTATAAAGAGGGGCCGTATAACGAGGTATGGGTGTATTTAGATTGAGTAGATGTTCTTAAATTAATATTTCCATGAAACTTTGCGAAACCCATTAAATCCTCTTAAGTATAAATAATAAATGAACATATCGGCACGAATACCCTTATACGAAATTTGCAATACTGGTACATAAATAATTCTACATCTCATTTTCATCACCATCATAGATATCAAATATCAAAGCATAAGATTTCCATTTTATCTGCAGACATGGAAAATCGTTTGAAGGAGGACCACCACATCCTTGAGACTCAACATAAAACTCCTTTTAGTTCAACAGCATCCGATGTAGTTTTGTTTTGAAATTGCATAAAATTTTAAGTTTTACGTGCATCACTTCTGCGAAGAGGAAGTCTTCGTACCATATTTGAAAGATGGCATGTAATATAATTTCCAATCAACAACTTTCGATCACGGAATATTTCTACGAATGCCTTACGTCGAGATCTATTGAATGCTGCATACTTAAATCGATGTGTCTAGAGTACAGATGACATCCTTGACAGTTGCATAATTCAGAATTCCATTAAGTATAATTCTTTTTTTTCCCAAATGCAGTGAATTCCCTGTCCACTTTATGTATAAATAAATAGGGTGCAAATGTAAACTCTGAAATTTCGTCATCCTGTAGGACTCCCTCTTATTAAGAAGGTTTCATGCGGTGATGTTCTGTCAAAGTGGATTTGATTTATTCATCCATCACTTTTGGTTACGGACCTTGAAAATAGACACTCGAAAAGCGAGTAAGTGATAATTACCACCAGTATTTTAACCCCCTGAGGCAAGGTGGAAAATAAGATAAATCTTTTGAATTCATGTAAGGATTTCCGTGTTCCGTGTTCTGTTGAAATTATTGAAAACTCGATTTTATGCTCTTGTTTTTCATATTCTCCAGAGTACTAAATTTTGACATAAAAATTGGTTGGAAAATTGATTTGAACGAGAGATTTTGATCCCCGGAATAAAATTGATAGGGTAGTGGAAGGTAAAGTGCTCAATATTTAAAAGTGGATGTAAATCGGCATTTTAATAATTTGACTAATGAAATACTATTTTGTACATACAAAATATAATGTAATACATAAAACTAAATACATATCGACGCCTCCGTGCAAGACTGCCGTATCTCTCTTGAGCTGTCGAAACTATGACGTTTTTGCAAGTACTACAAAACATAAAAATTGGGAAGAATTTTAGTTATTAATTGCTGTTTTGGGAAGAAAATTGTTCAATATGTAATTGTGAAACCTTAACACAGTTAACAAGTTTTATTTTTTAGTGTATTAAAAATTCAACATTGAAGAATGTCGTAAGTCAAGTTACGATAGTCTTGCATGGAGGCGTCGATATATATGTTAACATTATAAGGTCTGTCTCTGTTTGTGTGATTATTTCAGTGGTCACAAGTTGTAAGGGCCTAACTCGACTTTAGCCGTTTTCAATGTTTTTACAGAATCGTGTTCTCCTTCCAAAATGCTCTTAATTCCACTAACCCGTTAGTTTCTACGACCATTTTTGACCGTTATAGGCTACTACATCAAATGGCTAAAGTCAAAAAATTTCCAAGTTGCATTTGGAAGAACGGCTAAAGTCAGATCCTAGATATTTTTGTATAGACTTAATCCACTCTTATGGGCGCGAAGCTGCATTGATTTGATCGTTTTTGCACGTGGAATAGTGGCTTAAGTCGAATTAGTTCATTCTTCGGTTTTAATTTTTCCGAAACCAGCAGGCTAAAGTCTGTTTTAGCCTCTTTTTCAAATCGGGGTATAGGTTTTTAGGGGCTTAACTTGACTTTAGCCATTGATTGTAGCCATTTCTAAGACATAAAAAAGTTTTGAAAGAGTGGCTTAAGTAAAATAATCCTTAATTTCTCTGAAAATATTAAGTTTGAATAAACCAGATTAAACCAATCGTAAAAAGCTTATTTTTCATAACGTTTTGTAGTTACAGATTTTTGAATTCGGTTTGATACCCTTTTGCCACCGACAGTTAAAGTTTCATAAATATTAAAATGCGTCTCCTGAAAAATCAAGAAATTCAACTTAGGCCCTTATAACTTGTGACCACAGATTTGTTCCAGTATGACGGGAAAATGACTCAACTTATTTCGATAAAATTATGCGAACAGAATAAAAAACGAAATATGTAATAACTTTTCCCCTCTTCTGAAGTACCCCTCTCCAGATAACTTTTGAACCGTTTAAAAGTTTGGTATGCGGTTTTACGAGTTGAAAAAAAATTCTTGCAGTCAAGCATCTTTCATTGAAAAAATTACCACTTCCTCGGACCGTCAACCACCTCCCTTAGTTCCTTCTAAGTCGTTTAATAAGATTTTGATCGGGTTTTCACAAAATCGTGACTTAAAGATCTCTTTTCCACTCAACTCCACCGACCGCTTCCCCTTGTAACCTTTCCCCTGCCATCTCATGAACCGAAGAAGGGGTTAACACAAAATTTATATCAATAGATCGATAGTCTTAACGTGAGCCTAAAGATCGAGGGGGATGGGAGACCGTGAGAAGATCGTGTATGGATAGCTACTTTTTAAAAACCGGAATTTCGTTTTTTCGCGATTTCGTTTTCTCGCGATTTGTTTTTTCGCGATTTCGTTTTTAGTCTTATGTATGACGACGATAGAATTTCCACATTTTTGACTTTTACTAGAATTGCATATCTCAAGCCGTTACCGAGAAATGTCGTTATTTTAAAAAAATTAGTTTTTTGCGATTTTCTCGAAAATTAATGAGGTTATATGTGAGATGAATTGAAGAGAATTATATTTGCAACATTTCTGTATTTCACTGTTATTCGCTATCTTTTACCGTTATTGAGATATTTATATTAAAAGGTAGAAAAAAAGATTTTTGCGAATTGCCGGCGAATTAACAGTTTTTCAAAAAAGTAATTGAACGTAAAATTAAAGACACTAAAATTCTCTACATTTTTTCTTTTCACTGTAAATTAATATCTTTTACCGTTATCGAGAGTTTTCAGATTTTGTGTAATAAAAATTCACATTTTTATATTAACTAAAATTTTATTCGTCCGATTATAATAGTGTAAATTGTTCAGAAATGTGGGTTTTGTATAAGAAAGTCATCTGCTGCTCACATCAGATATTTTTAAAAAGTTGTTAAGAAACTGATTGCTTTCTAAGGCGTACACAGAGCAATGCAACGGATCCACATTCTAGCTTAAAATATTTAAAGCCCTTCGCCTTGTTCACCCTATCTTGCTACAAACTCAGCCGTGCAAAAATTTTTCGTAAAATAAAAATGTCATAAAAATACATGTGAAGGGATTTTATGAATTGATAAGAAATGTCAATTTCATATTATCCTTAAATGTTAACAATCCCCCAACCGTAAGAAAATTCAATACACAATCAGGTAGAAAAGTCATCATCGGAAATTCGTCTTTTGTTTAAGGATATTCCACAACGCTCACGAGAAAAAAAAGTCATCACACTAACGTTGATTTTAAGACTTAAGTGGTTTCGTACCAAACCATAAAGGTCCTGAATTCTAAGTGAATTCTGGATAAATCAAGAGAAGCTACGAATCTTGAAATTATACAGAATTCGGTGTCTAGATTCGAGGAGATCAATACAAAATTCCTCCCTTTTCTTTCCTTATTATCCCATTTTATGATCTTTACATTCCTTTGACTCTATCCCCAATTCGAGTGTTGGATTCATTCCCATATACGGCTTTTAGTGCCTGCAATGACGGTAGAAATTGTGACTCTTGCCGGGGTAATGCGATTGGATGAACGCAGGGAATAAGATTCAAGCGGATTGGGAGGATTTTATTACCCAAAGGATTCACTTTCCGTTATGATTATAATCATCGTTCTCATCGACTAAATTGAATTATCCTTTTCTATTTGTACACGTATATCTCTGACAATGTAGATATTTCTTTTTCCTCACCTCACATCCTTTATGGTTTCTGTGCACTCGTAGGACTAGCAGCCAAAATCCTTCAGTTTATGTCCCTGAAACGAAGAGCATCATCATCAAGGATTCGTACTCATCGTATTGCCAGGAGCCTGATTGAATATGCGATGACATTAGTGATAAATAATTCGAAAGAAAAGGAAGAGAATTCCCATAATTTCAATTGGGTAGGGGTGAATACAGAGGAAGAAAATACTTGTGTCTAATTGCCTGCCAGGATAACACAATAATTCCTGTATAAATTGCTTCATCCTGCCATATGAAGTCGAACATTAAACCGATATCTTACGATTATAATTTGTGCGTACAACACACGAGTAGATCTCTGGAACTCTTTTCGAGGTACAAACAGGAAAATACCCTTTAATCACACTCCCATTACTAATTCTATCGACCAATCTAAAGGACATGGTGGATATTTGGCAAAATCTCCCAATCGTTAATGGGATTCAATATGCGAATGTCGAAAAAGGGTCTTTGATCAGTGTGGAAGCCCATAGGCTAATATTAAAATGTCCAGAACGAAAATATATATAATAGTTATCTATTAGCAGACACCATTCGACCTCCCAAAGGGATTGATGGGCGCTACACATATATGTGCGTTTCTGCTTAAGGGGTGCATGAATTTATGAATATATTTATATATGTCGAAAAAAGGCAATTCCGCTATCAATTACTATGATCTTGCACATGACGACAGTTTTTCTTGATGCCTTCAGATTCAATAATAATCGATGAATTATGACTTTTTCATGTCGGCTAACGGCTTCCGCAAAATTAGGGATGGAATTCAAAATGGACTAGGGTAATTTTATGTCGTTCTAATATGAAATAATGATTTTCTTGAATTTTCCCTAACGTAATCTTTAATATTGATTTTCAATTACGGATTTTCCAACAACAATAAAATTATAATTTTTATTAAAATTAACAACGTTTTAAAAAATTAGTTCTTTACAAAAAGGTTCTAAAATTCATATATAATACAGGAAAATTAGGCAAAAAAAAGCATGAACCTCTTAAAAAATCCTAGTTAACTGGATTTTTGCACAGACCTTTATTTTGGCATAACAAACAACGTCCCAAAAGTCCATTCCAAAATTGCGCCGGCGTCGTGAGTTATACAAGGTCAAAGGTCCAAAAAATCAGTTTTTTACGTTTATCTCACTTTGTACGGGTTGTACGTCTTTTTGAATCACAATAAAATTCTCTACAAAAAAGGTTAAATACAATTTTCTTGTAGGACAAACAGTTTTCGAGATACAAGTCGTCAAACTATGCGTCGCACAGAGAAATTGCTATTATTCAAGGTCAAAAGTCAAATAAATCGTAAATATCTCGCTTTGTATGGCCTATCCGCATTTTTTGTGTTCAGATGAATTGCTCCTCCGCAAATTCTCTACAAAATGGTTAAATAAGGTTTCTTTGTAGGGGCAATAGTTTTCGAGATAGAAGTCCAGACACTGTGAACTGTACATTCGTTTCCCGACCACCATTGAGGTAGAATACAAGGCGCGTTTTTTACATGGTTTCCCCAGTAGGCCTAATCCATATTCTTTCCACCTTCATTCATTTATTCTTCTTCTGCTTCTGCTTCTTCTTCTCCTTCTTCTTGTTCTTGTTGCCCTTCATCTTCCATATAGGTATCACCTTCACTTGCATTTAATGTTAAGGTACCAATAAGATCGAGTTCATCATCGACATCGTTTAAATTGTCAAAGGATTCAGTGATATCACAAGAAGCAGGATTTAAACATGATTGACCCCGACAAAAGCTACAAACGATGGAGCACGGTAATCCAATTTTTCTGCATCCACAATTGGAACCACGACCTTTTGTGCAGTTGCAAAAAACGCAATTCAGGAGTTCTTCCGGTGCTGGTGGAAGTAATGTACTACCTGGCTGCAAGAAATTGTTGTTAAATGTCCATCCCCACTGTTGAGGGTCTAAGTCTTTTCCAAGCCAAGTTTGCACCTGATAATATGTTGTTGTGCGGTTCCTATTGTGGGTGGAAGTGAAGATAATTTAACTGCCTTATTGAGTCTTGTATACAAGTTTCCTCAGGCATCGGATTTTCAAAAAAATGTATTGTTTTTACAAAAATTGTATGGGAGGTAACCGTTGTAACTAACGTTACTTTTCCAAAAAACTCATAGAAAACTTCGATTTTTGTAAAACTAATTTACAAAAAATTTCAAGTCGCTAGCTCAACGCGCTCTCTAGTTTTTTAAGATACATAAAACGGACAGACAGACAGATGTACGAACATGGTCATAATTTTGTCTGAAATGGATTTCGTACTGATCAGAAAGTTTCCTTCTGCTCCCAATCTCGAGTCGGTCTACGTCTGGAATACAATACTTTCCCTCTATAGTAAAGCAATGTAAAAACTTCTAAGTCTGAAAAATCGGCAAAATGAGTGTCTTTGATAATATTACGTAAAGCGTCTGCAATAAATTGAAAATTGCTACAGATTTAACACCGATAAATTTTATTCTAAAAATATATTTATGTTAACCTTTTCAATCTACATCGATGGTAAATTATCTCCGAAACTGTTAGCCAATATAGACATTTTTCCCCGAATAAAAGAAATATCTTCAAAGTTGTAATAACGTTAAATCATCAAGATAAGAAAATTTATAAGAATTCCGTAAATCAGGCATCCAATAAGGAGTATTTATCCAATTTTATGTTTCCAAAACACAATTTAGATCTCGTTATATTCCTCTTTTCTCCGGGAGATTCTTCACAAAGCTTCAATTGACTTTCCATCAATGGAGCCAATTAACCAAAAATGCCGGAAAAGCGATATTAAACTGTTCACAGAATATACAGGAAAATTACAGGGAATAAATTCCAATAGCGGGAAATCATAAAGTGAACGTAATTCGGGATCCCCGGAAATATGAGCAGCGTTTTTTTTTTGTTCGTTGGCAGCAACAGGAACCTTTTGAATATATGTTTTATGAATTATTACTTGACATGAAAAAATGTTGATTAAATAAATCATATGGAAATTCTCATGAAATTTTAAAAGTTGAGAGCCGATTTTCAGAAAACATTTTTTTTATTATTTGAATTTAAATATCACTGCTGACATTTACAAAGTCATTATTAGGGCAATTTTTTGTTTCTCGTAAAAATAATTGGAATACATCATTAAAAATATTCATTTGAGAGACGTGAAATATCCTTTTATATAAATAGTAGGAAAAAAAATCCTATGTGAATGGTTGTATCTTAACAATTGAGAATGGATAATTTAAGAAATGAAAAAGTATAAATCGATAAGGAGTCCCAAAGTAGTAATCATGATAACGATGACGACTACAATGATGATGATGACTATTGGGAAAATGCCATCTCCACGATAGTGTACTTTATCCGTTCCAGCCCGGAGTCACCCGCAACAAAAAAAAAAGTCGCCTCGCCTCGATTTGAAAACTCAAATGAAAATCGTTCACAATTTTGAAGCCTCAATGGCCATCCTATCCCCATTATATCCCATCTAATGCTACACAGTAGCTACATTTTCAACATCCTCAATGAGAAATGACAATAAATGGCTTTGCAGTTGAAATGTTTAGACATCCGATCAAAGTATTGATTTATAGCATTTTTCATTCGGTGTGGAAAATTTTATGTTCTTGTTCCGTAGAATATTTCCATTTGTTTTCCCTTGAACTTTTCATTTCTTTTACAGCTTTTTTTTCAAGTGAAATTCTCGGACGTGAAAATTAATGACCATTAAAACGTAGTTCCTCTGCTCGGAGTACACTTCAAAGTGAATTTTTATCATTTTTCTCCATTCTTCCCCAATTTAAGGTTTTTTTTATACCAGAATTGAAAGTTACTTACAAATCGACACCATTGACATCATCATCAACATTTATTGATATTGCTCTTGATATTTACTACATAAAAAATCACGAAATCGTTTTATTTTATTGTACATTTCTACACGGCCAAAAATTTTGTGAACAAATTTTGCGGAATTTTGCTGATTCAAATAGAAGTTTTTGTTTTAGGGGTTAAGCCTATCTGCAAACTTTGAGAAAACGATTGGCCTCTGGCAATTGAAGCCTTTCTTATTTTTATACCCGTATGGTGAAACCAAAGGGTATATTAACTTTGCTTTACCATTTGTAACGCCAAGATCCCGTCATCACACACAAAAATGAATTACACCAGTGTGTTTAGAATGATAAAAATAATTAATTTCTGCATGTCCGTCCGTCTGTCCGTCTGTCTGTCTGTCCGTCTGTCTGTCCGTCTGTCTGTCCGTCCGTCCGTCTGTGGCGCGGATTGCGGGCGCACGGATTGAGCTAGAGACTTGAAAGTTTGCAAAGATCCGTTTTTCGTAAAATGCGAGGCTAATTTCGTTAACGGGCAAGAATGGACCATTAGGGGGGGTACCCCCCATACAAACGAAAAGGGTTTTTGTGAATATCTCAAAATATGTGCATCTTATCAAAAAAGTCCAAGAACAAAAGTTATTTAGAATATGGTTCTACAAAAAACTCCCATACATCAAAATGCGATTGGAATAAATTTAAAAAAATCTTATTGGAAAGTTTGACTTCAAAGTGGAATTTAGGTACAACTGTTCGAATTTTCATACGAATATCACCATACGGGTTTTCAATAATTGCCAGATTGGCAATTATAGCTTTTGTTATGTTTAATATTCATTTGTTCCCAAAAAGGCAAAGTTTTCATGAGATTTTTAAATAAAAACAAAAAAAACAACTGTTTGGCAGGTACCCATTTTAGCACACGTTACTTTTCCAAAAGTTGATAAAAAACTACTATTTTCGTAAAGCTCGTTTACAAAGAATTTCAAGTCGCTAGCTCAAAGCGTTCTAGAGTTATTTAGGACATGTAAAACGGACAGCCCGACAGACAGCCCGACAGACAGACCGACAGATAGACCGACAGACATACAGACAGACTGATAGACTGGCAGACAAATAGACCGATAGACAGACGGACCTACAAACCGACAGACCGACAGACAGACCGACAGACAAACCAACAGACAGACCGACAGACAGACCGACAGAAAGACCGACAGACCGACCGACAGACAGACCGACAGACAGACCGACAGACAGACCGACAGACAGACCGACAGACAGACCGACAGACAGACCGACAGACAGACCGACAGACAGACCGACAGACAGACCGACAGACAGACCGACAGACAGACCGACAGACAGACCGACAGACAGACCGACAGACAGACCGACAGACAGACCGACAGACAGACCGACAGACAGACTGACAGACAGACCGATAAACCGACAGACAGACAGACAGAGAGACCTCCTAATTATTTTGCTTGAAGTGGATTTTGTACTGATCAGAAAGTTTCTATTTCTCGAATCGGTCACCATCATGAGAACAATACTTTCCCCTCTATAGCAGAGGAAAGTAAAAATGTCCATGAATGAAATGTCAATAATTTTTGGATTTGGAAAAATCAAACTCTTTAGCTGTGTAGAATTTTATAGAATTACCTTTTTCTGACTAACTTTGAAATAACTTTGAAACCTTTTTCTGACTAACTTTCCAATATTTGAGTCACTAGTAACAATTTTAAATCAACTTTTGAACTATGCTCGACACAACACCATGAGGATACGACAACATCGTCACCCAACATTCACAGGACCTATTGGGAAAATCCATTTGAAAAGGAGAATCATTTGTCAATGCAGTTGTTAATTGCTTCCTCTCGTGTGACGATACTTTTGAGCAGTGGATTTTCCTCGTTTTTCCGAAACGGGGGAGGAAATCATTGAACTCATCGTCCTACGCCCTCAGTCACAGTCAATCAATGGTGCCGCCAACAGATGGATAGAGGGATGAATGAATGGATATGCATGGCAAATGGATGAATTCAGTAAAGTTCAATGATTTCGTACGTAAAATAAAATCAAGTAAAGCACTGTACACAAGCACAAGCAGTAGTAGTAAGTACTTGATTTAGTTTCACTTCTGAAAACACAGTAAATTAGAGCCATCGTTAAAAGAAAATGAGTGAAAATGTACGTTTTTGAAAACTTGTGTTTTGTATTATTGTTAGCCCATTGCAACCCCAAGCAATCGAATAGCAAACGAATATCCACTAATGGCTGGGATGCGACAAAATATAATGATTTCCAGTAAGAATACATTTTTCATTTGATACTGATTGTGTCAGATTGTCACCATTCGTATCGTGGTCGTTTGGAATATAGGGAGAGAAACTATTTCTTTATAACACTTAGTTGAACATTATACAAGTTTAACAATGGAATAAGGGGATGAAAGTTACATAGTGACTACAATATGCTTTTCCTTCTGGTTTCTCGTTAAAAAAATGTTTAGTGTCTGAAGTTAATAATGGATCGATATGAGAACGAGAAAAATGAATTTAATCGAAAAGATGGAGTTCTTATGATGAACATTTAAATATATTTGTATTTTTGCATGAATGAGACAAAGCTACAAGAGATACGCTTCATAAAAATTTATAAAAATTTTTTTTTTTTTTTGTGAAACAAGGTTTAAGTAAAATCAATATACGAAGAAGGAAAGAAATATGTGGTAGATCAAGTGTAACGTCAATGTCAACTTATACCACAAGTGTACAACGGAAAACGCTGTAAGTAAGAATTCATTGGTCCAAAGTATAAAATTTTAAGTCTCTAGCTCAATACTTTCGAAAGTTATGTTGTTCGTGAACAGGGCAAACAAACGGACGGACGGAAGAACATGCAGTATTCAAAATCTTTTGCCATACCAAACATCCTAGCGTAATTCGTTTTTGAGTCCGTCGATACGTCCGAGGCGTTACAAACGGTGTACCAAATCTAATATACTTCTATATGATTTTCACTTTTACAAAATAACCGATTTGAAATGCTTTCTTGTGGCCGGAAACAAAGTAACCAATACGCAACAGTTTTTTTTGGGACAGGTTCAAAATAATCCATTTCCAACCGGTTTTTTACGGCCAGTCATAAAGTGACCAATTTGCGACGGTTTCGTTGTGAGTGGTTACAAAGTAACCAATTTCAAATAACTGAGTAATGGGTTACAAAGTAACTTAGATGCAACCGGTTTTTTTGTGACCCCTCACAAGGCAACCGTCACATAAAAGGATTTGCAGCCGTCACTTTGCGACCAGCGCCACATTTGAACCTGAATTGCAAAATGGTTGCTTGGGTACTTCTTGTTGCCATGCATCAGCCATTTTGTCTTCCTCAGTTGACAATATACGCTCAAAGTATTTTTTTCTAAGCTCTTTCAAAGAAGATGAGTGACACGTTTTGTATGATTTTATTAAAATCTGGTCATGCGTCGGCCATTTTGTTTTCTCCTGAAAAAGCTTTTCAATCTTTGTAATATTTATAAAATGTTTTAAAAACAGTTAATATCGATGAAAAAGCTTTTCAAACGTTGTAATATTCATAAAATGTTTGAATAGTCATAAAATGTTTCTACCATAGATATACTAGATCGCTCGATTTGCTGTCTCAAATGGTCCCATTTCAATACAGTTCAGTGAATCAAAACGAGTCAAGTAAGAGCGAGATAACCGTATGAAAATAAATATAGTCCTCTCGTTTAAACCGTGAGCTGTCAAAGTAAAATAGACTTTCGGAATGGTGTTGGCGCCTAAAGTTATTTGTTTGCGCCTAAAGTTAGTCTCAAAGTTGTGAAATTTGAATTTCTCGGCAAACTAAATTCGAATTTCGCGACCTTATACAGTTCAGTGGATACGTTCAAGTACGATAAAGAGGAAAATACTGTTGGGACCATTTTTGAGCAGAGCTTTGTATGGTGACAGTTGTTCTATGTTATATAGTTCTGTGGTTTCTACACTTATGACCTCTTCACATTAAGGTATCGATTACACCCTTATCCTACGACGCACGGGCAATAAAAATATCTTTATTAAAAAATGGTACGCTGTTGTCATTAGTTTCGGTTTCTGTGGACTTACGGTGGAAGTGGATCCCAATTAGGGCACAAAATTTGAACCTGACTATTATGAAGGGAAATTGAATATAAACTTGTCTGTCTGTCTATTCCTGTTTCACGAAAAATTGTTTAAATCAAATGTGTTTGAGGTGTTTCTAGTTTTTCTTGCAATATTTTTAAATAATGTCTAGAATCGTGTTCTATTATAGGAATAATGCCACCAGTCATGAATAACTCAGATACACCACACAAAAATAATGTCAACATCAACAGTCATGATTAAATGCTGGGGTAAAAATAATACGTCGAAATTTTTTTTACGAGAATTTAGACTTTGCAGTCCAAAGAACGAAACTTGCAAAGTCTTTTTTAAAAAAATCAATGCTGAGTGTGTGATGGTGGCATAAAAGCCTATATTGGATCAACATACAATACTCCAGTCCTTTATCGTGCCATTACAGACTTTATTGACATTTCATCTTCATAAAAACTTTCGTGCAGCAGCATTTGACGATTTTACTGCGTTGGCAGCGAGTAGAGCAAAATCAAGTTTGTTGTCACTCGGCAATTCCCCAAGGACACCCATATGATTTTTTTACGCGCGTACGCGTTCCTGCACTTTTCCAGTCAAGCAACATACACGATATGCTCGTATGAGAGTACCCTATATATCCTCCGGTTTAAACATAAATGGCACCAGAACATATGGCAGGGCCATCGTCAGCACTTAGGCGAACAAATGTACGCTGCCTGCATGATAAATAATCAATTGGGGGCTAATTCCCTGATGAGAAATGCTATTTTCGAAAGTCGACAGGTAAGGAAAATCTTCGACAGAATATTGGATTTTGTAACTCACCCTCGACTTAATCGCATCCCTTTTTAAGTGGCAATGAAAAACTGTGACGAAGGATGTTCAATAATGGCTATCACTCTCAAGGACAAATTAAACTAAACTTTTCTTAAATTGACAATAGAAAAAAAATGCTTTCAAAAATCGAAAATCATTTGCCATTGAGGTATAATGAATAAAGAGATGACCATCTTAAAGACAGATTTGAAATGGGTTTCTTTCGACGTACACGCAGAGTAAAAATTAGTAAATCTAACTGCTTTATAATGGGGAATAGTGATTATTACTAAAATATCTAATTTTAATTACAAAAATAGTCAAAATAGTTAATTTCAATTGCAAAAACAGGCAATTTAACAACAAAATAGTAAATTTTATTACTAAGTAGTTAAATTTATTATAAAAATAGTCATATTTTTGTAATTTAAATTAATTTTTTTTGACAATTTTCGTAATTTAAATGAATTGAGTTAGTAATAGTCACGATTCCTCATTATAAACTAGTTTGAATTACTATTTTTTCTCTGTATTTAGGGTAATAAATTTTAAATAAATTACTAAAATTGTATGTTGACATAATCATTGTCAAACCATGAGGAATGACAATTTATTTTTCTATATTATTTTATTCTCTTTTTTTCGTTTTTGAAAACCCTGGAATATTTTTGGGAGGCACGTTTCTTTTTTGTAACGGAAATTAATGGCTTAACTTGTAATTTGCCGATATCTCAGCTAAAATTGTTTTCAGAAATGGGAAACCTTTTAAAAGCATTTATTTAGTTTGCTTTTTTGACTGTCTGTTCATCTGTCGGGGTCAAATTTTGAAATCTAGTTTTGTCTGTCTGTCAGGGTCAAATTTGGTAATCTATTTCTTTCCCACTTCGACTGATCCGATTGACTTGAAATGTTGCAGATAAACGTAACTCCGGCTATAATACAATATTTTTACTAAAGGGTGTTTAAATTTTAAGGGCCGATGTTGAATGTGAACCACACCTAAACGTCAAGTTTTTTTCTGCATTTCATTTGACATTTCTCAATTTCAGACTAACTCAATTTGAACCATGGAAAGATACACAATCGAGCAACGCGTTAAAGTTATTCAGGCTTATTATGAAAATGGGCGTTCAAATCAAAATGCATATCGTGCCGATGATGCCGCCAGCCCATAAACCGCACCAAACAGTCACTCTTTGTGGGTGCATTGGTTTTTCGACAATCACTCTTGGATTATCATTCGCCCAAATGCGGCTGTTCTGCTTATTGACGAATCCACTGAGGTGAAAATGTGCCTCATCACTGAAGATGATTTTCTTCGAAAATTGATCATCCACTGTTGCTATTTCTTGCCACCATTCTGACCATTGACGACGCTTGAAATGGTCAAGAGGCTTTAGTTCTTGAGTCAATTGCACCTTGTAAGCGTGTAAATGCAAGTCTTTATGCATAATGTTCATCAACGACGAGCGTGGGAGGTGCAATTGTTGGGCACGACGACGAGTTGAGGTGGACGGCTCTTCAGCCACACTATCGCGAACAGCAGCAATATTTTCTGCAGTACGAGCTGTACGAGCATGCACTGGTGTTTTCACATCTCCTACAGACCCGGTTTGCTCAAATTTTTGCACGATTTTTCCGATTGTACGCACATTTGGACGATTAAATTGACCGAAAAAATCACGAAGTGCACGATATGCATTTTGATTTGAACGCCCATTTTCATAATAAGCCTGAATAACTTTAACGCGTTGCTCGATTGTGTATCTTTCCATGGTTCAAATTGAGTTAGTCTGAAATTGAGAAATGTCAAATGAAATGCAGAAAAAAACTTGACGTTTAGGTGTGGTTCACATTCAACATCGGCCCTTAAAATTTAACCACCCTTTACTTCCCCCTTGTAAGGATATTGGAAGTTCCTGTAAAAACACCGTGATTATACTCTTCCTTAAATTTCGCGGAAAATACTCTCATCTGTAGGTCGTTGGAGTTACTTAATCCGATTCTGATGTCAAGAAGTCTGTAAGAGTTACGGATCGTCTTGTAAGGATACCGTGATTATCATTTTCCTCAAATTTTTCGGAAAAAAATTTCATCTGGGAGTTTTGGAGTCGCTGAATTTGATTCTAGAGTCAAAAAATCCATGAGAATATCTATTCGAATACTAAAAAACATAAAATTAAAAAAAAAATTGAAAAAATTAATGAAGCTATTCTTTAAAAGTTAATTAAAGAGAGAAAAAAATTGCTTTTGCACTGTGTATTAGAAATAAAAGCGAGATAAAAGCACAAAAAATTAAATAAATATTTAAAAACTTAAAAAAATATTTTCAGTACAATTTTTTTTATAAAAGTTGTTTATATTTTTACAAAAATAAGTTTCACTGCAGGGATTTTTGGAGGCCCTTGAAATTTTGTATGTTTGCATATTGTGGGTTCGTTTGTATGCTCGTTTTCCCACTTAAGAATATTAAAGAACACCACTAAAGAATTAGGATTTTACCTATTCTTGTCTTTTACATTTCTATAGTAATTGATTTTTTACCAAAATTTCAATTTCCTGCCCATAAGAAATTCATATGATGACTGGAATGAATTCTTTCGTAAAATTTTTGGAGTGATTTTTTGTTGCTGCGATTGTCCAAATGGCCAGCTTTTGTCAGCAAAAAAAAATCGAATGTAAAAAAAATTTGAAAGGAAAACCCGGATATTGTCCGTTTCATCCTGACTATCCTTTTTTCATCTGTGTTCTGCTGGTTCAGTCGAATTAGAGTCGATGAAAAAGGAAACAAACGATTTGGGATTTTTTCCAAAAACCCACCATATAACAAATGAATGATGCGAATATGGATAGATGACCGGATGGACTGATAGATATGCGAATGTTCAGGTATTGAAGGGGTAGTAAAAATGAATAAAAATGACCTGAATTGACAGAGTGGATTAAAACCGAAATGAAACCTTCGATACACGAATTTCTCTTAAAATTGGATTACCCAATTTGTGTTCCATGCAAACCACATGCATTTTCACCTGATTCAGGCAATCACGAAAAAACTAACGAAAATTCCTTAAAATCTTGCATGCATTCGCCCACTAAACGAACAATAATTCCATAGGACCTCCACCACAACAATTCACGTGCCTTCGGTGAAAGCCCTGACTTTTTCAAGTCATCAGTTTACCTTTTTTTTTAAAAAAAAAGAAAGACCCAGAGTTTCCTGACACGAAATGAAACGTTGATGTTGAAAAAAAAACATAAAAGCTGTCTGTTCAAAAGTAGAAATGGGAAAATTTATTGGAAAATTCTTTCAATTGACGGGAAATTCTTTGGTTAAATGAGGGCAATTAGGAGGAAAATTGGATTTTCGATGCAAAAACAACTAAACTGAGCTTCCTCTCGTTTGCGAATAAACCCAAAGTCAGGTGGAAATTAAAACAAAAAAATTTAAAACTGTTGGAAAGTAAAAGCTTTCTGGCACGTCCAGAAGCTTTTCAACAAAGTTTTATACGATAGGAAAATCAAGTTTTAGTGGATGGGTGCAAGTAGGTGTTTTCGCCCTATTAGGGTTGTGCTATGTGTATGATTCGAGTATTCGCTTCAAAGCTTTGTAGTAAGCATAAAAGCATAAAAGTTGTAGTAAGCATATAAGCATAAAACAGCAAAACTTGCAACTTTTGTCGTGTTCTAAAAAAATTGAAATACGGAAATTTTCTCAACAAATCTAGGAAATTCAGAAACTTTTAGTAAACAAAATAACATGGATATATCTAGCAAAGACTTAAATCTTATAAAGCAGATAAATCTTAAGCTTCGAACTTTTAACTGAGAAAACTTTCAGTAAAATGGATTTAAAAATTCCGTTTTTTAACAATATCGCGCTAAATTCAAATTTTTACTAAACCAGTTTCAGTAACTTGTTTGGATAGCTGTTTTGACAACTGAAAACACATTTTTCCACTTTATTAGTTTTTGAACTGCGTGATGGAAATTTTCTTATTTGTATTTAAAAATCGTTTCAATTTTTTACACCATTTTCCAGTGTTTTCAGAGTTTTTGAAACAATGGAACGGGCGAAAATTTAATCAACCAACAAAAAACCCTTTTTACAAACTTTTGTAAACCAAAAACCCAATTTTTCGAGAATCTCCAAAACACCGATGTATCGTATTGTCGGTTTTGTTCTTTCTTGAAGTGCCTGTGCCGGAACTGTTATATATATTAAAAACATTTATTTAACTTGCATTTGTTAAGGTATTACCCCACATAAGCTCAAATTGAGGTAAAAATGACAAATGGGAATTTTTCATTGGTAATGCCGCGGTGACATGAGGCTGTTTTGCCAGCGGCTGGCTGCTGTTGGTTAGTAGCGCTGGCAAGTAGCCACAGCAGCCGGCGTACTGAGAGGGTTCACACGATTTCTACTTTAGTAGCGCTGGCAAGTAGCAAAACAGTGGTTTGACATTTTAATCTGGGAGATTTTTTAAAAAAATAAGCGTTACACACAAATTTTAATAAATAAACGTAAAAAAACAACTTACAATAAACAAACTTTACCACTTATCAGACTGTTGACAGCTCAGAAACCATGTGACAGTGTCACGTGATCCCTAGTAGCAATGCCAAAGTAGAACGGTCTCTACTTCACTAGCGCTGCTAAAATCATCACGCTGCTGCTGGTAGTAGCAGCGCACAAGAGTTCACACGGTGCTGCTGAAACGGCTGCTAACAGCCACTAGCGCTGGCAAAACAGTGTCGTGTGACCGCCGCATAAGAGAGAGCTAAATAAAAAAATAGTAATCCGTAATATCTATGAAAAACTTACAAAATCTATGAAAATTTTAGCGTGATTTGGAACTATTGTGGTCTTAGAACCAATGACGAAAAAATCATTAAGGGTATTTACAGAAGGTAGTAAAGTAGTTGTTATCGTCGTAGAATATTAATACTTGTTAAAGTTTGGTAAACAACAACAAAATACACGGTAGTATTTTTTCCAACTTTAACACATTTTTTTTGTATTAACCGCTTAGTGTATAAAGGTTAAATTTGGGTGAATATTTGAAATAAGCTAAAATAAACCTTGTGAGCTTCACAATCTGCTCATTTTCGACAGTAAATTTTTTGGAAAAAAAACTGAATTTCAGTAAATGAATTTCAGTTGTTAAAGAAAAAAAGCGGTCAAAAACAGTGTTTGTGATGTTTATATGTTTAATGCCCGGTGTTAAAGAATTACGTGTTTATTAATACCAAAAAGTGTGATTTTCAGCAGGAAAGAGTGAAAAATTGAAAAATATGAGAGAAACTGCGAATATATTTGCAATTTTAGTACGACCGCGAAAAGATGTGTTCACGGTTTGAAGTGAAACTGTATCAAGTACAGTGTTGTGCCGGTTTTTTACGTAAAGTAATTTACCTAGTTCTTTACGCGTAAAAAATTACGCGTAAAAAACCTCAATTTTAACGTAAAAAACGTAAAAAACGTAAAAAACGTAAAAAACGTAAAAAACGTAAAAAACTGTAAAGTAGTACTATTTTACGTCCATAACAGAAACGTTAATCATTTTTGTGAATACCCTTATTATTTTTATGAAACGATTTTCATTGTGTTTATGAAGTTTTTCTTAGATATCATGAAGTTTTTACTGGAATTTATGATGTATTTTCATAAAATCTATGAATAATTTCAGCGAAGAAAAATTTTTTACCTTGCCATTTGAGTATGTTTCTTTGAATCATCCTGAACTGCTAACATGTATTTACTTCAGGTGAACATTCACTTCCTGGTCTGCAAGGGTATAATATTAAAGTTATAGAGTCTGTTCACATTGGTTGAAATAGTCCGCCTAAATACGACAGAAACTGGCAACATTAGGGCAAGGTGAGGAAGTGGGACAGCTGATAGGAAAACCATCCTCAAAACTAAAATCTCCGTTCCCAGAGTTCCGCCAGTCGTGCTCTAATTGGTTGGCTGCCGCACTGAATGTGTTCCATTGTCACTATTGTTTCGGTAGTCTTCGATGCAACACGTCGCAGAGCAAAAGGCAGCCACGTATTACTTGCAATTCTTTAGAAATGTTCCGTTTCCCAAATGTTTCATGCCAGTCTGATTGCTCACAGCTACTGGTTCAAATAGTCTCAATCTAAACACGAGCAATATTTCATCCGTCCTATTTAGGCGGACAATTTCAACCAATGTGAACAGGCTCAAAGATACAGATGACACTTATATTGGTGATAAGACCATAAATGAACATAAATATTCTAGTAAAGAGCTAATTCCAGGTTTCCAACCTTTAAAAGCTCATTCCGAAGAAGCTTTCGGGAAATAGCCTTTTGGATATAAACAAAAGTTTTTATCTATTCTGCAATAGATGTCACTATACACCAAATAAAAAAAGGATGAGGAAAAGTTTTATTTGCAGAAATCAATGGAAATTGTAATTTAAATTCTTTAAGGTAATTACTGGAATGTTTCGATTTAATTAGTAAAAAGTTTACAAACTTGAATTAACGAAAGGAAATTTAGTCAATTGGCTCATTCCACTTGAGACCATCGTTCAGCCCTTCACCTTGTATATAAGATTGTGGAGTTAAGGGAGACGGAGAAAAACCTCAAGTTGTTTAAATTTAATCAGAGGAATTTATCAATTGAAACTGAAAACAAGTGCAAAATGTTTAGCCAGCGGCTATACAAGGGTAATCTTAAACCAAAAGGGGGTGAATTGTATTTCGGTCCAACGTTTATTTTCGAAGAAGTTGAAAAGAAGTTTCACCCATCAGTCAATCGTTTTTGTCGGTGGGTGTTTGCAGTTTGGGAAATCTGCGAGGCGAATTGAATGCATACAGCCGGGGTTGAGTTGAGGTGAGCGAATATCATAAATTTGCCCGAGGGTATTTGGAGAAGATTGAGATCATTGCATGAAACCAACCCCTCAACCCTAAATCTATGAGTAGTTTGCACAAGGCACAAGTTGCTAATAAAATAAAGCGGTGCTGTTAAAAGTGTTTGAAACCGGTATACATATTGGTCTGACGTCGGGTATTTTGTTCGGGGAAATTCATTTTTCCTGCATCGGCATCGTAGAAAAGCAAAGGTAAAAAATGTGATTTCTTTTATCAATGAATGTAATTTGATATTTTCGGTAACTAAACAAGGTATGAAAATAAATATTGATCTTCTAATCTCGTTTGTTCCCTAAGTTTTTTTTTTGTGATATTTTTAACATTTCTAAGAAGGCCAGATAAGATATAGCTTTGGATAAGGTTTGATCTTAAAACTTTGAAACCAATAAATTATTAAATTGGCTTTATTAAATATTGGCCAATTTTCTGATCTTTAATATTTTTTAAGTAGAATAAAATTCATAAAAAAGTTACATGAATTAAAGATTACGCCTTGAACAAAAAAAAATAATACAAATACCTCGGTCAACAAAAGCTAGTTCTTCGATGATTATTCGCTTTAATACTGTAGTAAACCTTAAATGGCATTTGAAATTTTTTCCGGGAAACAACTTACTCGTATCTGTTTAACACGTTGGCTACCGTGTGAGCCACCGGTTCGGCACTTCAGTAATAATATTATTTTTAAAGGGGTTGCAGTCTACGTGCTAGAAGTACTCTATTTCTAGCCGACCTTTAGCACTACTACCGCATTTTATTTAAGCTCTTTATTATATAGCTTCGAATCAGACAAATTTAAGCCTGCGGCGCAAATCATCCATTTTGGATCTTGTCAGGAATGGCAGGGGATGATCTCTTTGGACCCAGAAAAACTCTAAATTAAACACGATATATTTAAAATAGAACTTTATTGATCTCTCTCGTCACACGTTCGTTCTTTTCTCCATCGGTCGACTCACTGGCTTGCCAGATTAGCATTTTCTCCTTGAGCGCTGTCAGATGCAATTTCTTCGTGTGACAATATCTTATAAATTTATTGTGGTTTTCGAATATAATCTTATAATTCTTAATAAGTATATTTTTGCAATACAGGTAATGCCAACATTTGATATACGATGGTATAAGGGGGTACGCGAGAAATAACTAGCTCGCTAGGGGGTGCGCTAGCGAAAAATGTTGGGAAACTGTTGGTTCTAGTCCATTTAATTGTCCAAGTATTTTACTAAAAAAAACATTTGTATTCAAAGTGCGATTTTTCTTTATTTTTTTTATGGCAGGGGTAAGCAGAAAGGAAAATAGTGTGCATTTTTAATCAAATTTATCTTTCGTAATATTCTCTATGAAAATTCTTTCATTGGTTTAAGATCTAGCATAAAAATGGCCGGATGAGGGGAGGGGGAGGTGGTGCAATGTTTTCTTAAATCATATGATCTCTAAACAAAATTCTCTACTCAGTGTTGAAAACTTCATAAAAATCCGTCAACTGTTTTACGAAATATTGGGAGAGGGGGTCTGGTCAAATGGGCGGGTAATTCCTGCTGGAAGCATTGCTAAAAAAAATGTGCAAAATTTTCGTCATCTCAAGAAAATCAACGCAATTTGTTACAATATTCTCTGTTGAGCGGTTCAAAAGGTACAGAAGGAATATGCTCCTTTGATAGCTACAACCGAACGCATAATACTCTGTGGGAAATCGTAAAAAAATACAAGTAGTAGCAACATTATCCCAGGCATACAGACAAGGCATCCCATTCTTACAGGATTAATTTTATTTCAATCATTTTAATATTACTTGTATGCCCTACAAACTATATACTATGGCATATCTACACCCACATTAATAAATTGTATTCTTTATGTGGATTTATGATAGTAAATTCCAAAGGAAAAGGGTTTGAACATGATGATCCACAATAGTTCACTCGCCCCTTTTTCTTTTGTATCGTTTATGCCATTATAACATACTTTACCATTAAGGGTTTCTTTGTGACACAACACAAATTTGATTAATTTTAATTGCGATTTTAATTCAATAATATTATTCATATGAGATAAGATATTTGAAACTTGTGAAAATCTTGTTGAAATTTGTGAAAATGTTGGCTTACCACTTGACAGCCATTAAACTGTTTATGTTGAGCATCATTTATTAAATCTTTCTTACCTGAAAAAAAACAAATTAATTAAATAAGGCATGAAAAAGCACATTTAAATTTCTTTATTATTATTTTAATTTCTCTATAATAAAAATTTGGAACTTCCTTAAAAAAATAATTTTCTAAATACATTCAAGAACTCACTTTTGTTCTCAAAAGAAAAAAATAATGAAAATATCATAATTTTGTCAGCTATTGGAGATGGCTTTTGGACGAAAATCTCATCAATTCTGATTTTTTGATAGATTTTCTCGTATTTTTCCATAAAAAAATTTAGAAAAAAGTATTTTTTTTCATTGTTTTAAGAGTTTGTTTGGTTGTTTCAATATTTTAATTTGAATGCTGCAGTTACTAGAAAAAAAAGAATTGTTTACATTGCTTACAATATTTACATTGTTTACTGTGATTTTGGGTCTATAAACAATTGATTTTTTACATGTAGACTATTACGTAAAATACGTTTTATAAACAATCTGCATAACACTGATAATCACATAAATTATTAAAAACCTCATAAAAGTCTAGTTTTTTGTGAAATTCATCAGCACTTTTTTCATAGCAAAGTTTATCAGCAATTATACGAAAAACCGAAAGCTGTGAAATTTTCATAATAACCCTCCATAAAATGTGGTTTTCTTTGTGGCTTGAAACTGACATGTGAATATTTACGGTGATAAACACTGTATATAAGTTTGGTACGTTGGGCAAAAAAATTCCGTATTGTTATTTTAACACAGATCAGCGAATAATCCAATTCAGTGGCAAAAACACATGTCACCGTCATGTCAACATAATGAGAAAAACCTTGAAGGTAAAAACCACTTGACACTTTCATTTAGCTTTTTTCGGTGATGTTTTTTTTTGTCCCCGATGCCATGATGTGGCACTTGATGTATTAAAGATATGTTATCCTTATTGTTGTCTTATTGTACACACTTGATAAGGACCTTATAAGTTTGATATATTCACATGATGTAAACACAAACGAAACATTCAGCAAAGTTCAGAAATTTACAGTGAAATTGGAGGCCACAAGGAATTTCTGACACAAAGTGTGGAAAAGTCATTCAAGTATGGAAAAGCCATAAATGAAAAGAGTCATTGAGAACAAAAAAAAATAAACACAAAACACTAATCAACAAGGTAACTAAAGTTTTTGCAACATTTCCCCAAAAAAACACCATGGTAAGAAGTGTTTACTGGTGGAAAACTCTGTTAATAGCATCTGTCACCGCCAAGGACTCTGGAAGGGTCGGAAAAGTTACGTCATATATTTGTATCTTGGTACGAAACTCTAAGATGTGTTGGAGGAGCTTCACTTTAGGTCAGAACACAAAATTTCTTACGCCCATTTTATGTTTTTGTTGCCGCAGCCAGTTGTCGTCCTTTGCATTATCAAAACTCGTGTAGTGTTAGTGTTGGCAGGATACCGGCAGCAATTTCTTCATATCCGGACCAAAAAAGGTAAAAAGTGGATACATGCTGCCTTTTCGGTTAAGGACTTTTTCGTCCTTCTCAAGTCAAACAAGTTACAGGACATAGGAATTCTCTTGCACTATTTTGTAATTTGTGTGAAACACATCCAGGATCCTTACTTGTACATACACAGCGAGTGGCATTATTTACCTCATTTAGCTACAACAATGTTAAGGTGATAAGGGAAAAGTTTCTTCGTAAAAGAGATCCTTTTTTCCCACTATATATGAATATTTAGATTCTTGCAGAGTGTATTCATGTTTCTGTTACTATCTGCCTTTTATGGAAACAGCAGATACAAAGCATATAACATGAGGGCGTAAGACAACTCAAATATTAATTAGCCTAGTTTTTGCACAAGTTTCCAAGAAAGTTCTTTTTCTTGCTCCAACATCTTTAACTGAAATGTTTTAGGGTAGAAAAAAAAATAGCAAAAAGGAATGATCAAACTTTTACGACTGTTTTTGTTTGAGTTTTGACGGGACTCATTTTTATTGGAGACTTCATTTCTAACGAATAAGGAAAGAAAAACAATTTTTGTGTTGATTCTTGGTTTGGTTTTTCTCATTTGGATTGATTTTTGCTCTGTAAGAAATCGAATGAAAGTTTCTTAAGTAATGCATTAATAACTAAAATGGAATTGTTTAAGAATATTTACATAAAATTCAGTTTTAAACTCAAATAAGAGGAAAACGAATTCAACCATTTTTGTGGGGTTTTCCACATGAAAAATTCTTTTTTATTTTCAAAAAAAAAACTTTTATTAAAAAATGTACTCAAAAGAATAAAATAAATTTTTGTGGGGTTGTGTATAAAAAATTAATGTTAGATAAATATTTTTTTCGATTTTTTTAACGATTGTGGCACTTGGAGAATGTTGGTACAAACAGTGTCGAAACCAGAATTTTTGAGTTGGGAGGGGGGGGGGGGGGGGGGGAAGATGAGTCAATTGAAAAAAGCAAATGTAATACAAATTTAAAACGAACTCATATAATATGCCGCAGACAAAATTTTTTGAACGATTATGATTTCACTTCAAAATTTTTAAACAGAAAATCCGCCGCAGGCGAAAATGTGTACGCAATAAAGTAAAATATCCCTTTAAATTAAGAGTAAAACTTAGTTTACCCCTTTTTACGTTCCACAAAGAATACCACCCATCTTATCAATGTTGTGTCAAGGAAAAACTTGAATTAAAAAAACAACAATTTGGACCAGCCTAATACATTTTTATTTATGACGATATTAATCCGACTTTTACATAATTAGATGTTATGTCAATTACCACCTCCACGGGAATCTACCAAAGAAATTTTGATGTTAATTGAAGGAAATATACTGATGTTAATTGTGTTGGGTTGGGACTCCACTTTCTTTCCCGGCCAAGAATGAGGATGATGATGATGATGGTTAACCTTGATTCGCCTTCATTCGCTAAGAGTGTGGTGCTAAGAAATACACAAATACCACTTGAAAATTAAAATACCTGGGGAATTTTTATTAGCTTTTAATGAAAAATATTCATCTGGTTCCAATATAAGAAATAAACGTATTTTTCCGGTCAGCATAATGATCAACTCAAAACTTTCCTCCGCAATATTTAGTTTCGGAAAAATATGCAAAAAATAATTTTTTTAAATATCTTGAGAACCGTTGATGGTACGTAAAAATCGTTAAAGGAAATGCAGAACATCCTCATAATTTTGCCCGAAATGGATTTCGTATTGATCACATATTTTCTATCTGTCCCCGTTCTCGAGTAGGTATCCGTCATGAATACAATCCCTTCCTTGTATAGAAGAGGAAAATAAAAATCCCTCAATCTTCATTTTAAATTTTTCAAATATCCAATATGGGTTTCTTTTGTTTTGTTTTCAAAGTAATTTTCCCCTATGATAAATATTATATATACAGGGTGACCATACGCCCCGTAGTTGTCGGGACAATTCTGGATTTGAGCATGTTGTCGGCGCGTATGGTTAAAAAAAATGTTGTAATTTTTCAAACTCTAAAAAAATGAACACTAAATATTCAAAATGTACTGTAATACGGTTGGAGGTTGCTCCAACGCACAATTGTTTCGCCTGTGGCGCATTTCGTCAACAATTTCCCACGAAAAGTGTGTAACCTCTCAGAAGGTTTAACCTGTGGTGTATTTCTCTTTATTGGTATTTTAACATTTTCCATTGCGATTTTTTATAAACTGTAAGGATGGCGAAAATTTAACTTAATTTTCATTTACGACGGTGTATCTCTTGATTAACCTTCATACGTCCCTTATTCTGATGCACGTTAAGTATCTTAGTGGTCATTTTCGACCAATGCGTAGTTTATCGATGAAAAGTTCTTTATAAGTATGTTTTCTACAATATTTAATATTTGTATTTCAGTATCTTAAAATTACAAAACAAAAACAAAAGTATTTTGTTAACAAAAAGAAAATAATAGTTCATTTTTATCTATATATGTATATATAAAAATGGAAGGTTGTTGGTTGGTTGGTTTGAAGTTACAAAACTCAAAAACTAATGGACCGATTTTTACGCGGTTTTTTGTAAAATGATCTGGGTTGCCAGGAGCCGGTTTTTAGCTATTCGAAATGGAAGGTCCTGTAAGGATAACGCAAATATCCTTTTTCCCATTTTTTCCAGGGAAAAATGGCAATTTGGGGTTTTAGGGGTCGCTGATCATAAATCCTGTATTAAATTTTCAAAACTCGAAACAGAAGGTCCTGTAAGGTTTTTTAAAAAGCTTTTAAGTTATTTATAGTTTTTTGGCATTCTAAAATTTATACAAAAAACTTTAAGCTGGGAACGTATGGTCTGCTAGTATAGAAAAAAAATAAGGGACATATTTGATTCTTGTATAAAATATGTAAAAAAAACTTTTTTTTGATGTTTGAAATGGCTCTGATTGCCATAGAATTAATTTATCTTTTGACAACAAGGTTTCATGATCATCGTCCCAATTGACCAAATTGGTTGGAAAACCAATTGGATTTCCAATCACCTTGTACCAAGTACCGAAGGTACGATTTTTGGAATTTTGACTGGAAATCCAAGATTTTTTCCTGTGAAAATGGTCCTTTTTGTACCATAAGGTCCATAATTCCAAATGTTCCCACAAATATTCTTAAACTTTATAAAGGAAAATTGCGTGGTACATTTGGACACGGTACAAAAATTCCAACATTGGTCAATTGGGGTCATTATCAAAAACTTCATCATCATCTGACGAGAAATATTTATTATTTTCTGATATATTCATGGCTATTCTGGAATTCGAAGTTAACACGTAAAACCAAACTCAGTCGATTCGATTCGAAACTCAATTGGTATTCTGCTATTCTGAAATTTACAACTTGCAATTCTACCCAGAAAACGTTACTTAATCATAGTGAATCGAACAGAAGTGAGACGCAGCGGATCAAGAATACAAATTGAGGGGAAATCGAACTTAAAACTTAACGCTATTTCGGATTCCAGAATAGGCACGATTGTCTTCAATTTCGAAGACCTCTTCTCTTCGACGCTCATCATATTCAAGTCTTCAATTTCAAAATTCGTCAAATTTTGATTACACATTTTTCAAATTCAAGCTATATGTATCGATAAAGAAGTAATTGTTTCTTCATTCAACAAAATAAGTAAAAACTATTTATTATCTTGATATAACCGTGAGAGAAACGCAGTGTAAAATAATATTAGAAATAATTCACTTTTTCAAATTTCAATAGTAATGACTTTTGATACTTTCAAGAATATTACTAAAAATACCAGGGCATATTATATTTCAAAAATGTCTAAAACTGATTATGGTCATTTTCGACCAAAGGGCCTTCAATGTGAGTTTTTTTATACACAAAAATCTGACATAACTTTTTTTATTTTATTGATTGAAAAAGGTGTATTTGAAAAAAAGAAGCACAGATTTAAAATATCTACTTAAAATATTTAAAATTATAGAAGTTATGATACCAAACATTATGCTTTTGGTCGAAAGTGACCATAAGACCCTATGAAGGTTAAAACACCTACGCCGCTTTCTGTTTGTAGAATTTCGCTTGCGGCGCATATTAATAATTTTTTTCCACGATTTTCGTCCTAATAAAGTTTTTCTACTCTATATGATATATCATATAGGAGTATATTAGATTTAATATACCGTTTATAAGGCATCGGACAAAAAAATGAACAACACCCTCGAGTTAGGGATGACAAAAGATTTTGATCTCCGCATGTCTGTCCGTCTGTCCGTCCGTTAACACCATAACTTTCGAAACAATTGACCTAGAGACTTGAAATTTTGTACAAATGCGTTTCTCGCAAATGACTAGGTTAAGTTCTTGAACAGGCAAAATCAGACCATTCCTTTCCTGTTCTCCAATACAAATAAAACAGTTTTTTTTTACAATTTTCTCGAAAACAGTGCGTCATATTGAAAAATTTATTAACCCTAATCCGGTGTCAGGGGTTCAAAGTCACCCCAGCCCAACTTTGAAACGGCATATTTTTTTTTCTATCAACTTTTGAGAGCTGGGATTTTTAGCTACTACTACAAATCTTGTTTTATATAGAATTTGATGTGTTTGACGATCTGGGATTTCGTTAAATATTTTTTCTGTATTTTTTTTCAAAACTGTACAAATTCAGTGCCTGGGGTTCAAAGTCACCCCAATGCATATAATTATAACAAAAACAAAGGTGGCGTGGACCTATTTGATCATATGGTTAGTACATATACTTGCTCTCGGAAGCCTAGACGTTGGCCCATGATTGTATTTTAGAATTTGCTCGACGTTGCTGCCCTCGCACCTGTCATTTCTTATCGCCATTTCCACGATCCTACCTCTAATAAAAGAAGATTTCGGCAATCACAACTTATTGAACTTTCTCGTGAATTGTGTGCAAAGGAAATTGATTTTCGAAAGAACACAGGTGTAAATTTATAAAAATCAGTAAAAGAAGCATTTCATGCGTTGGATCATGCAATTCCTATTGAATATCCCAGAATGACTGAGCGTCTACCACGGAAACAGGTAATTAATATAATATATAAATATAAATATGGTATTTAGGAACAGCGTTCTATATGACTTTTCCTCTTCTTTTGAGCAGGCTAGATGTCACTTATGCCCACGGAAGGATGATAAAAAGTCGAAGACAGTGTGCGATAGGTGCCAGAAGAACGTATGTCATCAGCATTATCAGATCCATTGCGTGAAATTCTTAAATGAGATATCTGCTACCTGTTCAACACAAGGAACATCCACCTCTTCTCATAGTTCCACCTCTAATGTGTCATCTTCAGTGAACTAAACTCATTGTAATTTGTTACGAATGAAATAAATAATCTCATCTGGTATAATATATTAACATACTTGTGTATTCTTTGTATGTCATATTATATTGGGGTGAGATAGCACCCCTGCCACTGTACTTGTAATTCAGAGGTGCCACCGGATTAGGGTTAAGGTCAAATGTGTTCAGAATAAAATTCTACATAACTCATTCGTACATCAAAATCCAACTGGACTACTGCATCCCTCCCTCTCCTGTACAAATGGAATATTTTTTTTTACTGTTTTTTCGAAAACTGTGCATCGTATCACAGAAGATAAAATATGTTTAGAATATCATTTCACATAACTATTCCATACATCAAAATTCAATCGAACCACTCCTTTCCCCCTCTCCTATACAAATGGATTTTTTTTTTGATAAAAATTTTGTCTGTCGTCATATAGAGTATTTGAAGATTGGCCCCTGGCAATTGTAATTTTTCGAATGCTTTTTATATAAAATTTGTTGTTCATCTTGTCTCGGATTGACAAAAAAAATATGGTTACCCTTACAATACAGAACTCCAATATTGCAAAACATTCACATGCATTTTTGTCATTCTTCATTTCAGATTTTTATTAGTAATTAGTCTCGAAGGAACCCTGCCATTCACCATCAAATCCACTTGTGCCAATAATAAAACATCCTGCCTGACCTGGCGGGGGTTAGAAAAGGGAAAAACGAACTGATGAATAGATATGTAAATATATATATAAATAGATGACAATTTATGTGGAAAGAAATAATATTTTGTGAAGTGTAATGGAATGCCCCTAGCAGATAGACCTCCTTGATTTTAATCATCAGCTATAGTGGAGGAAATTTTCATAATTCTCGTCTTTAGTGACATATCAAAGCCTCATCTGTTCATAATTTACGATCTTTCATTAGAACGTGACTGAGGGGAAAAATAATTATTATTTGCATCCCAGTGCTATACTAAGGGAATAGTCCCACTTCCGCATTCAATGATTCCCCCTTTGTTGTTATTGTCCTTCAGCGCTATCCGTCTCTAAACGTTCGTATATATTAGGAAAAAAAAAACTTTATATTTGTGCAAAGGACATAACGGGCAGCGGCAATAGTTGTTCGCAGTGGTCCGTCGGATATATCCTTCCATAATATAGACAGTATTTACGATCTTTCAGATATATTTATTTATACACATGGATTTACAGCTGGTGAATTTTATGTATAACCAACAAAAAGCGCTCATCGAGTCTACTCGTATAGCTGTGTTCACCGTCAAGTTCTTGCTGATCATTTATAGCTTCTATATAATATATACATATATATTAGGCGAATCGGACCTACCCTCAGAACATTCATCTTTTCGGTGAAAGAGGACATCGTATCACAGGAATTGGATACGCCAAACAAGTAAAACCAAAACGAACACCATTGACAGCAGAAGCTTAGCATTTTCAACTTTGGACGGAGCTTATAATTTATAGTCAGATATTGGAGGACAAGCAGGACTCTATACCATCAGGACTCAGATGGCTGCCATCGGTCTGCCTGCAATCCAGGAAATAGGATCGAATTGAATTTTGCTTCGTTGTTATGTTGTCGGCCTCTTATAGCTTCTAATCATACGACAATAAAACTTTTTCCAGACCATGACTGTAGGATGTGTCATGGTCGCTTTCTGCTTACTAAATCATTTTGCAGTTGATTTTAACAGAGATTTCAGGCGTTATTTAAAGATTTATCGATTTTCTTTTCTAAGTATTATGTCAAAATTAGAGAACATTTTGTTCATTTCAATGCTAGTAAAATATAGGGAACTAGCTTGCATACCCGTCGTTGCCGGGTTAAGTTTTTTCAAATTTTTTTTTATGGTCTATGTTGGAGCTAAACTTTAGGCCAATTGGCTCGGTAGTTTCCCCGCGAAAGGGTAACATAGTGGAAGAGCTAAGTTTCGAGATCACTTTACCCCCTCCCCTTACTCCCCCACCTCTCGGGCTACTTTTTAATGGGTCTATGTTGGGGCTGGACCCCCGACGAACATCTATGCCAAATTTCCGCCCAATCGGTTCAGTAGTTTCCCCGCGAAAGAGTAACATTGCGCAAAAACTAAGTTTCAAAATTACGCCCTCCCCTTACTCCCCCCACCCCTCGCGCTACTTGTCCGTATGCCTATGTTGGAACCAGAACTACCACAGACACTCTTGCCAAATTTCAAGTCAATCGGTTCAGCCGTTTTTGCGTGAAAGAGGAACAGACAGCCAGACAGACAGACACCAACTCATTTTTATATAATAGTATGATGATTTATGTTCCCAACAAAATTATTACATGTCAGGAATTTTCATTCTACTGCCTTTAAAACAGTCTTCATCGAGAACCGTTAAAGATACGTAAAACCCTGTAAAGGAAAGAATATTTACGAAATTTTATTTCCTTCAAATTTAGGTACATGCATTTTTACATAAAAGCGCATAATTTTCGAGAGATTTTCAAGAACTTAACATTTTCAAATATCTTGAGAACCGTTACAGACACAATAAAACCGTTAAACCAAAAAATGCAGAAAGTTGTGTATCCTTTAAATTCTGTTGTGTTCATTTTTTCCCAAATCCGCATAAATTCCGAGAAATTTTCAAAAAACTGTGGCCAATCTTTTATGGATCTTATTTTGTAATAATAGTCACCAAAAAAAAAATAGGGATAAAAACGGTAGCATAAATTTTCCAGCAACGTTCTTATGACGTGTGACAGTATTTGTAACCTTATTATTTTGAGGCCCACGTTGTGCGACCGTCACGTAACCCATGTGTAACAGTTTTTGGTTATTTGGAGAAAAGGGTATGAGTGATGGCTCAAACAAATGGAAAACAGATAGGAAAGATAATTTATGTGTTAATTTGTATTTAGTGTAAAACATCATAATCATCATTATACAATAATTAACATCATTCCTACCTTTCCTTGAATATAATATGAACCTGTTATATAATCATCATAAATAATCTATATGGGATATGACTTAATTCTCTAGCTGAAAATCATTTTTCACCATAGATGATGAACCCCTTTTGTGTTGTCAGTGTTTTTAGAAAATTAACTCAAGTCTATCATAGATAAATGCTTCATACGAGGATATGTGAATAGGATCTCATTCACAGGTTTTTTTTTGGTGATAAACAATATACTGATCTTTTATGAGAACAAAAGGTAATTCTATCATTGAGTATACCCATTAGGTGTTAATGGAGTATCAAAAACGATACTTATGAGAAAACTAACTTTAGACCAACAAGTAGATACAGAATGGATAACTATAGGTTATATACAGAGAGGATATTGGGAATTGAATATAGTAAAATATCTTAAATAACATTGATATGTATTCTATCCGGATTGATTTTGCTCTTGTTTCAATTTATTTTAATGTATATCAAAATGACACCCTTCAAAATTCCAGATGAAGTTCCTCTTGATTTAAGATCGAATGAACATAATTTTGCTTTTTGCTGCATACAAACCACACCCATACGTAAATATGATTAATTATGACAATTATAATTAGCCTGTCGGAATCTAATGTATCTGCCAATCTTCCATACAATTTAATTGAATCAAAAACATGCACAACATCAACTTATATTCCATTTAGAAATGTTACAAAAAATTTTACTCCCTCGTGAACTAAAATTTTTGTTTCTGATAATTTAAAACGCAGGGGATTTTTTCTAATTAATATTAATGCTACTATTCTTCCTTTTAGAATATAGTTTTTTTTTATTTGATTTTTAACGATCATTTCAAACCTAAGCCACCTAATTGTTGTTACAAATTTCAAAGTCTTAAAGTCAATGGCTTCATATTTGTTCATTGAGCAATTATTCCGCTTAGAGTGCGGCCAACAAAGGGTCTAATGGTAATTTAGCGCAATTTCAGTATTTAGCAATATGGCACGTGGCTTTTTCGGTTTAGTTAGACGAGTCTAAATAGAGGAAAAGGAACTTACCAGCCAGTGTTCATACAAAAACGACACTTTTGTTAATAACCACAATTGGAATGAACGTCTCTAAATGGGGAGCCAAAATAGGAAAAGACGACCGACCAACCAACTCTAGTCAACCGTCTGACAGCCATCAGCAAATCAACTACCAGGCAATGGCCCACAACCCTTCAACCCCATTCAACCATATTGACGATTGTCTGTACGTCTACCCTTGATGAAACCAAATGATTATGAATGGTAATTAAGATGAGTATGTGCTTCAAGAAGCGTTTAATATCTCACCCTATGTCGTCATTCACACACACGGCCAAGGGTGGGCGATCCTTCTGCCCTAATGTTCTCATATTCCAAAATATGCCTTTTGCCATGTTTCTCCACGATCCACCAAAAATCTAACTGCAGCCTTTTCACTCTTTTGTTTGGCATTTGGATTGTGGAAATAATTTACCAAAAAAAACCCTTTTTTTAATCAAGGATATAGCAGGTTATTCTGTACCGGAGATGTGTAACTGTCGTCTGCCCTGCGATAATCATTATACGAGTACCTTTGCTACATAATTGTAATATGAACAAAAAAAAATGCTTAACCCTTTCACTCCCGAAAGCAAAAAAAAAAAAATTTCCACAATATAGCCAAAAAACCAAATCCTACATCTATAACTTTACGTGCATGACAATTTTCATATGTTTTCTCGAAAGGACACTGGGTGCGAAAGTGTTAAGCTGTTCTTTCATTCTCGGATTAAAAGTGCGTTTCACGAAATGCATTTTCAACATTATTGTGATGAATTTTCAGTTTAAAAGTTGTGACTGGGAATCCTTTCTATCAACATTCAGCCAAACGTGATTGTTACAATTACTGCTATATTGTAAAGTGAAGTTGTCAGGGTTGTATTTAAAAATTGAACAAAATATAAGAAAAGTAGTCAAATACTCTATATGATGACAGACAAAATGTCTATTTATAAAAATCCATTTGTATAGGAGAGGGGGAAAGGAGTGATCCGATTGGATTTTGATGTATGGAATGAATATGTAAAATCATATTCTAAACCTTTATACATTTTTCAATACGACTCACCGTTTTAGAAAAAAAATATGAAAAAAGTATTCAATTTGTATGGGGAGGGAGGAAGGAAAGGTTCAATTAGATTTTGATGTATGGATAAGTATGTAAAATACTATACTAAATACATTTTACCTTTATAAATTTTTCAATGCGACTCACCGTTTTCGAGAAAATTGCAAAATACTATTTCGTTTGTATGGGGGAGGGGAAAGGAATGGTTCGATTTCGCCCGTTCAAGAACTAAGCCTAGCCATTTACGAGAAACGCAACTATTCAAAATTTCAAATCTCTAGCTCAATCCTTTCGAAAGTTATTATGTTCACAGACAGACAGACAGACAGACAGACAGACATGCGGAAATCAAAATCTTTTGTCATCCCCAACACCCTGCTGTAGTTTATTTCTGTGTCCGATGATTGGTTTGATGCATTACAAACGGTATAATAAATCTAATATACTACCATATGATATATCATACTAATATATAAAAATGAGTTGGTGTCTGTCTGTCTGTCTGTCTGTCTGTGTGTCTGTCTGTTCCTTTTTCACGCAAAAACGTCTAAACCGATTGACTTGAAATTTGGCATGAGTGTCTGTGGTAGTTCTGGTTCCAACATAGACATACGGAAAAGTAACACGAGGGGTGGGGGGAGTAAGGGGAGGGGGTGAAGTGATCACGAAACTTAGCTCTACCTCTATGTTACCCTTTCGCATGGAAACTACCGAGCCGATTGGCCTGAAGTTTAGCTCCAACATAGACCATAAAAAAATAAAAAAAAAAATTGAAAAAACTTAACCCGGCAACGACGGGTATGCAAGCTGGTAGAGTATAACAAGGAATTTTTTGCTCAGAAGATTTTATGGAAAGTTTGTCTGTGATAAGTAAAAAATACAAATTTATAAATTATAATTTAATAAATTAAAATTAGAATAGGTAAAAATATAACAAAAGAATAAAAAAATAAAATATAATTTAAAAATGATGAATCAGCAATGAGAGAGAAATGGTTTTTTAAAACCTAGCACCATAATCTGAAACTGGCTATAAAAAATCAACATTTGTAGGGTTTTGGTCCGCGTAATTTTAAATAAATGGATTTATTTTAAATTCTAAATGGACTTTTTACAAACACCAATGGAAAATTTTTAAACCCAAAATGCTTCAAATTTAAACATTAAAATGGAGTTGAAAAAAACACCTTATATAGGGGACACTGGGGTATTCTGGACCACGGGGAATTGCGGACCAGCGTCATTTTTTTCCCCCTAGTAGTGGTTGGTAGCTGCAAATAACTGTAATCAGTTTGCCACATGTTAAGCTAATTTTCCTAACAGTACTCGACTTGTGTATACGCACTATCACCTCGCTTCGATAGCAAATAGAAAAGTGATACTTCGAAATTTTTTTTTTCACTTTGTGTTTCGCTTAAATTTAACCACATTTTTCGAGAATCAACTCAAGTAAATATATTGATAATATTCGCGGAGCCTTAAGCATTCGACACTGACAAGAAATTTTGCATGAAGTTTGCATTGTGTTACTAATAGCTGCCATATTGTAAAAAAGAGCATTCGGGGAATTGTGGACCACTTTTGTCGGGGAATTATGGACCACTCAATTCTTGACATTTGACAAGCAAACTTCGTGTATTTGATGCATATAAGTGTTTTTTCATGCAAAAACACAGCATTAGATTTTCGGCAATCATACTAATATATAAAAATGAGTTGGTGTATGTCTGCCTGTCTGTCTGTTCCTCTTTCACGCGAGAACGGCTGAACCGATTGACTTGAAATTTGGCATGAGTGTCTGTGGTAGTTCTGGTTCCAACATAGGCATACGGAAAAGGAGCGCGAGGGGTGGGGGGAGTAAGGGGAGGGGGTAAAGTGATTTCGAAACTTAGTTTTCCCTCTATGTTACCCTTTCGCGGGGAAACTACTGAACCGATTGGCCTGAAATTTGTCATAGATGTTCGTCGTGGGTCTAGCCCCAACATATGTAGACCCATTAAAAAGTTTTTAAGTTCTTTCCGGTTTTCTTCGTATTCTAAAATGTAGACAAAAAGCTTAACCCGGTTTTGACATCGCCAGAGGATGTAAATGACCTTCGTGAGAAGGCTGATATGAAGCGAAAGAGATTGGAGACAAAAGGTGATAAACCATAATCGAAAAAGCAAAAAGATCGTGTCAAATCGAAGACATCACAGAAGAAACAACCATCTTAAACCTATTGTGAGGTGGAAGAATACATCGATTTCTGCATAATTTGTAAGAAAAATATGCCAAAAAAAATGAACCGCCGAAATACCATCCATTGCAACGTGTGCGATCGAGCTGTTCACTTGGGATGCTCCGGAATGACTGCAAGTTACTGGACTTGCGAACATTGCGTTTCGGACTGATTTTCATTGCAATTTTTCACTTCATTTCACTTTGTCTGTTATATAATAAATATATGAATCAAAAAAAAAAGTTTGTCTATCACATTTTTCCATTTTTAATCGATTTACAAAGTGGTCCACAATACCCCGAGATTTTTCAAAATCGCAAAAACGACATTTTTGCGCCAACTGATAAAACTTGTATAATTTAATACAATTTGACCGAACTGCTGTGACCCAAAGAGAGTTTATTTATCGTACTACAAATTCAAGCTTTGAAATTTTCAGAAAAAGTTATTTTTTTACGATTTTTTAGCCAAAATGAAAATGCGGTCCAGAACACCCCAGTCTCCCCTATTATTTTTTTTTATCTGTTGTTCGTTCAAATGGACAAAAATCAGAGTTATCCAACCGTCCTATTGAGATACTTTTGGAGTCAAATTCACACTGAATTTTTCTGTGTGTACGTAATCACAATAAAAGAAAACTTAATTATCTAAACCAAATTATTACTTTATTTGATTTCGCGAAAGTTAAATGGAATAAATTATGCTTCGAAAAGGCTTTTAAAATTTTACATTATTTCTGACCCAATAAACGAAAAATTCACTTGAAAATACACAAAATATCCAAAGCTAAGATGAACAAAAAAATATCCAAGTGTAAAAAGGAATAAAAACAAGAAAAACATTGATGTTGATGGAAAAACATCAGACTAAAATAAGAAAACACAAAATTTATCTGAAATTCATTTTGTACATTAAATTCAATATTGTATCCAATTTTTCTTCGTTTTCCCCTTATTTCCTGGTGATTTTCTTATTTCTCTCTTTTCGTTCGTTTAGTCGTTTATGATTTTTTTCCCTTGACTTTGGTTCGCTCTATACTACTTGTAGGTTGATGCCGATGTTGATAACGTTTCTTGGTTCGCTGGATCCTTCTTATACTGGGTCCTTCATTCCAAAGTGAGATTTTCTATATTTGGTTGATTCTTCCTTTTCTCTGTTTCGTGCTGTTTCGATTCTCCCAACACTGTTCTATCTATAAGGACGAAAATTTGCATATAATTCCTGATAGCCTTGCATCACCTGAGAAGTTGATAACCGCGCCACCGTCATGTTATTTTCGCTTCATGCATCAGTATCCTGACCGCAGAAAGAAAATTCAATGGAAAGTTGGAAAATGGTAACAGCAACGACGACGTCAACGTCAACAAAAAGAAAACGATGGCTATATAGAGATAAAATGTTTCAAGAAAATCAGAACAAAAGTCAAGAAACTTTTTACGAATCTTGAATGTTTTTTTTTCTCTTTTCATTTTGTTAAGAATTTCCTTTCGTTTTTCAGCCAGTTTTTTTTTAATGTTTTTCATTTCATTTTGTTTTTTATTCAAGAAACCTTGTGTGTGGAAAGAAATGAAAATATAGAGAATGATCGGGAAAAGTCCAATTTTACAATTTGTTTGAATAGCAAAATACTCGGAAGATTTGTAAGAAACTATTATGGAAAAGAACGTGTTTTTCACAAAATAAGTCTTTTACAATTAGTGAGATAATGGATATTAAGTGGGTTCAAGTACGATTTTTTTCCATTATTTAGAGTGGAACAACACATTTTTTTCATATCTTTAATTCTTCCCCTTTATTATTTTTTTTAAAAGCCGTTAGTTGGCAATTCGCAAAAATGTGTGATTTTTTTTTTCAAAATCGCAGTTTCCCAAAAATTTTGAAAAAAAAACCTTTTTTTAAAAAAATTTATGTCGAGAACCGTACGAGATACGTAAAAAGTGTGAAAGCAAAAAATGTAAAAATTTTTATAGTCTTTAAATTTTGTTATAGTAATTTTTTCTTGAAAGTGCATAGGTTTCGAGAAATATTCAAAAAACTGTATTTTTTCGAAAAAATTGCATGGGCGGTGTCCTTGATAGCCAACGTTGCTTTTCTAAAAGTTCATAGGACACTACGATTTTCGTAAAACTAATTTACAAAAAATTTTAAGTCACTAGCTCAACGCGTTCGCGACTTTTTTGGGCTGCGAGACCGACTGACAGACTGACAGATCGACAGACCGACAGACCGACAGACCGACAGACCGACAGACCGACAGACCGACAGACCGACAGACCGACAGACCGACAGACCGACAGACCGACAGACCGACAGACCGACAGACCGACAGACCGACAGACCGACAGACCGACAGACCGACAGACCGACAGACCGACAAACCGACAGACCGACAGACCGACAGACCGACAGACCAACAGACCGACAGACCAACAGACCGACAGAACTTTCGTAATTTTACCTGAAACAGATTTCGTACTGATCAGAAAATTTCAATCCGCCCCCGTTCTCGAGTCTGCCTCCGTCATGAATACAATACTTTCTTTCCATAGCAAAAGAAAATAAAATTCATATCTGAAAACCACCAAAACTAGTTTTGTGAAAATCTCATTAAAAATTTCTGGGTAATTGTGAGTAAATTTGTGGGGAGTTTGAGGTGCCTCTTTTATGTCTTCGGCTGATATTATTGGAATTACCATTTACGAAGAAAAGTTTTAGGGAAATCTTTGAGTAAGAAAATAATTTTTCCTCGAATTTCCTGAAATTTTTCGTTTCCGTGAAAAATTTACTCTAACATATTTTTTCGCATCCCCTTGAAAATTTATTTATATCTTGATGACCGTTCACGAACTATACATTTTTAAAAACAGTCAGGGTATTCACAGTCCTCTTTTAATTTTGGGTATTCGGTGTTTTCGGTAATATTAAAAGACTGAAAATATTCTGCTGTGAACATCCCACAGCACAGATTTGAGAACAGCGCTTTTATTGGATACGTGACCAAATCATGAACTGCGAATTTGATTTACAGACATACCTTTAAATCCATGTTTGATGTATTCTTTTGAATTTCTATTGTGGCAATGGCTAACAAAATTGAGAAAATTTGCAGTCCGATGAGATCAACAAAAAACCAGCGAGAAAATTTGACAACTAAAAACGTTACTAGCGCCACTCGAGGTTGATTCTTGATACCGAATAACCGGGCCGGAAAACACGACTCAAGGCATGTCTACAATTGCCGAATCCGGTAATTCATTTTTACATGAACCAAGTTACCGTCTCGGTAAAAATCTGTTAAATTTGACTGAATTACCGAGCGGTAAAATTACTCGCAATTTAAAAGAGGACTGTGAATACCCTGAGTATTTAAAAAAAATTACAGTTTTTTTACAGTTTCTCCGCAGAGAGTTGCCACTTTTATGTCCTCAGATTGATTAATTATATCGCTATTTGAATTTGACATCTAGCCAAAATTCCATTAAATCGGTGGGTATTTCTTCCTGGAATTTTCCGGAATTTTTCCTATGTTGTGGGAAACTTTGTGTGAACTTTGTTCGCCATACTTTTTAGTGAAAACTTTATTCAATTTTATTGGATCGTGATATCCATATCCTCTATCTATGACAAATCATTCGCAAGATACAAGTCAAGAAAAAAAAAGAAAATTTAAAAAAAATCAGATATTTTTTTGAAAATCGGCGAAGATTACAAAAAAAATTGTTGCCGATAAAAGTGTCTTTCTTTATATATGCAAATTTTTAGACGAATCTAAAGCCCTTTTTCGACATTTGCAACTCAATTCACCTAATCTGATCTTCCCCTAAAAAGTCCTAACACACATTCTACACTGCAGACATAAATTTTTAAATTGTGTAATAGAAAATTATTCCCTCTGATGTGATACCTCCAGGAACGAAACATAAAAATGATGA
This sequence comes from Chrysopilus asiliformis, assembly GCA_964034945.1. Lineage (NCBI taxonomy): Eukaryota > Metazoa > Arthropoda > Insecta > Diptera > Rhagionidae > Chrysopilus > Chrysopilus asiliformis. The sequence continues at coordinate 90,844,146 of OZ035962.1, read as the reverse complement.
CGTATGGGAGTGAGTCTTATTTCGTCCTATAATCATAAAAATTGTACGAAAGTCCCTTAACATGCCGCAATTCCCAAAGTTGAGTATCACAAGCTCGTGATCTTGAAGATGGCCTTCCAATTGGAATAGAAGTAGCAACTTTTTTTTTTTTGCTAAAGCAGCAATTTACTCGGCCGTAAACATTTAATTGCTTTCCGATTTGTTTGGTCGCATTGACATTCGCTTTTCTTTCAGAAAAAAAAATCCCCATGAAAAGTTTATTTTCTGAGAATCAGCGGCGGAAAAATTCATTATTGTCTTGAATATATTTGAAGGAGAAGTATGTCTGGACTAGAATTCACCCCTTAATGATGATATTGGGGATGAGTTCGTTGATCGCCATACCGAAATAAATTGAATTTTCCATATTCCTGGCCCATTCTCCAGCGCCATCTTCATACTTCAATTCTATCCATAACCTGCCTGTCTATCTGTAAATCTGTGTTCTTTTTATAGCATAAATAGCAACAAAAGTAGGAAGTCAAGAAATCCGAACTTTATGGATGTCATTATTATCAAGAAGAAATCATCGTTCTTTTAAGTAGAGATAGACAACAATGTGATCTATCGCATGGAAAGTTAAATCATTAGATCGCCTTATCAATTCCACTTTTTGGGGAAAAAAAACTTTTATGAAAATGCTCCATGACGTAAGAATGTTAAGCGAGAAGATGGTAGATAATATCTCACAGCTACATACGAAAAACACACTCAACATTAGGCGAAAGATATTTTTCTCGACAACTCTGACTCTTGGCTGCCATTCATGCCACAAGCTGTTGTAAAACGATTGGAAAAATCCTGTCGGAAAATACCGGGAGGGGAAAAGCGTGTCGCTGAGTTGACAGCAATTCAATTTCCTTGAATTTGTTATCGAGGCATTACACATTTATGCTTCAATCTCCTTCTCGTTATCAGAAATCGTATAATCTAAAATCATATTTGTTGTTTAAAATCATCCTGATTTCCTAAGAAAATAAAAAAAATGAATAAAATAGAATCAAATTTGATTGAGGGGCCCGTTATCTCACACATAAGAGGGTGATTTACATTGCCTATAACAAAATGTCGTATAACCTTTGAGATCTGCTATCTCTTATGGCTGAACGTTTGAGGGGGGTTTTTTTGATACTTGGGGATGCTGGGATTCTTTATTGGAGCGACAGAAGTGGCAGATGAATAAATTCATGATATTCAAATTTGAATGAATACAAAAATTATAAAATTTATGGTGATTATTAATTGAGAATTTATAGGAGATCAAAACAATGCCTAGAATTTAAAAATGTGGAATATTGTGAAATTCAAGTAGAACCTTGTGTAATGAAAATAACTTTAAAGCAAGGAGAAAAATATATTAATGTTAATTTTTTTTCAAGATTTTTGTGAACACTTACTAGCAAGAAAATGTGAAAATGCAACAGAGTCTTAAAGGAAAATTAACGCTTTTCACGTGCCATAAATAGTGGAAACAAAATTTGTGAAAAAAGAAAAAAAAATTGAAAAACCGCAACTAAAAAAGATCCGTGAAAAATAAAAAAAAATGAAGAAGCCTTGATTAAAAACATAAGAAAGGCTACAATTGCCAGGGGCCAATCCTCAAATACTCTATATGAGGAGAGACAAAATTTCTATGAAAACATAACAAAAGCTATAATTGCCAATCTTGCAATTATTGAAAACCCGTATGGTGATATTCGTATCAAAATTCGGACAGTCGTACCAAAACTCCACTTTGAAGTCAAACTTTCCAGTAAAATTTTTTTAAATTTATTCCAATCGGATTTTGATGTGTGGAAGTTTTATGTAGCTTTTGTTCTTGCAGTTTTTTGATAAGATGCACCGTTTTCGAGATATTCACAAAAACCGTTTTGAGAAAAAGAAAATCAAAATCCCAACACAACGAACCAAAAGCTAAAAAACCAAAACTTTAAAAAGAAAACGTTAAAAATAACCGTTATCGTACTTCCTACTAACTAAACTTCAAACGACTAGTCAAATATTTTTTCCGTACAGTATTTGTAGAACCATCCGTTTTTTATGTTATTTATTTTTATTTATTTGTTTAATTATTTATTATTTTAACTTCTTGACAATAACTTCTTGACCAGATGAAAATTTGCTATAACAATCAACACGTAAACATAAATACTCGCCCATAGTTCATTTAAACTCATGTAAGTTTTGACTAGTCAATATTATGTAAAATAATCAACATTTAAAAAGGATTTTTTTGTAGTTTTTTCCCCTGAAGATGGTTTAAAATAAAACCGAAACGTTGGGAATTGAGAATAAAAAACAAATTTTTTTATTTCACCCCAATCCACTGACCGAGAAGCCTGCGAAAAACATAATAACAAAAAACCGTTTTCGTTCGTATGGGGGGTACCCCCCCTAATAGTCCATTTTTGCCCATTAACGAACTTAGCCTCGCATTTTACGAAAAACGAATCTGCGCAAAATTTAAAGTCTCTAGCTCAATCCGTGTGCCCGAAATCCGCGCCACAGACAGACAGACGGACAGACAGACAGACGGACGGACAGACAGACAGACGGACGGACATGGAGAAATTAATTATTTTTATCATTCTAAACACACTGGTGTAATTCATTTTTGTGTGTGATGACGGGATCTTGGCGTTACAAACGGTAAGGCAAATCTAATATACCCTTTGGTTTCACCATACGGGTATAAAAATTTAATGTTTATGGGAGAGGGGGAAGGAGAGGTCCGACTGAATTTTGATGTATGGAACGCTTATGTAAAATCATACTCTAAACAGAATTCACATTAAGGTGTTTTAGAAAATCGGAGAGGCGTAGGATACAGTTTTTGCCGCAAGCACCGCTTTGCCCTGTTGAGTATTTTTGGATTAACTTCGAGGCATTAAAAGCTTTACTTTGCCCTATCCCTGTCCAACCGATTAATTGTCCCGGATTGAATGTAGTGACAAAATCTGTATCTGCGTGAGAGATTTCCAAAGTAAGTAAGAATAAATTTTGCCTGCGGCGTATTTTATCAAGGACGACTGGAATACATATGTTCTTAGAAAACTATGACCTCACTCTAATTCTTTTTTTGCTGGGATCCCAGTAAAAACTCAGTCACTGGGAACCCAGTAAAATTTCCCAGTAAATTGAATTTACTATTTGCTCCCAGTAAAAGTGACGTTTTTATCCTCGAACAAATTCCAATCTGGAAAGATGGAAAATACTCGGAATCACAGTAAATTTTACTGGGGTGGCAGTAAATTTCGAGGTTATTTTTACTCGGACCCCAGTAAATTTTATTGGGAGGTCCGAGTAAACTTTACTGGGCCGACAGTAAATCTCGAGATTTCTTTTACTAGGACCCCAGTAAATTTTATTGGGATGTCCAACCGAAAAGCCTGCAAAAAAAACATTATACTAATAAAATAATTAAAAAAACCATCATTACACATCAATTCAAATTAATGATTTATTGCTGACCCGAATTTTTTTAACAATATTTAACTGATTACAGAGTTTTGAGACTTTTGGCGCTACAATGGGCCTTTTCATAAAAAAAAAGTAATTTTCTAAAAAATTGAAAAATTTGTTGTTTGTTGGCTCGTACTCTAACCCAAACACGTAGTGGCTTTGCAACATTATGCTTACGGCATGAAGAAGGCAATTTTCTCCTAGGAAAACTCGATTATTTTCAATGATCATATAAAAAGTTCCGCCCAACTGTGGAGTTCCCTGAAGAATGAGGTACGGCTGCGGATTATTCTGGTGTGACACGATATTTGGAATGTCTTCGTCTTTCTGAAAAATAATTAAGTAAAAACAAATTTTCAATTGAACCATAAATGTAGCTTCTTTAATACCTTAAAAAATTAGTATCGCTAACAGTGAACTTCATAAAAAAGAAATTTAAGGAATTACTTACCGGAAAATTTCTGGATGAATTCTTCTTGTACTCCTTCGGTTCTCAAAAATCTGGCCAATTCCGCAACTTCACTTGTAGAGCACATTATATAGAATGAGTCACTTGACTGGTCTCACCGACTTTCACTGAAATACTGATGCTGAATCTTGCACTTGCCGGTTTAACTAAAACTCCCAGTAAAATTTCATGGGATGACAGTAAAATTTACTGGGATGACAGTAAAATTTACTGGGATCCCATAAAAGTTTACTGGGGCTCCCAGTAGTATTTAATATTTAAACGAACTTTTTTTAGGGTGGCCAGTGGTACTTATTTTTAAAAAATTTAAACTTTTATTTTTAAATTTTTTTTAGTTAAAATCGATTATTTTCCGAAAAATATGAAATTACCATATTCGTGACATTATAAAGTTAGTACTTAGGGGCCAATTTGAAGCTTTAAAGAAAGGTCCCAAATAACCAAAAATGTAACAAAACCTTGAGATTTGAAAGTTTTTTTTTACAAATATTTCGAAACAGCCATCTTTAAGCAACATTTATCATTTTATATAAATTTTATTGTTTATATATTGTTGGTATCCCAGAAAGGTCTGAAATCAATAATTAATTTGTTCATCCATTTAGAAGTTGGCAGCCCTAACTTAAGTGCAATGTATCAATCAATTTCATGGGACTTTACTCGGAACCCCAGTAATTTCAAAAAAATGTGGGAAAATTAGTGGAAATATTGGAATCTTAGAAAATTACTGGGTGCTTCCCAGTAAAATTTACTGGAAACCTAGTAAATTTTACTGGGACCCCAATAAAATTTACTGGGCGAGACAGTAAAGTTCAATTTACTCTAAAATCCCAGCAATTTTTTGCCGATTCCCAGCGAAATTTTTACTGGGAAAAGAGCCTCAGGAATTAGACTGCTTTATTACCAGTAAATTGTTATAACCGTTCAGTTACGTGACTGTCCGGGAAGTTTGTGATTTTAAAACTTTTCGGGGATAATTTGGTTGGACTGGATCTTAATATCCCCAACGTGGGAATACCTACACGTGTATTAAAAACTTTTAATGATAAATTACGAATTTTTAACTTCGAAAATTCCAATAACTCCAATGTCACAACGTACATCAAAATATCTGAAATTATTTCATAACATTCTCTATCTGTCTGAGATTTTTCATGTCAGTTTCATTTGGAAAACTCTTCTCCCCTAGAATTTAGTTAAAACTTTCGAAAATACAATGTTGACATAAAAATTCCATTTATAATTCATGATGGATATGTAAATTATGTTTTTTATAGCGTTCAGTGAACGACTTTGAAATAACTTTTCGAAATCTTTTCCCTTCTTTTGATAAACATGGATTATTAACATAATGAAATACTCAAGAAAATTACCCGCAAACAACAGAATAAGTGCCAACGATGAAATCCCTTTGGGACATAAAATATTTTGACGCAACCCTTTTCATCAATCATCCATCAATTACATCTGTTCCATATATACTTGTGAAAATTCTTTAGCTACCATCAAATTCTCTGTTATAATAAATTTATCCATTATTAATTTTCAAAGTCCCTACCATTTGAGACAAACCGTCAAGAATTTCATTGTAATGTGTGTAGAATGTAGAGTACTTTCTCATTTCCGAAACCGAATTTTTACTGAAAATAGCTAACAAAATTTACGGCTACAAAAGGATTACGTTGACAGGAGACTGGACGGTACTACTACCACAAAATGAAATCAAATTAGGAATTAACCCCTTTCTTCCTAAGTTATGACAAAAAAAAATCTCTACAAAATTCCTTCAGGGTGACTTCTGTGTAACACTCGACTGGGCTAAGTGAAATTTTCCCTCAAGAGACGTTAGTCATACAATTCAAATAAACGCCAAAACACAACTTTGCCACTAAAGGATAAAGAGCGAAGTGGATTTTAAGGATACCCGTTTGCAGATGGTGCATTTCCTACAATTTTGCAACTTGATTCTGGCTTCATGGGCAAATGTTATTAAAGTCTGTTGAGGGCAAGTCCCGAGACTTAGTGCAGGAGAACCATTTATTTGCAGTCGAAATATCCCGGGGCGTCAATAGGATAGCCCTCGATGGTGTGTAGTTTACAATTCGTTTATAATAATTTCTTTCCCCTTTTCTGACCCCAAATAACCCATGCACAATCGCCCGGAGGCTCGCTTTAATGGTAGTTGAAAATATTCGTCTAGCCTGCAATTGGTAAGGTAATTAGTGGTTAGATTTGGCAATAAACTTTGGAACGAAGGCCGAAAATGAAAATAGAATTAAAGTCCAGTGGAGATAATTACATCCGGGTTATCTTACCTCATTTTGCTTGTCTCGATTTAGCCCGGAAAATCATTATTTTCATTGTTTAACAAGTAGGTATGAATATAAAAGAGAGATTTCTTCGAAGATTTTGATGGTGGAAATCTTATTTTTTTTTCACCCTTGAGATATTTTAAGGGCGACATAAAGTTTTCAAGAAAAGAAAAACAGTAAACAGTCATCTTTTACACATTCTCATCTTAATAAGTTATCTGGCACTCAAGGAAGATTTATTTTGTTTTTAAATGCTTTTAAATTTTTTTGTTGGGTAATCTTACAAAATTGGCGTAAATGTCCACCACTATCAAAATAATTAGGAAAAAATGTTAGATAGAAAAATCTGTTCATAAAATACTTCAAGCTGATTACTAAGCTTTCAGACCCCTTCTGTCTCCCTCACGCTGCTTTTCAGGATTTTTATACTGATGTATCGTAAAGGACTCTAAGTAAGATTTATTTTACCGTTTGTAACCTGAACTACATCAAAATGACAAAAGATTTTGATTTCCGGATGTCCGTCCGTTTGTCTGTCTGTCTGTCCGTCTGTCTGTCCGTCTGTCTGTCCGTCTGTCTGTCCGTCTGTCTGTCCGTCCGTCTGTCTGTCCGTCTGTCTGTCCGTCTGTCTGTCCGTCTGTCTGTCTGTCCGTCTGTCCGTCTGTCCGTCTGTCCGTCTGTCCGTCTGTCCGTCTGTCCGTCTGTCCGTCTGTCCGTCTGTCTGTCCGTCTGTCTGTCCGTCTGTCCATCTGGCCATCTGTCCGTCTGTCCGTCTTTCCGTCTGTCCGTCTGTCCATCTGTCCATCTGTCCGTGAACATAATAATAATAACTTTCGAAAGGATTGAGCTAGAGACTTGAAATTTTTTATAATTGCGTTTCTCGTAAATGGAAAGGCTTAGTTCTTTCGGGCAAAATCGGACTATTCCTTCTCCCTCCCCCATACAAACGAAACAGTTTTTTTTACAATTTTCTGGAAACGGTGAGTGGTATTGAAAAAACTGTAGAGGTAAAATGTGTTTAGAATAAGACTTTACATAACTTATCTATACATTAAAATCCAGTTGGACCACTCATCTCTTACTACCCCATACAAATGGAATACTTTTTTTTCTATTTTCTCGAAAACGGTACATAGTATGGATAAATTTATTGAGACCAAATGTGTTAAGAATATGATCTTACAGAATCGCTCCGTATGTAAAAACCCAAGCGGACCACTCCGTCCCTCCTCTCCCACACAAATGTATTTTTTCCATAAAAATTTTGCCTGCCCTCATATAGAATATTTGACGATTGGCCCCTAGTAATTTTCTCATATTATAAATTAATTTTCAGTTTTCCCAACACTCACTTTTTTCAAAAAGTTGCATCTCGCGAACTGTTCGTCGTAGGGACATGTTCTTTATGTCAAAATTAAATCAACCTGTCTAAAAAAAAGACTATCTAGATTTTTGTACGATTTTTCATATAAGCGTTTTGATATAATTTCGATAAATGTTCAGTTTCCAGAAACACAACATATGTTGGCCTAAAAGAAATTCCCAAAACGTTTAGATAAATACAATGAAATCAATAAGAGAAGTATTATCAATTACACTGATTTGAAAACGTGTGTATGGAAAAGATTAATAACATTTTTAGTAAATAGCGATTCACCCAAAATTTATACCTTGAATAAAGCAAACAAATAAAAAAAAAATCCTCAAGAAAACTATTCAGAAAATTGCTTGACATCTTTTACTGTCATCCAAAGGTATCAATATAAGTGTTTGATATAAAAGAGAAGAAAAATAAAATTTTTCCCTCTATCAGAAAATCTGTTCGTTTTACTGCTGCTGCATATCAGAAATACCAAAAAATACCGAAACGAATTTGTACAAATAATCCAACAAATAATATCACCATAACCTAACCCCAGTGTTAGTAAACATAATATAGGCCGAATCTCACCTTATTCCAATCGTATAACATTCAGAACACGACTGGAATCAAAATATATGTATATTGTATATCTATAGAGGGAATAGGGCAACTGAGAAGGTTTCTATATTATTGTGAAAAATCATTTCTACCGTAAATTCCATCGATCGAATTTCGTTCCGGTCCATATCGAGCTCATCTCTCATCCGGACATCTAGAGACGTAAACATAAAATTGATTGGTGACCACAGCCGCATCGCAGTCATTCAACCTTCAAGCCACACACAAAAACCATCCCCCAAAGTTATCCGAAGCCACCCCTCATAATACACTAATGCTCGACTGTACGCAGAGACGAGATCCGAAATCGAATTTTCCTACTATCGAACATGCCATGCAAGTTTGTCAAGTTACCTATCCGTAAAACACTCGCACATTTATACTCGTATGTGGACTTAAAGGTGATAGACATGCTTTGCTCAGCTGTTGTTGTTGTGTGTTTCAAACTATGCGATTCAGGATTCAGGAGCTCAGGATTTAGGACTTTGGCACCGTGGCATATAGAGGCGAGACATCCGTTTCGATTTGTATTGTCGTCATTTCAATCCCCACCTCGAATAAAGTCTATGGATTTCATTTTCGATCTGTCAATCAAGCGCTGTAGTAAACATATCCTGTTCATTGGATATAGGTGTATGCATAAAGACTCCTGGAAATCCCGAGAGCAACAGCAGAAGCTAAAGCAGAAGAAGTGTCTCAAAGTCTTTGATTATATTTCATGAGCAAGCAGTCAAATATCCCTTAAACTGGGACACACAATATTGACATTTGCGATTGCTTAAAGTCTGACAGGGCGAGGAGTACAAGAATTTGGGAAGCAGGAGCAGCGGCATTGATTTGGGATAAAAAGCGAATCAAGTTTTTCATTTCCACCTTTCAATTCATAACATTCTATTTGATCATCAGCGCATATGGCAAACTTTTCAATAGGCTGAAAAAGGGAATAGTCCTAGAAACATCAGACGCTCAAGTATAGATAGGTGGATTCCTTTTTTTTTTTTTTTTAATGGTTGAATATGAAGGATATTTGAAAATGAAACAAGTTTTTGTGTGATTTATAATGATGCCACTTCATAGCTGCTAGAAATACGAAATTAAAATGAGCAATTTGTTGAATTGGACAATACTTATCTAAAAAAATTGATTTCATATGGTTATCAAAATGTTTTAATAATAATAAAAAATATTTTTTTAAATAAAACCGACGGTAGGCTGTAGTTTTAAGAATAAGGTGGATTTTACGATTTTTTCCAGAAAAAATTAATCATATGTAAAGCAAAAAATAATTTGGCAAATATGGACCATTAGAGGGGGTACCCCCATACGAACGAAAACGTTTTTTGCGAATATCTCAAAAACGGTGAATTTTATCATGAAACTCCCATACATCAAAATCCGATTGGAATAAACTTTAAAAAATCTTATTGGAAAGTCTGACTTCAAAGTGGAATTTTGATACAATGGTTCGCCGTTCACTTAAATTGGCAATTATAGCTTTTTTTATGTTTTTTTAGGATCAAAACGGACGTCAAAAATCTTTGATATCAAAATCTTTATCCTAAATACCTCATTTTTTGTCCAACAATTGGTTCGAGGCGTTACAAACGGAATTTTACATAAATCTAATGGAGATAAAAATTAGTATAAAATACAGTATGACATTTTTGGGAAATGTTATTAGAGTTGAACATTTTTATTATACTCTAAACCAAACGTTATTTTCCAGTAAATTTCCCAGCGAAATTTTACTGGGGAAAACAGTAAATATTCCGTTTTTACTGTGTGCCCAGTAAAATTTACTGCACGACAAATAATTAAATCAGATCACCCCTACCATTCCCCCCCCGCCCTTCTATCCCACCAGTCCCGTATCCCCTCTCCATTCTCCCCTTTCCCCTCTCCCTAGTCCCCACTCCCCTCTCCCCTCACACCTCTCCCCTGTCCCTTACAAATAACAATCTTTTTAAGTAAACATTTTGTCTGTCACCATGTAGAGTATTTGACGATTGGCCCCTGGAAATTGTAGCTTTTTTTATGTTTCTATAAAAAATTTCTAGTTAATCGCTCAAGTGGCTTCTAAGGAAATCACGAAAAGTAAAAATGAAGTGAAAATCTTTGCCTAAAAATAAGCTTGGGCTTACACGGTGTTAAACGTATAATACGAAAACCTGAATCACCTGTTTTGCCGCCAAATCTAAAAGCTTTCAACCTATAAAAAAAATTTGACATGAGTTTGCGTAAAAATTTCAGCCAATATCCATTTGATTGAGTTTTCTTGTCATTTTCACATGATCTCAAGTTCGCTCAAAATTTCTAATGTTAAAATTACATGAAATTTACTGAAAATTAAAAAAAAAATTATTTCATTCAAATTGTCTAAAAAAAGGCGGTCTTATATTTTTTTTTAAATTTTGTTATGTCGAATTTTCAAAAAGAAATATCCTCCACAGAACTTTTAATCTCAATACTATTTTACTATAATCTTTAACCAATTTTTATTTTGATAAAAATTTGTTTCAATTGTAAATTCTTGAATTATGAACCAGTCGTCAAATATATACACCACGTACACGAAATTCATAGCATCCAATTGAAATTCATCACAATTATGTGAGGAACAATTTATATACTATCAAAATAACGTCAAAAGCAACCTGTTCACCCATTGTATATGTAGATACGTGACATTCAAAGGGGCCATCGAGCCAGTTTTACATCTGGAGCCAACATTAACATGAAAATTAACAACTTGTACGAGGAGCATTTGAATCATTTTCTAAGCCTTCCGCCCATATGGAAACGCCGCCACCGTCAACATTATTCTATTCGCAACATAAACCAACAGCCACCATAATCGTAGCCACCAACGCAACATCTTCTTCGGTGACAACCAAGCAAGAGCCACACAGGACCCAACATCAGAGTGTATCTGAATGTCTTTTGCAATTGTTAAACAAATTGAATCAACTGAAGCAACAAATTTATGACTTAGATGAAAGTTAAGAATGTTGAATGGGGACAAGAATTGTGGTGATGGAAATAGGGTTGGCTGAGGGTAAAATTCATGAGTATCTAAAATCTCCCACAAGGAAGAAGGAAGGTGCACTCAAGTATCCGCCAAAAAATGGTAAAACTCGTTGTTCGCCATGTTGATATATTGACAAGTACCCGAAAACGAGATAAGGAACACGAGATTTATCCCAATGGAACATGAAACACGGCTGCCTGGTTTGCTATGTACGCCCGCCCTTCCTTTAACGTTGACATCAATAAAATCAGATTTATGGCTATTCATAAACTCGAATTATAGCTACGCACGATTTTTATTTTAAATTGGCGCCATAAATTTAGTCTAAGGTACCAAGGGCTTCAATTCAACACCAATTCAACAGTTGGGGAAAAATGTATACGACCATATGCATATTATACTAACAATCAAACGGACTAACAACAGCGAATGCAGAAAAACGCCAACTTTTATATGCTGTAATCGAAAAAATCACATTTACAGTGAAACGTTGCAGAAGTTGACTGTTGATAAAGGAATGAAAAGCACTCGTAAAAAGTAAAAAATTCTTCGCAGTCTTTTTATAGTTTTTTCCGAACTTTCTTCTCTTTCTCCTCCCTCATCAAGCTATTTTTGATATGGAGTTTTGTGCCGGTATCACACTTCCACAGGCCCACCTCCTCAAACAAGTGGGACGTATTTTATGAACAGCCCCTAACTAAACTTTTCGATTTTTTCCGGATTTTTCTGCATTTTCAAAAAATTTAATAGCATTTTTAAAAATGGGGTCCCATTAACTTTTGATGTGTGGGACAGTTAAAAAAAACATTTTGCTTTGACGAATTTGTTGAAAATATTAACAGTTTTATGGAAAATTTCAAAAACTTCGTCACGCGGAATCCTGAGGTGGAATCGCGTAAGGTGATAGATAGTTGATGGTGAGAATCAGCAGTCAATTTTTCGGACTTGAATAAGATTGCAACTATCAACATTTTGGCCAAAATTTTCTAATAAAAAGCGACTACTACACAAGTATCACCCCTTTGTGATTCCATTTTGATTAGAGTTTGCAAAACTTTCGCACTACCGAGTCCCGAAAAATTGACAGGTGACAGTCACTATCACTTCTTACCGTATGCGATTCCATCCCTAGTTCCCAGATTGGAAAGAGTATTCTCAAAATCGACTGGAATTCTCAAAAACGACTTCGATTTCAGTGAAACTTGGGCCCAGAGTATCATATTATATTATTATTAGAGCTATGCTGTTTTTGAAATTTCCGCCCTGCTTTTTACCTCTCTCCTGATATATCTTGAACCGCTAGAGGGATTCTGATCCGGTTTTTATCATTATAGAGGTCAGACCTCACGAAAAAATTTTGCCCTCTAATATATATCCCTCTCCTCCCCGTAAACTCTCTGATCTGGTATTTGCTGCAATTGTAAAGGAATTCGAATCCAGTTTTCACCAATAGGGAGTTTGTCCTCTAAGGAAAGCTTTCGATTATTGTAATCTACCCCACCCTTTAAAAAATAAAGCCAGAGGCCGAAGGCTGAGTGAATACCAAGGGCACTGGGGTGGTCTTTGGTATTGGACCGAAAAGGGAAAGAACTGCAAAGCGGTTCGGGTTGCTGCCCCTAGTCATATTTAAGGCGTTAAAAGCTAGAGTGGACCAACCCACATGTCGAAATCGTGAATTTTTTTGTGTTTGAATCACTATTGCGAGTGAGTTTTTAGATAAAAATGTTTGGATGCACAAAAGAACATTTCAACATTGAGTAATTAGGTCCACAGAATTTTTTTTTTCCAAAAATTTACAGTCAATAATAGTACAAAAGTGGAAAAGCTTCAAAAACTCGATTATGTGGCTTGGTCCACTCTAGCTTTTAACGCCTCATTTGATAATTAAATCAGATGGATTAAATATAATTTTAAGCCATTAGGAGACGGAAAAGTTTCTGGCAAGGAGAACGGAAAATACACTATTCGTAACAAGTTTTTCCTTTCTCCTGTCGCTCATTTTCTCCCACAAACTTTATTTACCCAGCAATTTTTTTATCTTTTGGAGTGATTTTCTACCTCAAAACACCATTTGAAGAGTCAACCCCAATAGTTTGCGATACCGCCTGCTTATATTAGTTCTACTGTAAATCTTTCAATAGAAAAACTAATACAAATATCATTGCAGCCAGGGAATAAGGATATATTTTCCTGGATAAAAAATCGTCATTGAATGGGAAAAAATGAAACTGTTCAAATTTAAAATAGGAACAGGGGATGATGAAGCAAAATTCTGTGTGCCCCTTTAACGGAAATCTCAAAAAGAAGATGTGAAGATCCACTCTAAGAATTCATTTAAATGCAAATTTGCGCAAACATTTCTTCGTCTTGTATTTCATCCGACCGAAATAAGAAAAAAAACAAACTTTAAATCTTCTTCCCTCTCTCAAACTCGTTTCCTATATGTTTATTTCTCATCCACACATCTATCTAATACCATTACATATGTATGAAGGACTAACAGTGCTTTCATTTCTTGATTCCCGATTAATGGTGGAAATTCCAGAAAATTGTTACTCTATTTTTCAAACGATATGTTTGACTAGTACTGCAAGAAAACGACGACTGACGAAGTCAAGTCGAACGAAATGTCTTGAATCTCATTGAAATTGTCGTTAGAAAAATGAATCTCAATTGTGTTTAAACGCAAAGCTGTAAAACGAAATGAATTACCAAGAAAAATGCATAAAATTTATTTTTGTCCTTCGAGTCGCATCAAATGAAAATCTTAACTTTTCTTTAACATATTTTTTATGTTGTCGGATCAAAAGTGCTTGAACGCGTATGCATTGACAATGAAAAAATGAAATTCAGTACTTTTTGGTTGTGTTTGTGAATTTTATGTAATGTTCCCTGTTTTTGTACAGTCTCTGAATGAATGAATAAAGGAATTTCACTCAAACCTTCGCCCTTTAAAAGTCATTTGAAGTCATTGCTAAATATCGAGGGTTCGTGGACACAATTTATGGCCCTGCGTTTTTCCGTTTTTTTTTGCTGTTTCATCACAGGAAACTTCATGTCATTCAGGGTCGTTTCAAACCCCTTCAGGAAAGCGATCTGACCCCGGATTCCATTAAAGAAAAACCTCCCCACAGGCGGCGATGACGGAGGTCTGGGGCGGAAAACCTTTTCGGCTAAAGGGTGCATCCTATTCAGATTTTAATATTAAAATCGTAAACACAAAGAGATGTCACGTTCTTCGTTGCGTGTCCTTTTAGCCGGCAATCGCTTTTTTCTACTTTTTTGCATGTTTCAATGATTTTAAATCGAGAAAATGTTTCAAAAATGCTTTAAATATTAAAAGGGGTGAAGATAAATAGCGTTAATGCCTTTGGAACATGCGAGACAATTCAACCTGTCCGTCCGTGATGAAATGTGCATCGAAATTTTTGATCAACGAAAGTGATGGCATTTCATTATGCGAAGAATGGAATACATTTTTAATGGCTTCGATCTTTTATTGGTATTTTGATGCCTTTTATATTTTTGTTTATTTTGAGATGTATTTTAAATTTTTGAATAGATTTTCAACAAATCATCAATCGATTTTTCAACGAATTTATTTGTCTTTTAGAACTTCTATAAAATACGTCACGCTTATTTCAGTCGTGACAATACCCCCTCCCTCACCCCCTATCCAACAACCCCCACCAACACCACCCACCAACACCCCCCACAATTTCCCCACCCTCCACTCTGCCCTCTTTTTTCTTTTGCCACAAATGTGTGACGTATTTTAGATTGCTCCTTTTGAAAGTTTTTTTTTGTACGGAATCACTCGAATTAACTCGAGAAAGCAAACATTACAAAAGCTATAATTACCAATTATTGAAAACCAGTATGGTGATTTAAGTGAACGGCGAACAGTCATATCAAAATTCCACTTTGAAGTCAAACTTTCCAATAAGATTTTTTAAAATTTATTCCAATCGGATTTTGATGTATGGGAGTTTTATGTAGAATCATATCCTAAATAACTTTTGTTCTTGCACTTTTTAGTTAAGATGCACCATTTTTGAGATATTCGCAGAAAACGTTTTTATTCGTTTGGGGGATACCCCCCTAATGGTCCATTTTTGCCCATTAACGAACTTAGCCTTAAATTTTACGAAAAACGAATCTGCGTAAAATTTCAAGTCTGTAGCTCAATCCATGTGCCCGCAATCCGCGCCACAGACGGAAGGACAGACGGACGGACGGACGGACGGACGGACGGACATGCTAAATTCAACTTTTTTTATCATTCTAAACACACTGGTGTAATTCATTTTTTTGTGCGATGACGGGATCTTGGCGTTACAAACGGTAAGGCAAAGTTAATATACCCTTTGGTTTCACCATACGGGTATAAAAATGTCACGCGCCAATTAAACGAGTCAATTACCCTTGGAGCACAATGAACGCAACCAAGCCGCAACCATCACGCATCCAAATATTACTTACGAGTTTATTTCACAGAAATGCTTTGGAGTAATCACAGTGAACGCATTGAACGCAACCATCGAAGCAAAAGCTGCGAAACTTTGAACTTTAACGCAAGAAGTCTGCGTTTACAGTTCATAAAGTGAGGTTGGGGAAATGTCGTTCGAGGAAAAATTGATAGCCTTAGTGCAAATGACAAAGATAAAGACCAACAAAGCAAATTATCGCTTCAAAATCTCCCTTTTTTAATATATCTTTATACTTTAGTTCACTTTTAATTTTTCTGTGTTTGTCTCACAACGCAAAAGATGACGCTTCTATTGTGCTCAACCACTCCTGAACTGCGTTGCGTGACAGTTCGAAGCGTCCTTAGTTGCGGCTTGGTTGCAGTCATTGTGCTCCAAGGGTTAGAAACATAATACATAAATGTATTCTAGTCTGTCAGGCTGTTAGCCTGTGTTCAAGGGTATTTGGTTATGGAATGAAACGATCTTGTCAACTTTTTGTGAAAATCCGGTAACCCGAACTCCCTTTATGAAAAAAGGGGCTTTACGAAAATCCCAATTTTGTTTTTCGTGATTTACTGCGAAACTACGTATTTTTCAGTAGTATTATGTATGACAAGAGTTAAAGACAATTAATTTTCTCACAAATTTCTCTTTCAAGAGAACTCTGTACCTCAAACCGTTATCGAGATATACCGTTATTTCGAGAATTTTAGTTTTTTAACTCGTTCAATAAAAATAATGTCGACGAGTTTTTAAACAAAACTAAATTTTCAAAGGTGTCTTGTTATAAAATTTCTAGACTCGAATTGTAATTGGAACCCTAAAAAACCTTGAATTTCTCGTTAATTCCGAAAATAAACAATTTCTTCGTAATGAACAAACGAAAATAATCAGAAGAAAAATAAAAACCATTTTACAAATTTTGACTTTCTTAAAATAAAATGGGGAAAAAATCCAGAGAATTTCCGTAAAAGTCAATAACATTTGGGACAAACAAAGTGAATTGGCAATAAAACAGTAAATTTCCAACCGAAATAAAATAAAAGTTTCTAAATCGATATAAATATTTCAACAACAGACAGAATTCGTGGATATTTCTAACTTTTGAGTGCTCTAAAGTTAAACAAAAATACACCTCACGCACAATATCCATAAATATTATAGCATAGTCCCTTTTCGATAAAAATTATTGTTATGGCAAAAATGTTCAACTTAAATATTTATAAAGTTTTACATGACTTCCGTGGAAAAGTTCCATAGCAATAACCATACCATGTCCTCAATACACCACTATTGGCAAAGAAAAAGGATTCCCTGAATCTATTGAAAGAAGGACCATCTTCAAAACACGAAAGGACGATTGCAATAAAAGTAAAGAAGAAATCGAGGAAAACAGAGAAAACTTGACCAGACGTAAATCATTTGGTTTAAGGATGCTCTGTTTTGATTGTATTAGTGGTCATGACGTTTTTTTGGGGTGTTGAATAAATTGCGGATGGTGATTCAAAAGAAAACTCAAGTCGTAGAGAGAGAAAAAAAAACCGAAAAAGTTGAGAAACTTTTTGGGATATTTTCTCGGTTATAAACAAATCCAGGATGAAATGATTGTGCCCACGAGTCTCAAAAAGATAACTCATCTAATTCCCTTTAAAATCTACCTTTTCCCTTTTCATAGTAAAAAAGGAACGAATGCTTTATACACAAATCTTTGACTTTCTCTTTGGCAATCCTGTGCGGTTATTTTTGGAATTTACACAGAATTAAAAGAAGATCCGTCTATCCCCCTTTTTACATACCCAGGAAAAAATGGAGTCGCATTCAAATCTACAAAAGACTGAATGGCAATACAAAATCAAGAATATAATAAGCTTCACTTAGGCCGCCTAACTTGGCAAAAAAAACCCTTCAATAAAAATCTGAAGCAAAATGTAATAAAAAAAAATAAATTTAGGATTTGAATTGGAAGGACCTTTATACTAGCACTGAATGGTTAGATTTTTCAAGGATTATGGAATTCTCTTTATTCCCAATGACGTTTTATGCAGGCAAGATTTTGGAAATTTTTCTAAAGAAATACAAAAGTAAGTCTTAGTCGGATTATTCAGAAACTCAAATTATTCTCATACCCCGGTAGAAAATCCCTTCACTTCAAATACCTTTGAATTTTATATCCCGAAACTGACTAAAGTGGAGTTGTGGGGAAGTTCTGTTCAGGGAATTTTTTGCGTGCAACAATGGTTGATATTATGTGAATCCAAAACCACTTTTTTTCGATTTAAGACCACACCCTTGATGTTCCGCTTAAATCTCAAAAGAATATTAACGCCTTGTGCAGCACAGCAGGATTTGTTATTTTCTCATAATTTTCACAAAGCCAAGGGTGTCATTTTTTATTGGATCAAGAAAATAATCTTCAAGGCTGGGGTTGAAATCGTCTAAGGATGCACACTTTGACGAAAATTAAATTAACTTGCGGATTGAATATTCAGGCATAAGAATACACAATGTGTTATAATTTCACTATTATTAAAAAAAAGTATTTCATTTGAGACAGCACTCACTACCATGTTTTAATTTCTGTGATTAAATTACAAGGGGAAATAATTCATTTTAAATTTAATTACTGTGATACTGCAAGTCTGTAATATTAGACGATTTTTTTTTTTGAAGAACAGCAGTTAAGGCATGATTTAAGTGGAAATTATTTTAGAATAGATTTATTCTTAACCAGATAATTCACGGGTCAGGCTTCGGTTTCTTTTTTCTCCTCCTTTTTGGACCTAGCATCTTACTAGACCTGCCGCTTTGCAGTTAACAGTCTTTTGATCTGGATAAAATAGAAAAAAATTCCTATAAACGGGCTAGGAGATAGCAGTTGCAGGAGCCGATAATGATAGATTCTTATACACAGAAATTTCGCTTCGGGCACGACTTATTGAGTAGGGAAAATCCAATCAAGATTCCATCAGCGATCTCAGAGAAAGCAGGTGAGGGGGTTGTTGATTGGCAGGTGATGGGTTTGATTTTTTAATGGCAGTTGCTTGTGCACAAGGTGCTTTATCCAATTCTGAAAACGGAATCTTAATCAGTTGAACGGTTCAAAGTTTATCAGGGAAGGGGTGCTTAAGTAGAGGGGGGGGGGGGGGTGGGGATTAATTTAAATGATTATCTTTTTTGTTTTTGACCAAGTGACTTAACTCGTGTGCACAACTTTAACGAAATGTATTTGTGCTGCCAAATGACGAAATCCCCAAAAAAAAAAAATTGTATGTGGAAAACCCTTAAAAAATTTCAAGAAAATTCAAAATTAGTTTTTCGGAAAAATTGTGGAAAAATTCCCATCACTGGAAAAGAAGGAATGTTCAATATCTTTTTAACACAACAATTTCAAACACTATTTATTGAGTGCTTAATAGTTTGTTTAAACTTTATAATTCAGGGTTTTCCTCTCCAAGGTTTCAGCAGAAATTAACAGATGTGAATGCAATCCTAATAACAGAAAATCAATGAAAATCCTCTTACGAGCTTAAAAACTTTTCCACCTCTTCTTAAACATTATACCGTCAATTTTTGAGACGATGAATGAAAAGCGCTGATTAATGTTTAGTTCAGCTCATCTTACCGCAAAGGTTCAAAGAAAAAGTTTTCCACAAGATAGATGGCAAACGACAGACGTTTTATGTTGGCAAAAAGGAAACTTTCTCTTAAGATATCATAGCGAAAACTTACGAGTCGCAACAAAATTCAATTATTCGCTCGCTTTTGTTCACATCCACGATATTCAAACGCTGATCCACTCAATCTGGAGGGAGTTTCCGGTTTGGAGACATGGACTTTTATTCAATATGCTTGTCTAGCCCCATTCCTTGCTCAAAATGTAACTCCCATCAGCTTAATTTCAAGTTGAGCACTTGCTTGACTTTAAAAAAACTAATCCAGGCTGCATTTTACACACACAAACACACAAATCGTAAATGAACACGGAAAAAGGATGACGTTGAACTTTTATAAAGATAATTTTAGTACAGCAGATTGGGAAAAAATGCTGGAATTAGATTTATGTTGGACTCATTATGACAATTCAATTATGCTATGAATTAAACCTGCTACAGTTATAGCCTGTGGAAAATATCTTCAAGTTTGAATTTTTTATTTTTATGTTGGCAAGAGTTTTGAAAAACAGATTGAAGAATGTGACAAAAATAGGTCAGTTGTAATAACACTTGTGTGTATATAAAAGAAAGAAAAAAACAATTTCCCACAGACAATACTCTTTGACATTTGCGATAAATCAAATTTTCCCAATCCTCATAATCATTGCGGTTAACCAATTTTAAGCCTTTCCCCTTTTTTCCCTGGATATGGAAACTCGAAAAACATCCTCCTATATTCTGACATTTTTCAGAAAATACCGATCACTTCAATGAACCAAGGATTCGTCCAGAAGGCTTTAAGCATATTCCGTAGTGTTTTGATGTCATCCATCAAATTCTTCGTCGTTGAAAACTCACTAAGAAAATTCCAAAAGAAAAGGTCAAAGACAAAATAATACCGATGTGGACCCAAGGAAGCAAGAAAAACACAACCCTCAAGGAAGTATTGAGCCCTCTCCCCCGGGGGTCAAATAAATTTCCCCAGATTTCGATTGACAACACATTCTGCCCATTGATACACAAAGGGTCAAAAACGCTAGTACCTACTCGATTTTTTTCATCCCCATTTGAAAAACTTGATCCCCTGTTCCTGAATAGCCAGTTTTAGGGATCCGGGAATCGAAGAAATGCACGAAAGGCACTCATGAATTTCCTTAAATATACATATACAAATTCTCAATGTTATTTTTCTCCTCCACAATAATCTTTCCTTTCCCAAAGAACATATAAGAACTTGTAACTGGGATGATATTGAACTTCTTTGACAAAAACCCGGAATTGATTCGAATTGGAAAAGTTTTGAGAGCTTTTCCGATTTCACTTTTCCAGTTTATAGAATCGACTTGATATTCTATGATTTTCTGCATTATTATCAATTTTTTTTCCCGTCGATCATAAAAGTTTTTCAATTGGTTTGATACCGGAAAATAAACCCATCATCCAGCAAACAATTAGAAAACTTTAATGCATTTTTGTGATTTTTTGACAACTAGATTTGAAGCCAATAAAATTACATTTTAAAGTCGAAAACTTGTTTTTCCGGAATTTTCCTTAAAACAAACAATTTTTTATGTAAAAATGTTCGTCTAAGAAATTTAAACTCCCACCAAAAAATACACGTTTTATAGAACGGAAAACATTATTTCCATGTGCAACGGAACATCTGTGCAACTTGTGTTTTCTTGCATCCTAGAAAACAAAAAAAAACTTTTCTTGTTATATTTATAAGAAAATATCTGCAAGCAAAATAATTCCGAAATTATATTGTTTTACATAACAGCAACATACCGTTTTATTCAAGTTTTCTAAAAACTTTCGACTTTTAACTTATTTATAAATCTTTTAAATAAATTTGTTTAATTGCAATAAGCATAAGAATATTCTTATAGTAATAGTAAAACGATGCGTTTGCAAAATTTCTAACTTATTGTAATGTAAATTTCACAAATTTATTCTAGTAACAACCAGTGGTACTCAGATAAAAGTTTGTGTAACTTTAAGATTTGACTTGATATCCACGCAAAACTTGAAACAAGCAAATCGCATGTGTTCACAGTAGTTCTTATAGAAATAGTTACAAGATGCAAAATTTCGTTAGGACACAAATATTTGTAGCATATGCAAAGTTGCTATTTAGGCTATTTTGTCAACAAATTTTGAAATTATGGCTTTAAATTTAAATACTCGATTGCTTAAAGAATCTATTCGAATTATAACATATGAGAGTACCATGTTCGACAATCTCAAAATCCTCCTTTTGCGGATTTTTTGGGGAAAAAATTGATTCGCATTACATTTCCTAAGGTTTGAAATCCCTGATCCAAACACCCCCCTGCTAATTTATTTCTGTTATCACCGTAATATCTGTCGTTTCAAATTTTGAAATTCCATCTGCAGAATCAGGATTGACGATCTAGAACAATCCTTTGATGTTAATTTAGCATGCAAAACAGGATATTCGCGTTAGAGTTACAGGACATTTCTTCAGATTCGAGATTCGCAATCCCAAAGACCCCCAATGATATTTTTCTTAAGAAAAAAATGTGAAAAAGGATATTTGAGTTATCCTTTGTAGAAATTGTATATTTGTTATTATTTACTTTATAATATAGATATTTTAAAAACATAGTAATATTTTAAAAACACTCAGTTAATTGTATTTTAAATATTTGTCCTTCTAGATAATTTGTAAAAGCTTTAAGTTTATTAAATAATGTTCTAAATATTTGTTTTATTAAAAGACATCCTATACCTTACAGGACCTTAACGAATTTCTCCGAGGATAAGACCACCCAAGTAGCATTTATGTCGGACACGTCGTTGGCGGTTGACATATTTCTTCGCCATTTAAGCCGCAGCCATGTAGCAGTGACTTCAGATAGATTCTTTATGACAAGCGCAATCGCATTTTTGTCCCCAAAACTATTTTTAAGTACCCAAATTTCATCAGCAGCCGTTTTCGAGAAAAAATTCACTTACAAATATATTGCTGCTGAGGGTTGCCGTGCTGCCGTATTTTTCTGCCTGCGGCGCATTTCTTGCATATATGAGGCGCTCTTCATCAAATCGGCCACCCACTGTTCCCAACATTTTTGTAGATCACATTTAATCACCTTGGTCTCAAGGTAATCATGTCTACTTTCATTTGTCGTGTGTTTTTTTAGGAAATTCATCAAAAATACTTATTAGGTAAAAATCTACAGAATTTTTGGCCAATGATTTCTCTTTCGAGCCACTGAGCGTCATCATATTAGGGCCGCAATATATGACGACGCACAGTGGCTCGAAAGAGAAACCATTGGCCAAAAATTGTATAGATTTTTACCTAATAAGTATTTTTGAGTCACGTTTTTTTTGTTGCAAAGGTATTGTTTTGAGCTGTATTTCTTTCTAGTTTCATTAAAATCGGACCCACTTTTCTCCTTCCACCATTTGTAACTTAAACGACTCGAGAATAGTACCTCATTCAGAAACGGTTATTTGTGCGAAAAATATTTAGAATACGATTTTACAAAAGTTGTCCATATATCAAAATTCAATCAAAGCAAGATTTATACTCTATTTGATAAAATCCTCAAAAATTTCATATTTTCTGTAAAAAACGTTTTTCGATTAAAAAATTGGTTTTAAACTATTCGGCTTAACTGTTAACAACAATATTATTTTTGCTCACTGTAAAATTCAATAAAGAATTTACACAAGAAATCAAATTTTTCATCGAAAAGCTATTTTACAACAAATATGAAAAATTTTGAGGACTTCATCACATCCTGCTGCGGGGATTTCAACCTCATTTTGGCTACAAAATAGACTTCAAACAAATTTTCTGGCCACTAAAATCTAACCCGGATCCATCCCAGTAAAACCCTTTATTGCTGATCTACTGAAGGAGTTTTGATTTGATTTTTGTGGGTCGGTAGATGGTATTAGCATTATGTCGAACACCGCTTGAAATCAAGGCCAATGTCGACGGAAAGAAAAACCCGCGGAGCGATTAGGAGCGCAGCCTCCAGTTGGGTGAAATTTTTTTCATGGGGTAAATATGTTTAAAAAACATAACAAAAGCTATAATTGCCAATCTGGCAATTATTGAAAACCCGTATGGTGACATTCTTCTCAAAATTCGAACAGTTGTACCAAAAAAAAAACAGTTGTACCAAGATTTTTTAAAACTGATTCCAATCGGATTTAGATGTATGGGAGTTTTATGTAGAATCATATCCTAAATAACTTTTGTTCGTGCACTTTTTGATAAGATTCACCGTTTTTGAGATATTCGCAAAAAACGTTTTCGTTCGAATGGGGGGTACCCCCCTAATAGTCCATTTTTGCCCATTAACGAATTTAGCCTCGCATTTTACGAAAAACGGATCTGCGCAAAATTTCAAGTATCTAGCTCAATCCGCAATCCGCGCCACAGACGGGCAGACAGACAGACAGACAGACGGACGGACGGACAGACGGACGGACGGACAGACGGACAGACGGACAGACAGGCGGACAGACAGACGGACAGACAGACAGACGGACAGACAGACGGACGGACGGACGGACGGACGGACAGACGGACGGACGGACAGACGGATGGACGGACATGCAAAATTCAATTTATTTTATCATTCTAAACACACTGGTGTAATTCATTTTTGTGTGTGATGACGGGATCTTGGCGTTACAAACGGTAAGGCAAAGTTAATATACCCTTTGGTTTCACCATACGGGTATTAAAATATTCTTATAAAATATTTTTACTTCAATCTCTTTTTTATAAGCGGTGTGGTTTTATTTAAATAAAGCCAAATCAAAAATTCGACCCCTCTACAAAGTAAATTTAAAACATGAAATAAACTAAACTTCGTTTTTTTTAATATAATCATAAATTTGTAATGCATTCATTCGTTGTTATTCACTTTTAAGAACTTTATTAGAAATTACGTTAAGCACTTAGGGGCATTTTATTTGAACACATCACTGAATATCTCGATTTTGGTAAATATTTTCATAACGCTTTCAAATTTATGTTACTCACGATTTCGATAGAAAATCCCCTCCATTGAGGTCATAACATAAAATTAAAAGTCTGAAAAAAGACCACCACGTTCAAGACATTTTCGTCAGACATTTCCGTAGGACTACATTTTAATGCCATCGTCCTTCACAATATGAAACTGACATAACCAATTCGCCATTAATTTTTGTTACTGATATTCTCCTTAGGATGATAGGCCGTTAATTTTGATAATCATAGCCGCCATTCCCAATACTCGAAGATAAAATAACCGAAAACCAACAGAAAGTTGGCAGACATTCACGGGAACCTAGGGAAAACGTGGAAAAACATTTTTTGTGTGAAAAATCGGTAAAACTGAAAAAATTTTAACCCTGAATCTCACTGGAAATACCCGGCAGCTATAAACATAAAGTATATCAGAAAATTACATTACATTCTCAAGTACTTTTCTCATTGTGGGTAAGAAGACGTGACAGGGATGATTAGAGGCGGTAAAGTGGTAGCGGTAGATATTAAGATTTTCGCAAAAGGATATCCCATAAGTGGGTTACGGCACAAAATGCAAGGGGCTGATTCTTTCTTCAAGTAGGCATCGTCGTACACACGGAAATGTGTAAACGTAAAAGTGTGTTATTTTACGAAACGATACAGCACAAAAAAAAAGTTACACACAGAATCGTGAGTGTTTTACGATCATGTTACCTTCGGCTTAAGAAAACAATCAATTGTGCAAAAAGGTAGCGAACGACTGAAACTGGGTGAAATCCCAGTCCTATACCCAACCTAACTGAACCTAATTCGATCCAATCTTTTCTTAAATATAGGTAGGCACATTTATATGAATGGCTCCCGGTGTGCATTTATTGGTAGCATATAAAACAGGGAAGAATGTAAGTATCGGTAATTCCCTACTTATGGGTTTTCACAAAAGATAAAGAAAACGTTGATGGGAGAAATTGGAAGCCCATTTCTATGGGATTTCCTTCGATGCATTGCCTAAGGAAGTGAAACGTAAGACGGGGAAGAAAATTCTTTGTTTATACTGATAGGCAGTACACCAAGGACCTCGAAAGTGTCAGAGGGAAAATTCTTTGGTTCGCATCAGTGAAATGTTGAGAAATTGGGAAACCGAAGCCCAATCATCCCGTCACTCAGGACTCAGTACCGAAATTCGAGACCTGCTGGGGAGCTATTCAATCGCATTACATAGGAATGAAAGGAACTTTATTGTTTCATTGGCGGAGATTTAATCACCTCTTTGGATTTGTATACTAACACCATATCAGGAACTTCATTTATAGTTCCCTATATTCGTTAGGTGCGTATAGTCAGTTTAGCAGGAAATTACGGGTCGACGATCCTCTTTCGTCTTTCGTACAAAAATGCTGCCGCCTAGAAAAACTTTGGTTAGAATATAGCCTAGAAGCAATAACTTTTTGACGGGCCCCGAAATCACTTTTACCCAAACAAATGTTAATTGTGTGCAATAAACCAAAGTATACCGGATTCGTACTTTTCAGGAAGCTTTGCTCCGATTCCTTTGCAGCAAAAGGTTCAAGATTTTCTCTTTTTATAATACCATTGTTGGTCGTATAAATAACGTTATATGACTTAATGATATCCTAAAGCCACTCAATGTTGCCCAAAAATTTCGACTCATATCTGAAAATAAATAATTTTATTAAAGGATAAAATGGGAACTTATTTCCTCATTTGATAAAACCCCAAGATGCAATCAATATACTTACGCAGCACCAATAAAAAGATATGGAATATTATTTTGATTGCGTGCGCTGTGGGTGAATTTCCTCATCATCAAATAAAGTTAAGTACATAATTTGTTAATGGAAATTTTACAAGGAATTCGAGAGGTTAACTAGTAACGTTACCCAGGTTTACTTATTTCTCAGCGAAAATGTTAAATTTTACATGAGAATGAATTTTTATAGTAAAAGTTTATGAAATTCTTTAAGGAGATACATCAAATTAGCTTAAATGTTGCGAAATCCAAATACGGTCTCCTTTTATTTCGTATTGCATTGAATGATAAAACCTGGTTTTATAATACGATTTAAAAAAGTATAAATTTTTTATAACCCTTGCTGGCATGAAGGATTCTAGATTTCATTAAAATTTAGCTTTTATGTAAACAGAAACAAAAATCAATTTGACAAAATTTTCCCACAATTTTTCGCCAACATTAAATCGTGTAAATTTGACATTGTTGAGTATTTATTACAAAGGCATTGTAGTTTTGACCTGAAATGATAAAATAATGTCAAAAACTATACGAAATACAGAATTTTAAGTCAACACAACAAAAAATTCATGTTAAACGGAAGGTGACGGTTGTTTTTTTTCTCAAGGTAAAATTCGTGTGATATCAAAGACTAGAATTTGGACCCGGCTTCGCCCGGCTAAAAGCTTGAGTAAATTAAAACCTAGGAAAACAAAATTCAGTTGGTTATAAATTAGATAGCCAAGAGTAGGGTGGTCTGTGCTTTTCTTCAAAGTTTTTTCTCTTCAAAAAATGATTTCCATAAATTAACAAAAAGACAAGGAATTCCAGGATTTGGATTTGGATTCAGTTTACCCCCACCCCTTACAGCCACACCACTCGGTCTACTTATAAATGGGGATATGTTAGAGATGGACCGCGAGGAACATCTGTGCTGAATTTCAGGCAAATGGGTTTGGTGGTTTTCCCGCGAAAAATTAACATAGAAGAAAAACAAAGCTTCAGATTCCGTTACCTTCATCTCTTACTGTCCACCCTCCGGGCTAGTTTCCAAGAAATCTATGATAGTGCTGGACCCCCGGCGAGCGAATTTCAGGCCAATTGACTAGGTAGTTTTCCCCCGAAAGAGACTTTAGTGCCGCGCACTACTCCCCCCTCCACTAGGTGCACTTTCCAATATGCCTATGTTGGAACCAGGCCCACAACGAGTATCCATGCCAAATTTCAGGTCAATCAGATCAGCCGTTTTTACGTGAAAGAGGAACAAACAGACATACAGACACCAACTCATTTTTATATAACTACTAGGGGCTGCGCCCCGCACCGCTTCGCGGTTCACCACCCACATGTTACACGCCCTCCGGCCGCACGTTTCATTTATCTATCTATACTGAGAAATATCGGGAAAAATTTGACAATAGCTTTTGAAATAATAAGTTATTGCCCATTACCGGCTTGGTCTGCCTAAAAGCGTGAATGGAACAAATCCAAGGAAAACCATGTTGGGATATTTTGGAGCTAAACTTCAGGCCAATCGGCTCGGTAGTTTCCCCACGAAAGAGTAACATAGAGAAAACTATGTTTCGAAATCACTTTACCCCCTCCCCTTACTCCCCCCACCCCTCGCGCTACTTTTCCGTATGCATATGTTGGAACCAGAACTACCACAGACACTCATACCAAATTTCAAGTCAATCGGTTCAGACGTTTTTACGTGAAAGAGGAACAAACAGACATACAGACACCAATTCAGTTTTATATGACTATCCTATAATATAATATGAGGAATGTCTGTCTGTCTGTCTGCACAAACGATCTCGAAAACCCGCCTAACGATTTTCACGAAACTTGCGGGTTAGGGATTTTCGGGGACAAGGAATCGATCTAGATAGGTCTCACCTCTGAGAAAATTCCCCTCGCCTGGTATATTCGAATTGGGTGGTCCGATCTTAATAAAATTTTGCCACTACAAACCTAACTATTCCTTCCCCTCGAGAACCCTCACCTGGTGTCTCAAAACAACGTTTCAGAAATCGGTGACAGCGATTACTCAATAACCACTCAACCGATTTCTATGAAATTTTGTTATCGCGCGTTAGTTTTAGTTCTAGCTTTCTAGGTCGGGAATTTAAAAACTTTGGAAAAGCTCTGTAAAAATAATGTGAATTTAGTTTTTCCCCAAAAATCAGCAAAAATTGGATTTTGAGGTCGTCGAGCATGGCTCGGTCTTCCTGGTACTTAGTATAATTAGGTAACTAAAGACAGATCTTTTTGAATATTTTTTGACAGTTTTGCAAAGTTTACTGAAGATTTCATTTCCGACCGGCGGATTCTTTAGGCACCCAAAATTTGTTCTAGGTTTCTAATCTTTATATGCCAAATCTTTGGTTATAGTAACAAATATTTAAAAAAAAAGATCGGCCCGTATGATTTTCGAGAAAATTCGGAACAACATTTTCTGTACCTCGGAACGAATTTTTCTCATGCTCTTTGTACCAAAAATGCAATAAAATGCAATAACCGACAAATAAGCCGAAACTCTTTCGTCGTTCTCTATGATTTTATTCCGTTCGTCAGTAAAGTAGGTTTAGGGCCTGTTTCACCACTGTTGGATAAGTCTTATCTAGTGGTTAAGTACATCTCAGCATCCTTGTGCCGTGGACATTGACAGATATTTTTTTACTAGATAAGACTTATCCAGCAGTGGTGAAACAGACCCTTAGTTAAATAATTTTTCCCACATTTAATTTCAATTTTAAATGAAATTAAATTTTTGAAAATATTCACCTAATCGTATTTAATTTGCATATCAATTTTTCAGATTTTTTTTACAGAAAAATCTTTTGAACCTTTAAATAATTTTCTACTTCTCAAAATAACACACAAAGTTCGCAATATTAAATATTTATTTAAATAAATTATTCCATCTGTGAAAATGATACATTAATAAAATTTTTATCCCAAAAAGATACAGATATAAACGTAAAAAGGATTTTCCATATAAGCTCAAAAAATATTCAGGAGATTTGTTGATGATGAAGGAAAGCAAATGGAATCAATAGAAAAAGGTTTACCGGTATAAGATTATACGAGATTAAATGAAAGGTTGAAATTGTTAAAGGATATACCCATCGTTCAGAGGCACAAGTCCCAAAAATGTAGATATGTTAATTTTATTGTGGCAAAATAGCCGTATAATGTAAATATAAATAAATTCTTAATTTTTGTTTCGACTTTTTCTAAACTCTTGATATTTAGAAAGGTGCCTGTTTGTAAGGAAACATTGCTCATTTTTTATTTGGCAAGATTTAAATTTTCATTAAAACCGTCAGAAAAGTTTGATCCTATAAAAGGACATTAACACGCTGAAATGATGGCGAAAATTGCGAAAAGATGTGAGAATTGTGATTAAAAATTAAGGAAGGAATTCATCAAAAATTTTTTAGGACTTTTTCACATTTTCAACGGCAAAATGAGTTTACTGGGATAACTAGATTTGGTCAAATAAATTATTCAACCTTAAAAGGTAGAATCAAGATTTTTTTTTCACTGAATTATTAACACCATAAATAACGCAACATAACTTTAACGTAAACTTGTTAAAATCAGTGTAATAAAATCGTAAATTTATTTGAATGTGACACTTATATCATTCGCATGCAACTATTAAACACAAACAAACTTAAAATATAGGTGTACATATTTTCTTTGTAAAAAGGATATTCATTTATTCTTGGTTTTTATTTATAGTCATATTTCTGTCAACCCTTAACCCCGAAATGAAAGGAAATTTCTTCCCCCTTTTTTCGGAATGTCCATCCTGTTGTAAATTTGATTTTAATCTAAATGTCCTCTAATTACAAGTGTTTACACAGACCGTGGTCATTGCTTTCGTATCGCCTTTTATTTTGCAGTTTTTTTTCGTCTATTTTCTTCCTTTTTGCCCAGTTGTCGTCCACTGATGTCCTTCCATAGCCACCCGGACGACATTCACTGGCCGCAGTCACATTACATTAAAAAGGACACAGAAAATGCAGTATACAACCATTCGTTATATAATGTTGTGGTTCAAGTTTTTTTTTTCTCTATTTGCCGTGGTGCGGCTATGATTTATGATTTTTGTAAATTAGAAAATTTCTAGGATTGGCCACCTAAATAATACGGTAGGTATTAGAATATAACACATGGTTCATAGATCGACGTGAGTGATATACACTTTTTTCAACTGCAAAATTCTTAATGATCGTTACTGGAATTATTATTAGTTGCCACTGTACAGTTAAAGAAATTCCTAATGTAATTGATGTAAAAAGGGGAAAGAGCTTATTACTGGTGTGAAATTGTAACAAAAAACAAATTTGTTTGTTTCACAAAAAAAAAAGTTTCACTTTCCTCAACAGATTGATACCAACATATAAACCAACATATAATTCAGGTTAAAAAAAATTCCAGTTTCAGCTCAAATTACGTGCATAAGACACTTCCAGTTTAGGTAATATCCACTACACTTTTAACCCCCTTAAAATATATTTGTTTCCTACCGAATCGATCACAACCGATCGAATGAAAAGCTGTAGATATTAGAAAATATACGCCGCAGGTGAAATTTTAAAAAAAATCTAAATGTAACCTTTACTTTTGTGTTTTGCGAGTTCCATGTAGTAGTGGTTCCCAACCTTTAATTCTCTCCCAAACCTCGTTTTACAAATTTTAAATTAAAATATCTGATGTGAACAGCACAAAACTTTTTTATAAAGGGTCTTTCAATAAGGACATAACAATTTTGTATTTTAATAAAAACGCACCCTAAAACTTTTTTTATGATCTGGCAATGCTAAAACGTCAGTCAAGGTTTACATTTTTATCATGGTGAAGTTCACGAACGAGCAAAGTTTGGAAATTATTAAAACTTACTACCGAAATTCTGAGTCGGTGGTCGCAATCGTGTAATGTCGAGAAATGGTCCGGTCGAATGGCCACCTCGCTCATGCGATTTAACGCCGTTGGATTTCTTTTTATGGGGTTATGTTAAGTCGTTGGTTTATGCCAACAAGCCGACAACGTTAGAGGAGCTCAGGAACAATATCGAACGCGAAATTGCCAACGTTCCGGCCGATATGTGTGGAAGAGTGGTGGAAAATTGGCTCCAAAGAATCAATCAGTGCAAACGTGCTCGCGGGGCCATATGAACGACATCGAATTTCATACTTAAATGTAACATGTCCACTACACCTGGAATAAATTTCAGCCCGATATCTCAATTATTCTGTTTTTTATTTAAATACAAAATTGTTATGTCCTTATTGAAAGACCCGATACAAAATCTAAGTCTCTGCACAGTTTACCTGACGAATAAAATATTAGTTTACATAAATTATATGAATTCTTATTTAACAAAATCTGAAATATCTCGATAATGGTAAAAGGTATCGATTTACGGTACAAAGCAAAAATGTGGAGAACTTTAATACCTTCGATTCTGCTGTTTTTACTATTTTTTCGAAATACCAATTTGCAAAAATCTATTTTGTTAATTTTTAATGAAATTATCTCATTAACTATCTCAGTTATCATTACCTGGCACTGTACAGGTAAAGAAATTCCTAGTAGATAATAGTGAAAGACAAAATTTTGAAAAATGTTTTATTCACCCCATACAATAAACCACCAAAAACCCGTTAGTTTTCGAAGGAAACGCAAAAACCTTATTTTTTTAATAACGGTATATCCCGATATGGGTTTGAGATATCGAATTCTAATAAAAGATTACTGATAAAAACCCGTTAACGGGTAAAACCCATGAAGGGAAAAATTGCAGGAAATTTTATTTTCTTTGAATTTAGTTAAAAGCTTTTTTTCTCAAAAATGCATGACTTCCGAGAAATTTTCAGAAAATCTATTTTTTTTTAAATATGTTGAGAACCGTTAGAGTTACTTAAAAATCGTTAAAGCAAAACTGTGAAAAATTTTATGTCCTTAAAATTTTGTTTTAATTGATTTTTCACAGAAACGCAGTTTTCGAAAAATTTTCAAAAAAAAATTTGATCAAAAAATTTTATGGGAGGTAACCGTTATAGCTAGCGTTGTTTTTCCAAAAGTTGGTGGAAAACTGGGATTTTGTAAAACTGATTTACAAAAAGTTTTAAGTCGCTAGCTCAACGCGTTCTCGAGTTATTTAAGATACGTAAAACGGATAGAGTGACAGAAAGACAAACAGAGGCACGGACAAATCAGTATTTTGTCCGAAACGAATTTCGTACTGATCAGAAAGTTTTTATCTACTTCTGTTCTCGAGTCGGTCTCCGTCATTAATACAATATTCTCTCTCTATAGCAAAGGAAAGTAAAAATGCGCCGCAGGTGAAAAAAACCAAAATTAATACCATCTTCCGGTCAATCAGTGTTGTGCCGCGTAGTCTACGTGATGTAGACTACACCATTGTCTACGCGTAGACTATTACTGTAGACAATGGTATATTCTCTACGCGTAGACAATGTAGACAATCAATAAAATAAAGGATAGCTGATTTAGTTTTAAAATATCATTTTATTCAATTAATTTTAACATAATAAAGCACAATTTCCAGGAAGCAATCGCCAAATGCCGTCTTAGTCGGCTTTCGACAGTATTTTGCAAAAAATTTTTGCACTGCAAGCAAAAACCGGAGTATTTGTTGTTGGCCCCAAAGCCCAGCTCTTTAAATGCTTTGTTTTTAAGCATTCCTGCCATATTTAAAAAAAGCACAATTTCACTGTGGGCACGTACGAAAGGAAATGAGGTTAGATTCCCATACAAGCGAAAAATACCATAAAGGCACGGCGCTGGTGTCGCTGAGGAGCCCAGTTAGCGAATTTTCATATAAATTTAACTCAATTTCCTATATAGTATAGTATTAGATATATGACTCACTGATGACTTTGTTTTGACAGATATGAGAAAGTCTACATTGTCTACGCAAAGTCGACATTGTCTACGCCAATGTCTACATTGTCTACCCCAAATCTATTGTCTACGCTATTGTCTACACTGAAGTGTATACAATTCAAGTCTACGCGTAGAGGAACAACACTGCGGTCAATATCGCCCCTGATTGTGAATACCGAACTTAATGATGACCCCTATTTCTCAAAAACGCATATTTTTTTTCTAGTATGAGTTTTAGCCATTTCTGTGGGGTAGGACGAAGAGTCTACAAGTATTAAACATCGATGTGAATCTCTGTATACGTGCCATTTTTTAACTTAATCGTGTCTGAAACTTAATTGCTTTGATCTCAACATAAAGAAATCTCAGTCCATAGATTTTTACTGTAATAAAATCCAATTAATAGAAATTAAAACGTAACGGTTTATACAGAAATTCAAAGAGAAAGTTTCATTATTGGAACTCCAGACGTTTTCAATTTTAAATTTAAATTAGTTGAAAAAAAAAATTTGAAAAAAAATTGAAAAAAAAACTTTCTTTCATTGCATTTCTCTTTTACCAGTGGAAAAACCACAATTGAACGAGTTTTTCTTCATTTTATTCGTCTCTCGATTACCTGATTTTTCACATAAAAATCATTTTGCCAACTTTCATTTCCATTACCGTAACATTTTTCCATGAAATCGCGATTCTCGAGCATTGCATTTGTTGCGGTTTCGGTTTTTATTAAGCTTTCGATTAAGCATTCATCTTATCCAACTTTTGCTGTGCTGAAATGCAAAAAAAAAACTGGTGGAAAATAGAGGATGGAGGATGAATTAATGATGATAACCTGGTATTGTGAATCTGCATTTTCAATTTGGATATTGCTATTAAATAGTGGATGAGTTGAATTGATTTTTGTACAAGTTTTCTTAATTTGACTGTTATTAAATTTTTAAAACATTCTTTGAAAATAAAGTTTTTTCCATATTTCGCCACTATTCTATGAAAATTTCTATAAATCTCATCCTTGTTAGATCAACAATCGACTTGAGTACATTGAAAATAAATAATCAAATATTCAGAGCACATCTTTGAACGTCACGAAAATGACAGAAAAGATAAAAAGTCGTGAAAGTTTTTTAATCCTGATGACAATCTTGATTACCTTAAAACTCTTATGTAGATTAAGAAGGCATTACGAACATTTTATCATACTTCTCAGCCGTCAACCTTAAATCTTTGTAATAAATTTTGTACAGAAGAAAATTAACGTAAAATCTGAAGGACTTTTAATCATTTATTAACAGTTTATATATTCAGTGCGGTGTGCTTGTCACATGATGTCAAAGGGTGAAAAATTTATTTTATATTAAATTTTTGTTAGTCAGACTGATAATTTTTGGCTACAGCAGTAGCTTCGGAAAATAGAATTATTATTAAGTTGTCACTTAAATTCCACTCATTCCATCCACTTGGCCGACTTAAGTATAAACTGTTGGTTCACATGGTGTTCATCCCCGTTTTGTATTTCTGGGAATTCCCTATTTGAGTGTATAGCAAAAGCGGCCGTTTGGGGTGGATGGGAGTGAAAGAACAATCCTCTTAAAGGATTACCAACTTCTGAAAAGTCCAATCCGATTGCAAAATAAAGAAATGTTAGATGACAGCCAGAGTAAGCAAACACTCTATACTTTGTTAGCACACACAATAAAGTTTAGTGGAAAAAAGGACAGACAGAGAAATGTACAAAGTTAAAAACATACAAATATCTAAAAATATACCAAGTTGAAAAAAATCACTATATATTCATAGATATTCAACGACTTTTATATTGTCGTACGTATGATGAAGTATACATTAAATAATGTTTTTATGCAACATAAATATAGATAGATGTGCTGCTGAATGATACCAAATACAAAAAAAAAACCCTGACTCACACTCAGATCGAGGATATTTCAAGCACAGTTGGTGATGAGGGATGCTCAGTTATGGAAACTTTTTTGTACGAAAAGTTTATTTTCCGAGGAAAAAGAAAATTTGCTTCAAATTGCTTTTAGGATAAGCCTGAATTTAGAAGGTATCATGTGGGTAGAAATAAAACTTGCTACAGAATTAAACATTTCATTCAAAAACGATCTATATTTTTACTTGTTATAGACGAATTTTCCAGTTTTTTGACCATATCGTTTCAAGGAAATGGAAAAATTCAAGAATTGTGACAAAATTTTCATTTCTTAATGGGGATAATACAAGCAACCTCTGAAAGTTTCATTTGGCGTTTTATCAGTTGTTTTTAATGGTCCCACGGTACAGTAGTCCACGGAGTGGGACAGAGAGCCCTGGGTCAACTCATGGTTTAAAAACCGCCATTTCACGCCAGAAATATCACCTGAAAGTTTCATCTAAATCAGTTCAGTGGTTCTCGAGTTTTAAACGAACAGACAGAAAGCAATAAACATCAACAGAAAAAAACTGGTAAAAAAGTAGGGAAATGTTGAGTTGACCCATGGTCTAAAACCCGCTTCTAGATGACGATCACCTAACCTAAAAGTTTCGTCCGAATCGGTTCAGTGGTTCTCGAGTTTTAAGCGAACAGGCAAACAGACAGACAGACACACAAACTTATCATACATATCTGTGAAAAAAAGAAAAAAAAAGTTTAGTGGATTTTCAGGGGTAGCCAAAGTCATCTGTTTGAGAATGCAAATATAGATCACTTTGGCTTTGTCTAAAAATCTACTTGAGATGGTTTGCCTTTTTGCCTCAGATATAATATCGGGTGTTCCAATGGCTTGGACCGATGTTAAATGTGATTGAGGCTTAAAAATCTAATGATTTTTGACATCTGTTTTCAGGCTTGACAAGTTCGGTCTTTGGCAATTTCAACCTCAGCAAGAATCGAACAATGTGTTAAAGTTATTCAATGGGCGTTCAAACAAAAATGCATTTCGTGCAGTTTGTTTTTTTTTTGGTCAGCATAATCGACCATAACAAACTTTTTATGGCCTTTATTGAATGCTATGGATGTAGATAACTGGTGATTTCAACAGGACGGCACCACATGCCACACAGCCAATGCAACGATGGCTTTATTGAATGAGAAGTTGCCAGATCGCATCATCTCTCGAAGTAGCTAAGTCAACTGCTGATGTGTAACCATTGAGTAATTGAGTAATTTTTGAATCACAAAAAAAATCACAGCTTTAAAATCCTATCATATCGTATCACTTTAAAATATCTCTATCCAACATGCTTTTTGATTGAAATGTTTAAGCGGAAAAAAATGTCGGATCATTATTTCTAAATCGAGATAAAAATCTTAAATGCTTTATTTGGTATGTTGTGGCATCAATCCCCAAAAGTCACATATTTGAGAAATTTATTTTCCTTTCAAAAATTTATTGTTGCCGTTAAACCCTGGAGGCTATCGCCAAGGATTATTCACAATAAAAACGAGAGATATTCCGACAGCATTGGATACGCTTTTTTTTATCCACTTATTTATTTTTTATTCCTTATTTTTTATTTTGGGGATTTTGGTTGCGGGTGAGAAAGCAACAATAGCCACCTGAGAGTAATCAATCATCTGATTTCACGATTGATGCCAAAAGTTGGGCGGACTTCAGCAAAAAGCGCCACTTCACTTCATGTCGTATGAAATTTTTTGTGCCGACAATTTTTTTCCCCAGTGCTTACGACAGCATTTCAACGATGGTGGTGCTGGTGACGGATGGATGATGCTTTATGTGGTATCGGTTATGGGGTGGAATTTTCCAGAATATTTGGTGCTGGGGGCTTGAAATCGCTTAGTGTAGTCTGAAAAGTCAATGCTGTGTGCAGAATTCAAGTTTTAGGTGCTTGATGACTGTTTAGGCATGCTTAACCCTTAGCCCTCAACAGCTGTCTGGCATCCATTTAGCAATGGGGGTTGAAAATCAACCCTTTTTTGTGTGATTCTCATAGCCGAAATGCTTACAGAAAGCGAAATCGGCTCAAAAAGTTGTTCACGCGGAGAACTTATTTTTTTTTTGCTCCGAAGGCAACGACT
This sequence comes from Chrysopilus asiliformis, assembly GCA_964034945.1. Taxonomy (NCBI): domain Eukaryota; kingdom Metazoa; phylum Arthropoda; class Insecta; order Diptera; family Rhagionidae; genus Chrysopilus; species Chrysopilus asiliformis. The sequence continues at coordinate 90,807,024 of OZ035962.1, read as the reverse complement.
GGCATTGAATAGGGGCGAATCGGAGAGTTGAATTTTCCGCATATTTTTGCAAAGGAGGACACAGGATCAAGTTGGCCCTACTTTAAAGCCATTTAGGGTTTTTTTTCGGTCGGCGTACATTCGGTGCCAGGACGATCAATGGTGCAAAGTATCCCTGGGCTACGAAAAACAGGACGCACAAGGAATCGGGGGTTGATGTTTGGGCCATCACAGCTCGTTATGGTTGCTACTGGGTATTCTCCGTCCTCCCCAACCCATCAAAAGCACAAAAACGACCAAAGTTGTTGGAAATTTTTAAGTTCGGAAGCCTTTGTTGGGCTGTGGCGGTGCTGTAGGGTCTTTATTTTTAACTGGTGTTGTATGTCATGTTTTGGTTGACTGCTATTGTTGTTTGGGTTACGTGTCGAAGAAAATTCCGGCTCAAAAATTGCATTGTGAAAAATTCGCGTTCCCTGTGAGCAGGAGATTCAGGAGGAAGGGGGGATTTTTGAATGAAAACATTGAAAAGTTTTAAGGAAATGTTAAAGAAACGAAATATTTGAAAAACGAATTGACGCTCTGCTCAACTCAAACTGCGAGTTGACTGACAAGTACATGACAGTTGCTTTACAATTTCAATACGGAGGTTTCACAAACACCAAACATAATTGAATCCAGAGGGGTGGGTTTTTTTTTCACCAAACTGGTCCACATTTTTCTTGTACGCGTATCTTTAAACGCAATACGTAAAGTTCCATGTTGTTGTGAAATTTTAAAGAGTCAAAATGGTTGAAAGGTTTGAGATTTTTGCATCAGAAATCCCTTCCTTAACAGATTTTTTTCTTGTTTGCTTTTGTTAGAAAAATACGATTGACTTTGAATTTATTATTCCAGAGAGTTCTTGTGCATACAATTGACAAGTGCTAATCCGATTTCGTTCAATTCCGAATGTGTATTAAATACGTGCGTTATGTTGGATCTGTAAGATAGCAACACGTTCGTATCATTACAGGGGATTTTCATAAAATAGGGTGAAAATTCCTATATTCGACATTTTGTTACAAATTTCTAAGGGTCCACTGCCTCCTCTGAGAGGGTTATGACCATTCCCTCCCCTGAGAGCCCAGAAGGACGTCATGGTGGTCATGAAACCTATGAAACTATGAAACCGCCGAAATAAATGAATGTTTTCCAAACTTTTGTTAAGTGATTTGTTTTTTGCGACAGATTATCAAAATTCGCGGAATAAATTCTGAATAAAATTCGCGAAAAAATTGAAGAAAAGCTCATAAGTGTGAACGGTTTCAAAAAAGCGACTTCACCCTACAATATAATGTTCACTTCCCCAAAAAAAAAAATGTTTTTTGTATATTGCATCATTTTCAAATGTTACTAAGTATTGACAATCTGCACACTTGCTTGCATTATAGTTAGTCACCCCTCACAAATAAACATTGAATAATAAATTTCCACAAAAGTTAGTAAATAAAGTCGTCCAAATCAAAGACAGTGAAAATCGTGTGGAGGATTGGAATCCTTCTGGCTTCTGCTTAGATTGCACCAATCCCCAGCAATAAAATACGAGAAACGTGTCGAGGATAACCCTGACTCACCCAATAAAATCAGAGTTAATAACCACCCCCATTGAGTTCGTATTTCAGCGATAAATATCAGGGGACCGCTGCTGATCCGATGTGTGTATTGCCATTGAGAATGTCCTGTCGCTAAGGTATGGACTTAAAATAAGTAAACAAGAATTCCTATATATTCGAATGGTTACAATGGGAGAGTGGGTTGTCCCTGAAGGAGAAAATCATGGTCCTTCGATACTGTTTTCCATTCACGGAACAGAATTTCCATTTGCGAGTTCGGAAATTTAGGTAACGTTGAATATGGAAACTCTTTTGAGATATGAACACAGAAATCAAGCTCCACGTCGAGAGTGGTTCAGTTCACATTTTGTGGGGTTCACCAACAACATTACCACCACCGCCGTCATAAAACCACCCTCACCATTAATGATATCAACATGAATCTCCTCTGGTTTTCGGTTTTGCTCGCTTGCCCCAATGGAGATATTTCCCGGGTCCCGGGATTAAATGCGCCATAAATAAGTAGAACACATGTCGCTTTAATCCGCCTAAATTGAATCCACTTTTGTGCTCCTGTTTACAGCACTAGGTCCCTGCTTTATTTTCATCGTCGACGATACGATTGCGTTTTTACCGAATTGTATTTATTTATTTTTCAAATGCTCCGGCGTGTAAATATATATTTTTGTAATACACAACGCAAATACTCTTTCCTCGAAGTAGAAATGTCACGCGGACGAAAATCAGCATCCGAACGCGATCCTGTGGGATGCATTTGGGACGCCACGCCGATAGCGAGTGCATTAAATTGGAAAAGTAGAAATTTTGTTGAGTGATTTTTCGCGTTTTCGTTGGATTATCTGTAATTTTATTAAGGATTTTCAGGAAGAGACATTTATTGCCTTTCAAACGAAATTGCGATACGCTTTGAGTTTATATTAAATTTGTGGCGTTTTGGGGTCGCGTAAGCTACTTTTACGTTTTATTATTTTAGCAATTTTCTTATAAGTGTGGTGAATATAAACACAATTTTATCATACAGCGCTAAGAATAAGAAGTCAATGTAATGCGCCGTGACTTTTTATACTCCTAATGAGAATCATACAGCAGTTTTAGTATACTGTTTGTAACGCATCGAACCAATCGTCGGACACAAAAACGAATTACACCAGGGTGTTAGGGATGACAAAAGATTTTGAGTCAGTCTGTCCATCAGTCTGTCCGCCAGTCTGTCCGCCAGTCTGTCCGCCAGTCTGTCCGCCAGTCTGTCTGTCCGTGAACACCATAACTTTCGAACCGATTGAGCTAGAGATTTGAAATTTTGCACAGTTCTGTTCCTTGTAAATATGAAACAGTTTTGGCCGATTTCCTGGAAAACAGTGAGTTGTAGCGAAAAACTCATCAAGACAAAATGTGTTCATAATATGATTTTACGTAATTGTTTCATACATAAAAATTCAATCAAACCATTTCTTACTGCCTCCCTATACAATAAGATTTTTTTTAAAGATTTTATTTAGGTTGCCTTCGTACTCCTTGTTTGTCTGTTTGTTTGTCTCATATCTTGCAATATAATTTTGACAACCTTCCACTCATCCGATTGACTTGAAATTTTGCATACGTAAGTCCGATGACAATACAATATTTTCACCACTTAGTCCTTATAAGGGTATAGGAATGTCCTGCAAGAATAACATCATAATCCTTTTCCTCCAATTTTCTGGAAAAAATCTCGTCTGATGATTTTTGGACTCGCTGAATCCGATTCTAACATTAAGAAGTCTGAAAGGATAATGGAAGGTCCTGTTAGGATAACGTGATTACTCTGTTTCTCCGATTCTCCAGAAAAAATCTCATCTGGGGGTTTTTGGGATCGCGAAATTCGATTTTGAAGTTAACAAAAGTGACGATATCCTGTCGACCATGAAGGGCACGAATGGCAACAAGCGTGGCAAATTGAATTTTTCATTTTGAATTTTTAGCCATACTAATGATAAAAAGGATAAAATTTAAAAAAAAAATCAAAAAAATCTTTTTTTAATCAAACAAAAAAAAAATTAAATAAAAATGCACTAAAAAGGAAAAAAAAATTTTTTTGGGCACTGTAATAAATAAAATAAATATTTATCTCGCTTTTATTTTTGCTACACAGGACCCAAAAATTCTTTTTTTCCTTTTTAGTGCATTTTTTTTAAATCCTTAAATTTTTTTATGAATTTTTCTGATTTTTTTTTATAAAAATTTTGTTTTCTTTCATATCGAGTATTTGACGATTATTAACTTGTCGTTTTTCTCATATTTTTAAATCTTAAAATCCAAATCACAAACTCAACAAGCTTGTTTAAATCACATTTAAAATATCAAGAATTTTTAAGGATTTTTTATTAATTTAATTTTCATGTTGTCTTCACTGAAGCAATAGTAATTTGCTTGAATTCCCCCCCCCCCCCCCCCCCCCCCCCGCCCCAACACCCAGAGATCATTAAAATTGTTAACCAAAGAACAGTTTTTATGATTTTTGCGGCAATTTACGAATTGCAGACGAAGCAATCAGCAGCAATCAGCAGCAATCAGCAGCAATCAACAAAAGCAATGCCAAACATTAAACATTAAAGTTGAAAGCAGTGCCGTATAGTATACCCAACACAAAAATCATAATAATAGTAATAACATAGCATTACAAGTCGGCAAACAACAATAAAAATGTAGCATTAATTTCTGAAAATGACGTACATTAGCAAAATAAATTGGAGATGAGCTGGGAACGAGCAATCAACCAACCCCCTACTCGCCGTCCTGGTACCTATACCATTGCGAAAACAATATAATTGGGTTACTTTGCCCTTCGAATCCTCCAACCGACCACCCGTCACAAAAATACCGAACTGACGAAAATCACTCTCCTAATGTCCACTTTGCTTCTGTCGATGTGTCAACCCGTGCATTAATTAATATTTTTCTGTCGTTATTATCTTTTATTAAATGTCACCATTAAAATTAATGCAAAAATAAAACAATTTATGACACTGTCGACCATGAATGTCGGCACAGCTAGCGCGGAATGTAAACCCATGTCCTTGCCGTTGCCTATTTGCAGGAGCTCTCGAGGTTTTGTGTCCTTAAAATTCTGGCGAAAATCGAATTCCTATTATGGTGAAAATTTGATATACCGGCGACGGATCAAAACATTCTCTATGGAGGTTCCGCACAAATAGATTTAATGTCCTTCGATTATGTTGCCGTTGTGTATGGAGCAATAACTCCCCAACCCTATTGTTTAGTGATGATATTCGTGATTTTATATTGCACCTTTGCGAGGACTCCATTTATACGACAATTCTAGATTCGCTTTTATTTGCTAAAAAGGACATACGCTGCACACCCTAAATTTTACATGGTCTCGTCATCAGGATATGAAATGTCAAACCATATTATGTCGTATACGATCATAAAATTTTGTATTGATGGTCGTAACCCAGGTATTCAATAAAATGATTTATTTTATATTCACCAGAGCATCGGTTCCATTTCTTTCTTTCATATTCAGTTTTTACGATTTGCTGACTATACTGTCATTTGCAGAATTCGTATTAAATCTGGGCACCAATCATGTATTCAGACGCGCCTCTGTCTTTCGACTTCGACTCTTGACTTCGCCATATATGCAGCTTGAAATTTCGCGGAATCGTCACTATGAATCGAAGCGTGATTCTGACGGTCACTCCAGGAAATTTGAAGCTGCTGATATGGCGAAGTCAAGAGTTAAAAGCTGCGTCGAAGTCGAAAGACAGAGACGCGTCGGAATACATGATTGGTGCCCTGAGTTCTGGTGAAAAAATATTTTTCATTTGTTGGAATTCGAAGTTAGTGTTTGTGAAAATTGTACATTTCCAATTGATAACTAAACTCAAATTCGAGAAAAATGTTAGGATAAACTACTTGTTCTGGACAAACAACAACTTGTTATAAAAAAGTATGAAATTAATTAAAAACGTTAGCATAATTTAAATATTTTCCACCTGGAAAACGATTTAATCATTTTAATGAGATTTCCAGATTTTGTATAGTTACCTAATAAACAAATATTGACTTAGCAACCAGATTGAAAAGTCCTGATCGAATTTCGAAGATTATTTCTACCGCATTAGTATTGCTTTAAATATCTTTAATATAAAGTAATTTTACTCTTAATAAATTCCTTTAATGATTGCGGTTATGTATTACATGACACATCCATCACCTTCATCCGACCGAAAATCATTTTCCGATATGAAATTGTAAGGAAAACAGGAAAGGAAAATCCAAAGAAGTAACATTTGGCCGATTATGTAAGTAAGGTTGTTTCTATTCCGCTTTCTACCGAAAAATTCCTACGTTCTTATGTCCGTCTAAGTATGTATGTTATATTGTAGCATACGATTAGATATCCTAACAAGAAAAAGAGATTAAGGGTTGAAATCAATTAACGCAAAATAATTGATCATCCATGTACAATAATTGAGCCAGAGAGAAAACATATTCGAATAATGTTTTATATACGACTTTAATATAAAGAGGAATTCACTAAGTAGAAGTCTAAGGATGACAGAACAGGATGGAAGTATCAACAGAATAATATTGCAGAGGATAGCGAACGGAACCGGACATGTACAAAGCGATATCTTTTCGTCATCTTAACCATATACGAGTATAGATTAACTATAACTACTATAAGTAGGGTGACCATACGTCCCTGGCATAGGCCCGAATTTAGGCATATTGTGTCGGCGACCCGGAAAATAAATTTTAATCCCGAATTTTTCAATGTAGTGTTATAGTTTATCAAACGCTAGAAAAAAATTACTCTATTTTGCCTGGAGGTTGCTGTAAATCTTGTTTTTTTTCGCCCACCGCGTATTTTTCCAACAATTTTCCACAAATGGTGCATGTATTTCAACACTTTTCGCCTGCGGCGCTTTAGTTTTATTGCCATTTTTACAATTTCCGTTGACATTATTTATGGAATTAATTTTCGCTTGGGACTGTGCAGATCTTGATTTAAATCTTTGCGCCGCATTCGGTTTAAAAAAAATTCGCCCGTGGCGCATAATTTTAAATTATTTTTCTTTTGTTTGTGTTTGAATAAATATTTAGTTTCTCTAAAATTTTGTTGTTTCGTTGGTGTTCTGTTTCGGTCATTCAACACACCTCCCAACCCCCGCCCCACGCTCATCTTATCCCGGATTGATCTAAAAAAATATGATCATCCTAACTTTAAGCAATGTAGATTCGATCTTTTAGATTATTCTATGGATGAGAGCGGTTATTATGTACTACTACGACATATAGGTGACTACATAGCACATGCCTGTATATCAGTGGTGTCCACTTTCTTACTGAAATGTTTCTCATGTTAAGGAAGTCCGGGTATCTCCTATAGTATCCAACAATATCCTCATTCATTCATGGTCATTGGACTATTCAACCGTACACGACTCATACATATATCATTCATGTCCTTTCACTATACTGTCTTTTTCGTTCAACTATAAATAAAAAATAGATATGAAGAAAAGAATGATAAAAGAAAAATAAGGACTTATGTTCGGAACTTAGGTACACTAACACCAGGCTCCAACGTTTTCCATGTTCGAACCCATCCTAACATTCACTTTATTTCAAGGCAATTCGATTTTCTATAGAAGAGAGTGAAAAAAAAAACGTGAATTGCTTAAGGATAATGCAGCAATGGACTTTTAGCAGAAATAGAAAAATCATTTTATAGTTTCGGTTCATGTTCCCTGTGTTCGCATCCATTTGTTCATAGATATTTCTGGCACTATAATGGCTTCATGCGAGCTGCATGTTTTCGAAATAATAAAAAAAAATACTACAAAAAGAAATTCTTAACATATGTTTGATTTTCTTATGTTACTCGATGTAGTAAAACTCAAGATAAGCTTGTGTTTAGAATTTAACTGCTGCTTATCCTTTTATCCGTGATTCTATTTCTCGGATCACATTTTATATGTTTTTTACTTCCAATATCAATTGATATCAACATTTTGCTCTGATTTTATTCTTTCTGAGGTTGTTTAAGAAATGGTCGATTTTGGAATGATTCTCGTAAAGTAAAAACAAATGGCATTTGGAGAATTCTAAATTCTATACTACATAGTATTCGAACACTTTGATACAAAAGAACGGACAATAATGGACGTACTTTAGTTAGAAAGGGTTTCGCAGATGCTCATAGATATTTTAGAACTCGAAAGGTTCCGAAAGATAATAAATTCTGTGATTTGTGTGGAAAAGAAAATTCTTAAACTTTATAAGGTTTTTAATATGTTTAACAATAAGTAAGTGATACCCAACCATTTTTCTCTAAAAGCCATATTTTTTTAAATTTAAATAAGTAAATAGATCTGCAAGCCATTCCTTCCACCACGGTTGGTAAATTATAAGATTTTAGTGAAACTCACTAAGCAGCTGTCCATAAAATATGGCACGCTAAATTTTTCTCATTTCGACCCCCAACCCCCTTTTCACATTTCAATAGGCCCTCCACCTCAAAAAATATGCCACAACACAAAGACATCCAAGACCCTAATTTACATTAAAAAAATGTTACAAAACATAAGAAAAGCTACAATTGCCAGGGGCCACTCGTCAAATATCTGTGATGACCGACAAAATGTTTATTTTAAAAAATCCATTTGTATAGGAGAGGGGGAAAGGAGCGGTCCGATTACATTTTGATGTTGCGTAAAATCATATTCTAAACATGTTTTACCTCAATAAATTTTTTGACACGACTCACCGTTTCCGAGAAAATAAAAAAAGGATTCCATTTGTATATGAGGGAGGGGGGGGGGGGGTAGGAGTGGTCCAACTGGATTTTGATGTATGGGTAAGTTATGTAAAATCCAATTCTAAACAGATTTTACCTTCATAAATTTTTCAATACGACTAACCGTTTTCGAGAAAATTGCAAAAAACTATTTCGTTTGTATGTGGGAGAGGGGAAGGAATGGTCAAATTTTGCCCGTTCAAGAACTTAGCCTTGAACGTAATTTATGAGAAACGCAACGGTACGAAATTTCAAGTCTCTAGCTCAATTGTTTCGAAAGTTATGGTGTTCACGGACGAACTGAAGGACAGACGAACAGACGGACAGACGGACAGACGGACAGACGGACAGACAGACAGACGGACAGGCGGAAATCAAAATCTTTTGTCATCCCCAACACCCTAGTGTGGTTCATTTTTGTGTCCGATGATTGGTTCGATGCATCACAAACTGTATACTAAATATAATATACTTCTATAAAATATATCATATAGATTGTAAATATTAGCTAAAAACAACCCTGAAAATAATTAAATTAATCAAACTCTACGGAATACAAAAATCAAAATAGAAACTAGCTCGCTATAAATATTTAATCACATCAAAAGTTCAGAAAAATGCCAACCTAACAGCCGTCTGTGGTAAATCTATTTAAATATCATGGCTAAATCTTAGCAGACATTTGATGTAAATTGGAAAAGGACGTACTTTTCACTTCATTGGCTCCAAAACAGCAGAAAATGAAGCTGAAGAAAAAAAAGAAGATTTTCATCTACGTAAACCGTGAAACTTTATAGAAAGAAATATAAGCAAGATGGATTCTAAAGAAGATCCTATCGGAGAAAATCAGCCTATTCAAGTGTAAAGTCTGCTGAAATTATGGGAACAAAAGATTAAATTATCCTTTCAGGAAGCGAGAATCCTTCTGGAAAATTTTCGCAAACACAATTAATAAATATTTTATTTTGCTATTAATAGCATTCTATTAACGCATCATCATATTTATATACCTTACGTACGTAATGCCAAACTTAGGTCTATAAAAGTTATATCCGGCCACTCGTTCAGGCAACCACTTGACTAAAACAACCCTTTGTCCCGATGCCGTCGCCGTGCTTAAAGATCACCATCTCCTGTTCGATCAGCGAAAGTTTTCAAGGTAACGACAATGACGATAGGTCGGAGTTGTTTGCGCAGTGAGAAACAAGAAAAAAAACACACCTTACCAAGTATGCTAAGTGATGCTGTCGTCGTTCTTTCATAAATACGAGCATAATTCTTAAAGGACCAAACTTTTTGCGCTCGATACAAAAGTCAAACGGGAGCTAACTAGGCATTCCTTAGTGTTTCTACGGGTACATGTTTCGGGTAGTGAGTAAAGTACCTTCAATTTCATTATACCACCCATGCCCCCATCAGGTAAATTTTTTGCGTGTTAAAGTACAAATGAATTAGTCGATTAATAAAATTCCTGAAATTGTTGAGAGCGCGCTTTTTGTCGAATGTAGAGGATTTTTCCCCTTTTTCCTTTAACTCTCTCAATCATCGGTCTGGATCAGGTTTTGTTCACAGGATATGCTATAGGGATGCTTTGCTGTACCATTATGTTGCGTACTACTAGCATTCTCATGTATTGTTCGCAAGATCTTGCATATATGATGATGGTTGACGTTGCTAAAAGTACAGAGCGAAATTGCGGCATGGGGAGTGGTTAAATCATGCGGCTGAAAGGCAAAAAGTTTCCTTTCGCGAAATACCAGAGGGGACGCTTCCTCACTGATAAAACAATGTGATCCAGCATGGGGAGTCTGTCTTTTCTCGGTAATGTCGTATTGTATTCCAACGTATTTTTCTACTCCACTAGACATTCAGTAGCCCAAGTAGCAAAGTCGAATGCAAATAAAAATTGTCCATCTATCGAGTAACGATTCTTGGGACCTCTGTACAGTTCTGACATTGCAAATAATTAATAAATTTAAAAAAATTCAAATTATATACACCTTAAGAAGGACATCTTCAAAACCATACCGCATACGAAACAAAAAATCTATAGTTTTCACCAACCCTCAAGCCAGAATCATTCTTGAAAATTTTTAAATCAACACCTGACGGTCGGTGATGACTCCTTCAACACTACACTGCATACACTATCGCCTGTGCTAGATAAACGATTTTTCATTTCAATGTAGTTACGCCATACCAATTTTAGCTACCATATGGCTAAAAAGACATAAAAAATCTGTACGAACATTTCACAAGACAAGACCACGTAAAAAGTTAGTAACCACTAAAGTGAAAGAATCAATTTTTGCGAATTTATTTGGTTTATATCGACTTTATGAAAAGAATTATGTACCTACCACGTTAAAGATACATAAATTTCCCACAAAAAAAAATCCATAATTCATTTGCGTCATACTTCTTTTCTTAAAGTATTGTAATTCAGGTCTAAAAGAAAACATAACAAAAGCTATAATTGCCAATCTGGCAATTTTTTTTATCATTCTAAACACACTGGTGTAATTCATTTTTGTGTGTGATGAAGGGATCTTGGCGTTACAAACGGTAAGGCAAAGTTAATATACCCTTTGGTTTAACCATACGGGTATAAAAATTATAACTCAATTTTCTAATTTTTTCTAAAAATGTCTAAAATTAAAAAAAAAAAATTTTTTTGTCTTTATCTGAAAGCTACACTCAGAAAAATGTCAGGTCAACTTTTTGTCAGGTTAACTCTGACCGCTAGCTGGCTGACAGAGGTTTCCATTACATGATATTACATCCTCGAAATGCCTATCTAAGGTCAACTCGTGCAGCTCCCAATGCCCTACTTCACCTGCTCGTGGCTTAATTTCAGAATTTCTCCGACCACAGGTCAACACAAGTTTGACTTTCCCTCATGCAGGCGAACGCGCGCCTCGCATAGGCTAAATTTTCCTGCCCGAGGCCAATTACGCCATATGTAGGTCGTCGAGTTAGCCTCCATTTTTCTGAGTGTAAATAGGTTATCTATATTTTCTTCAAATTTGAAGAATTTATCTCTATCAGAAATCAAGTTACATAATTTTGACCACCGGCAAAAATCGACACTGTGCGTCGGTCTGTCCGCTATACGTACCTTAAATAACTGGAGAACGCGTTGAGCTAGCGACTTTAATTTTTTTTGGATCGTAGTTTTTTATCAACTTTTGGAAAAGTAATGTAAAAAAAACAATTTTTTTAAATTTCTAAAAAAAGACTATGCGATTTTCCGAAAAAATGAATATAACCAAATTTATAACCAAATCCTACTTATTTTGCTTTACCGATTTTTACGTGTCTCTAATAGTTCTTCAGGTATTTAAAAAATATTACTCTTTTTTGACCGACTTCTAAAGGCCTATGTTACACACGGCAACTTTAAGCGGCGACTTTTTTTATGTATAGGCGAGAGAAGTGAGTGGCCACCGCTTCCCTCAGTGGCCACCGCTTCCCTCACTTCTCTCGCCTATACTTAAGAAAAGTCGCCGCTTAAAGTTGCCGTGTGTACCATAGGCCAAAGAGAAAAAAAGTTGTCAATTCGACCCCTTACAATATTTTTTATGTATGTTGGTTGACGCTTAACTTTTTACTGGGTTGACAGATTTCTCTGTTTAGAAAGTCTCCGTTTTTTACCTTTTAGCGCTTTAGCATTTTTTTAATTTTTTTTTTGACTTTTTTTAAGCTGGTTCTATTAAAAAAAAAAATTTTTTTTTATTTTTTTCCGAAACTTTAAATATTGCAGGTACTTTAAATATATTGCATATGACTATATGCTGTTCACATCAGATATTTTAACCAAAGCATCACCAAAGCATCACCAACGCATTACCAAAGCATCACCAAAGCATAGCATAGTTTAGCCTTCCGTTGATAGCTTTTATGCTTTGGACCTTAGAATTTTTTAAATATTTTTCCCGAATTCAGAAGGTTGCTTTCCTTCAGAAAACAAACTTTGAGGCAAGTATTAAGATTCATGCAGTGAAGGGTTAACAATCTTTAAATTAATATACGGTTGTTTTACTGTTGAAAACAACAAATATTTAGACATTTCTGGGCCATTACTATAAATGTATTACTCCTAATTCATTTTTACAAGATTTCGTATAAAAATTGTTTTGCACAATTTTTTTAAATTAACTTTTGGACCTTTTATAATGCAGCTATAACAATTTTTCTTGAAGATTGGAAATTTTTTAGTCGGTATTGGGATTTTTTCAATATTTTTTTCCAATACGATTTTTATAATCCTTTACAGATGGTTAAAAAGTTACAACGACGTAATTTACAAAGTCTGTAAACCCTTAATTATTTTTTAAAGCCCGAACTAAATTGGTTACTTGGGATTGTTATATGCGGTCTAAACCACTCTCCATTCCTAAATCCATCATGCCACGAGTTTCTCGCATTTTTTAATTCATCACCAAAGGTGCATGGTATGATGACAGAAGTCTAAAGGCTTTTGATGTATAAACTGGTGAAGTGGTGGTAGGACATAAAAGCATTTCAACTTTGAAGAGCCACCATAACAGGAGTAGAAAATTTTCCGGAAACCTTCAACCCCAACTCATCCCACTGCAATGCATCCATCAGACATGAACCAAGACGACAGTCACAGTGATGCAGAAGACAAAAGGCAACACTTTTTGTCCTGGAGTTGTCATCTGTGCATAAATAAGAGTCGTCCAAAGAATCAGGCATGTAATCTATCACAGGCTCGTTGTGTACTTTTTCAATTTGTTTTAGGTGTAGGTACTATGCTTGGTTTTGTTTTTAATTTTTTTTTTCAACTTGTTACTAAGTCTTATTGTTATACTGCTTCCTATTTATTTCTGTTATCCTGGCAGAGCGTTACGAGTCTCTTTTCAATTCAGGATCTATTCTTGTAACACTCTATCCTTCTATGCTTGTCACTTGTGACTTCCTTTTTCCTTATGCAAAATGTCCATTCGAGTTACAACCAACCGTAATTTAGAAGAAAAAAAATAGCACAGTTGTCTACTTAAATTTTTCATGTTTTTAGAAAGACTTATGCTAAATTGTGCTCAAAGAATTGAGGAAAAAATTTAAATGAATGCCTCAAGAAAAGTGTTGATGCATTTCTGCAGTTTTATATCAAAAGTGTGTTTTTTTCTCAAATGCTTGTGTAGTTTTATGATTTCTCAGTTCTCTGACTGACATGATTTTAGTTAATTATTTTAAGATTTCTCGAAAAAAAAGACATTTTTCAGTTAAAAAGTGGTTCAGATATCTTTTATCGAACTTTTTTGCGAACAGTTTTGCAATTACTAATGAAATAATCTCCCAAGTACTTAAAATATTTACCAGTGACATTTTGGAATTTTCAATAAATTTAAAAATTTTCACAATTCAAGATTAAGTAAAGTATGTAAAATTAGAAAAAAACACAAACTACATACCTGCGGCTGGTGATAATTTCGTAACAACACCCCATCGGATTTTCCACTGAAAAGAAATTATATTTAATTAGACTCTATTGGAAGGAAAAAAAATAATTTATTGCTTTTTTGATCCCTGATAATGGGGTTCCGAAAGGAAATTTTCCAGGAGAGTTGTTGGGGGCGGTGGTGGGGTGGGTAGAATAATTGTAATCGTAGAATAATTGTACTAAAATTGTACTAAATTGTACCACAAAGGAAAAAAATTGTACTCGTTCAGGTTCCTCGGAAATTGAAAAAAATCGAGAAAAACGATTTTTCGCGAGAAATCGACAGTCTTGTTTCGGAAGGAAAAAATGTTTCTGCAGAATAATTGTTTTTTTTCTTTGCGGTACAATTTAGTACAATTTTAGTACAATTATTCTGCAGAAACATTTTTTCCTTCTGAAACAAGACTGCCGATTTCTCGCGAAAAATCGTTTTTTTCGATTTTTTTCAATTTCCGAGGAACCTGAACGAGTACAATTTTTTTCCTTTGTGGTACAATTTAGTACAATTTTAGTACAATTATTCTACGAAAAAAAATTTCTTCCGAAACCAAAAAAATATTTTTTTTTCGATTTTTGAGAAAACTGTAGGTACTAGTACACTTTTTTTTCTTTGCGGTACAATTTAGTACAATTTTAGTACAATTATTCTGCATCAAAAAAAATTTCTTCCGAAAACACTGCCGGCTGGTCTTTTTTCAATTTTTAATTTCTGTCGAATCCTTTCGAGTACAATTTTTTTAAAATGCAGTACAATTTAGTACAGATTTAGTACAATTTTTATCATGTAAATTTTATTTCGAGTTTCCGCACTTCGCAATCCAAGTTCACATAGGTCCCATCTGAGGCCATACCATATTTTTTTACCATTATAGGTATATCTGAGTTATCGTTTACTTGTCTAACTGAGGTGCAAAAAATTTTGTACCCTTCTATAACCTAAAACACAAATTTTAATAGATAATTCTCCAGTATAATTACAACAAAAGACAATTAAAGTCACAAAGGAAGTAAAATATTCCAGATGTCAAAAATTATATGTGAAAATTTAAAGATTTCGACATTAACGATACGCAGTTTTTGTCTATTAGACAAAGGAAGGAAATACCGAAGATTAAGAAATATTTTCAAGTACTCGAAATATCCGTGATGAAGAGAATTTCTACGCACACACGCCGACATACATACATATTTGAAATTGCCGAACAAAGAAGGAAAACTTTCATGCCATTAGTTTGCGCCAGCTAGCGAACTCCATTTGAAAAGGTGGAAAACAGGGAATAAATTATCTAAAGTACGAGCTCTTGGCTGGGTTTATCCTTGGCATTAAAAACGGCAAGAAAAGCCAAAGTCCTTGCGTTCAAAAGGGAAGTACAATAAAGTCGGATCATACAATTAAAGGTATTAAATATTCACCCTCCTGATATCCGTAAATTCATTTAGTGGTTTAACTTGAAGCAGACTTTATGTCTTCCATTCTTTAATGTATTATACGGGGATATGGATAATTTTAAGCCATTAAAGACGAACAGGAAATAAAGTTCAATTTTTTATCTATCAGCACTATAATTTTGAACACATATCATCCCCTGACATGACGTTGGAAATTAAATTTCAACCCAAAAATTAATTCGGTTACGCCTTTACATAACATTTGATTCTTGACAAAATTGGGTTGTGCACTGGGTGACTGTCTGTTAAGGGTGGACCATCAAAGTCACATCCCCATAACGAATTTTCTGAAGATTTTTCCTGAGAAACGAAGTTAAAGTCCTGTTCCCACAACCATACAAAAAGCCAACAGAACAGAAGCGTGTCATGTAATTTTAAACATACGTCGAAAATTACAAAAGAGAATGACTTCTAGTTGATGTAACCTTTTTTTGGGCACTGTTTCTAAATTCGAGAATGAGTTCCGGAACAAAAATTCAGATCCAGAATCAAAAAAAAAAACCGTAACAACAGCGACTACATAATGTCACAATTGTTGTAGGGTAGTTTCCACATTGAAATGAAAAGGGGGTGGCATCCGACAATTTCAGATTTTCCATCAGGGGCGCAGATGATTTTGTTCATTGAGGTAAAATAGCTATGCGTACCAACTTTGAAGGAGTTTTTACATTGGTCGACCGAACAACGTTTAAATTAAAGCAATTTAACGTGTATTGTCATTTTGTTGACTCCTTTCATTTATCCCCCAGGACCAGGAATTTATATCGAGCTCCGCTATGGTGAGTTAAAAATATCTGACGCTTATTGTGAGTCAAAAATTTTCCTAGTACTTCTGGTTCCATCATATTGGCTCCCTTCTCTAATACGTGACGGTAGAAATTTTCAATCTCCTTTCCTAATACTGAAAAAAAAACCTTGATGTCTTGTCAAAAATTTCAGGATGATTGCTTTCATTGAGAAAGCAAATTCAGCCCCCATATATGATAAACATAGTTTCATGGGGATGATGACACTTTGTGTGCTTGCTGGAATATCCAGGCAAACGGGGGGAGCCTTGAAAATATTGTTAAAAGTTCCTCTGCTAGCTAGCAATATGACAGACCATAAGTGACAAGTTGGCAATCTGTTTGCGCTGGAGATTATTTCGAATCAAAGGGATGTTAATTTCATATCCCCAGAAAAATAAAGGAATTTTCATCTAGAGAATATATAAAGCCACCCTATAAAAACATGTGATGTCAGCTGCGTTCTGTTGCCTTTTTACCTCAAGCCAATTTGCATCATTGGAACAAGTGTGACGCGATGACGGGATTCTGATGTGGGGATGATGATGATGGCGATGGCCACAGCCGTTTGTTGACTGCACGTCCAGGTCCACCGTTAATGCTTCTGCCCTTGTAACAATTTCAAAGTGGTAGCAAATTATGCCAAATAGGGGTTACTTCAGGCCGGTTTTTAATTAAAATTGATTGTTGCATGCGGAACAATATCTAGTCGGGGTTTATTTGGATTCTTTTTTTCCAGAGAATCTACCTGCGTTTACATAGCTTCAGAGTATGTAAGATAAATACAAATCTATACAGCCTCGTGCAATCGCTGTATGGAATGTTAAGTTTTTGTATTACCTACTTGTACTAAGGCTGGTACATATGTACCCAATAAAACAAATGATTAGATACAGTAAAAGCAGAAAATGCAAATTCTAAATTTTTCAGCCACCATTTTTAATATCAGAGTACAATATTTTTATATACGATATTTAAAAGTCTTTTGAAAAACATATTTTACCTAAAATCAGGTCCTGCTCCCTTATAAGAAAATGTTTTTGTTTTTCAAATGAGGCAATCTTTTCTAGCTTATCATTGCTGTGTGGTTATGAATTTATTGCTTTTCTCAAAACTAACTTTGTCAAATATTCAAAAATAAAAAAAAATATGAAAAACCCGTAAAATATGCCAATTTTCTGTCTTAAGATGAGGAATTGATAATTAAATTCACTATGTAGAAGAAAATATTAAACCAACCCTGCAAGGAAACCGTTTTATGTCGAATTTTCAAAAATTCTCCTTAACTTGGCAAAATTTAGCATTTATGATAGCTTAGCGACAAAAGGTCGTAAGTGCAGAAAAGCAAATTTCGATAAAAAGCTTTTCAAAAATGTTATGACCTGTGCAAAGTTTAAAAAGCTTCTTCGGATGGAGATTGCTGTAAATCACATTTTTCTTTGCCTGCGGCGCATTTTTCCAACGAAGCGCTTTTGCTCTATTTTTGCAAATTCCGTTGCCATTATCCTATAATATAATACCAGGAACGTCTGTCTGTCTGTCTGTCTGCACAAACGATATCGAAAACCCGCCTAACGATTTTCACGAAACTTGGGGATTAGGGATATTCGGGGACAAGGAATCGATCTAGATAGGTCTCACCTCTGAGAAAATTCCCCTCGATACATCTCGTCTGGTATCTTCAAATTGGTTGGTCAGTATTACTACAGTATTACTAAGGGGGCTAAGGGCTTTCGATTTTTTCACTACAAACCTGACTTTCCCTCCCCTCGATACCCCTCGCCTGGTATCTGCGAACTGGGTGGTCCGATCTTAATGAAACCTTACAGTATTACTAAGGGGGCTAAGAGTTTTCGATTCTTCCACCACAAACCTGACTTTTCCCTCCCCTCGATAACCCTCACCTGGTGTCTCAAAACAACCTTTCAAAAATCGGCGACAGCGATTACTCAATAACCGCTCAACCGATTTCTATGAAATTTTGGCATCGCGCGTTAGTTTTAGTTCTAGCTTTCTAGGTCGGGAATTTAAAAACTCTGGAAAAGCTCTGTAATGATAATGTGAACTTAGTTTTTTCCCAAAAATCAGCAAAAGTAGAATTTTGATGTCGCCGAGCATGACTCGGTCTTCCTGGTACTTTATTAAATATAAAGAGCACAAAAAATTAAGTTAATTTTCGCTTGGGACTGCGTAGATATTGATTTAAATCTTTGCGTCGCATCACATTTTTTAATTCTTTTTCCTAGGTTTTCGTCCAAATAAAGATCTATTTTCCATACAATTTCAATATTTCGTTGGTGTTTCGGATCAACCATCCGGACCCCCCCCCCCCCCCCCCCCTCCTTCCCTTCCCCGGTCAGAAGCAGTTTTTCAAATTAAATAAACAGACCTACACTCCAAAAATCTTGTTGTCATACAACACGTTTTGCAAGTAGGAGTTTTTTCTTTTAGGTTTTAAGAAGTCACATATTTATTTTGAATTACACCTGGGGAATGTTATGCAAAGTCAAAATCACGAACACTTAAAAATGTTGTTTTAAAAGTACACAATTTTTTTGGGTTTTCGCAATACTGCGATTTTTAAGTGTCTAACAAGATGACTGATTAAACAATTGCTTTTCAATATCAGATATTTATGTGTTTCAATTTAGGTTCCACTGTATTAAAGTAAAAAAAGCATGGATTCCTTGCTTTCCGTATCCTGAAAGCTTCGATGGTAATAAATTTGTATGTATTTTGAAGTTCACGTTCTTAGCAAGTCACATGAATAGAATCGCATGCATTTTTTATGATCGTATTGTACCAAATTGCCCCCGTGGTGCGTGTTGAAAATTAAAGGTGGGCAAATTAGTAACGTTCGGTTCCATGTTTCGCCCTACTTGAATAACCACCCCATCTAAATAGGGTGACCCTTTCGCTATCCCCGTTTTATTGGCGCTACGTTGACTTCAACTATTGTTAACTTGATATTAACATCGAATATGCGTGCTATGGAAGGAACTGCTTGTAGCATTTTGTCCTAATTGAACATATGCACTGTATATCGTATACAACTTCATTTAATTATGTATGAAACAATTTAATCCCTAACAAGCTTGATATACCAGTCCACAAATTTTACATGGAAATTTTACATTTTACTGTTTTGTGTTGATTTATGTGATGCAATTTTAATTTCTGAGAATCGTCAATTTTTTTTCCCACAACAAGGGAAAAGTTTTGAGTTGCTGATTAAGACAGTAAAAATGTTTTGTGTTTAGTTTTTCTTTTTTCGTGTATTATTTTTTCAGGCGAGTTTTCACATGCACAGCAGGAACTTTAATGGAAATGAGTTGCCCAACATTTCACAGCGTGTAACGTCAAGATTTAAAGATTGTTAACTTTTTATTACCCTAAATTCGTTTTGCCTTGATTTTTCCATTAAGTTATGTTAGATTAGTGGAGCGTAACTTAGCTGATTAGATATTGTTGACAGTTTTTAGTAGCATTATTCGTCAATTTATTTAATTTTTAGTGGAATTAACATTAAATATTATTGTACTCGAATTAAATTTTTAATTACTACTCTAACTTTTAGCTTCAATTACTTAAATCCAGAAAATGCTTTACAATCACATTAGAAATTTTAATTTTCCTCATAATTTAATTAAAAATCATTAGCATTATGAAGGGTTTTTTTACGTAAGGTACCACAGACCATGAACAGATAAAAATCGCTCGAAAATAGTTTTCTAAAATAATTTACCCCACGCAAGCTTTTACTTTCCTCTTCTGTAGAGGGAAAGTATTGTATTCACAACGGAGACCGACTCGAGAACGGAGACAGATAGAAACTTTCTGATTGTCCGTGCATTTGTTTGTCGGTTTGTCTGTCTGTCTTTCTGTCGGTCTGTCGATCAGGTCTGTCCGTTTAACGTATCTTAAAAACCTCCAGAACGCGCTGAGCTAGCGACTTGAATTTTTTTGTGAATTGGATTTACAAAAATCGTAGTTTTCTATCAACTTTTAGGAAAGTAACGGTAGCTACAACGGACAAATCCCATAAAATTTTTTGAAAAAAAAAAGTTCTTTGAAAATTTCTCAAAACCAATCCGCTCGTTGGAAAAAAATGAAAATAACCCAATATAAGGAGTATAAAATATTCCTCATTTTTTGCTTTAACGGTTTGTTTTGTATCTCTAAACAGTTCTCAAGATATTTGAAAAAATCAGTCTTTTGAAAATTTCCCAAAAATTATGCATTTTCATGAAAAAATGCATATAACCAAATTTATCATACTAATATATAAAAATGAGTTGGTGTCTGTCTGTCTGTTCCTCTTTCACGCAAAAACGGCTGAACCGATTGACTTGAAATTTGGCATGAGTGTCTATGGTAGTTCTGTTTCCAATATAGGCATACGGCAAAGTAGCTCGAGGGTTGGGGGGAGTAAGGGGAGAGGGTAAAGTGATTTCGAAACTTAGTTTTTGCGCTATGTTACTCTTTCCCGGGGAAACTACTGACCCGATTGGCCTGAAATTTGGCATAGATGTTCATCGGGGGTCCAGCTCCAACACAGATCCATTAAAAAGTAGCCCGAGAGGTGTGGCAGTAAGGGGAGGGGGTGATCACAACTGATATTTTTTATAGCGTTTAATAACAATCCGGAATAGAAAAAATCTTTTGTGTGAAAAATTACACGTTTTTTGATAAGTAATTTAATAAAAAAGCAATTAAATGTACAATTTTGTTTATAAAATATCAGTTGTGGTCAACACAAAACTTTCTTCTACAAAATCTACGACCCTGCGCAATTTACGCTAGAGCACTGTCGCGTTGTCAACCTAAGACGACCTCCCAATAAATTCTTGGTTTATTCAAAAATATCAAAAACGTACAAAATTTGAGATAACTTGAGAACTGTAAAAGATATCAATTTACGGTAAATGGCAAAAATGTAGAAAATGTTAACATCTTTAATTATTCTTTTAACTGATTTGTCGAAAAACCGTTAGTTTGCAAATTATTCGCAAACATATGATTTTTTACATATTAATGAAAATATCTCAATAACGGTAAAAGATAACGGATAACGGTACGAAACAAAATTGTGCAGAATGCCATTCTCATTAATTCACTTCATACATTCAGTCAGCAAAAACCCGTTAGTTTTCGAGATAATCGCAAAAAACTGATTTTTTGGAAATAACGGTTTATCTCGATAACAGGTTGAGATATTGAGTTATAGCCAAAGACAAAAGTGTGGGAAACTTTATATTCTCCAAGTTTTGTCATCCTTAAGGCCACTAAAAAACGCGTAGTTTGGGAGTAAATCGAGAAAAACGAAATTGCGATTTTTGAAAAACCGCCATTTTGGATACTTCCGGTTAACGGATTTCCACCAAAAGTTGATAGGATCGTCCCATTTCAGGACCCAATATGCCTATAAAATTTCATGGCGCTAGCTCTATTAGTTTTTGAGAAATCTTGTACACAGACTGACAGACTGACAGACTGACAGACAGAAAGACATTTTTACTTTCTTCTACGGAGTATAATAAAGTATTGTATTCATGAAAAATTTCGACCTCTTAATTTTGCCTAAAAAACATTTCCCGATCACTCCTGAGTCGAAAGGAGTCATATTTAAAAAATGTCTTTCTGTCTGTCAGTCTGTCAGTCTGTCTGTCAGTCTGTCTGTCAGTCTGTCTGTCAGTCTGTGTACAAGATTTCTCAAAAACTAATAGAGCTAGCGCCATGAAATTTTATAGGCATGTTGGGTCCTGAAATGGGACGATCCTATCAACTTTTGGTGGAAATCCGTTAACCGGAAGTATCCAAAATGGCGGTTTTTCAAAAATCGCAATTTCGTTTTTCACGATTTACTCCCAAACTACGCGTTTTTTAGTGGACTTAAGTATGACAAAACTTGGAGAAAATAAAATTTCCCACACTTTGGTCTTTAGCTATAACTCGATATCTCCACCTGTTATCGAGATAAACCGTTATTTCCAAAAAAACAGTTTTTTGCGATTATCTCGAAAACTAACGGGTTTTAGCTGACTGAATGTATAAAGTGAATTAATGAGAATGGCATTCTGCACAATTTTGTTTCTTACCGTTATCCGTTATCTTTTACCGTTATTGAGATATTTTCATTAATATGTAAAAAATCATATGCTTGCGAATAATTTGCAAACTAACGGTTTTTCGACAAATCAGTTAAAAGAATAATTAAAGATGTTAACATTTTCTACATTTTTGCCATTTACCGTAAATTGATATCTTTTACAGTTCTCAAGTTATCTCAAATTTTGTACGTTTTTGATATTTTTGAATAAACCAAGAATTTATTGGGAGGTCGTCTTAGGTTGACAACGCGACAGGGCTCTAGCGTAAATTGCACAGGGTCGTAGATTTTGTAGAAGAAAGTTTTGTGTTGACCACAACTGATATTTTAAATATGACTCCAATCGACTCAGGAGTGATCGGGAAATGTTTTTTAGGCAAAATTAAGGGGTCGAAATTTTTCATGAATACAATACTTTATTATACCCCGTAGAAGAAAGTAAAAAATATTGAAATAATTCTAAACAATATTTAAAAAAGAAGTCAAACTTTTTTTCACAGATCATAAAAGATTCACACAAATTTTTGTGAATGTCGCAAATTTAATTTTCCATTTCTTTGCATGAAACTTTAATATGGTTGATATTTGATGAAGTCTTGTTATATACTTGCATTTGTTTACTTTAATCTCGTTCGTGTAACAAAAAATACTTGATTTCTATATAGACTTTGAACATTTCAAAACATTTGTTATTTTTATTACAGAAAAAAATAATGCCCGTATAGCCCGAGGATATCCTCAAAAATACAAATTAAAACACGTTTAGCTTCAAAGGGATGCCTTTTTTTCTATTCCATCTGCTGAACCCCGATTACAACCCACCCCAAGTCAAGTTTCTCTTTATTTTCTAAGGGTGCTTTGTGTTTTTTTTTTTTTTTTTTGAAATGCTACACATACTTGCGTTACTGCACGATTTTCATAGCGCTTTCAAAATTTCGAAATATAATCGTGTGGGAAAATCTGCTATAATAGAAGTTAAGCTTGGCCACAGAAGACCCGTACGGAAAAAGGGAAATTTTTTGGATTTAGTTGAGCTTTTTTGGACATGAAAAAATTATCTTGGCTTTGTTTTGTTGTTTTTTGCAAGCTTACTCGCCATTTCTTGAAGATTTTTTTTTCGTTTTCCATATTCGGACATTTGTTAAAAGTGCAGAGCACCAAGAGGAAAAAAATTATAAAAAAAGGAAAAAAATATTATTTCCTTTCATTGGACTCTTCTTCTAGCCATTGCTACCCGCTTTTCCCCTTTGGGATTTATATTAGAGAGTGTAGCAATAAAATTTTATCCTTTTCCGCCTTTAATTTCCGAAAGCTTTGAATAAGATGAAACCGGAATTGCTTTATATATAAATCTTTTTCCCGTGTTATACTTTCACAAGTTTTTGATTCCCTTTTCCATGTTGTCTGCCATTGTATTTCACCATCATTCCGGCTTTGGCCTTCATCAACTCTTATTTCTTCAGTAGAACCACTACAAACGAATAAAATCCGCAAATATTCTGTGTGTTTGCTATTGTGATGTAAGAATATATTTGCGTGTCTAGTTTTGTAAATAATCCTGTAAACCCAAGGGGGGGATAGGTTTTTCTCTTATTTTTCCTTGATTAGCTCAATAAATATTTGATTTGAGGGGCGCATCAGGGGGGAAGGATAATGATGTGGCCAAGAGGGAAATTTTACTTTTAGATAAGACGTTCCACAGAAACCAGAAGGAAAAATAATGAAAAATAATGAAGTACTCGAGTCGTATACAAGTCAGAAAGGACATGGCCAACCTTAGAAGAAGAAGGATTGTGTTTTTGGAACTGAACTGATGAATTAATTGAGTTCCACCAAAGCCAATCTTATCTCCGGAAATGTATTCATTTTCGAGGTCGGATTTAGATTTCATGTTGTTTTTAGTCCATTAAAAAAAGTTCAATTACATATTTTGTTTTTTGTTGTTGCTAACCAAACTCATTGAAATGTTCATCAGTAGTAGTTTTATTTAGTATAGTAATTGTTTAACAGTGAAATGATATCAATTATAATCAAGTGAATGCCTTGAACCTATTCGCGAACCATCCCTGATTCAAGAAATTTTTCACTTAAGATCTGATTCCGATAGTACCCTGCGCTGCACCGAGAGCAAAAAAATGTGAATAATGGGAAGTCGGGACTATTACTAAAATAGTAGAAATCAATTACAAAAATAGTTAATCTAACCACAAAATAGTAAATTTTACTACTAAGGCGCTAATTTAATTATAAAAATAAGCCATTTTGACTATTTTTGTAATTGAAATTAACGATTTTAGTAATTGTCACGATTTCCCATTACAAAATAGTTAGATTTAGTAGTTTTTCTCTGTGTGTGGTATTTCTTCGGTCAAGTTTACCCTATTAGATAGATTATCCCTTATCTGCCAATATCTTGCCCACTTTAATCTACTAACTCCCATAACCCCTCCTGTGCTATCGTTTACAAAACATGCGAGATTTCGATCCCGTTTTCATAATTAAAGAAATAACCTCGCTAGAAAATGTTTCCAGGAGTGAAATCTACTACACCCCTTTTTTAAAATTACCACTCTGTAACTTTCCAATCGGTATTTTTTTGTCGATTTTCACCTTTAAATCTTTTTAATGCAATGACCAAGTAAAAGCTTTTAAGCGGTCCCTACACGTTCAATCTTGCAGTCAATCATCGCATGCTGTGACAGCATTTTGAACGTCTATGTTGATGCTGTCATGCAAAATTCCATGATTGCCAGCATGCTGGGCAATATCAAAATCATTTTGATATTTTCGAGGGAGCTTTGTGAATGACAGCATGCTTGAATGTGTATGGCGAAGCTGTCAATAAATTCGTCATTTCAGCGTAAAGCTTGTCCCACAATTGGCGCGGTGCGGCAGCGGCGCGGCGCGGCGCGGTTAGCTCAGAGCGGCAGGGCGACAGCCGCAGTCATTTTTAAACCGAAATTACGCGGCGCGGTTGCAGCTCTATTTGTGTTCTCATAACCTAAAAATCGCAGAAAATTTGAAGATTATTAATTTTTCCGTTTCATTTTCCGTTTCGAATGCGTTTTCAAAGTTCTTTTCCATCTTTTTACTTGATAAAAATATTTGCAACAACACTCAGAAAACATAAACAACTGTCACCGCTTCCAACCGCGTCTGAAAGTAGAAACTAGACCTACTCTTCGCGGTGCCGCGTTTGGTCACCGCGCAATTATAAACCAACTCATATAAACCTATAGTTTCTACTACGTCTAGTCATTGCCTCCTATAAACACAAGGCCTCAATATCTCAAAGAGATTTATCATGACGTCACATCAGCGGTAAAGCTCTTTTCGATGTTGCTATGCAATTCAAATGGAGACAAACGAAAATTCGACTTTATCGGCTTACATCTCGGAAACTGTTCCTTTGCCGGAAAAACTGTTTTCACTTTCCTATAGAATATTCGATATTCTTGCTTTCAGTCATATGCCTTAGTTACCAAAGGCGAACAGAAAAAAAGTTATCGAACAAAATCTTAACAAAAGTGTGATTTTTCGTTTTCTCTTCACGTCGCTCTCCACTCCTACTCTCCATCTAAAATCATATCGATTTGGGTTTTCGCAAATAATTTAATTGATATATATTCGACATGATTGGGACATGAAACAAACGACAGATAATTACATTGAGTATAATAGTGCGTAAGTCAATTTGTTGTCGCATTAATAGTTTCCGAGATATAAGCCGATAAAGTCGAATTTTCGTTTGTCTCCATTTGAATTGCATAGCAACATCGAAAAGAGCTTTACCACTGATGTGACGTCATTTTTAGATCTTTAGGCCTTGTGTTTATAGGAGGCAATGGTCTAGTGCATGATTGACTGCAAGATTGAACGTGTAGGGGCCGCTTTAGGGGTTATAGACTGAAGACATATGAAATTGTCAGAGTAACAGTGCAGCCTCTAGTTGGATCTTGAAGCCGATAAAGGCGGCGCCCTAGCAATAAATATATATTACGAGCGTTCACGGAATTTCAGTAACACCTCGTAAACCGCGTGAACTGCCAAAATTTGTATCAAAAATGTTTTACGCGGCGATTTTGGTGTTTAAGCAACCTCATAAAAAAATGCAAACGTCAAATACAGATATTTCGAGAAATTGTGAAATTCAGGGACACAAAAATGAAGTAAACCAGATTTTGATTTCCACCTGTCCGTCCATTTGTTGGTCGGTCCATCCGTGAACTCCATAACTTTCGAAAGGATTGAGCTAGAGACAGTGTTGTGCCGGTTTTTTACGTAAAGTAATTTACCTAGTTTTTTACGCGTAAAAAATTACGCGTAAAAAACCTCAATTTTAAAGTAAAAAACGTAAAAAACGTAAAAAACTGTAAAAAACCTAAAACATTGATGATAAAAAATTTAATAAGTAGCCATTCACTAAATATAGTAATTATTCGTAAATAAATCATCTTAGAACAATAAAAAGGTTAATAGTCTTCAGCAAACACAGAAAAGTATTCAAAAGCATTTACAAATTGCACTCTTGAAAGTGAAAAAGATTTTAAACTCGGAGTTCAAAAACTGTTTATATCCTTTCATTACATTACGTCCGCCTACTCATTTTAACGTTAATTAATGTGAATAATGTGGAGAGATTTGCGACATATGGGCTATTTTAAAGAAACATATTTGGACTAGTTCTTGCAGCAACAAGCGTAATTTTAAAGTTTGCATCAAAAAATCGTTTTTAAACACAAGGAGACTCATTCCGGAGGCCGGAAATTGAAACACAAAATGTATAGCCGAGCCTTGACAAGATCTGAACTTATATTGCAAAACGCCACAAGTTTCCTCCCGTCTTTCAACAGGATCATTAAAAAAATACAGCTGTAATTACAGTTTTTGAAGTAGAGAGCCTATAATCTAGAGAGTGGACATCCGGACGTACAAAAATGGTCGAAAAACTGAAAAACCTTCGCGAAAATTTCGAAAAATTCACTCATTGCCACAAATAGTTACCAAAATAATTACAATCGGTTAATAAAAGCATAATATTCATGACTGAAGTGTTTAAAAAAATTAAAAAGTTGTGTCCAATTTAAAAAAAGGAAAAAAAATTCAAAAAACTGGAAAAAAGGACAAGAAATTCTAAAAACTGGAAAAATTCCATTCAAACAACTGTTCTAATTTGAGTTAATAGACTGTCCTACTTACTAGTACAGTCTATTAAGTGCTGATGTCCACTCTCTATATTATAGGATCTCTAATCAAATGCTGAGAAAAACTTTTAAACAGAGTGTCATGATTTGTAGGAAATGCAATGTCCCATTTTTTAGGTTTTTTACTATTTTTTACGTTTTTTACGGTTTTTTACGTTTTTTACGTTTTTTACGTTTTTTACGTTTTTTACGTGAAAAATGTAAAAAACTGTTTTTTACGCCATTTTGCCCAACACTGGCTAGAGACTTGAAATTTTGTATAGGTTACGTTTCACATAAATAGCAAATGTAAGTAAAGGCAAAATGTGTTTAGAATATGATTTTACATAACTTTTGTATACATCAAAATCCAATCGAAGTTTGTTTTGACAGGTATGAGAAATTCTACACTGTCGACGAAAAGTCGACATTGTCTACACCAAAGCAGTGTTGTGCCGCGTAGTCTACGTGATGTAGACTACACCATTGTCTACGCGTAGACTTGTGCTGTAGACAATGGTCTATTCTCTACGCGTAGACAATGTAGACAATCAATAAAATAAAGGATAGCTAATTTAGTTTTAAAATCTCATTTTCTTCAATTAATTTTAACATAATAAAGCACAATTTCCAGGAAGCAATCGCCAAATGCTGTGATGGAGAACTTCGGAGCAAACTTTAGTGGCAATTCTAATTCTTTTCATGCAATCTAAGCGGCTTTTTTTTTAATTTTTGCAACTGAAATCACATTGAATTCTAAAATCTTTTTGCTTTACACATTTTTCAATATAACGAACCGTTTGTTTAAAAAACTGATTCATTTGTATGGGATGGCTTTGCTCATTTAAGAATATCTGTTTAATTTGTTCGAAAAATACGTTTGTTTATAGTCTTTAGCTTAATTCCGTTGAGAGTTGTTGTATTTACAGATAGACGGAAATCTATACGGAAGTAATTCAAATCAAATAATATATAGACCTATCAAAGGTCAGTCGATTTCGGCTTTGGAAATATATGACTCACTAATGACTTTGTTTTGACAGATATGAGAAAGTCTACATTGTCTACGCCAAATTCGACATTGTATACACCAACTCGGTTGTCTACGCTTTTGTCAACTCTAAAGTGTAAACAATTAAAGCCTACGCGTAAAGGAACAACACTGCTCCAAGTAAACTGGAAAACAAATTTAAAAGGTTTTTGTTTGCAAATTTTGGTGAAATGCATTAAATACCGACATTTATGCAAAAACAGTTTATGGAAAAATATTGTTTTTCTAATAATTAAATCTGAAATGTATCGCGCTACATTTTTGGAACGACAATTCAAAGTAAATTCAATAAAAATAACCAGTCGCGGAAGACAAATTACTAAATAGGTCAAAACATGACCACAATTTTAACATAAATTCTGCCGCAAGTTTGGACAAAGTCATTTTTCTTGTTTTCTATTTTAAACTCAAAATTTAAAAAAAACAAGGATTTCATTCTGATCACATCTTAACTTGCGAATCATGCCCACATTCACCTATAAACAGAGATGTGTGTCACTTTCTTTCTGTTTTCGATCGTGTGTATGTCTGTATGTGTACCTAAAAATGTGAAAAATTCGAAAGAAACCGCTTAAAATTTATCCGGGAATTTATTATGTGATTGAACGATTGTTGTTGCTTAGACTAATGCCCAAACGGGGTCAAAATGTTTAGTATTCAATTTTTGTAGCGGCAACCTCTTGAGTTGAACCACCTCAATTCAATATTCCAAGGATCAACCGACATTCAGTGTCCTAGTTGCTTGTATTTGCAGAAAACGTAACAAATTCGAATGAAATTCACCGAACTATGATGGGAAGTAACTGGGAATTACGAATTGGATGATAGAACCAAGTTCACTCTCCTGGCAGACAATCAGGCGAAAATGTAGGAATTTTTCTATTATCGACTGTACCGGCGAACACTGCCTGATGGCTGCCTGGTTGGTTCAGGACAACAAGGATTATCACTCGGGTGCCAGTTAACAGAGCACGTGATCTCCTACAGATGATTGTTGATTGTCGTAATCAGAAATCCAATTTATTTATTTTTTCTATTTTTTGGAAACGTTTTTTCTTACTGTCGGAACGTATCGAAGTAGGCCAATCGAGAAAATCAATACGAAAATAGGGGATGATTTGATTTGCTACAGGACAGTAAAAGGACTTATACCAAAATTATTTAATGAAATTTAAAAAACAAATGGTAAAACTGAGATATTTAAAAAAAAGTCTCAAAAACTTCGCACCCCAATTTTTTGAAAGAATTCAAATGTTTAACTCACCCTTTTGTTGTCCCGGAACTTCAGCCATCCGGAGACCACAGTTTGATCGGGCTGCGGCTGTTCTGCGAGGTCCTCGTTGGCAATTATTTGGCTTTCGTCGCAATGAGTTGGACTGGCGCAAAGGCTTCGCGCTGGAGAAGCAAAGACACCTGGCTCCCCAATAACACTTTTGGCAGGACTTCCGTATCCTGCGAACGAATTGTGATCACTTCGACTGTGAATCGGTGAACTGAAAACACCAGGTTCGCCCATGATACTCTTTGCTGGCGAGTGAAAAATCTCCTTGCGTCTAACTTTTGGCGTTGCATTTCCATCTCCACCGATTCCTCGGCAGGTTCCACATTCATTTCTTGGTCCTTTGTGGTCAGATTTATTTAGTAAATTTCTTCTTATACAACTACAATCCGATTCGACCCGTCGCCTGGGTGAATCCGCGCCCAAGTTATTCTCAGGTGATTTCAGGATACAGGAACATTCCGTATTGCGTCGTATACTAGTAGGATTTGGATTGTTGATGTCGTGAAAATTGTTACTGGCAGTGGCGGTGGGGTTGTTGGTGTTACGGGAGCATAAACAGGTGTTGGAGGTATTTTTTCGTGAAAATATTGGCGATGGTTCAACGGAACTGGAATCATCCGATTCAAGGCGACGCCGGACGCTCAGTGGCGATGGCTTATCTCTAATGACTCCTTCAAGTTTGTCAAGGCGACGGTGTGGCAGTGGGGAACTGTGGGCACTATGGCTACCTGACTTGAACAACATATTATGCGGATGATGGTCATGTTTTCGACTTATGTTTGGGGTATTTTTGCAGGATTCTGAAGATGGCACAACGAAACCTTGAGGGAAGCATGGATGTTCCTGGCAGCGACGCGGTGGAGATGTAATTGGCAATGATTCTGACATCTTGGAGTACCTGGAATATATCAATAAAATGGAACAGTGTTAATTATTTACTTAAATTAAAGAAAATTTATATAAAATACGTGTTAAAGCAAGCTAATTGTTTTTTCTTAGAAGATCATTCTTTACTTGGATTTTTCTTGTATTTTGTAATAGCGAAAAATTGACATGTTACTCTTGCCTGGGTGGTTCGAATAAGTCAAAGTATTAGAAATTATATTTTATTTGTCGTAGTTTAAAGACCTTAATCTAAGTTAAACTAAGCTAATCGAAAGCTCATCGAGTGACGATCTTAAGAAAACCTTTTTTTAACCAGGGATATAAATAAACATAACAAAAGCTATAATTGCCAATCTGGCAATCATTGGAGACCCGTATGGTGATATTCGTATCAAAATTCCACTTTGAAGTCAAACTTTCCAATAAGATTTTTGTGAAATTTATTTCAATCGGATTTTGATGTATGGGAGTTTTATGTAGAATAATATCCTGAATAACTTTTGTTCTTGGACTTTTTTGATAAGATGCACACGTTTTTGAGATATTCACAAAAAACATTTTCGTTCGTATGGGGGGTACCCCCCCTAATGGTCCATTTTTGCCCATTAACGAATTTAGCGTCGCATTTAACGAAAAACGGCTCTGCATAAAATTTCAAGTCTCTAGCTCAATCCGTGCGCCCGCAATCCGCGCCACAGACAGACGGACGGGCGGACAGACGGACGGACAGACGGACGGACAGACAGACTGACGGACATTCCTCGTATTATATTATAGGATTAACGAACTTAGTCTTGCATTTTACGAAAAACGAATCTGCGTATAATTTAAAGTCTCTAGCTCAATCCGTGCGCCCGCAATTAGCGCCACAGACGGACGGACGGACACGCTAAATTCAACTTTTCTTATCATTTTAAACACACTGATGTAATTCATTTTTGTGTGTGATGACGGGATCTTGGCGTTACAAACGGTAAGGCAAATCTAATATACCCTTTGGTTTCACCATACGGGTATAAAAAAACAATATTTTCATGCCTTGCAGATAGACATTACCCCTTAATGCTTCCTAGAGACAGTATTTTATTTACAAATGAATTATTCTTTCTTTTGCCTCTTAGTTATATGGAAAATGGAAGGATTCAACAAAAATTCTGTCACTACATTTGAATTCATCTATTCATATATGACTAAGTTACATGAATCCTGATATGTACACAT
Source organism: Chrysopilus asiliformis (assembly GCA_964034945.1). NCBI lineage: Eukaryota > Metazoa > Arthropoda > Insecta > Diptera > Rhagionidae > Chrysopilus > Chrysopilus asiliformis. The sequence goes on along the minus strand of OZ035962.1, from coordinate 90,775,192 downwards.
AACGAATAATTGTTTATATGCCCTATAGAAAACGACACATTGTAAATCCTTTGTCTATTGAAGGCTTTATGATATTTTATGCAAACACTTGTCCGCTGTCATATTTGTAATCAAGAACATCAACAGCAGAGCAGCAAAAAGAAAATGTCTTCATAAGGGAAATGGTTTGTGTACACAATTCATTGCATCAGGCGCGACAACATAGCATTAGCAGAACGATGGCCAACTAGACCGAAATGGAGAAAATTTCCCATGTAAGGATAACGAGAATGTTCCGTTCCTCGCCATTAGACTCCAAACTTTAAGGGTTCAGGATCAGTGCTTTTTAGTATGTTCAGCATCTTTTCTCATTCAGTTCATATTGTCTATATTTTACCGGGATACAAGTCCACATCGTGTAGATGTTTACCTGTTCAAATATATTGTCCTTACCAGATCCCTCAACTTCTCCTTTATCCCCACAAACGAATTTCACCTCTATTGAGTTTGTTTGCATTTACATTATGTGTCGCGTTAACATTTTCACGGTGAGTTTTGCGCAAATTCAATGGCAAAACTGTCGTCCTTCTGCCATCATATATTCTAAGATAAAAACTCCAAGTGTATATTCTGAATCACATCACCTTCCAGAAAGAAAAAAAAAACATGGAAAAAACTTTATATTTTACTATAAAACAAGGAAGCGACCTACAGCCGCAGAGTAGTCTATGCAAAGACACTGTGAATCATCAAAGATATTATGTCTGAGCAAAGAAAAAATAATAAAGTAAAAAAGTTTAAAATGAAAATTTTGTTTATGTTACGGGCGAAAAGCACATTTCCACTTTTGCAACATTGTTACATGGATATTTTCCAGGATATATACAAGTTTGAACCATTTTATAGTCTCACTGGGATGAAACTTAATTGCAACAGTTATTTGAAAAATATGGCATTCAATTTATGCAGTTTGCATCCACGGAGTATGAGAATTTTATGTCAGTCCACTATAGTTTTTTATTTGAGTTTTTGAAAATATCACAACATAGAAAGGAGCCAAATTTGGCACTTTTTTTACAGTCGTAGTAAAAAGCTTAAGGAATAAAATAGAAAAAAAAATCTTTTATGAGTGAAAAAAAAAATCTTGTATGAGTAAGATTGGGAAAAACTATTTTGTATTTTCGAAATAGTTTAGTTTAGAAAATTAAATTAGTGAAAAATATCTGTTGTGATCAATACAAAACTTTCCTCTGCAATATGTAGTTTCGGAAAAATCAGGTAAAAAATATCCTTTCAAATATGTCGTGAACTGTTATGCCTGGTGCCCAATAAATGCAACGCGAACGCACAAACTATTACTTACAAATTTGTTCCATAGAAATCATTTGAAGTGAACGCAGTGCACGCGCCTACAACGCAAAACTTTGCAAACTTCTAACTTTGCCGCAGAATTCTGCGTTGACAGTTCATAAAGTGAGGTTGGGGAAATGTTGAAAAATTGATAGCCTTAGTGCAAAAAAACAACAAATAACAAAGATAAAGACTAAAAAAGCAAATTATCGCTTCAAAATTATCAATTTTTGTAATTTTGCCAGCTTTATACCACTTTATATTAACATATGTCACTTGTAAAGGATCTTTCAACAAGGACATAACAATTTTGTATTTTAATAAAAACGCACCCTAAAACTTTATGATCTCGCAATGCTAAAACGTCAGTCAAGGTTTACATTTTTATCATGGTGAAGTTCACGAACGAGCAACGTTTGGAAATTATTAAAACTTACTACCGAAATTCTGAGTCGGTGGTCGCAATCGTGTAATCTCGAGAAATGGTCCGGTCGAATGGCCACCTCGCTCATGCGATTTAACGCAGTTGGATTTCTTTTTATGGGGTTATGTTAAGTCGTTGGTTTATGCCAACAAGCCAACAACGTTAGAGGAGCTCAGGAACAATATCGAACGCGAAATTGCCAACGTTCCGGCCGATATGTGTGGAAGAGTGGTGGAAAATTGGCTCCAAAGAATCAATCAGTGCAAACGTGCTCGTGGTGGCCATATGAAGGACATCGAATTTCATACTTAAATGTAACATGTCCACTACACCTGGAATAAATTTCAGCCCGATATCTCAATTATTCTGTGTTTTATTTAAATACAAAATTGTTATGTCCTTGTTGAAAGACCCGATACTACTTCACGAGATGCCATTGGGCTCTGCCGTTGAAATGTTGCGCTGCGTGACATTTTGTGCGTTTTAGTTGCGTTCGCGTTGCTTTTATTGGACTCCAGAGGTTAAAGATACGTAAAAACCATTAAAGGAAAAAAATCTGGAATATGTAATTTCATATCAATTTGGCTATATGAATTTTTTCATAAAAGTGCATAGTTTTCGAGAGATTTTCACAAAACTGAATTTTTTCACATATTTTGAGAACACAAAAAAACCGGTAAAGCAAAAAAAAAATGCAGAAAATTTCATATCCTTTAAATTTTGTTATATTTATTGTTTCCAAAAAGCGCATAAGTTTCGAAAAAAATTTAAAAAAAGGTATTTAAAAAAAATTCATATGTACGGGAGGTAAGATGAAAGTAAAAATGTCTGTTCGATCAGTGACTAAGTTTTGGAGGCTTTAAAAATATATCTTCAAACTTTCAGTCTATGAAAACCCGTCTTTTAATTTTCGGTTACCCAATGAATATTTAAAAAAAATAATCTTTGGTAGTCCTACAAAAAATTGGGGACGGCTCAAAACTATTTCTCCAATTCCCCTTCAGAAAAAAATAAAAAAAAACTGTGCCTCCAATTCGAAAACCATTAGGAATATACGAGACAGTGGACTCTTCTGCGATGATTCCCACAAAATTGGGAAATATTCCTATAATGTTGGGCATATTTCCTATTGTTTGTGGCATGAATTCCCTTTTTGTTTGGGACTCATTAACTAATAATTCACTGTCACGTATATTCCTATTTTTTGTAGGAATCTGTCCTATTATTTCTCTCCGTGTATTTGCGAGTCATTTTAAACTGGGCTCTGGGCAGCTTGTTCTTTTGCTTTTAAGTATTTGTCAGAGAATGAAAATTTTGTGAAAATAAGATGTCAAAGAAAAATTATATTTTGCGTGTCAAATCCATATTCACATTCATAGAAAAGTATCCCGTAGTAAGGTAAAAATGCCTTTTCTACTCTTTTGTTAAAAAAATCTCTCAAAAAGGGAGAAATAGCACTCATTGAAAATTTTCTTTTATGATTTCTTCCGGGTATGAGGGGAAGAAGGTGCGCCACTAGAGCTGTCCATATTACACATCACGTTAATTTTGGACCTTTCGAATACTTTCTGCTCCCTCCATCAAGCTTTTCCACGATTTTTTGCTTGGAGTTTAGTATCGTCACGCTACCGCAGACCCCCTTTTCCCCCTAAAGGTGTGACGAATTTTATGGACAGATCCTATGAAAAACCGGTCCACATTTTCCACTTCCTCCAAGCGAAAGAAAAAGTTTCTTTCAATTTCCTTGAAAACCATTAGTCGATATCAAAAAAAATTTCAAAAATTAAATTGTGTAAAATGTTTATGTTTAACATAAATACCTCCACGAAAAATAAATGGAAATGTTCCAATAAATATTAAAATTTTTGGTTAAACCTAAAGTAACCTAAAGTGGAATAGTGAAATAATTTACAATTTAAGAAAAAATAAACCTTTGCTTATTTTCCCTTATTTAAAATCTAACTCAATTTTGTATAAAAAACATTATTTTCGCTGATGTATGAACATTTTTTTAATCTTGATACATGATTTCTGTAAATCGCTGCTGGCAAATTCTCTATTTGTTACAGAAATAGATTTCAATGCAATTTTCTGCTTTCCCACGGGAATAGAGTCATCATTGCCGCATGAATAACAAATATTTCGAGTTGAAGGATTCCGTCGTCTGTCTAATGGTGGCCTTATATTTTATTCTATTTAAACAAAGTCATGGAAAATTTCGGATTTGGTTTCCCGGAGAATAGGAAAAAAGTAAAAAATAAAAAGAAATATGAAAGCGCATGGAAAACAGTCGTCGTTTGATCCACAAAAAACCTTAACTTTCCACTCAGTCAGTCGGTAATTTTCCGACTATAGCGGAGTTTAAGTTTATGTGATGGAATTGCCCTAAAGCGGATATGCGGTACTTTCCTCCGACCAACATAGAAAAGTAGGGACGACAAAATATATATTTTTTTCCTATATACCTACACATAGGATCTACAATTGCCTATAGTCAAGTTCAACATACTTGTACAACAGGGGTTGAAAAACAAGGTTGGCTGACGGGGACCGGAGGTTTCCTAGAACTCTGGAAGTCTCGTTTGGTCGCCTTTAAAAAAGAAAAGTTGTAAGGCCTCTTGGCATGCTTTAAATTAATGTACTCAATGTTTTGGCCTTATGGCGTTAGCTTTTATTTCGATTTGAACGCTTTATTGCCAACAATGTTTTTCCCGAAAACATTTTTCCTAGAATGGAACGAAATGAAATGGAATGAAACACGGAATTGAGTTCATTACAAGCTAAAATAGATGGCCAACTCACCCCCTGAATTTTACAAAAAATCGCCCCATTGCCATTGGCTAAAATTAAATTCGAATTGTGTTCATTTGTTATTGTTTTGTTTTATAAATTATTTATGATTTCCAACGGTATTCGTAATTTGCGAATATTTATGAATATAATTTTGCGGAAATTAAAATTAGCTACAGAATCAGCGGTTATTTGAAACAATCGGAGAGTGAAAATTTCAAAATAAAGCTCTTTATTTAATTGATATTTATGGCAATTGTAAATATTTATATTCTGTCATCGTCCTTTGGTTTTATAATCATTTCTTAGGCTCGCGTACATAAAGTGAAATGATAATTTCGGTAACAAGACTTTGTTGATTCACTAATATCTGCCACTTTAAAATAGACTTTCGTTAATTGAAATGATTATCTTAAGTATATTTGAGGCGTTAAAAGCTAGAGTGGACCAACCCACATGTCAAAATTGTGAATTTTTTTGTGTTTGAATCGCTATTGCGAGTGAGTTTTTAGATAAAAATGTTTGGATGCACAAAAGAACATTTCAACATTGAGTAATAAAGTCCACAGAAATTTTTTTTTTCTAAAATTTACAGTCAATAATAGTACAAAAGTGGAAAATCTTCAAAAACTCGATTATGTGGGTTGGTCCACTCTAGCTTTTAAGGCCTTATTTATACTCTATATGATATAACATATAGGAGTATATTAGATTTACTATACCGTTTGTAACAAATATTTCTGGTTGAAGGATTCCGTCGTCAGTCTAATGGTGGCCTTATATTTTATTCTATTTAAACAAAGTCATGGAAAATTTCGGATCTGGATTCGCCTATATTAGATCATACACAAAAATGAACTACACTAGGGTGTTAGGGATGACAAAAGATTTTCATTTCCGCCTGTCCATCTGTCTGTCTGTCCGTCTGTCTGTCCGTCTGTCTGTCCGTCGGTCTGTCCGTCTGTCTGTCCGTCTGTCTGTCCGTCTGTCCGTCTGTCCGTCTGTCCGTTTGTCCGTCTGTCCGTCTGTCCGTCTGTCCGTCTGTCCGTCTATCCGTCTGTCTGTCTGTCTGTCTGTCTGTCTGTCTGTCCGTCTGTCTGTCTGTCCGTCTGTCTGTCTGTCTGTCTGTCCATCTGTCTGTCTGTCTGTCAGTCTGTGAACAACATAAATGTCGCAAGGCTTGAGCTAGAGACTTGAAATTTTGTGTAGTTACGTTCTCGTAAATGACTAAGCTAAGTTCCGGAACGGGTAAAATTGGACCATTCCTTCTCTCCTCAACCATACAAACTAAACAGTTCTTTGCAATTTGCTCGAAAATGGTGAGTTATATTGAAAAATTTATAAAGCTTAAATGTGTTCAGAATAGGATTTTACATAGCTTATCCATACACCAAGATCCAATCGGAACACTGCTTCCCCCCTATCCCACACTAATGGAACACTTTTTTTGTTTTCTCGAAAACTAGGCATCGTATCGAAAAATTTATAAAGATGAAATGTGTTTAGAATATGATTTCACATAACCGATCGATATATCAAAATCCAATCGGACCTCTCCTTTCTCCCTCTCCTATACAAATGGATTTTTTTAAATAACCACTTTCTCTGTCATCATATAGAGTATTTGAAGAAAGGAGAGCTATGCCAATATAAATTTTGGATGAGTACAACAAATTCAAACCTTTGATTCGGAACATGATCCAAATTCTCTTCTATGATTTGGTAAAATTGTTTTAGCAAACTAATATGCTGGACATGGAAGATGGATTCTAAATTTCTATCCTTGCTAAAGTAATTGTCCGTGTTTTAGGCGACATTTTGAGTCATTTCAAGATTCGCTGCATCAAATTTCAAGTCGCTAGGTCAATGCGTTCTCGAGTTATTTAAGATACGTGCAACGGACAGACCGACAGACAGATGCACGGACATCTTCATAATTTTACCTGAAACGGATTTCGTACTCGGTCTCCGACTGGAGTCGGTCTACTTTCCTTCTACAATACTTCCCTTCTATAAAGGCAAAGAAAACTTATTCAAAGTTAAGGGGTTTTTTAATCAATGTATAACTGTAGGTGTAGGCAGGAGATGAGAACAATTGTCACGATTCCGAATTTTCCCTACCCATGAAAAGAAAAAGAAAATTGAAACGACAATTTTAAAAACAAACGTATTTTATTAATGAAAAAAATATGATAAAATCCCAGAATTATGAAATCTCAATAACACTTTCCCAACCCTTAGAATCCATTTAAAAAAACAGTTTATGATAGCTTCCCAACCACCAAATTAGGAAATCCAAACACTTTGGAATACACCATTAAACCAGTTATGGTAAATCAATATTACTAATTGCATCATTTATCCAGGAAAACAGACGGAAAAACTCGTCAGAAGCTCATCAAAGACCACATTTTATTATCGACCAGTCAAATTTACATCAACACTTCCCCGATGCTCATCAGAATCTAATTTTCCGGGTTTTCAGACGTTGGCCGATGCGTGCAAAGAGAAAACCCCCCCAAAAAAATAATGATAATTTCGATAGAAAAGTTTTATACTTGTATACAAAAATTCTACAACATACAGTGGAGTAAAATTGAAGATTTACGAGTTATATACTCGTATATGTAACATATCTACTACTAGTTATAGCCGACATATTACCTTTGGTTATTTGATGAACAGTTTCGTCCCTCTATAATAAGTTATAATAGGGTCACGTATCAGATGACGTTTACATTGGATCAAAAGTCGTTAGCAGGTCTATATTTTATACGGATGAGTGACGTAACAGTAGGGGACAATATTTATTGACGGAAGTAATTTTGATCAATAAAACCATCGTCTTTTCCATTTTCTAAAAATACGAAAAAAAAACACCAAAAAAATGGTTTCAAGAGAGGCAGAAAAAAAATCGACTGGTGAAGAAAAACACAACGAAAATTAGGTCAAAGTTTACTCTTAGCAGGACACGCACGAACCCCAGCCCCAATTGATTACTGTTAGAAGCTACATATATATATTGCCAGTGATATGCTTTATCGGACACCGAAAAATATAATTTCCTAGCTTGGAGCGCTTTGTTTCCTCCAATCTGCTCCCGCCACTGTAATTTTCTTGATTACAGTCGTACGACGAAAGTGGGAGAAATCCCTTTTGAAAAATTCACCCTGATTAGCCAGTCAACGATATGCTGAAATGGAACCATTGTTCAAAATATCGAGCTAAATCGGAGTCTATTTCAAAGTCCAAGGTTCACATTACCAAACCAGTCGAATGGATTTAATTCAGTCCCGAGTCTAGACTATTTGGGCGCGGATGGTAGCTGACCCTCTAGCAGCAGCAGAGGATCTACAAAACCCTACAGGGTTTAAAGGTTAAGGCTATATTACTTCACTCCGATAGAGCGGCTCCGGTCATCGAAGTAAATATCAACATTTTCCTCAATCCTATACAATTGAATATACATTTCGCTAATGTCGATTCATTCACTGCCCTGCGATAGCAAAAATAGAAGGGCTTGAAAATGGGATGAATTACGATATGAAGGGTTGGTAGAAAATTTCCTTCACAGATCGGGGTGTTAAGGCAAAATCCATTCAGCTGCCGTTGCCCAGCTGGTTTCCGCTTCTGCTTTTCAATATCCGGAAATCGCTTTCCAAGTTTTTCTCTTCAGTCATGAAGCTGTTTTTTTCATATATATAAATATAATTGAGTAGGCCAACTGCAAAGCGAATTTCCTCCGTATTTTCGTTGATCATCCATATTTTGCACAACGGGCGCTGAAAGGAGAATTTGAAGGGCTGGCTGAATGGTTGTGTAGGCGGTACAGACAACAGCAGTGGCGTTGAAAAGCTTTCAGAAATTATTTTCTACTTTCATATTTCATTCTATACTCGATGAATGCTACGTTTTTGCTTGTTTATTAAATATTTTCCTGTCTTTTTTCATTACTCAACTAACCTTGCCGCTCATTGGCGTCAATGGGTTAACTCACAGTTTCCCACAGCTCAAAAGATATACAATTCCGTACCAAGAGGTTTATAGAAAAACTATAATAAAGTTTGTAAGCAGATTTTTTTAGATATCTACTTGGTTTTCTTTAAACACCATTGAGAAAATTCACTTCAAAATATTTTATAAAATAGCAAAAACCTACTTCTCATTACAAATTATATTTAATAAATTTTCACAGTTTTATTCGGAAATTATAGAATTTTGTGTAAATCGATAGTTTGAAGCAATCCTATTTGGATTATTGGAAAGTTTACAATATTAGAAACCATTGGCACTATTTTGAAATTTGACGCATTATAATTAACTAAAAATATAAGTAAGAACTAAAAGTTTCATGCAGAATTTCCTGGTAAATTTCATATAGAAATTCCCGATGAATTTCATACATAAATTCCTGGTACATTTCATATAGAATTTCATGCAGAAAGTCCGTACCGCAAAGACATAGAAAATGAATAGCGTATATGTTTTGTACATGATTTTTCTAGCCTTATAATTCACACTTCCTATAATTTTTGCTAGGTAATTAAATAATTGGTATAATATTAAAAGAACATAATAAGCAAACAAGTTACTAACAGAGATTTAATGTGTTGGTCTGATGAGGTTCAACATTGAATTCTCTAAACCCCATTGTTTGAATTAAAATTTAATTTCTGGTATCTCATATTTCACCGTGAGCAATACGGTACTTGAATTAAAATATCTTCGAGAGAAACAAAAATATACAGGATGACCAAAGAGGCATTAAATTTTTCTGGACTGGCTGCGAAAAAGCAGTTGCAAATCGGTTACTTTGTGACCAATCGGAAAGTTGTTGTTGTTTTTCCTTATTTCTATTGTTTTTGTTTAAAATTCACTTACGGACAGTGCTATCAAAGTACAAATAGTAAGCTTTGGAGCAAGGAATTTCTTCTTACAGCGTTTTCTGATTAACCCGGCCCTTACACGCGTCTGTAGAGCTGACACAGTCGCTTACACAGACTCGTGTAAATGCACTGACTGCCAGTTCGCTAAATGTATTTTAATTCGTTGTCAGTAATTTGACATTTGAAGACTGTGCTACTGACAGACTTTACAGTCGCGTGTAAAGGCCGGGTTAGCCTTCTGATACAAGTTTACACTGACGTCATTCTTGATCCACCCCTTCCTTACTGTTACACTTGGTCAGAGAAGGGTTTTTGCGGAAACGGGTAAAAATCGCCACGTTAACGTTACAGTAACGTAACCCCATATATAATTTGCAACCTACGTTGTATTGCAACCCTGTTACATTTTTTGGTTACTTGGGAATGCTTTATAAGTATATACTCCACACGATGCCAGAATAATGTAAGTTGATCGGAGTTTGGGACATTTGTACATGGTTTTTTGCCGAAAAAGGCAAAAAAGGGGAATCACAAAAAGTAAACGGCGGGAAACATTGACGACGAAAAGAAAAAAAAACGATTTTTAGCAAGGATTTGAACCCTTCAATTAAGCAAAGGCATAAAATAGATCCATCACTCAGCTTTTTATTTATGATGTCACTAATTTTGTATGAAATAATTCATATCTGTTTTCCGCATGAAATGCATAGCATATGACAGATTTTTTTACCAGTTTCATAAATTCCTGTTAATCACGGTTATGAAACATGATTTTATGCTTATGAATCGAAAAATTTATAAATTAAAAATATGTTTATAATATGATTTTACATACTTCGTCCATGAAAGAAAATCCAATCGGGCCACTATTTACAAATTATAGAAATTCTATAAGAATTCGATCTTTTCTCATATAGACGTATAGAGTGTATTTGACGATGATTTCCTCCTGACAATTGTAGCTTATAAAAACGTTTTTTTTTAAAGCACAGTGAATGTTGTTTTATGTATATGGGGAAGTTCATTATGTATTTATAGAATATACATTTTTATCAGAAAACCAGCATATAAAAATACTTAAAAATTTATATCTTTAGAAAATTGAATTTATTTTGCGAAAAAAGAAAAAAAATCGAAAATTGGAAATAGCTTCTATCTAGGTAAAATTAAATTTGTTGTTAAATATAAAGGTGGAAAGAATATAATGTGTAAAAATTTTTTTTAGGAAATTGAGTTTTCATTCAGAAATAAAAATCGTGTGTCATGGATTTGATTTGTCTCCCATAAATCATTTACGAATTATAAAGGAACCGAGATGAATGACATGTGTACGTAATCTTTTGATGATGATCGAATTGACACATTTAAAACGTACTGTTCGAATTTTCTTTTGGGATAGCCGAGACCATTTCCTTCAATTCAATTCAATGGTCTTTTCCCCTTGAGGATTTCTTTGGATTTCCCTTTTGTTACTTTTGTGTGTTTTCCTTCTTTTTCCACTTTCCGATTACTGTGAAGCTTTAGTGAAGCACAAATCGAACCGTAATTCGGCAAAAGAAAAAAAAAAGAACGAAATTGTACGGCAGCTTTTAATAATTTATATCAAAAGCAGAAGACAATTTCCTTTTCCTCAGTTTCGTAAGTGCGGAACCAATAAATTCGCCCTCATACCGTGCAATACGTAAGTGCCGAATACGTTCATGTCTTCGGCTTGATGGTAAAAAGGAGTTTTAGGCTGACTGGTCGTTCGTTCAGCGTCCTTTCGACCACGACGATGAAGACTAAAAACGAAGACAAAGATGTGTCGCTGGAACACAAATTTTCTGACTTACACATATGTTTAAGGTTGAAGTTTCACAATGAAATATGGTTAAGGCCAACGTGAAAGGTAGGAGATAGGCACGAGATAAAAATAAATTAAATAAGGGGGAAAAAAAGCTAAAACCAAAATATATGGATACCAGCTAAGAAAAAACATTGCACTCTCATACTGTTGGTAAAAGTCTTGGACACAGGAAAAAATCATATAAATATATTGAATAAAAGATTCGGGAGAAAGTAGACATTCGGAGTGCGAAATGCGAAGACAGCATCAACAGGAGCAGCAGCAAAAGCAGTACAAGTCGGAGTAAAGCTAAAAGCTAAGACTCCAACGTCGTCGGCCAAGAATAAAGCTGGGAAATTAGATTAGGACAATTTATCCTATTTTGCTGCTGTCACTGGCAATACTGCTCCTACCACAACTAAGAGACAACCACCCACCTCAACCACCCGCTAGCAGTTAAATCGACCTGTTGCTGGTGTAAGTATCTTGAAATTTTCTCGTATATGCGAATAATGGACAGTCGCAGCGAATTTTCTATTACATCTCCCAGTGAAACTATACTCAAGCTAAAAGGATATTTAAGGACATTCGTTGTCCATCGTCCCATATTCTCGTAGGTCATCTTGTCCACTAAGTCTTTTATCATTCTCATTTTGCTTCAACAGCGTATTCAATGTCTGTAAGGAGGATTGTTTCGTTTCGAATCTGTGTACAATTTCTCATCCTGTGGAGATTTATCCCAATTTCTGTAACTCTGAACTATTTCACCGGGAACGAAGTGAGAAATTCTGTTTATCAGGATTGATGAATAGAATAACGTTGGCATAATGTTAGCAGAAGGAAAGTCTCTTTTCAAAAGATTATTTTTTCTCCGCTTCGCTTACAGACTTCAAGAACCTTCAATGACGAAATCAAGATATATGGTGCCAAATGAGGTGGATAATTGGTATCTGAAGAACTTTACTTATTGTGTGCTTGCATATTAAAGAAACCAGTTGAATGATGGCTGGAGATTTTCGTCTTATTGCTTACTTTTCTTTATTTATATCGCTTTATTGGGTATCTAGCATCGTATTTTAGATAGTATATTCAACATTCTATCTAATGAATTGGATTTTGTTATTTACAATCGGATAATGTTTCACGTAAGCTTGATGTTTTGAAATGGGATTAGTTTTTCTTAGTTTTTCTTTTTTAATAATTGACACACTTTAAAAAATCTTATATGTAAAAGCGAAAACTAACTGAAAAAACCACAGAAAAATTCCACACAAATAGAATACAAAAAAAAGAAAATAATTTAAAAAAACTAAAGCGAAAAAGTAAAAAATATTTTTTAAATTTGATAATTTCATATATCACGTCAAATTTGAGTACCAGCAAAATTTTAATGGTTATTAAAATCTAGCGTAATGGGTATTCTTATATTTGTAAATAGAACCAGGAAAACCGAGCCATGCTCGGCCACCTCAAAGTCGTCCCTTTGCTGAAATTTTGGAGAAAAGAGTAGATTCACGTAATCTCGACACCACCTTTTCTGAGGTTTGAAATCCTGGATCCAAAGATCTTTTAGAATGTATATCGAAAAACCTTACTCCCAATATTGCGAATTTTCACTAAGATACCTTCACGTAATTCGAAGATACCAGGCGAGGGGTATCGAGGGGAGGGAAAAGTTAGGTTTGCAGTGGAAAGATCGAAAGCCCTTTGCCCCCTTAGTAATACTGTAAAGTTTCATTAAGATCGGACGACCCAATTCGAAGATACCAGGCGAGGGGTATCGAGGGGAGGGAAAAGTCAGGTTTGTAGTGCAAAAATCGAAAGCCCTTAGCCCCCTTAGTAATACTGTAAAGTTTCATTAAGATCGAACCACACAATTCGAAGACACCAGGCGAGTGGTATCGAGGGAAGGAAAAAGTCAGGTTTGTAGTGGAAAAATCGAAAGCCCTTAGCCCCCTTAGTGATACTGTAAAGTTTCAGTAAAATCGGACCATCCAATTCGAAGATAACAGGCGAGGGGTATCGAGGAGAATTTTCTCAGAGGTGAGACCTATCTAGATCGGGTTTTTGTCCCCGAATATCCCTAATCCCCAAGTTTCGTGTAAATCGTTAGGCGGGTTCTCGAGATCGTTGTGCAAAAATTCATCGTATTATATTATAGGATTTATAAAGTCGGCGCAATAATAATTTGTATGCAAGAAAACGGTAGTAAGTCATTTTGAGACTTTTTGGTTTAAGATGTTTTATACTGATATTGCTTTTATCCAGAAATGCAAACATTTAAAACAAAATCGACTTCTCCAAAGTTTGTACGTAGACCTAACCCCTCAAGGACATTAATTTTAACAACAAATGGGGTTTCTTATGCCTCAGAACCGTTATAGTTTACACTTTTACGTCTTCATGTAAAAACAGCAATTAAATTGGCAATCTAACCATTTTTTTTAATAAATCATTAATATCGGGTTTAAATCCAGTTCACTAAATCCAGTTTTCAAGATCTTTTTGCTTGAAATTAGTCCACTAATTCGATTTAGTGATTGCTATAAATTTCGCGAAACGCGCCATAAGTAAATGGCTCTTGAATTTCCCGATATTTTCGTATATAGTCTTCAAATAAAAAGTTTGCAACAAAATAATAATTCGTTTTTTTTTTAAATTAAAAAACTTTTTAACATTTATCAACAAGTTTTTTTATATTTTTATTTTATTTTATTTTTATACTCTATATCATATAGGAGTATATTAGATTTAGTATACCGTTTGTGATGCATCGAACCAATCATCCGACACAAAAATGAACTACAGCAGGGTGTTAGGAATGACAAAAGATTTTGATTACCGCATGTCCGTCTGTCTGTTTGTCCGTCTATCCGTCTGTATGCCTGCCTTCAACACCGTAACTTTCGAAAAAATTAAGCTAGAGACTTGAAATTTTGTATAATTGTGTTTCTCGTAAATGGCTAGACAAAATTCTTGAACGGGCAAAATCGGACCATTCGTTCCCCCCTCCCCCATACAATCGAAACAGTTTTTTGCAATTTACCCGAAAACAGTGAGTCATATTGAAAAATAAACGGTGAGTCATATTGAGGTGAAATGTGTATAAAATGGGATTTACATAACTCATCCATACATCAAAATCCAATCGGACTATTGCTTCCCTCCTCTCCCATACAAATGGAATACATTTTGGTGTTTTCTCGAAAACTGTGCGTCGCATCGAAAAATTTATAGAGATGAAAACTGTTTATAATATGATTTTACATAACCGTTCCATATATCAAAATCCAATCGGACCATACCTTTCCCCTATTCGTTACAAATGGATTGTGAAAAAAAAAAACATTTTACCTGCCATCATATAGAGTATTTGATGATTGGTAATTGTAGCTTTTCTTACGTTTAATAATAAATTTAACTATTTAGTAGTAAAATTTACTATTTTGTTGTTAAATAGGTTATTTTTGTAGTTGAAATTAACTATTTTGTAAATGAAATTAAACATTTTATAGTCATAGTCTCAACTCCTCATTATAAAATAATTTGATTTACTATTTTTTTTCTCAGAGTGTAAAACACCATCCAAATACCTTCAGCCTTTTTCATTGAATGATATTGAATTTCATAACTTTTTGCAATTTTTAATCTGACTGATTGTGAAGGATCGAAAAAAAATCCTTTGTATTGAAAATAACTCAATTTAAACTGGTCAAATTAAGGATCTACGGATAAATAGTCATGAATATACCATGGAAAATATTTCCATTTAAATAAATCCTGTCATGAAAAAGACAAATTATTACCAAAAATATCAAAATGTCCATAATCGCAGATTTAATGTTAAAACCAATTTGAAATGGATTCATAATCGGCTTGTATTAATAGTCAATAGTCGATAATGATGATGCATTCGTTTTAGAAAGCTTTTGCACATGTTATTTATGTGGCATTATGAAAAAGTTTATGCGAAAGCACTGAAGCCGTCTCTCTGCTGTCTATGTTTAACATAATCGTTGATAGATATTCAGGTCATTAAATTCAATTTAGGCGGAATTGTAGAGTAAATCGACGAACTGGATGATTAAAAATCGATTTGATGGGACTATTAATATCCTTCGAATGGAATTCTGCCTGTTGCGCTGTTTAGACTAAAAGCTTCATATTAGATTAAGTAAATAAAACTGATAATTCAATTTGGTGGTATAAAAATTGACAACAAAAAATCGTGAGTTGTTCTAAACTGCAAAAATCTGTAATTTCGAAAAAAAATCTCGAAAACAGTTAAAATTTTGAATCGTAAAAAAATATAGAATGACACATTCTATCTTCTTATCCTAATGCAGAAAGCATTTTATTACATTTTGACATATAAATCATTTATCTGCAAAAAAGAAAAAAACAGATTTTTAAACAAATCGAAAATATTGAGAATAGCACAGGACTATAGGGTTTTCTTGTCAGTTTTCCGCTTGTAGCGCTGAATCCGTTCACATTACTATTTTTGTGTCTGCAGATCAATTACAAGTATAGACAGGGTGACCATAGACCCCAGATTGGCCAGAGCAGTCCCGAATTTCAGCTTGTTGTTCCGGCGTTCCAGAAACTAAATTTCCGTTCCGGATCATTTGATTTAGTGTTGAAACTTTTTCGCCCGCGGCGTTGTTTTTTGAAAGATTACTCCTTCCAGTTTGCGGCGCATTTCATTTTGAAATTTGCATCTAAAAAATATTTTTTCTAAAAATTTGGCTAGGCGCACAATTTGTACTGTGCTTTAAAGTGAACATAAGAAAAGCTACAATTGCCAGGGGCCAATAGTCATATCATCATATCATATAATATCATACTAATATATAAAAATGAGTTGGTGTCTGTCTGTCTGTTCCTCTTTCACGTAAAAACGGCTGAACCAATTGACTTGAAATTTGGCATGAGTGTCTGTGGTAGTTCTGGTTCCAACAGGTATACGGAAAAGTAGCCCGAGCGGTGGGGGCAGTAAGGGGAGGGGGTAAAGTCATCTCGAAACTTAACTCTTCCTCTATGTTACCCTTTCGCAGGGAAACTACCTAGCCGATTGGCCTGAAGTTTAGCTACAACAAAGACCAGCAATGACGGGTATGCAAGCTAGTACTCTATATGATAGACAAAATGTTTATTTAAAAAATCCACTTGTATAGAAGAAGGGGAAAGGAATGGTGCGATTGGATTTTGATGTATGGAACGATTATATAAAATCATGTTCTAAACACATTTTACCTCTATAAATTTTTCAAAATGACTCACCGTTTTCGAGAAAATTGCAAAAAACTGTTTCGTTTGTGTGTCTGAGGGGGGAAAGAATAGTACAATTTCGCCCGTTCCAGATCTTGGCCTAGTCATTTACGAGAAACTTCACTATACAAAATTTGCTTGAGTATTTGTTGAGTATTTTTGGTCTATGGAGCCACTAAAAATTGCCCCTTCTTTATTACTTCCACCGGTCATATGTCCTGGAATGACACAAAAAAATATAGCAGAGCTGTGCCGAGACAAAGCGGCACCCGGAGCCAGACGTATTTTTGTGGCCCCTCTCTTTAAAAAATTATAAAAGTGCTTTTTTAAGTGGTTGTAAATGTTTAAAGACAGATCAGAGGAACAAAATTTGGCTCAATTTTGATGGTGATATATAAAAAGCTATAACATTAAACCGAAATCGCGCCACTGTCAAAATTTTGATTAAAAATTATGCGTTGTAGAAAGAATTTTAAAAAACTGCGCCGAAATGCCATACTAAAATTATATTTCAGTTTAGACGTTACAAATTTACATCTGCAGCGCATTTCTCTTAAACAATTTTAACAAGCGCTACATGATTTCTTAAAAAATTGTCTGCGGCGCATTTTTGTTTAAAAATATTTTACAATAACTATAAAAATTTACGACCAAAGTTGAAATAGGAGGTCGTTCATCAATTCAAAACTCCAAATTTCGAAAAAGAGGATCATGACTCGCAAAAAAAGCGTACCGCCTTAGCTTACAGCAGGCCTGGCCAACCCAAATCGTTTCACGGGCCAATCTGATGATTAATTTTTTTTGGCGGGCCGCACATGAAAAAATAGAATAACCGCCGTTTCTTAGTAAAATTTTCAAATAATATTTTTTGTTGTTTTTTAACAGTCACTTGGTTTAAAAAAAAATTAAAACAAAATGCAAAAAGTTGAGCATAACCCTACAACTCCATTCAACTTAAATCATGCTTTTTTCCCCCAATCCGTATTTTGGCGAATAAATAAATCAGCGAGTGGGCATTTTCAGTCAATTAAGCAATTTCACCAAATATTGATAGAAATATTGATATTATTTCTGCGAAATTTCAAGCTTTTAGCTCAAAGGTTCTTTCAGAGATCTCAAGCGTAGTCTAACAGCCTGAAGTACATTTTTTGTAAAAATGTTTAGATCGACCAGCAGGGGGTGAAAAGAAAAATCCTCAAAAAATGAAAGGATTCTAAATTTAAAAAAATCAAGATTGCTTAGGCTTGGCTTTCACCATTCAAATCAAGTATTGAATATTGTCAAAAATTACAGAAATGTATCAACCAAGAATTACTCATGTGAACTAAATAATTTTATAATTTACTTTGAAAATTCTTGAATCCAGTTTTATCACTTAAGATACAGTAGTATCCTTCTACATGTGTGTAGATATATATATATATTTAACTTCCTATAACTTTAACCACAAACAGAAGATTATCATTAGCCGCCTTTATTGCGTTATCATTCAGCCTCCAGTCACATTATGTGAAAACGAAAAGGAAAATCCACAAATCAAATTAATGCTCCTGAATCACTAAGGGTAAGGGCCTTTTGAGGTTTTCCATTTTCACCATATCACTTATATTTTGTTCATATATGAATTAACCGAAATGGAAAGCAAGATATCTTCTCGCCCCACTTCTGGTCGCCACAGTCTCATCATTCCTTTAATAGTCGAATATAGAGTCAGAAGAGCACTTAGAAACAACCGCATGAGCTTAAATCCATCACATAAATTTCATCCCTCTAATTTATTAAATTGAAATCATAATTATTGCGTCCCACTCTAAATGGGTTCTTCTTCTTGCCCATACACACAAAATAAGCAACAAAAAAAAAGAACCAGAAGCAAACAAAAGCCAATAAGATATCTAAAAGATGATTACGTATTTGTCAACACCACGATTGATAGGAGGGGGAATTAAGCGACGTAAGGAGATGGTAAAAAGCAAAATTCCATTGGGGTGTTTTTAAATAAATGTGGATGTGTCGCCCAAAATTGATATCAATGCAGTTGAAAAAAAATGTCCGACCCTTTAATAGAGACATAATTTTCAATCATTTGCGGACTGATGTTGCCATATGAAGCATAAATGTGTATATTAGACAAAAACCACCCCCTAACAATTCATTGTGCGAAATCCCTAATTCGAATCGGCCAAAAACCACACACCAACGAACACCCAATTGCGACATAATTTCAATCCCCTGCACCAAACCAAAGGAGTTTTCTAAGTTTTCCCGTGTATGGGAAATGCAATTCAATGATGATACCGTGTGCATTCAATCAAGTCAAAGTTTCTTCCTTCGAATAAAACCAGCCAGCACACACAATAACAATAAATTGGCATTTGTACTTTCAATTTATCTTCACTTGTACTTTTTGCCCATTCTTAGCTCAAGTGTCGGCAATGGTAGAATTATAGTCATTGGTAAAGAGATCTCGGCTTTGGTAATTTAAGATAGAAGAATCAGCAAAGAAGGATTACCAGCGGTTGAAATTGGGGTGAGTTTGTCGCTGGCAATGAACCAAAATGAACTAGGAATCGGTTGCCACCTACAAGTGAATTAAACGATAACCGCCGACCAAGACCTACGCTATAGGATCAAAAAATAAATAAATGAAAAAAAAAAAGATTTAAGGGTTTTCCAAGGGTTCGGATTTTACCCTATCGCCACCGCCGGCCGGCCGTCTGTATCGACGGTTTCGGTCTATAAGGAATTAAAATCTGTCGAGGTTCTCGTCTTAACGGGTGGTGAACGTGTATAAAATGCTATTTAATACAATTAGTCCTTTTGGATTTTTGTTGGTCTTTTACGAATTCGCATTCACATTGAATGAACTAATTTCAATGTGAATTGAAGAAGGGTACTATAGGAATCGTGAAAGGTAGGAAATGGCATTAAAATCACATTTCTATATGGAACTTTGTGTCGAGTTTATATTTTGTTTCCGAGTATTAGATGATCACCCGTTGCTCTCTCTCCCTATCACCAACTTTCCGTGCATATCTCTGTGTGCAATTCGATTTTGATTTCAACCCTGCGATAGCGGTTTTAAATCGAAACGAATATAGGCTTAAATGCTAAAAACCTGTTCGGATTTAATCTTGATAAATGAGTTGAAGTCGTTTAAAAAAGGCACTTAATGGTCCTGCCTGGATAAACTTATTGATTAAATGAAATGAGCTTTTTGCAGGAAGGAGACTTTTATATCGCAGGTAACCCAAATAAAAATTACTTCATTATTTGGCTCGTAATGAAGTTTTAAATTAGGAAGTTGAAATTATATAGGCTGTCTTCCATTTATTTGACTTGTAAGTGGATGTGGCTATTATTACAAACCTATTTTTTTTGTGATTCTATTGCATTAGAAAAATAATACAGGGGTTAGATATTTTTCACGTATTTTTTTTTTAATTATCAGGGTATTTACAGTACTCTTTTAATTTTCGGTATTCGGTGTTTTCGGTAATATTAAAAGACTGAAAATATTCTGCTGTGAACATCCCACAGCACAGATTTGAGAACAGCGCTTTTATTGGATACGTGACCAAATCATGAACTGCGAATTTGATTGTAAAATATGTCACATACCTTTAAATCCATGTTTGATGTATTCTTTTGAATTTCTATTGTGGCAACGGCTATCAAAATTGAAAAAATTTGCAGTCCGATGAGATAACCAGCGAGAAAATTTGACAACTAAAAACATTACTAGCGCCACTCGCGGTTGATTCTTGATACCGAATAACCGGACCGGAAAACACGACTCAAGGCATGTCTACAATTAACGAATCCGGTAATTCATTTTTACATGAACCAAATTACCGTCTCGGAAAAAATCTGTTAAATTTGACTGAATTACCGAGCGGTAAAATTACTCGCAATTTAAAAGAGGACTGTGAACACCCTGTATATCGATTAATGAACAGTATTTCAGTTTATAATCGCTACTCCAATAAAAGGTGCAGCAGAGCACCAGTGGATTTTAAAATGAAAGTCAAGTAATGCCAGAGCGGAACAACACCAGAAAAAAAGAATTCTAAAAAATCTAAAAATACTCCTGCACAGTGAACTTCCAAAGGATAAAAATAAAAAAAAACATTTTTTTTTTAAAAAAAAAACAATTTTTTTTATAAAATGCACTAAGGACAAAAAAAATGTGTCAGAAATAAAAACGAAAAAAATATTTATTTTATTTTATTTTTTATGCTCTTATCTTGCTTTTATTTTTGATACACAGTGCCCAAAAAAAAATTTTTTTCTTTTGAGTGCATTTTTTAAAATAAGAGCTTTCTTATAATTTTTTTTTTATTTTTTTTTTCTTTTTTGATACAGTGTTTAAAACAGTGTTTTTGTATTTAATTAGTATGACTAAAAATCCAAAATGAAAAGGCTAATCATATTATCCTAACAGGGCCTTCCGTTAACCTTACAGACTTTTTAATATCAGAATCAGATTCGACGATCCAGAAAATCCCCAGATGAGATTTTTCTCGAAAAATTTGAGGAAAAGGATAATCACGTTATTCTTTCAGGACCTTCCGTTATTCTTACTGATTTTTTAATGCCAGAGTCGAATTCAGCGGCCCCAAAAACCTCCAGATGAGATTTTTCCGGAAAATTTGAAGAAAAGGATAATCACGTTATCCTTACAGGACCTTCCATTATCCTTACAGACTTCTTATTGTTAGAATCGGATTCAGCGACTCCAAAAATTATCAGACGAGATTTTTTCCGGATAATTTGAGGAGAAGGGTTATGGCGTTATTCTTGCAGGACATTCCCTTATACTTATAAGGATGAAGTAGTGAAACTATTGTATAGTCATCGGACTTACGTATGTGTGCAAAATTTCAAGTCTAACACCCTGGTATAGTTTATTTTTATGTTCGACGAATGGTTCTATGTGTTACAAACGTTATACTAAATCTAATATACAGGTATCCCTCGAGTTCCGCGGTGAAGGCATAAGTCGAAACCGCGTAAGTGGGTTTATGCAAAATAATACACATATTATCGTTTTTATATAAAATCATTCATCTATAATTACAAATTGCTCCAAAACCGTACCACGTAACTCGCGCACTGCCGCAATTTTTTTCCGCGTAAATCGAAATTCGCGTAACTCAAGTACCGCGTAACTCGAAGTATCCTTGTACTTCTACATATATGATATCTATATATATAAAAATGGAAGTTTGTTGGTTGGTTTGTTGGTTTGACATTACAAAACTCAAAAACTACTGGACCGATTTTTACGCGGTTTTTTGCAAAATGATCTGTGTTGCCAGGAGCAGGTTTTTAGCTATGTAGATTTTCAAAATGGAAGGTCCTGAAAGGATAACATAAATATCCTTTTTTCCATTTTGCCCCGGAAAAATTTGCATTATGGGGTTTTTGGGGTCTCTGATCACGAATCCGGTATTAGATTTTCAAAATTCGAAACGGAAGGTCCTGTAAGGATAACATTTTTTCACAAAACTTTTTAAGTTATTTATGGTTTTTTGGCATTCTAAAATTTATACAAAAAACTTTTAGCTGCCAACGAAGGGTCTGCTAGTATCATATAAAAGATAAGAACGTTTTAAAATTTTGTAACGTTCACACATTTTTCCGCGCAAAGCCAGGACCGGGCGAGAATGTGAATATTTTTGCCAAGTAATTTAATTAAAATTTGGTTTATTCCAAAAATATTATTCAAATGTCCGAAACACCTATGAAAATATTAACTATAAAATAAATAAAATTACCAAACGAATATTATAAGTGCTGCAGTCAAATTTGTTGCAAATATGATTAGAGCAATTGATATACTGCACTGGATTTTATTTAAATTATGTTCAATGAAAACCACTAATTTTAACAGTTAATGACTCAAATTATGAATTAAAATTTCAATCAATCGAAATATGAACCACAAACGGATTACCCTTGGGCAACAAAATTTCTATTTTTGACACCAAAATACAATGAAAATTATGGTCGGAGCGCAAATAAATTACAATTCTATACACGGATTATATTGCAACAATATAAGGTTTGAATTACTATTCCCAGGTTGTTGTTGTTTCAATGAATAAGAAATGAATTTGAAATAGAAATTTGCGTTGAATTATGTTATAGGTTCACATAAATTTAAAGCTGTAGGGTTGATTTGATTGAGGTTCCAACCATAACCATAAAATTCCTAATAAAATAACAAAATTATGTGGGGTTTCATTTTTGCAAAAGTAAACATACACACGCACGAGTGGGGTTTCTAATAGAGTTGATCAATTTTTGTGTTTCGAGAAAGGTTTTTGGGAAGTTTTTTTTTAATATAGAGTTTGAAATATCGAATTTTTATACCCGTATGGTGAAACCAAAGGGTATATTAGATTTGCCTTACCGTTTGCAACGTCAAGATCCCGTCATCACACACAAAAGTGAATTACACCAGTGTGTTTAGAATGAAAAAAAAATTGAATTTTGCATGTCCGTCCGTCTGTCCGTCCGTCCGTCCGTCCGTCTGTCTGTCTGTCTGTGGCGCGGATTGCGGGCGCACGGATTGAGCTAGAGACTTGAAATTTTACGCAGATCCGTTTTTCGTAAAATGTGAAGCTAAGTTCGGTAATGGGCAAAAATGGACCATTAGGGGGAGGGGGGGGTACCCCCCATACGAACGAAAACGTATTTTGTGAATATCTCAAAAACGGTGCATCTTATCTAAAAAGTGCAAGAACAAAAAATATATTTAGGATATGATTCTACATAAAACTCGCATACATCAAAATCCGATTGGAATAAATTTATTGGAAAGTTTGACTTCAAAGTGGAATTTTGATAAAACTGTTCGCCATTCACTTAAATCACCATACGGGTTTTCAATAAATGCCAGTTTGGCAATTATAGCTTTTGTTATGTTTGATATAGAGTGTGATAATAATATAGAGTTTGACACATCTATTTTTTTATGGAGAAAAAGTTGAAAGGATGCTTTAACCTTCTTCCGTCCCTCGGGTCTAATTTGACCCAAACAGAAATTAGTTTGCTTGTACCTTTAAAAATATTTATATTACGAACCTGAAATTTTTTGACTTTGCCTTATTTATTGTAAACTAGCAGTATGCAAAAATTTGGCAACTTCCGATTACCTGTTACACTGCTACAAAAATAGTCACACTAAAGACCTTCGGGTCTAAAATGACCCAAGGCAGTTATTCGTATAAGAAATGTTTAATTTAGTCATATTATATTATATTAGTTAGTGTTTGTAAACTATATCTAGAATACGGATCTAAAATCTTTGACCGAACGGGGTGATTTCTCGGGTATAAGAAACCGATTTTGTTGGATGTCAATTGGGAAAAACTCAACTGCCATATTTCTCAATTTTTGTATGAAGTTTTTTGACCGCTATTTTCGGGGAGAGTTCATTAGAACAATATATAAGTCTTTTGGGTTATACATATGTTGTTGTATGTTGTAAAAATTTCAAAAAACATAAAAAAACTCGTTTGTTGATTTTTGTATACACTAAACCTTTATGGGTCAAAATAGACCCGAGGAACTTTAGTGTGATTTTTTTTGAGGGACGGATGAAGGTTAAATTAAGTTCACTTATTAAATGTTTGAACAAAACTCACCGAGCCTAAATCATATCATCATCATACTAATATAGGTATAAAAATGAGTTGGTGTCTGTCTGTCTGTCTGTTCCTCTTTCACGCAAAAACGGCTGAACCGATTGACTTGAAATTTGGCATGAGTGTCTGTGGTAGTTCTGGTTCCAACATAGGTATACGGAAAAGTAGCGCGAGGGGTGGGGGGTGTAAGGGGAGGGGGTAAAGTGATCTCGAAACTTAGCTCTTCCTCTATGTTATTCTTGCGAGGGGAAACTACTGAACCGATTGGCCTGAAATTTGGCATAGATATTCGTCGGGGGTCCAGCCCTAACATAGATGCATTTAAAAGTAGCCCGAGAGGTGGGGGGAGTAAGGGGAGGGGTAAAGTGATTTCGAAACTTAGTTTTCCCTTTATGTTACCCTTTCGAGGGGAAACTACCGAGCCGATTGACCTGAAGTTTAGCTCCAACATAGACCATAAAAAAAAAATTGAAAAAACTTGACCCGGCAACGACGGGTATGCAAGCTAGTATTAAATAAAACATAAAATGTATTTAAGATTTTATATACCTTGTCTTTACTTTTCCAGTATATCCTATTTGAGGTACTCAAAAATATTAATCCATTATGCTGTATCCTTACAAAACTCTAGTTTACTAAATATTTACTGATTTCATATCCGAATATATGAAATCTATGTATATGCGACTATAGACACTGATATTTATGTGACTTGTATACTGATATAATATTGATGCGGTCGACGGTTGGGTTTATTTAAGGATTTATGCAAATATGTATCCAAAAACAAATCCCCAATATGTATTCTTTATGTAGCATGTATATAAGTACATAAATGTAACTATTTTTTCTATGTATTAAATCAGATATGATTTTTATCTCTTAGATCGAATCGTAGAAAACACAACCGTTGTTTTTTTTTCTCTTCTTATTGAATTATACACAAATATGCACCAAATGATATTTTCTTTTTTTTTATAGATTATTATTTTTGGTCACAGAGTAAAACCATTTCACCTTAATCAAATTATATTTTATGCTTGTGATGATTTATTTCGTATAATAATATTATGTAAATTGATGTAAATCGATAATTTCTGTATAAAATTTCATAGATAAATGCTGATTTAATTATGTTGTATAAATCCACAAATACACATTGATATACTAGAGGTATATAAGATAAATATTGAGAATATTATTCACACTTTAAAAATGATATTTTTTATGATTAATTATTATTTATTAGTAATACTGTGATATTCATATGTACAAATATTTTCATATAAATATTTTTTTTTGGTTGGGAGGATACTTCACTAATTCACATTGTAAACAGAGATACAGAAATTAACCTACAGTATTTTGTAGTATTTTATTTTATAAGTAAAAACCTTCTAATTTTTGAATCTGATTGTTGCACAATCACGAAAACCGAGACATTAAACTGAATTTACAATCTTTTCGTACATTATGTAAATTGCAAAGATAATATTTATGATAAAACATCAACAATAGCGACAAGTCAAGGACGACATGAATAAAAGTTATGATAACACACCGGATAAGGACCCAAAATATGACACTCGAAATATATTGCCGAAAGGTATTTCAAAAATCTTCTCAGATAGAATTTCTAACCGAATTCCAGCTCCCGTTTAGATACGTCACGGTATTCGATAATATCCTTGACCTTACGTTACCCTTTATTCCCTATATATTTATTCATTTTTTTTTTCCTTTTCGTCCCTTTTTAAAGTGGCCCGGCGACACACAAGCAACAGACATAAAAAAAAACTCTCAATGTTTTTACCGAACAAAAAATCTATCAACCGCAAAAATTCGCGTGAATATATCAAAATTTTTCTCCCCACCTCTTGTCGACCAGAAATCGGGTAGAAAAAATTAACGTTACTTCTGTAGAGAAAGTCCCTTTCGAAAAAAAAAATCCAGCGAATGTAAAGCTCAGACTGATATCAACTAACGACGGTTGAGGCCGCACTAAAGGATAACACAAGGAATCATCGCTGAAATGAATCTCCTTAAAAATATCCTGCACTGTGAAACAAACAACCAGCAGTTGCTGGATTCTAAATTCATCCCCTAACGAGTTTCTCTTCATAGCTCCATTGACTTTGTTTACAATTGTTATGAAAATCCAACAACAAATACGAATTTTCCCTATGAAAATTTCCCAGTATTTTCCATAGAATACATGCGCAACAAATTTCCTTCTCTCATTTTCTTGCTTCATGCCGAGAGACTCGCAAGGAGCAATTCCATCGGAGTTGTTGTGCATTGTGAGATTTTTCTTCATTCTGAAGGATCTCGTGAACCCGGAAAAATCGTGTGATGCTATGCTAGAAAGATTTTAATGCTTTTTCCGGCCGTTCTTCATACTCGCACATATAGAGCAAAAGAGCCAGAATTACGATAACATTGACTTGTGTTGTGTACAAAAATGCAATAAGAATAGCTAAACATGTGCGTTTGACGGTAGAGCGCAAGCGTTACAAAAATTATATAAGGAAAATTCACCGGAAAATTTAAATCTTCAAAGTCAAACGGATTTTTCATGACTCGATGTCAACCGGTATTATGCTTGTATATTTCGATATTCGCCGCTGACGTGGAGTCGATATTTGAGTCAAGATTTTTAGAGAAAAATTGTTGGGTTAGTTGTTTTTTTTAATAAATATTAATAGTGATAGTCACATTTTTTGAGATAACTCAATGCCTTTTTTGTGATAAAAACAATTTTACGAGGCTACATGAAATCACAAAAAAATGTACGCCGCTTTTTTTTAAACAGAATACGGCCCAGCGAATTAACCCTTACAAGCTTGGTGGTACACGCGATGTACTTTTTTCGTAACAAATTCTGCAAGGTGGTATCAACATTGTACCGCTTGTTAAGTAGACTTCCATTGCTGCATGAAACTTTGCAAAACAAAATTAATTTTTTTCGTGTGCAGCACAGATAAAAATATTTGCTATTTTTCTGTGCCACTAAGCGTTAAATTAAGAGCTACATAGTCCCAGCCGAAAATTTACTTAATTTTCCGCACTGTCACAACAGAAATTGAAAAAAATACCAAAAATATCAGCAAATGGGAATGTGCCGCGGGCAAAAACTTTTGAGACCCACAAGCCAATTATTGTAAAATCAAAAAAAAAAAAAATTGAAAAAAGCTTTAATTTTAAAAAAATGCACTAAAAAAGAAAAAAATATTTTTTTGGCCATGTGTACCAGAAACAAAAGCGAGATAAATATTTATTTTATTTTTTATGCTTTTATCCCGCTTTTATTTCTTGTACACAGTGCTCAAAAAATTATTTTTTTCCTATTTAGTGCCTTTTTTTAAATGAAATTTTTTTTTTAAATTTTTTTTTTCATTTTTTTTTCATTTTTTTTTATCCTTTTTATGTATTTGATTAGTATGGTTAAAAATCCAAAATGAAAAGGATAAGCACTTTGTTTTAATTGGACCTTCCATTACCCTTACAGACTTCTTAGGGAGATGTCCCACTGGCGCATCAGCTCCTGCAGCTGACTGATCCCGACATCAGGTCGCGCAGCTGCAGGAACTGATTCGATCAGTTGACATGGCACACTGAACTGGGATCAGCTGACCTCAAACGTCAAAATGTCGGACTCGGAGGAAGAACTTCTCCTTATTTCTCTGCTAAAAAACCGCAGCAGTGTAAAACGTAGAAAATATTGCGTACATCCTGTTATAAAAAGAAATGCGCAATTAAGTTCGGCAAATAAAACCTTCAAAGCAGGAAAATTTCAAAACTTTCACAGGATGTCCCAGGAAAGTTTTGAAATTTTACTACACCTTTTGGAGAAAAAATTGACGAAGAAAGATAGCAATTTCCGGAAAGCAATCAAACACCGAGGAAAATTGTGAAGCTCCAGCCGGAATAACAATTGACGAACTGGGAACAACTTCTACAAGACATGTCAATGAAACACAGGCACGGAGAAATTATTTGGCCAATTATTTTATGCGAAAAGAAAATGCCTTACCGTGGCAATGGAAGTATTGCCTTTAAATCTAAAATAAAGTTATAAAACATTTACTTACGCGGTAGTTTTACTTCTTCTGCGATTTGTTTCCACTCCATTTCTATCCTATCCCTCTTCCCATAGAAAGGATCTGTGCAATCGTACAAGCATCTATGTTTTTCTACAGCTTGTACGATTGCTGTGTTCAATTTCTCTTCTTTGGTAGACATGTTTATTTTCGCTTGTCAAAATTTTTTGATATTCCCACAAACTAAT
The DNA here is from genome assembly GCA_964034945.1 of Chrysopilus asiliformis. Classification (NCBI taxonomy): domain Eukaryota; kingdom Metazoa; phylum Arthropoda; class Insecta; order Diptera; family Rhagionidae; genus Chrysopilus; species Chrysopilus asiliformis. The sequence continues at coordinate 90,746,724 of OZ035962.1, read as the reverse complement.
TATTTTAAAGTCAACATTATATGAACTAGAGAGCCTATAACCAAGAGAGTGGCCAATAGATTGTGCTACTGACAACAATTATTACCGCCAGACGAAAAAAATATTGAAAATTATCATTTTATTGTATTTAATCTAACAAAAATGACATTAGAAACTACCCGACATGTTTCTGATATCAGCTACATTTAGATCAGTTCAAAAAAGTCAGCTTTGTCTCCCAGACAGTCAGCTGCACATTTTTTGCAGTGTGCCATGCGCCATTTGATTACATGTGCAACTGATATCGGGATCAGTCAGCTGCAGCGGCTGATGGCCAGTGGGACACCTCGCTTAATGTCAGAATCGCATTCGCGAATCTCAAAAACCCCCAGATAAAATTTTTCTCAAAAATTTGAGAAAAAGGATAATCACGTTATCCCTACAGGACCTTCCGTTATACTTACAGCCTTCTTAATGTCGGGATCGGAGTCAACGACCTCAAAAACACCCAGATGATTTGTTTTTCCTGGAAAATTAGAGGAAAAGGATAATTACGTTATCGTTTAAGGACCTTCCGTTATTCTTACCGATTTTTTAATGCCAGAGTCGGATTCAGTTACCCTAAAAACCTCCAGATGAGAATTTTTTTTTGGAAAATTTGAAGAAAATGATAATCAAGTTATTTTTACAGGACCTTCCGTTATCCTTACAAACTTATTGACTCCGGAATCAGATTCAGTGACCCCAAAAACTCATAGGTGAGATTTTTTTCGGGAAATTTGAGGAAACGGATAATCCTTACAGAGCTTCTCTTATCCTTACAAGGAACACGTAGTGAAAATATTGTATTGTCATCGGACTTACGGATGTGTGCAAAATTTCAAGTCAATCGGATGAGTGGAAGTGGGTCAAAATTAGATTACAAGATTTGACCCTGACAGACAAACAAACAAACAAACATACAGACATACAGATGCGAAGGCAAGCTAAATTAAAGCTTTTAAAATGGTGGAAAACAATGCGCCATAAGTGACACTAAATTTAAAAATTCAGGACACAAGTATAGTTTCTGGAGTGAATAATTCGGGGACTATCTCGGGTTTTCCTGGAGCTGTAACTCTTCTCCTCAAATTTCTGTAGTGATTTTGATCAAAATCTGTAGGGATTTTTTTTTTTAATTTTAATATGGTAAAAATTTGTAGTTTTGAAAAAAAAATCGATATCATCCACTAAATTTCTATACATTTCTGGAAAATTCTTCAATGCTAGAAAGGTCGCGTAAAAACCATGAATCAGAAATGATTCAATGGTTAAACATAAAATTTTTGGAAAATATATGCCAATAAAAATATTTACTTTTTGGTTTTTAATATAAAAATATGCGGTAAAAACTATTTATAATATCCCCTGGCATTTTCTTAAGTAGTGCAAATTTATGCATAGACTCGTAATCGAAGGGGGATTTCCGAAAACACTAACCAACATAATCAATGTGTGGAAAATATTCAACTAAATATTGACATTTCTACTTACAATCGAAAAATATGCAGCTAGCAAGGGCCCGGTGCCAAATCTCAAATTTTCTTGTGTGAAAAAATAAAATAAAATTTGCGTTTCCGATTATTTCCCAAATTTAAACAGAGTAAGTAAGCAAAAGTAACAAATGAATCAACAAAAACAATTTTTATGAAATTACATAAAAACGTCAAGGCAAATATTTACAACCAATATTTTTGCATCTCCTTTAATTTATTCATTGGCCTCTTTGCATAAGGAAAACGTTAAAAAAAGAATCCTCTTTCGAATAAATAGAGTTCGCTTAATGTTTTCAACTGGCAGAATTGTTCATGCGAGTGTTGAAATGGATTTTTTTTACTGTACGAGGGATGAAAACGGTTGAATGGGGTTGGTTATTAAAGTTGGTCGATATTCAATTAGGATTCCAATCATTCATTCGGAGTAGTAGTTTTCAGTATGGATGAGTGAATTTATTGCCCTAATGGAATATTAGCCGCAAAATTGTATGCAAAAATCTGCACATGGAATATCGCCCTCTGAAGGATTTTCATGAGTTCGACTAGAATTTGTATTTTGGTGCAGTTTAATCAACGTGTAAATACGAATAGAAATTCGAAGAAAAAAATCCCAAGGAATTTAAAATCGAATCCACGATGAGTATTTTTTGAAGTGATTTGATTTCGATAGCAACACGAGATGAGGGCGGAAGAGATGAAATTTTCCAAGGGAAAATTAATATTTTTTAGTACCACATACACCAATTATCAGACACAAAAATAAACTACACTAGGATGTTAGGGATGACAAAATATTTTGATTTCGGCATGACCGTCCGTCCGTCTGTCTGTCTGTCCGTGTCTGTCCGCCTGTGAACTCCATTACTTTCGAAAGGATTGAGGTAGAGACTTGAAATTTTGTATATGTAGTTACGTTTCTCGTAAACGGCTAGGCTAAATTCTTGCACGGGCAAAAACGGATCATTCCTTCTCCACTCCCCCATACAAACGAATTTTTTTTGCAATTTCCTCGAAAACGATGAGCCATATTGAAAATTTTAAAAAGGTAAAGCGTATTTAGAACAAAATTTCAAATATCTCATCCATACATCAAAATCCAATCAGACCACTGCTTCCCCCTCTCCCATACAAATGAAATACTTTTTTCCTGTTTTCTCGAAAACTGTGCATCGTATCGAAAAATGTATGAAGATAAAATCTGTTTAGAATATGATTTTACATAACCATTCCATGGAACAAAACCCAATCGGATCACTCTTTTCTCTCTCTCTCTCTCTTCATTTATGCAAAAGTCCAAAATTTTACCTTGTGCTAATCGAATTAATCGAAATTCGGGTATTCACATTTGCTATTAAAATAGCTGTTATTGTATTAAGTTTGGTAAACAACATCAAAATACACGACAACATTTTTTGCAACTTTATCACAATAAGGGTGTTCACAGTCCTCTTTTAAATTGCGAGTAATTTTACCGCTCGGTAATTCAGTCAAATTTAACAGATTTTTACCGAGACGGTAATTTGGTTCATGTAAAAATGAATTACCGGGTTATTCGGTATCAAGAATCAACCGCGAGTGGCGCTAGTAATGTTTTTAGTTGTCAAATTTTCTCGCTGGTTTTCTGTTAATCTCATCGGACTGCCAATTTTTTTAATTTTGATAGCCGTTGCCACAATAGAAATTCAAAAGAATACATCAAACATGGATTTAAACGTATGTGACAATCAAATTTGCAGTTCATGATTTAATAAAAGCGCTGTTCGCAAATCTGTGCTGTGGGATGGCTGTGCAATTCGCTCATATTTGACATTTTTAGTTAATTTTATTTATTAATACAAAAGTTTTTGAAAAATTGTGTTCAAGTCATTAGAATATGTAGTGCTTACGGCCAATTTATTCACTAGGAGTTAAATCGCCTTAACTCCCTTAACTCACCTTTTACATGGAAAATAACACTAGCTAACTCCCTTAACTCACTAACTCGGCTTAACTCCTAGTGAATAAATTAGGGGTTAGTGTTTTAAAAGATTTTGCGATCAGTGAAAATAATTGGAGTGGATTCCGAAAAGAAAAAAAAACGGATAAAGTGAAAAAATGTGAGTGAAAACATGGGTATCTGGCCTTGTTTACATCTGACACTTTATTTCGCGAATTTTATTCTGTGACACTAAATTCAAGTCTCACTACCGTTTACACAAAATTCCAGAACTTTTTCCTAAAACAAGTCTCGAGAATAAATTGTCACAACAAAATTTACGCTCGTGATTAACCCGGCCTTTACACGCGACTATAAAGTCTGTCAGTAGCACAGACTCCAAATGTCAAATTACTGACAACGAATTAGAAGACATTTAGCGAACTGGCAGCCAGTTCATTTTCAAAATGACTTTGTAACACAGCTACAGTCTCTCGTATTCCAGAGGCATGAATTCTGCTCGTATGCTTGACTATTTTAATTATCTCGTTCCTAGTTGAGGCGTTAAAAGCTAGAGCGGACCAACCCACATAATCGAGTTTTTGAAGCTTTCTCACTTTTGTACTATTATTTACTGTAAATTTTTGGAAAAAAAATTCTATGGACTTTATTACTCAATGTTGAAATGTTCTTTTGTGCATCCAAACATTTTTATCTAGAAACTCACTCGCAATAGTGATTCAAACACAAAAAAATTCACGATTTCGACATGTGGGTTGGTCCACTCTAGCTTTTAACGCCTCAGTTAGTCTTCTTTCACCAGTCTGAGAGTTCTAAAAGTTAAAAAAAAAATTAAAAATAGTGAATTCATAATAATTTAATAGATTTACCTCAAATTCTTCATTTTCCGCCATCTTAGAAGTCTGAAATGTCAAATTACTGGCATGTCTGTACTGACTACAAAAATGTCCCGTCAGTACAGACTTGTCAGTGCCAGTAAGCATTTACACGAGACTGTGTCAGCTCTACAGACGCGTGTAAAGGCTGTGTAAGAGTCGAATTTTTGGAATACATTTCAGGAATAAAATTCAACACGGATTTTTTTTAAATAAAATTCAAACTCTTTCACACTTTTAAAAATAACTGCATTTTACGAAAAAAAAAATATGTTACCACAAGTTGACAGCCACGAAAAAAACTAACTTGAATAAATTCAAAAGTGAAATCTGGATCTACTTTTTGAATTTCTTCGGAAATACTACTACTAAAAGCGATTCATCTAATACAAATTTTGACAACTTCACGAATTTATTGCGCAATTTTATTCTGAAATATTTTTTACCGAATCTCGTGAACTTTATTCAAATGCAGCTTGAATTTTTTTTATTGAAAATTCCAAGAAATTTTGTAAACTTTTGCTGCGTTAAAAAAATGTGCGAAATAAATTCTAAATAAAATTCGTGGAAAAATTCAAGAAAAATCGCAGGTGTAAACGGGTCCTAAGATTTGAAAGAAAAACTGTATCGGATTAGAATTTCGGATAGCCTAAATCCGAGCTATCGTATTTCACTGTTTGTTCGCCATCGTCGCTTTAAATTGAAACTGGAATTCCCATGCCACTTTAGATCCTCAAGTGTCTATGAATTTCAATTGAATTCGTGTGAATGGAAGAAATCCATATATGGGTAATCCTCTAGAATAATGTCGAGTTTCAAATGTTTAGTGTACAAACAACATGAGCAACCGACATCAGCATAAGCAGAAACAGAAGCAGCAGCAGTCATAATTGTCATTATACATAAAATACATGAAAGCATGGGAAATTGGATGACAACTAATCCTGTGTGTTTTTCCCATTATTATATAAGTTGTGTTGGGAAATTGGGTTGGGTTAGGTTAGCAGGATAACGCCTGCTATACTGCATCCCCATAAATAGAGAATTATCCCGTGTGAGTCCTAGTCTCACGGAATGAAACTAAAGCGAGTAAAGTGAGCCCGTTTAGATGGAACGAAGGTATTCAATGTGGTATGAAAGGGCTTCAAATAATACACAGGATTTCGTAGAAGCACCGTTCAAATCCCATCATGCAATGAAAACACCATTAGCTAAAAGTTATACTATTGGTAGAATGGCGCGAAACAATTTTCACTCGTGTGAGAAAACAAAACAAATCACATTTAAAGCGTCGAAAGTCACCTGGTGGAGGATAATTTCACTAAGAATTCTAATTTTAATATCAGTCTAGATTTTTCCAATTACAATACTAAATCTATTAATGACTATTGAGAATATTTACTTTCTTCTGCTATAGACGGAAAGAATTGTATTCATGACGGAGACCGACTCGAGAACGGGGGCAAACAGACACTTTCTGATCAGTACGAAATACTTTTCAGGAAAAACTATGAGAATGTCCGTCCATCTGTCTGTCGGTCTATCGGTCAATCGGTCTATCAGTCTGTTCGTTTTACGTTTTACGGAGAACACGTTGAGCTAGCGACTTGAAAATTTTCATGAATGAATGTAATGGAAATCGTAGTTTTCTGTCAGCTTTTGGAAAAGTGACGGTAGCAGTTTTTTGAGAATTTTTACAGAAGTATGCGCTTTTGGGAAAAATGTGTACAAGAAAATTCAAAGGATATAAAATTTTCCACATTTTTTGCTTTCACGTTTTTTCTTGTGTCTAAAGGGGCCTCCACACGTTCAATGTTACTTGACAAGTATTATTGTTGAAAATTTTCGTCAAGTAAAAATGATGGAAATTGCCTGTAAACGTAACATTGAAGAGCATCCATACGATCAATGTTACTTGAAACATGAGTCATTCAAATAAAAGTGTCAAGTAACATTGAACGTGTGGAGGCGCCTGAACACTTTTCCATATATTTCAAAAAAATTGAGTTTTTTGAAAATTTCCCGAAAACTATGCGCTTTTATGAAAATATGCATATAACCAAATTCAAAGAAAATGAAATTTTCTCCATTTTCTCCTTTAACGATTTTAACGTATCTTTCACGGTTCTCGAAATATTTTAAAAAAATGTCATTTTTAAATATTTTTTCCGAAACTAAATATTGCAGATGAAAGCTTTGTATTGATCACAACTGATATTTTTTTTTCAGATGTTTGTCCCACATATAAGGGGACGGTCTTGTTTTCCACGCAAAACACCTCATTCAAGTATACTCAGAATTGTATGAGTTTTTCACACCAAACTATTAATATTGAATTGGCGAATTAAACTAAAAACAAGCATCTGGGAATCGTGTAATTGGTTATTTCCTCATAGTTGTATGAAATTATGTATGCAAATTGAAGTGAACTTATTCAGAATAACACAATTTTGTATTATTGGTATTTCGTTTATAATCGTGTCCAAATGGTAGTTTTAAGGGTTGTCGTAATAACACAACAGCAAGTGTAACATTTACAAAAAAAAAACCAAAATTGTGATAAAATTCCGGCTTAAAACCTATGTTAAAATTTTACCCAAAAGTATGGTTGATAATTTTTGATCCTTTCAGACATCGTTGGCCGTATATTATTGTAAATTCTCCAGGGTTACGATCGAATGTCAATACCTTAAGCCATGAACTCGATTCGTATTGCAATAGGAAAATCATATTCCATCCTCAGGTCTTCGTTCTAAATTCAGGTTAACCAGTCTCCAAAAGTATTGTATTCGTCACGTTCGTGTAATATTTCGTTGATATGAGAAATGTAAACTCACTTCTGGTCACGTTTTAAAGTACTTTCATGTCTCGAAGGACTCACCAAGGATATATGCATCCATCGTCCATCTCAGGCAACTGCCATATTATACCTTATCATACGGTATACACACGAACGACAGAAATTTCTTGCAGGATCCATGTGGAGAAATGACACCTTTCTAGTACTACGGCAAGTACTAACCTACAATTTTATTCGTATACCATATTTGCTCTTAACTAGAATTTTTTTCATGAAAAAAAGCTTGTCCCATGTAAGGTAGTTGCAACCAAAAGTGCATTGCAGCTATAACAAGTCCTTCTACTTAATGGAGAACTTCTTGTTGTATATTACAGAAGGAAAAATTATAGTCCTTCCTTATTATTTCTTTTCCTGCAGCAGTACTAGACTTATACACATATAAACCATTTTAAATTTCGAAATTATTGCACTCCGGCTAGAGCGTATGAAATTTATGCTGTCCATCCGTTATGCCATAATGATGGCCATCCCGAATAAATTTTATATTGGTATTTTTTATGTGCATACGCTCAAATGAGTTTGAATGCATGCAAATCACTGAATTCCAAGCAAATCGATTTTTATGTTGTCATAAATAAAATTCCACCACCCACGGAGAAATTGTTCATTTGAAGATCCGTTTATGTTTTGAACTTTTAACGGAAGTTCGTTTTATCCGAAGTGTACGAAGTGACTTAATCACCAACCAACAACGAATCAAAAAATCTTGCACAAAAGTCAAGGGAAATGGAAAAGTTTATGACATTATAAGACGGAAACTTTAGTCCTCTTCGTAACATCAATAACTAACACGACAAGTCGGATGTAGAGGAAGCTTGGCAAAGATCGTGAAGGTTTTCACTAGCATAAATAGGACTGGTACCTTCAGTCCTTTAACTTGTGGGAGCTTTAACTGAAACATAGTTTTTAGTCATCACAACCAATTTATTTTTTTACCTTTGACAATGCAAAAATCGCTAGTAAGGTTTTTTATAGCACTTATTGGCGATTTTTTTCATTATTTGAACATTTATCTAACGATACACATTTTGTCTTTTCGATAAATTTTTCGATACAATTTACCGTTTTAGAGAAAATCGCAAAAACAATTTTATTTGTACTGTGGAGAGGAGAAGAAATGTTTCGAACTTGCCCACTGAAGAACTTAGCCTTGCCATTTGGCCTAGTGAATTTTTTCCGTATTCTGGCGAACAAAGTTCACCTGCAGTTGGTGGTAAGAATTTACTATGCTTTACAACGTTTTACAACTAGTCCAGGTGAAGTTTCAGTAATAATAGGTACAGTAGTCAGAAATGAAGTATCCCCTGTCGCAGATCAATTAACCCTACAATAGTTGTACACTTTACTTGCCCACGTTTTTTTTAAGTTTCAGGCAGAGCTTAGGGGAAAACCCTTTAACACTAGATTGCCCAAGGAAGTCAAGCAGTCAAAATGACTGCTTTTGGCAATATAGTATACCTATATACATATATATATACCGGAAATGAAGGAGGGGGGAGGTAACTACAATTATTATTAAACGCATTTATATGTTGTACAAAAAGTCACAAAATTCTAACAAATTGTGTCATTATATACATAATTGTTTTTCTGATTGAAATTAAAAAGCAGTCAATATGACTTGCTTGGGCAATCTAGTGTTAAAGGTGCCGGTCCACATGAGAGTAAATACGCGAGTAACTCTCAAAAACTCTCGAGAGTTACTCGCAGGAGGTTGTCCATTTGAGAGTTAATTTCGGCGATTAATCTCCCCCGGTGACATTGTGCTTTGGCGAGTTCTCGAGACCGACTCGCAAAAGTCAAACGCCGTTCGTATTTGGCGAGTTGTTACTCTCCGAGAGTTCAGTGGGTGCGTGTCGAATAGAGAGTAGAATCACTTTTGACAGCTCGCAGAAACTAGCTCGCGAGTTTTTGCGAGTTTCTGCGAGCGACTCTCAGAGACGTGTCCATTTGCGAGTACCTGCTATCGAGAGGTTCTCGCCGGCATTTACTCTCATGTGGACCGGCACCTTAACGCCGAAGCGCAGCTCATAGCTCATAGGGCATACACTGTGCATAGTTAAACCAAATGAAACCCATCGACTTCCACAGCTGAACTGTTCACCAGTGGAAGTCCTATGGTTTTTAAAATTTTTGCTTATTATTTTCAATAAAAATTAAAATCTGGGAACGTGGTCAAAACCAAAATCCAGAAATCCAATTCACTCTCGAACCAAAACCGAACCACACTCAAAAAACGTTTGGTTTGCATCTCTGGTGGAATCGCAAAAGAGATTTTGATCCGGGTTACGGCATTATAAAACTCATAATGGACACTTTTTACTCAGATTAAAAATTCGGAAATTTCACATTGGCCCGATTCTCCCCTAACTGTGCATCAATATAAAATACATTCACATGTTTAGTACTCTAGCATTCATTGACATATTACGATTCTACTTTTGTGCAATTTTGGGGCGTCCATTGTGTGTGACCACTTGAAGTACGCCACTTTATTACACCAATATTGCAGAATTGTAAACAATGTTAAGGGGGTTGTCGTACGGTATGCCATGCCATACTGCAGTCATCCCTTGTGCTTGTCATCCCCTTTTGTATGGTTAGTTAGTCGGTCTATTGTCCCTGAACTATTCTCGCTGTCTTGGATATTTCTATCTTCCATCCTGTTGTCCCATAATAAGAAACTAAGGAATAAGGACTGTTCAACCACTGGCTGTTGGTGATTTCGATACACATACGTGAATGTCTGGAAGCGAATCCGCATCACCTACTTACAAGGCAACAACCCAAACAAGGAGATCACTGACAACGGCACAAGTGGCGGGAGAAGTCACTTCAGTCACACCGCATTAAGGATTCTCATAAAATGGGTGGCGAACCTGAAGGGATTGAATTGGATTGCAAGTGGCGACGACTGGGGCACCCAGTTTATGTTTTTCTCCAAAATAACAACACATTTTATTTTGTTCCCTCATTCATTCATTCATTTTGCTTTCTCCGTATTATGTGTACAAGTATTATGCCACTCCGCGTGTTATTTTGCAATGCATTGTTGTGCATGGGACAAAATGTTCCAAGGAATCAGTGAATGCCGCTCTTGCAATTCGATGTGAATGTACCTACTACAAAACATAACTTGAAGGATGTTTTGTGTCCGTATGTCACTAATTCAAAGAATGCAATTTTCTCTTTTGATGTGCTTTAAGTACTACGGGAGCACCCTTTCTGGTTCTTCAACTTATTAAATTTTTTTTACATTCATTCGTCGGTTTTTTAAATCACATCCGTTGCTCGTGAATGTCAACCAGCAGCCATAGATCGGGGCATGAAGTCAGGAATTTATGAATATGAAAAAATTTCTTTCTGTGTTCAAAAGTACATACTTACCATTTGGTACGGTAAATAATTTGAAATCTAATGATAAAAGTTGGATTAAGGGAATAAAAATTGTTTTCTCCTGAAATATAAAGCTAGGAAAATTTTGAATCGTAAAATATCTAGGAGTTTTTCATAAATGAATGCAATTTAAATGATAAAAAAATCAACGTAGAAAATGCCAAAAACAATTGAAAATATCGAAAATATCTGAAATATCTGATAGCATATCCCAAGGAGCATTTTTCGGTTGGGAAGTAGTCCTATGGCACACGAACCGACTGAAAGTCATGACTCACGACCGTCCTTATGACTGAAATTGTGGTACTGAAGAAGTGCTGGCGACCCAAATACGACTGAGTGGCGAATAGCCGCTACCGCCTGAAGACGTCGAATATCCCGCGGTAGAACTTTGATAAGTCTGCCGAAACCCTACGTAAGTCGGTTGCAAGGACCCTTTTCACGACCGGGAGAGAAAAAATTAGTAAAGATGCCACACAACGACAAAAAATTCTCACCATAAAATGCTGACACAAATTAATTCACACTAATATTGGTTAAGCGAAAACATAAACATGAAGAGAAAAGAACTTGGAAATTAAATGACACGAGAAGACGATGATTTTTATAAACGATATGGAAAACACGCACTTTTAATATCGAATTTATGGAGCTTTTCTAGCTTAAATTGACAAACCCTTGCAAAATTTTGACGAATATCATGATGATGCTTCGTAAAATTTCACGCGCCCTGCAGAAAATCCTTTTTACACAATTTTTGCACTAAATAATTTTTTTCCCACGACAATATTTGAGTATTTTTTTACTCGAATAGTCTAAAAATGTCACTTAAATATCTTGAAAACACAATACTAGCCACTTAAACGTTTTTTCAGCACACATTCCGATTAAAATTTCGATTTTTATATAATTTCGTTTCAATTTATATTTTGCCTCCATTATTAGTTGCTTATGTCAAATAACTGGGTTGCCGTTTCTATATTTTGCTCGATTTAAAATACTTTCATAATTGTTTTTAGTTGCCTTTATTAAAAATGTATCAAATTGATCAACTCGTTTGATATTTCATATAATATGGACAAAATATTATGCAGCGCGTGATTCTAGTAGAAGTTCTAATGAAAACGATAATAAAAGTCGAAGTCCTAAATATTTTTTCTGAATTTTATTTAGAAAAGTTTATTAACGAGAACACTGGTCAGAGGGAAAATGATAATTATCATTTTGACATTTCTCTTTTCCTCGATTTGGGAATTTGAGCCGTTTGTAGGGCCCATACAGCATTTAATTAAATTTTATTCATATAAATGTCAAAGTTGGAAAGAGAGAAAATGTTTTCAGTGAGCGGTACGACTTTTCAGGTCCCCAGAATGGTTTTTAGGACCACCTCACGACCATAATAATTTACCGGGTCGGTATCAAGTTCCATCGGTGGTTGTGACGTGGTTCTAAAGACCTTTGTTACGACCGTCGTAAGGTTGACCCATAATTACGTATGGAGGTCGGATTGACGACCTCCTGGCCTGAAAACGTAACAACCAGTTGATTTGTAGTCCACCATACAGTTTTAAGACCGGAGAAAGTCGTTCCAACTGAAAAGTAATACTGACGACGTCTTCAAGCGGTCGTGAGAATTTTCTTAGGACTTTGTGCTCCTTGGGTATTGCTTTTCTTTGTATTATTTTAAGTTTCAAAAAAAAAAGACGTGAAAAAATTTTTGATTTTTTTTGTTGTACGGTGGGAGTTATATTCATCGAACCCAAAAACCCCTGGATAAGATTTTTCCTGGAAAATTTGAGGAAAAGATAATCACGTTATCCTCACAGGAACTTCTGTTACCTTTATGGACTTCTTAATGTTAGAATCGGATTCAGCGACCCCAAAATCCTTCAAATGAGATTTTTCCTGGAAAATTTGAGGAAAAAGTTAATTACGTTATCCTCACAGGAACTTCTGTTAGCCTTACAGGCTTCTTAATGCCAGAACCAGATTCAGTGACCCCAAAAACCCCCAGGTGAGATTTTTTTCTGGAAAAATTGAAGAAAAGGGCAATCAAGTAATCGGTACAGGACCTTATCCGTTATCCTTACAATGACGAAGTAATGAACATGTTGTATTGTTATCGGACTTATGTATGTAGGTAATCGGATGAGTGGAAGTGGGTCAAAATTAGATTGTAAGATTTGACCGTGATTAACACATAAACAAACAAACACGAAGACTATCTAAATAAAAACTTTTAAATACAATATCTTTTCAAATATATCGAAAACCGTTAAAGATTCGTAGAATCTTCTGAAGAAAGAAATGTGGAAAATTTTATTTCCTTTAAATTTATTTGGTTATATGCATTTTTTCCCAAAAGTGGACAGCTTTCGAGAATTTTCCAAAAAAACGTATGTTTTCAAAAAAAAATGTATAAGTAGGAAAAAAATGTATTATGAGTAACGCAACTTTTCCTAAAATTTTGAAAGTTTGTCGAAAATTATGCGCTTTTATGAAAAAATGTAGGTATATAACAAAATTTAAAGAAAATAAAATTTTCTACATTTTTTGCTCTAACGGTTTATGCATATCTCTAAGCGAGATGTCACACTGGCCATCAACTCCTGCAGCTGACTGATCCCGACATCAGTTGCACATGTAATCCAATGGCGCAGGCACACTGCAAAAAATGTGCAGCTGCATGTCTGGGACACAGAGCTGACTTTTTTCAACTGACCTAAATGTAGCTGATATCAGGAACATGTCGGTTAGTATTTAATGTCATTTTTGTTAAATTAAATAAAATAAAATGATAATATGCAATATTTTTTTCGTCTGGAGGTGATAATTGCATCAGTACCACACTCTATTAACCCTCATCAGCTCAGGCTAATTTTGTCCTTAATCCACGCAGGCGGTGACTGAAAGACACCATGCCGGAAAAATAGAATAATTTAATAAAAAAAATTTTTTTTGAGTTTGCGTTTTTTAATTCAGTTAATAATATTTATTTATTTGTATATACATTATTCGTACTTTTTATAATTGTAGCATAAAATTGATTTTTAAGAATTTTCGTTACAAACATTTTTCTTGGATTTGCACTTATCTGCTTCAAAGCGCGACCTTAGAAATGGGGACACAGGAAGCAACGTTTTCTCTTTTGGGAAGTGCTACAGTTATTATCGCCTACTGCAGTCCGATATTTTGCGAAATAGAAGCAAAGTGATACCAAAATAACCTTTCTTTGCTGGTAAAACCGTTACGGTGTCTTTGAGACACCGCCTGCGTGGATTAAGGGTAAATTTCATAAAAGCGAAATATTATTGTTGTAGGTAGTAAAAAAAATTAATTTTTTTTTGTTTTTAAATAGTATTGGCTTAAAAAAACAAAGTCAAGGAGCATGAATGCAACAACTTTTTTAACATTCGTAACAATCACTCTCAAAACTGCATCGGTGTCTCAAAGCCACCGCGAATGCGGATTAGAGTTAAGGTAGCATGGCCACTCTCTAGGTTATAGGCTCTCTACTTCATATAATGTTGACTTTAAAATAATTACTATTTGGGAACATCATAAAATTTTGACAAGTCTGTTTATAAACTTTTGAACAAGCGAAAATAAATATGATGTCCATCGAATAGGAGAAATGAAACATAGCAATCGTACAAGCTGTAGAAAAAGGTAGATGCTTGTACGTTTGACAGTGCTGCGTTTTTTTAGCAGAGACATAAGGAGAAGTTCTTTCTCCGAGTCCGACATTTTGACGTTTGAGGTCAGCTGATCCCAATTCAGTGTGCCACGTCAACTGATCGAATCAGTTCCTGCAGCTGCGCGACCTGATGTCGGGATCAGTCAGCTGCAGGAGCTGATTGGCCAATGTGACATCTCCCTAACAGTTCTCAGCATATTTCACAAAAATCAGGTTTTTTGAAAAATTTTCGGAAACTATTCACTGTTGTGAAAAAATGTATATAACAAAATGCAAAGAAATTAAAATTTTCTGCTTTTCCTCCTTTAAAGGTTTTTACGTATCTTTAACTGTTCTCACGATATTTGAATAAAAATAATACCTTTTTCATATTTTTCCGAAACTAAATATTGCAGAGGAAAGTTTTGTGTTGATCACAACTGATTTTTTTTAGTCGAGCCGCGATCCTCCCTAATATTTACCTTTCTTACATAAAAGACACATCCATATATGCATGGTTTTTTTTAAAATCGAAAATAGTAGGGGAGAGTGGGGTAATCACGGACCTGGGGTAATCTCGGACACGTTCGTTTAGCTATGTTAGAAAAGGATAGAAAATATTTCGAGTAATACAATCGTAAGTCGATCCCGAACGAAGTGCCAGACAAAGAGTAGTGGAGTGAAAACGTACTCACCGTACAAGGTATGTTAACTTTATATTTTTTCAACAATTTTATCTAATTTTTGAGTAAAGTTAAATATGTGAAAAATACTTAAGGTGTATAATGTAGAAACCCAGTATTTTTTTTATGAATTAAAGTCCAATTCAACAATGTGTTTAAGGGCTTGCTGCATGAACCACGCGATTCTAACCTCACATAAAAATCTAGTTTTGTGTTACTGTGTGTGTTGGGTAATGGCGGACGATTTCAGTGGGGTAATCCCGACCATCGATATTGACCCCTAAACAATCAAATTATTATATTTTATTTTATAGTTTATTTCCAGCATTCGACTGCTGCGGGCTGATGGTAATAATGATGAATTTTGATTAGTATCATTGTTAATAAATAAAAACATGCTATACTATTGCTATTATATATAAATGTGGAAGTTTTGCTTTGCTTGTTCTCTGCTTTCTGCTCTGTACCTACATGAACTTGTTGTTAATTAAAAATATTTATACCTACTCAAATATCTTTCAGATGCCACGAAAATACCAAAGAGAGACAGAGACCAAATACAAATTAGAACACTGTCCGTAATTACCCCACGTGCTGTGGGGAATCCCGGAAACCAAGTTTTTTTTTGTTTCATTAATATTTGTTTTTCTATTAAAAATTTATCTATGTTGACTTTAAAAATTTAAAGTTTATAAGTTTAAGTAAACTTTAAGTAATAAATGACATTATATAACTTCATCTGGTTTTGTTTTATTTCATTTTTCCCTTAGGTGTTCGCAATATCCCACTCTCCCCTATTGTCATCGGAAATACGCCTATGTGCAAAATTTCAACCAGATCGGATATATGGGGTCAAAATTAAGTTACAAGCTCATGTGAAAGTAAAGTTTTCAATAAAAATAATAATAAAAACCAACTTTTTCTTTCTAATATTTCAAGCATTTCTGGGCATTTTGCATGCACATCTGCAATAGTTTTTAACAAACGTTCGTCCATGTTTTAATCAACATTTTTTTTTCATTGCAAAATTTATTAACCTAAATGCGCAATTTGTGCAACTAAAAAACAAAAACATTGGCTAACTAGTTTATATAATAAAAAAAATCAAATAAACAGAAATGTTATGTTAACAATCACTTAATTACCCACAATTTATTATCTGAACCATGAAATCAATGACGATTTTATTGAAAACATAATTACGAGGGAAATATTTAAACAAATCATTATTAACACAGAAAGATTCTCATTTATTAATCAAAACGTAATGTTTTTTCATTGTTGAATGAATTTTAAACGTCTGGTAAACAGAAGTAATCAATCGTGAATGCGTTTATTCGTTAAATAAATAGTCATTTAAAGAACCCTTGCAACAAAATAGAACAATCGGAAAATAAATTTTGTTGACGCAAACTCCCCATTTTTTCCAGTTTAGAAAATACTATTTTTCCGAAGATAATTGAAAATAAAGGAAACTGTAGAAAAAACGCAAAATTATAGCAAAGGAGGGAATATTATTGACAACAAAATGGAAGTTGAATTGTCTATAATATGGAGAATATCGTGTCAATATTAAACACAATTTGAATAAAACACGAAATAAGATCCATTGATATCTGATTGATAAATGGACTGCCAGTCAAAGTGCGAAATAATATTAAAATTTTGTAGACGGATTTTCTCGTTTTGTAGTAGGTATACGTTATTCCGTTTCCTTATAGACCAAGCAAGGATTTGATAGTGGGAAATAAAACACTTGTTTTTTGTGGAAAATTATACAAAATTGCATCATGGACAGAAGTATCTTTGAACCTTCGCTTTTTTTACTCTTCAGCACCACGAATGGCTGTTTTACTATTGTTTTCATTCTAAAGTCTAGCAAAATATCACTCAACCTCAACGCCCTTCGAAAAATTTGTGTCTACTTGTTATCCCTACTCTATCAATATGGACTAAAACTTGAAAAAGGATGTTAACGAAGAAGGAACATTTCCTTTCGCTACTTTTTCTACTTTTTTTGTCTTTTCCATTTTTTTGTTTTTATTGAATTTCTTTTCGGTTTAGTTGGGGTAGTACCTTTTTCTCTGTGCATGCATTAGATTCTTGTTTCTATAGTATAAGTATCTACTAATACCCTTCCTCAATAAAACCAACTCAGTTAGCTTCCTTATGAAATTTTGTTATTTACACTCCGTTTGCTAGAATGATTCTGCAGCAGGCCCGATACCACTCCATTCCGTCAGTGCAGGCAGGTCCTTTTTCTATCTATCGTACAGTAGCGCTCAATGTTTGATATCCTAATTTGCATTTTTAGTGTTATTGCGTGCCAAGGTATAGTTTGAAGCAATTTTCTCGGTGCAATATTCATACAGCTCGATCTAAACCAGTAGTCGATATGTATGAGCATTGGCGGGAGTGTGGAGGGAGGGGAAGGAAAAGTTTAGGTGAAATGTATTCAACATAGAAGTTACCTTTAATAAGTTTTTCCTCGATAATGTATGTACAAAAAGTACAAGCCAAACCATTTTCCTATATGAGTGTATCGATTTGAATGTTTTTTTTTTCGAATGGGGGGTTTTTCTGTGTGGAAAAGTCTAATTTCCATCGAGTAACGAGTAAACCCATCAACGGGCATAGACCACTCTAATCGTATAACCTTGATAGTTATACCGCTTAGCTGGATAGTTGCTTATATTATTTTGCATGCCCATTATTGCTGTTAATGTTGAGTACATTGATATGGTGGTTGGTGTTTAAAGGTCATAAATAATACATTAACGGTATAAAATTAACTTTGATTTAATGATAAATATCTTTTTTAGGATAATTACTAAAACAAGTGTTCATTAGAAATTTATGGTGTAAAAATTGAGTATTATATTTAATTTTTTGATTATATTACAGACATAACTTCCATAATAATCACGTTATTTATTTTAAATAAATTGACAAGATAGTTTAATTCCCTAAATACAGCGGGAAGATATTGCTTGGAGTAGTTCTCCTCAAAAATTTTTTTTCTTGTAGTTTAACTTCGTTATTAAGAAAGTTTAAAAGGAGCGGTTTTTGAGGGAAAAAATAATTTTTACGAAATATAGACATTAATTTTGAAGATATCAGGTAGTTTTACTAGTTTAAATGTGTTGGATTGAATCAAAACCATGTGTTTTCGTGATTATCTTAAAGTATCCATTTGGAATGAAATTAAAAAGTAAGCCTTTGATATCGCAGTCTTAAAGAACGCATAAGGCATTTTCATCTCCCTGCCACCTACATACGGCGTAATTGGCCTCGGGCAGGCGCGTGTTCGCCTGCATGTGGGCAAGTAAAACTGAGTTGACCTGTGGTCGGAGAAATTCTGAAATTAAGCCACCAGCAGGTGAAGTAGGGCATTGGGAGCTGCACGAGTTGACCTTAGATAGGTTAACTCTGACTGCTAGCTGGCTTACATACACCTCTGTAAGGTCAGAGTTAACCTGACAAAAAGTTGACCTGGACAAATAATTTTCTTGTTTATCATCGCAGTGATACTCAAAGGTTCTCTTTTCTAATTTATATTTCTTGAGATTTATTTAAAAAAAAAAACAGGTGAAGTGCACTACAGCCGGCAGCTACAAAAAGAAAGTAAAGAAGGATAATAGTGATACCGATGAAAAGGATTAGTAAAACAAAATTTCGGAAAAACTGAAGACAATTAACCTGCGATTCGGTTTGCGTGGTTTATAGTAGTTTCTTCATCAACGGTTAGAAACAACAAATCGAGTTTTTTTAAGTTAATATTTTAGCAGATTTTGGTATAGATAGAGGATTTCTTGAATGTGTGCGAGTGTTGCGTAAAGATCTCAAAATACAATTTTTAGTGGATTTCATTTTCAATTGAGTCGTTTCAATTTCTTTTGTTTTGAATAAATATTCAAGTCTGCAAAAATTTATTAAAATGTTTTAATTGTGCGATGTTTTGGAGGAAAATTGGGTGACGGGGAAAATATGTGGTGAACGGAGACCTTTACCTTTTGGACAGATAGAACTTTCTGGACCGAAGAAGGACAGAGGCAAGAAGGAGAGTTGGACAGTCGGACAAACTGACGAGTGAACAGACGGACAGATGGACAGACGGAGAAATGGATAGATGGATAGATGGATAGATGGACAGACGGACAAACTCTATGTGAAGTGTGTCCGAAACTATCTGTTGCACGGCGTCGTGAGAATGTATAGAAAGGTTCCACTTCCCCTACACGCCTGTTTTAACAATACATCCATCCAGGGTTTAAACAGTGTTGACCGCCAATCATTGGCGTTTAACTTCTGAATAGCTAAAATGGATGGAATATGAATTTTTTTATTACGCAAGATAGTACAGTGTTAAGTAATTTTTTTATACTCAAGCCCTAATTGAAACGTGATAAAAGTTAAAATATAAAAATCATTTATTTTAAGAGCATTAAATCTATATAGCAATCATGTACATTACTCCAGATGAATAAATAAAAAGGTACGTAATTAACTCACAAGGAACCTTTTTGAGGTGTTCGCCTCCGATTCTCTTCGCATTCACATATGTTATAGTACTCAAAAAACTAAGCGACACGTATTTTTTTATATCTGCGGATATTCGGTTTTAAGGGTGGAAACCCCCCCCCCCCCTCGAAAATCCTGCGAAAAATCGATTTTTGGCCATAACTCGGCAACCAATAGTCCGATTTGAACGAAACTAAAACGAAAAGTTTTCTTTTCGCGAGAAGAATGAAACTGCGAAAAGAAAAATTTAAAATTACTATGATAGGGTAGAGGAACCAATATTCGACCACGGTTTTTCAGCCTCCCTCCCCCCTATAATTGCCATGCTTCAAAACTGATTGCATATTTTGAAAGGCCTATCAAAACTAAAGTTCACCTGTTTTTGCATTTGACCGGAAAAACTCAAATAATAGGGTAAGTGACCCTTTTTCCATCCCTTCAAACTAATTTTTTTTACAATAAATTTTCATCCAATTGGTAAAGAATTTTCATGAGCAAGACGTGTTTTTTATATCGACAGACATTCGAGTTTATGGCAAAATTTGGGAGGGGAGGCTTTCTGAATCGTGTACAAGTAACGGTCACTTTCAAAAACTGCGACAAATACAGCACTGATTTTTGTTCTCAAGGTAATGAAGTAGGTATTCTTTCGAACGGCACTACAATCCTAAATACTATATGGCGAAGTCAAGAGTTAAAAGCTGCGTCGAAGTCGAAAGACAGAGACGCGTCGGAATACATGATTGCTGCCCTGTAAGAACATATTTCCTCCTTTGACATCGGGAAAAATTGGTGTAGTAGTTTTAGCGGTCGTTAACGAATCTAATGTAAAAATTTTAAAATTTATACCTAAAGATGCTTTGAACATTTCATTAAAAGTTGTTACGAAAATGTTTTCTGAATTTTTAAATATTTCTAAAACGTATCCAAAATACTTTAATGTGGCAACGGCAGACCTACATTCCAGTATAAAACCAAACTCAAAGACCTTGTATTATTACGAATCAATATTTCGTGGTAATATATTTTGGTCTTTTTTATTCATATCAAAATGAATGCTGCAAATTTTAGATAGAATGTTAAAAGTAATTTTCACTAAATTTAATTTAAATGTTATCAGAAGTTTAAAACAATTGTCACCATCAATATCCCTTACTTTGGCGAAAAAATTACAATCGTTTTAATGAGTTAAAATTAGTCCCTAAAAATGATTTCCGACCCTTTTTTCAGACAATTTTAATGCGAGGTAAAAACTTTCCCAAAAAAAAATCCCTCTTTATCTCAATCTATATATAAAAATGTTTTTTTTTTCGCCAAAAACAAAAAGGACAAATTCACCAGTTAAAAAAGACATGCCGTTAAATCTTCACTTAACTTTAACAAGACCTTTTTCTAACCCTTTCAATCTAATTACCGGACACCGTTTGAGTTTTCCAACTTTAGCTCCAACCGACAATTCTCGAAACGTCCATTGGCTTTTAAAGACCAAAACCCGAACCCGAACCTAAACCCCTTTGTCTTATACTTTCATAAACATTTTACTCTTTAACTTTTAACTATATTCGTATATATTTAGTTGTAGAAGGGGCACTTCCCTGTGATGAATGCCTTATAAACCAGTGCCTAATTATTATTCAAATGTCGCGCACTTGTTAATCCACTTTTTCCCCAATTTAACCAACATTTACAAGGACGAAGTCTTTTTTTTTCCTAGAGAGCCAACAACGATGCTGCTAGGACTTTAGAACCCGTTCCACCCCGTTCTGCACCTCTCCGATACAGAATGGTCGTGTACTTTTACGGTGAGGGCAATTAAAAGTTAAGAGAAGTCATTTGTCGTTTAACCGAACCCGAAGTTATTCGAAATTTTCTGACTAATGACTTGAAAGGCTGCGTATATTGCAATTATGGGGTACCATTTACTCTAATGATATCAACATATGTTCAGCACTCTCACTTTCATATAGTTTGCTGCAAACATAATACAAACGTATTGAATATTCTATCCCCAAATACCAGCATAGACTTCGGGACGTCTTTTCGTTAGAGGTAAGACTATGATTTCTTTAGTATACCCCCAACATGACTAAAGGTTAAAAGTCAATGTTACCGACAGATGCTCCAAATACTGTTGAAAGTATATTCATAGTCAAAAAAATGCAATAGGAAAAGTTATTTGGAAAAATAAGGAACCGTCAATTATTCTGACAACGATTTCAATAGGAATTCAAATAATGGAAGCCGTAGATAGATTAAAATTAATGAGCAGCATCTGGTGATTAATTTTTGGTAAAAAAAAATCTCTTTTACCATAGAAAAATTAAAAACTATTTTGTGCTTAAGTCAAGGAAAAAAAAATACTTTATTATAGTACGTATAAGAAAGTAATTATTGCGACTTCGCAAGGGTTGGAAAAGGTCGTGCGGGGTGGGAGGGGGAGTGGGTTGGTAGATAATGCAGATAAGTGTTAGGGTAATAGTACTGATATGCAAAATGAAGAGTAGCGATATTTTTAAATATGAATCTTTTCTATATATATATATATATATATATATATATATATATATATATATATATATATATATATATATATATATATATATATATATATATATATATATATATAAAGAAAATATCAGTGGTATACAACACAAAACTTTCCACATATGTTTTTCAAATATCTCGAAACCCGTTAAAGTGATGTAAAAACCCTTACGGGAAAAAATGTAGGAAACTTTTTTTTCTCAGAATTTGATAATACGCATTTTTTCTCAAAAACGCATAGCCTCTATCTACAATAGAGCTGTTTACACGTCTCTAGAGCGATTTTTCGCAATCTCTGGCCTTTTTTTGCAATCTCTCGCCTTTTTTCGCAATCTCTACTGTGTCGATTTTTCGCAATCTCTACCGTGTAGATTTTTCGCAATCTTTACCGTGTAGACAAAGCATAACGTTACTTTTCTAAAAGTTGATAGGAACTACGATTTTCGTAAAACTCATTTACAAAAAATTTCATGTTGCTAGCTCAGCGCGTTCTCGAGTTACGTAAAATGGACTTAACGATAGGCAAATTCACGGACGTCCTCATAATTTTGCCTGAAATCGATTTCGTACTGATTAGAAAGTTTCTATCTGCCTCCATTCTCAAATCGGTCTCCATCATGAATGTAAAGAAGGCCCTCCATTATCATGATATTTCCCAACTGCAAAAAATAGAGACACATTTATGTGAAGATACCTTGGCGAGAAAGGGAGATAAGAATCAGCTGCAAAAATTTGTCGGCGACTGCAAAAATAATTTCCCCTCTTTTTTTATGGCGCGTTTTATGGTTACAGTTGACGGACTTGAACTTTTTTATAGCGATTTCTACTACAATCACTCATTGTCCCTTTAAGTGAATAGTGAGCACAGACACATACAAAGTGCTATTATAGCGTAGCTGTCATTTTTCATGTAGTTCAACCGCACACATACAGCTGTAGAGCTTTATTTCTATGCTAATTTGAACCTTATATTCATAGCATAAGGTTTGCTATAATTCCTATAAAATTGTTAAACTGGAAGGGAAAGCGTTTATACTTGTATTCAGTCATTCCTATTTAGATCTATATAAGTCTATCTTGCTCTAGTTTTCTGCATTTTTTTGCAGTTACAGAAGTCATGGCAATGGAGATCCTCCTTAATACTTTCCCTTTATAACAAAGGGATGTAAAAAGGTTAAAAAAAGGAAACTTTTTTAGGTTGTTGTAGTTGTTTGAAGTGTTCTTTGATTCAAATCGGATCATAAATCAGAGTCGAATGTTACTTTTGAATCAATTTTGATTGTGTTTAATAACTTTGTGTTCCATCTACAGTTTCTTTGTAACATTTTCTTTAAATTTCCATGATCAACGATTATTTTAATTGAAGAAAGGATTTTAATTTTTACGAGATTCTTGACTCCTTCTTTTTATTGCTATCGTTCATCATTTTGTGCATTTGTAGTATCAATTGAAAAGGATTTTCACTTGAATTTCATTCAATTTGAATCTATTTGTATTAAGCTTGGACATTTATCGTTGTATAAGGCCATATACTGTATCAATGTATTGCCTAATAAATAGATAGAAAGGAATATTCTTACATTACGCTATCGTATTGTTTGGTAAAAGCTAAACAGGATCATCATCGTCGTAAAAGGCAATCACTGAAATTTATATGACGGTTTTATTTTACCAAAAGTGACAATAAACAGACGAGGATTGAATTGTGTCCTCTTTTCTAGTCAACATTGTATTTTATATGGTAGAGGAAGTCATTCGAAGGCGACAATGTATTTTATGGTCCGAGAATCTGGTCCCTTTTTATGCTGACATCGAAACATTTTATGGCTAACTTATTGGATGTAATTTTGTCCGATTACAACCATAGACCGACACCATAACATTATGGGACTCTTTTGGAATCCGTGATGGACCAGCACTAGATATCAAATGATAAAATTATTTCAATTGACCAAATAATACGTTTTAATATCCCCATAAAGTTATTGGTACTGACACGTAGCGTGAGTGAATATTTTTTTGGAGGATATATTTTTAAACACAAAAAAAATAAGAATCCCGTAAAATACAATTATTATCACGGAATAATATTTCTTGGAATCCTGGCTCTCGATTCAACAAAATTCTGTTTAAAATACAGACGAAAATATTTTGATACGTCTTTTTTCTTCTAAATTGTTATACACACTCTTTTCAAAACCAGTAAAAAATACAAAAATGAAACAAACTTTGAAAAAAAAACTGACAAAAACCAAATTCCAAACAGGAAAACGAGAAACGCAAACAAGTCCTTGTGTCCTGTCAGTTGTTTGTTGGCGGGAATACTAACAACAGATGTAAATACAAGAATAAACTAACAAGTACAAATATTTTCATTTCTACTCGTGTACTGAAGATAGTTTTACTTACACGCATACACTATGGTAATAGTTTTTTACGGAAAAGTTTCGTTGAGCTGAGAAAATTAAGGGAAAACACATGAGAGCCAAAACTTTGACAGATATTCTGTCAGTAAACAACTGGCTTCCCAAATAGCACCGAAAAGCCCGGGCATAAGAGATTTTGTTCTTTGCGACCTAAAAATGCAATAATTTACACAATTGAGCTTAAAAATTTCGATCTATAATTCATTTCCGCGTACAAGAAGCGTAAGAAGGTGATGAGAATGACACACTAATTAGTGATGTGTCTGATAAGTCACCATACCTTTAATGAGAAAATTGGTGATCATGAAAATCCTGCAGCGATAGAGTGGCATTTGACGGTTGTCGCGCCGATCCAGTGATTAGCTGTGGAACCTAAATGCCAGTATCACTTTGAAGAAGCGCGTAATGGGAAAAGGGGCGACACTGTTGCCAATAGAGTTAACTTAAAGACCCCGCTTTGAAAATAAAACGAAAAAATTAATGTCTGTAGCCAATTTAAACCATTAAGTTTCGAGAATCCATTTTTTCCGGCGAATAACTCGAAACCGCACAATTTTTTATAAGACATATTTTTGACACTTTTGAGATTTAAGCATCAAAATTTCTTTTAACACGTTCGTGACATCGTGTACCACTGGTGGTACATGCACAGTTTTTTTTAAAACCGCGCGAGTAAATAGTGCGGTAGTTTTTTTGTGGAAGTAATATAAAAACACGCACCGTGTACCACCGATGGCGCACAACCGCCAGAAAACAAATCGCTAGTGTCCCACCCGTGGTACACGATGTCCAAATGTAAAAAAAAGTTGAAAAAGCAAATGTCAAGAACGTGTTAACCCTTTCATGCATACATTTTTCTATGGAATTAATTTTCACGGTTTTTGGTATCCGAGGGTTTTTGGGGTCGCTGATTACGAATCTGAAGTCAAAACTTCAAAATTCAAAATGGCGGATCCAATATGGCGGTCAGATTCGTAATTAGCGACCCCAAAAACCTTTATAAAGCTGATTACCGATTTTTTAACTGTAATAGATTTGTCACAGCTACATTTAATCTGCAAAATAGCTACTTTTTTGCTCTTTATTTATTTATAAAATGCAGTAATTAGGGTCAAGGGGGGTAATTTTAAACGATTTTCACTTTTTGGATATTTTTTCAACTTTGTAATGGTTTTTTTTAAATTAAATCACTAACAGCGGAGTTTTGATATATTATCCCAACTAACAAACTCTCCAGACCAAAACTCTTACAAATTTTGAAATCTTCTCATTAAACTTTCTTAACACACTGGATACTCTCATAACATAGTTCTTGTAATTACACTATAATTTTTTCTGATAGCGTTCTTTTTATAAGAGTATGACACTACTAGAGCTACTGAATCTTTTACGCTTATAGCAAGGCGGTTTTTGACCTCTTGTAGCGAGCCTTTAAAAACTTGTGTTCTCATTGTATATTTTTTATAAAGTTTTAACACTTAAAGAGTTTAAATCTTAAATAAAAATGTTATGAGCAGTTAATTCGTATGATTCTCATAAAAACGCGCTTGTAAAAGTTTAAGTATAAAAATACTTGTTAAAATGCTCATATGAGACATAACGCGAACTTATGTTCTTATTACAAGAATTTCATTCTTAAAATAAATCTTCGTCAACAGGCGCCATATTTTCCCTTGATTTTTTTTAACAGTAAAACTTTGAAATTCCAAAAACAGCTTATATATGTAAATTAGGACCTAAAAACACTGCAAAAAGCTATTTTCGTTAAAAACAAAAGCGCATTAAAACAATTGAAACAGTTTGATCAATTATATTAAAAATTTAATTTTTCCATATTATATTTCCGATTTATAATATATCTAACTTTTTCGAGGGGTTTCGCGTTTTTTGAAGTAAAATATGTTATATTATCAGTAAAATTGCATTTCCCATATAATTTTTGTCTATATATCCGAAAAAATAGAATTTAAAATCTATGCCATATGAAATTCTAATACAATATTATCATACGCAAACGTAGACATAACTCGGATCCGAAAATAAATAAACACTTCAAAAATAACTTTTACTCTTTAAAAAATTACTTTAACTCTTCAAAAATAAAACCGGCTAGATATTTTTATATACTCTTCTCTTTTTAGCAAAGCATAAAGTACTTGTTATGAAAGTTTTATGAGAATATCAATAAACTCTCATTAGAATTCAAATAGTGTTCTTGTGAGACTTTCGTGACTCTTACAAAAAGAACTGATGTCTTGTTATAAAATAAAAAAAGTTCTCATAAGTGCGCCATTTAAGCCTCATGAGCCACTCATAAAACAGTTGTAGCATTCTACAAGGGTGAAATAGCCCTGTATGAAAACTCTCAAAAGACTCTAGTAGAGTCTTATGAGACGAAAATTGTTAGTTGGGTATGTTAAAATCTGTTGTCTATTTATTGCCCATTCCATGTGATTTCAAAATTATAGGTCCTTAATTTTTTACAAAATTGGATGTTTACTTTTACCCCTATATTTTTTTTCAAATTTTTGAAAAATGGGGTAAAGGTAAACACCTTTTTTTAAATCCTTTTTTTATATGCGTAACTGCGCAAAATTTCAAGTCTCTAGCTCAATCCGTGCGCCCGCAACCCGCGCCACAGACACACGGACGGACGGACATGCAGAAGTTAATTTTTTTTAACATACTGGTATAATTCATTTTTGTGTGTGATGACAGGATCTTGGCGTTACAAACAGTAAGGCAAAGTGAATATACCCTTTGGTTTCACCATACGGGTATAAAAAGGGTGATTACATTTGCCAGAAATTTTTTACATTAACCCCATTATACTGTTTACATTTGGACATGAGGTTACAAATGAGGGGGTAAATGTAAACAGACAATAATTTTTTACAGTTTGTTTATAGCCAACAATTAACATATATAACCTATCTCAAGCAACTATATTGTTCGTATATTAAGCTAAAACATACATCCTTCTTTTAAAAATCCCTTCAAAATATAATTCTTTTCCCTCTTAGGAAAACTGAAATCACACTAAAAAGAAGCACTTTTTTTGACAACTCCTACAGAACGAACCCTCTCTTAGATCTATTGTGCCACGTGTCCGCAGTGAGACAAAAGATCAATTTCCAATATATTATCTCGATCAGCTAAGAAGGAATAGCAGTTTGGGGACAACCAATAGTGTTTACAATTACCCCTGTTTACATTTACCCACTTTGACCCTATAAATAAAAAGTGCATATTACTTTTTTTCATAACAAATGATGTCCTTGGATACTTACGAAATAAATTTAGTCAATATAAGTGCATGAAATATATGTTATAATATTAAAAAACTGAATTAGAAAAGGTGTTGTTGTACAACAACACTATGCAACAAAGGGTTAAATAGAAAAAAATTAACCGAAAAATAAAATTTAACAAAACTTTTCCTTGAAAATAAATTAATTTGAAGGCCTATTAAAATCTGGCATATTTTAGAATCAATTTTGGCGAAACTCTTTAATTGCAACGAAATGCAATCGAAGGAAAAGTCCATTATAAAATAGCACTTTACAAAAAGTTTCCATTAATTTATCACCATTAGAAGAGACCTGAAATTTTGTGTACTTACGTGTCTCGTAAATGACTAGGCTAAGCTTTTGAAATGACAAAATTGGATCAATCCGCATCCCTCCCCTCGCTCATATAATTGAAACAGTTTTTTGCCATTTTCTCGAAATCGGTGAGTCATATTGAAAAATTTATAGAGATAAAATGTATTTAGAAGGGGATTTTAAAAAACTCATCCATACATCGAAATCCAATCTGACCACTGCTTCCCCTCTCCCATACAAATGAAATACTTTTTTCTCGAAAACTGTGCATCGTATCGAAAAATTTATGAAGATAAAATATGTTTAGAATATGATTTTACATAACCGTTCCATGCAACAAAATCCAATCGGACCACTCCTTTCCCCTCTACTATACAACTGGATTTTTTTAAAAGAACATTTTGTTTATCATATACTTGTAGAGTATTTGACGATTGGTCTTTGGCAATTGTAGCTTTTCTTATGTTTATTGTTACTATTTTGATTGTATATTTTGACAAACGGGCTTCGAGTACTTTCTTGCATGCCTCCATAATTCTGAGCATACTTACGCGAATACCTCCACACATTATTGCCTCAGCTGTATTTTAAACAAATTGTTTTCAATTATGTAAGACTCAAAAGTTCTTTATTCTCTGAACAACAACTCTGGTTCATTTTGTGGCCATTTACACTCAATTTTATACCGAAAATTGTCCATTTGCGGTGTAATTAAACATGGCGTGAACTAGCGACCATTTGGAGTAAACGCCCGTAAATGAACTTTTTATAGCACGGAGGAAATGTGGGCAAAAATTTTAATTCTTCGCCTAAAGCCACCTACCTACCTGTTTTTTCTCCTTACCTGCGGACTCTTCGAAACTTTATTCTAACGAAATGGAACGATGCAGTCATAAATGTCACCCTTAAAATCAAACCATTTCCGAATGTCTAGGTAAATGTAGAGGAAAAACCGTGTTATTCCCGAGAAGCAAGCAACTTCATGATCAGGCTATAAAAAATTGTGGTAAGATAAATAAGGAAACCAGCTGACCGATGTCCTCTGAAAACTTTGTTAAAGCATTCGTTTGGCTGACGTTTTTCTAGAATTTAAGTTTATGGTAAAGTTTCCAATTTGAAATGACTGCAACTAATGGAGTTGGCGGGACAAGCGGACGACAGGATAAATTTGTCATATTCTATTAGATTTCCTTACTTCTTTCATTTTTCTTTTTTTTTGTAATATTTTATAGTAGCATAAAATATGATTCCGTCTAGTTTGCTTTCAGTTTGAAATTTTAGAAGAAAAAAAATCTCCTGTCTCCGCTTTTCAAAGGACGAAGGAAAAGTTTCAGGACAGTTTTTTAGAGTTTAGAAAAAGTTCACGACCCTGAAAAATTGTCTGGTTTCCGTAATATTTGAAAATTGCAATGGATGGAGATAAGGCAAAAAAGCAGGACATTTATTTTCCAATGGCAATACCTAATGTCAACAACAAATGACAAGAGCCGAACTTAAAATGACAAATACTTGAAAAAAGGACCTTTAGCGAAGTTGGGTGGGAAGGAAAGAGTAAGGAAATTTCCTGAAAAATCATAATTTGGAAAAAAAAAATTTCATGTCAGAATGGCTATAATGAAGTTTTGAGAAGTTATGCAGAATAATTTCGGGCATATTGGTGAAAACTTTGTTGGATAGCTGCTCATCAACTATTGTCGGCATCAGCAAAAATGGAACACTCCTCTTATTTAAGGATATACCACTGAGTATTAGATACCTGAAATGTACGCTTGTCATTCTACTAGCTGTGTCATCTGGGTGGCTTTTTGTTTGAGTAAAGTTATCTCACCTGGGCCTTGTCCTGACTTTAAGTTTCCCTTCAACTTCTTATGTGCACATTACCATATACTCTGATATTCAATGAATGTTATTATGATGTTGGTAACGATATCGCACAGAAAAGGTTTGTCAAAATAAGATGCCGGGTGACTTAAATATATGCGCATTTTAATCAGTTTGTTTGGGTTTTGTTCCTTCGGGCTGGAAAGTTTCACCACATTATTTAAGTTTGAATTTCATACAAAAATATGACAAAAAGTAATATTTTAATCAGGAAAACAATGGAATTTTAAGAAATTTAAGAGAAAAATTTAATTTCATAACCATAAAAGCTTTTTTTGGGCCGATTTTTTTTTGTGTATTTTGAAATATTAGAAAACTATCTAACATCTTGTGATTATAACTGTTTTTTTTTATCAGACTATATATTTTCTATAAGGTTTTTTTATAAAAAAAATCTTATTTAGTTTTCTTTTACAAGCTTTCATTTGTCCGTCTGTTTGTCTGCTTTGACATTGACACACCTCAAAACCGATGGTCTTGAAATCTAACACACATACGCAACTCCGATGGCATTACAATATGTATACACACACACACACATAAAAAAACCAAAATGGCGGCTATCAAACGCCCTGTTAAGGTCTTACATGAAAGGGCTTGAAAAAATAATCATAAATTCGTTTTTCGAACTTCGGAAAAACAAGTAAAATTAAAAAAAAAGCTTTTATGGTGATGGATAAATCACTTAATTGTGCATTTTTCTAACCTATTTTTATAAAGTCTATAACACTTGTACATTCACTATAAAAATATTCATATATTGATATCAAAAAGGTAAAAATAGCCACGTCTGTTCAGTAAAACTTGAAATAATGAAGCAATTATATGATAATATTTATAAAAAAAAACGCTAAGTGTTATATTTAATATCACAGAGTGTTTAGTGACGCTTAGTTGTTGGAACACGCAAGAAAAGGATCGTAGAAGACGTTTTCCTGATGTAAATTAATGACAATCAAGTTAATCGCTGCCATCTGACCTTTGTTTTGGTCACGCTTAACTTAGCATTAATTACATATTCAATCAGTGCTGAAAGCTCATTTCAGCCACACCATACCATATTTATGATTCGTCAATCAAATATTTAATCAATTATATAAGTTATGGAAAATTCTGGAAAACTTATTTGTATTTAGATGGTCATAATATTTTAGAAAGTGATTTTTTTCTAGATTTTCAAACATGCGGAGATTAAACGTCCGTCACATTAGCACTACAACTTTTGAAATTAAAAAAACTTTTTATTGGATTAATTGCCGCTTAATTGTCGTGATTTTGTCGTGAAAGAAAAAAAATTGTCGCGCCCATATTTTTCAAAAAAAGTGTGTGTAGTGCTAACTATGTTGCATAGTTAGCACTACACACCCTAGAAATTGGGTAATTCGGACGTTGAACCGGAAACTAATGGTTGGATTAATTGTCGCTAGACCGTTATGATTTTGTCGTGAAATAAAAAAAACCCCGTCCCGAACAATTTTTCAAAAAAAGTGTGTGTAGTGCTATGTTTTTTTTTTGGTGCCGCACCTATTTTGGTGCCGCACCTTTTTTGGTGCCGCACCTTTTTTGGTGCCGCACCTTTTTTTGGTGCCGCACCTTTTTTGGTGCCTTTGGTGCCGCACCTTTTTTTGGTGCCGCAACTTTTTTGGTGCCGCGCCTTTTTTGGTGCCGCACCTTTTTTGGTGCCGCACCTTTTTTTGGTGCCGCACCTATTTTGGTGCCGCACCTTTTTTTGGTGCCGCACCTATTTTGGTGCCGCACCTATTTTGGTGCCGCACCTTTTTTGGTGCCGCACCTTTTTTTGGTGCCGCACCTTTTTTGGTGCCGCACCTATTTTGGTGCCGCACCTTTTTTGGTGCCGCACCTTTTTTTGGTGCCGCACCTTTTTTTGGTGCCGCACTTTTTTTGGTGCCGCACCTTTTTTGGTGCCGCACCTTTTTTGGTGTCGCACCTTTTTTTGGTGCCGCACCTTTTTTGGTGCCGCACCTTTTTTGGTGCCGCACCTTTTTTTGGTGCCGCACCTTTTTTGGTGCCGCACCTTTTTTGGTGCCGCACCTTTTTTTGGTGCCGCACCTTTTTTGGTGCCGCACCTTTTTTTGGTGCCGCACCTTTTTTGGTGCCGCACCTTTTTTTGGTGCCACCCCTTTTTTTGGTGCCGCGCCTTTTTTGGTGCCGCACCTTTTTTGGTGCCGCACCTTTTTTGGTGCCGCACCTTTTTTTGTTGCCGCACCTTTTTTGGTGCCGCACCTTTTTTGGTGCCCTTGGTTGGTTGGTTGGTTTGATAGGAGGGGGGTTCACCAGGGAACCCCACGCACGAAGGCCTCAAATTGGGCCCATTGTACACCTCCGATGTCCCTCGCTGGAGCAGATTGAGCTCAAGTACGGTTGTTTAGCCATCCCGCCAGTGCTATATATTTCCGAATCGGCTCCCAGCCCTGAGTTCCTGCCTCATGGAGTTCCTCTAGAAAGGGATAGCCGAAGCATTTGACGCGAGTACGGGTTAAGGCTGGACAGTGACACAAAAAGTGCTCCACCGTTTCCGGCTCTTCTCCGCAGCCCCTGCATTGTGGATTATCCACCAGCCTCATCTTGAAAGCGTGATCCTTCAGGAGGGAGTGCCCAGTTAGAATCCAAGTCGTTAGACGAAGGGGATTCCGTTCCAGATTTAAGAGGCTCTTAGTAAGGTTTGCATTTAAGCCACCCCATAATTCCTTTGTTGTAGTGCCGATCTGACACATGGACCAAAGTTGTTGGTTCTCCTGATCCGCCCACTGCTTAAGTTGCAGTTTAAGGGTTTGAATCGGAAACCCAACAGAAATGGGTTGACTGTCCATACATGTACCCTTACGAGCAAGTTCATCTGCCTTCTCATTTCCAGGAATATTACTATGCCCAGGAACCCAAACCATTTTAAGGTGGTTGGTTTCGGAGAGTCTCTTTAGGTCTTCCTTACATGACTGCACAAGCTTAGATTTGGCAGTGTGTGAAGAAATCGCTTTGATGGCTGCTTGACTGTCTGAGCAGATGCAGATATCCTTTTCAGTCACTGCAAGGTCCAACAGAAGCAGACTCGCTTTTTTGATTGCCATTACTTCGGCTTGAAAGACCGTAGCATGGTTGTCTAATTTGAACGATCGCTCCACTCCGAGCTCCTCGCAGAACAGTCCAGCGCCAGTCAGGTTATCCATCTTGGAGCCGTCTGTATATACCGTTATGTCCGCTTCAGGTGGTGTGACAACTCCTGTCTCCCACTTGTCCCGGAGATCAATGCTCTTACAAACATTGGCCTCCAGGTAGGACTCCGGCTGCAAGTCGCTTTCTAAAGATAGAGCGGGTACTTTAGACTTTACGAAATCGATAATGGACTCATGTGGAACTCCCTGTCCCGCATGAGTCCAAGTTCCGGCGAGGTGTAGCCTTATGGCCGCCCCCGCCGCCATATGTTTAACGTGCAGCTCGATAGGGGGTAGATTCAAGATAACCTCCATTGACCTTGTAGAGGTGGATCTTAAAGCGCCCAATGTGCTCCAACAGCAGTGTCGCTGCACTCTTTCCAGTATTTTCCGCTTTGATGCCGTTTCCAGTGCCTTCCACCATACAAGAGAGCCATAAGCTAAAATCGGGCGGATTACTACCGTATATAGCCATTTGACCATTTTTGGTTGCAGGCCCCAATTCCCTCCTATAGCCCTCCTGCACATTCCAAAGGCTCTATATGCTCTGCTCGCCCTGTCTTCTAAATGAGGTGTCCAGGTGAGCCGTCTGTCCAGTATGACCCCCAAGTATTTGACCTTGTCTTTCAGTTCTAAACTGATGGAGCCAATCCTTGGTGTGGTCAATCTTGGTAATTTGTTTTTCTTTGTGAACAAACAGAGCTCGGTTTTGGACGGATTAACCTTTAGACCGTTACCTTCAGCCCAGTTGCATACCAGGTTAAGGGCTGTCCGGGCTAGCCCGCTGAGTTCTGTTTCAAATTTGCCGGTTACAAGGATTACCAAGTCGTCTGCGTAACAGACGACTCGGAATCCCTGTCTGTCCAGATCAAGTAAGAGGTTATTCATCACCAGCACCCAAAGTAAGGGTGAGAGTATTCCTCCTTGAGGAGTCCCCCTGTGAACTATTCCCTCTCTAGTTTGATCCCCCAGAGATGCGAAGATTCTGCGATTTTCAAGCATATGCGCGATCCACATTCTCGTTCCATGATCAACATTGCTTGCGCCAAGAACCTCTATTATTTTGCCTATAAGGATATTATTGAAAGCCCCTTCTACATCGATAAAGACCCCCAGGGTTGATTCCTTAAAAAGGAAGCCCTTCTCTATCCTGTGTATGACCTCATGTAAAGCTGTCTCCACGGATTGGCCCTTGATGTATGCATGCTGGTTGTTTGATAACAGCCCGGCTGGCAGGGTTTCCCTTAATTCCCTATCGCAAATTCTTTCCAGGGTCTTGAGCATGAAGGAAGTTAGACTTATTGGTCGCCAGGCCTTCGCTGACGCATGCTCCACCCGGCCGACTTTCGGTATGAAAACCACTCGAACTTCTTGCCAAAGACGAGGTGTATAGCACCAGTTCAAACATGCCTTGAATAAATCTACCATCCTTTCACAGATGTGATCCATGGCGTGCTGCAGGATAGCTGGGTATAAGCCATCCCTCCCCGGTGATTTGTATGGTCGGAATGAGTCTACCGCCCATTTGACTTTACTCGCTGTTATAAAAGCTGCAGAGTTAGCTGGTTGAACCCAAGCTTCCTCTACAAAAACCCCAGCTCGGTCTCGCCCCGCAAAACATCCAGGGAAGTGTTCTTCCATCAGGATCTCCAAAGACTCCCCACATGATCCAGCCCTGCTTCCATTGCTTGCAACAATGAGTTCAGGTTGTGTATGGGTTTTCGATAGGAATTTCTTTAGTCTTGCGGTCTCCCCGATGCTGTTAACGCTATCGCAGAATAAACGCCAAGAGTTTCTCTTAGCTCTGCGTATCATTGCCTTATACTCCCGAAGAGCAGATTGGTATGTATCCCAGTCCTGCTCACGGTTGTGATTTTTGGCTTTATTATACAGTTTCCTGACCGTTCTTCGCTTCTCCATGATCTCCCCAGTCAGCCAGGGGGTACTTGAGTCCCCCTTAGTCTTTCTGAGAGGACATGAAGACTCGAAGGATGACTTTAAAATTGTCGTCAGTATCTCCGTCTCGTTGTCAATGTCATCCCTGCTATTAAAGTTAGGGGCATTGACTCCCTCCAATTTTTGAGCTAGTAGTTCCCCAAACAGCGCCCAGTTCGTTTTCGATGGGTTTCTAAATTCGGGTGCTACTTTCTTTACTCTGCCTAGCTTGAAGCGAATGTATCTATGGTCTGAGAGGCTAGCTTCGTCCGAAACTCGCCAGTCCTGAACCAGATTCACAGCGCTCCCGCTAGCCAAGGTTATATCTAAGACTTCCCTACGGACGCGGGTTATGAACGTGGGCTCTACCCCGCGATTCAAAACATGTAGGTTAGTACTTGATACATAGTCAAAAAGTGACTTACCTCGATCGTTACAGTCTGAGCTTCCCCAGCCTGTGTGGTGCGCGTTTGCATCGCACCCGATTACTAAATTTTTCCGGTTACTGCTGGCGTAACTTACCAGTTCCTCGAGCTCCCGGGATGGTGGATACCTGAGGGATAATCCCTGAGGGATAATACCTGAGGGATAATCCCTGAGGGATAATCCCTGAGGGATAATACCTGAGGGATAATCCCTGAGGGATAATACCTGAGGGATAATCCCTGAGGGATAATACCTGAGGGATAATCCCTGAGGGATAATCCCTGAGGGATAATCCCTGAGGGATAATACCTGAGGGATAATACCTGAGGGATGATCCCTTAGGGATAATACCTGAGGGATAATACCTGACGGATAATACCTGAGGGATAATACCTGAGGGATAATACCTGAGGGATAATCCCTGAGGGATAATACCTGAGGGATAATCCCTGAGGGATAATACCTGAGGGATAATCCCTGAGGGATAATCCTTGAGGGATAATACCTGAGGGATAATACCTGAGGGATAATCCCTGAGGGATAATACCTGAGGGATAATACCTGAGGGATAATACCTGAGGGATAATACCTGAGGGATAATCCCTGAGGGATAATCCCTGAGGGATAATCCCTGAGGGATAATCCCTGAGGGATAATCCCTGAGGGATAATACCTGAGGGATAATACCTGAGGGATAATCCCTGAGGGATAATCCCTGAGGGATAATACCTGAGGGATAATACCTGAGGGATAATCCCTGAGGGATAATACCTGAGGGATAATCCCTGAGGGATAATCCCTGAGGGATAATACCTGAGGGATAATCCCTGAGGGATAATCCCTGAGGGATAATACCTGAGGGATAATCCCTGAGGGATAATACCTGAGGGATAATATCTGAGGGATATTACCTGAGGGATAATCCCTGAGGGATAATCCCTGAGGGATAATACCTGAGGGATAATCCCTGAGGGATAATACTTGAGGGATAATCCCTGAGGGATAATACCTGAGGGATAATCCCTGAGGGATAATACCTGAGGGATAATACCTGAGGGATAATCCCTGAGGGATAATACCTGAGGGATAATCCCTGAGGGATAATACCTGAGGGATAATCCCTGAGGCATAATACCTGAGGGATAATCCCTGAGGGATAATCCCTGAGGGATAATACCTGAGGGATAATCCCTGAGGGATAATCCCTGAGGGATATTACCTGAGAGATAATCCCTGAGGGATAATACCTGAGGGATAATCCCTGAGGGATAATCCCTGAGGGATAATACCTGAGGGATAATCCCTGAGAGATAATACCTGAGGGATAATCCCTGAGGGATAATACCTGAGGGATAATCCCTGAGGGATAATCCCTGAGGGATAATACCTGAGGGATAATACCTGAGGGATAATCCCTTAGGGATAATACCTGAGGGATAATACCTGAGGGATAATACCTGAGGGATAATACCTGAGGGATAATACCTGAGGGATAATCCCTGAGGGATAATCCCTGAGGGATATTACCTGAGGGATAATCCCTGAGGGATAATACCTGAGGGATAATCCCTGAGGGATAATCCCTGAGGGATAATACCTGAGGGATAATCCCTGAGGCATAATACCTGAGGGATAATCCCTGAGGGATAATCCCTGAGGGATAAAACCTGAGGGATAATCCCTGAGGGATAATCCCTGAGGGATAATACCTGAGGGATAATCCCTGAGGGATAATACCTGAGGGATAATACCTGAGGGATATTACCTGAGGGATAATCCCTGAGGGATAATCCCTGAGGGATAATACCTGAGGGATAATCCCTGAGGGATAATACTTGAGGGATAATCCCTGAGGGATAATACCTGAGGGATAATCCCTGAGGGATAATACCTGAGGGATAATACCTGAGGGATAATCCCTGAGGGATAATACCTGAGGGATAATCCCTGAGGGATAATACCTGAGGGATAATCCCTGAGGGATAATACCTGAGGGATAATCCCTGAGGGATAATCCCTGAGGGATAATACCTGAGGGATAATCCCTGAGGGATAATCCCTGAGGGATATTACCTGAGAGATAATCCCTGAGGGATAATACCTGAGGGATAATCCCTGAGGGATAATCCCTGAGGGATAATACCTGAGGGATAATCCCTGAGGGATAATACCTGAGGGATAATCCCTGAGGGATAATACCTGAGGGATAATCCCTGAGGGATAATCCCTGAGGGATAATACCTGAGGGATAATACCTGAGGGATAATCCCTTAGGGATAATACCTGAGGGATAATACCTGAGGGATAATACCTGAGGGATAATACCTGAGGGATAATACCTGAGGGATAATCCCTGAGGGATAATCCCTGAGGGATATTACCTGAGGGATAATCCCTGAGGGATAATACCTGAGGGATAATCCCTGAGGGATAATCCCTGAGGGATATTACCTGAGGGATAATCCCTGAGGGATAATACCTGAGGGATAATCCCTGAGGGATAATCCCTGAGGGATAATACTTGAGGGATAATCCCTGAGGGATAATACCTGAGGGATAATCCCTGAGGGATAATACCTGAGGGATAATACCTGAGGGATAATCCCTGAGGGATAATACCTGAGGGATAATCCCTGAGGGATAATACCTGAGGGATAATCCCTGAGGCATAATACCTGAGGGATAATCCCTGAGGGATAATCCCTGAGGGATAATACCTGAGGGATAATCCCTGAGGGATAATCCCTGAGGGATATTACCTGAGGGATAATCCCTGAGGGATAATACCTGAGGGATAATCCCTGAGGGATAATCCCTGAGGGATAATACCTGAGGGATAATCCCTGAGGGATAATACCTGAGGGATAATCCCTGAGGGATAATACCTGAGGGATAATCCCTGAGGGATAATCCCTGAGGGATAATCCCTGAGGGATAATACCTGAGGGATAATCCCTGAGGGATAATACCTGAGGGATAATCCCTGAGGGATAATCCCTGAGGGATAATTCCTGAGGGATAATACCTGAGGGATAATACCTGAGGGATAATCCCTTAGGGATAATACCTGAGGGATGATACCTGAGGGATAATACCTGAGGGATAATACCTGAGGGATAATACCTGAGGGATAATACCTGAGGGATAATCCCTGAGGGATAATCCCTGAGGGATAATCCCTGAGGGATAATCCCTGAGGGATAATACCTGAGGGATAATACCTGAGGGATATTACCTGAGGGATAATCCCTGAGGGATAATCCCTGAGGGATAATACCTGAGGGATAATCCCTGAGGGATAATACCTGAGGGATAATACTTGAGGGATAATCCCTGAGGGATAATACCTGAGGGATAATCCCTGAGGGATAATACCTGAGGGATAATACCTGAGGGATAATCCCTGAGGGATAATACCTGAGGATAATCCCTGAGGGATAATACCTGAGGGATAATCCCTGAGGCATAATACCTGAGGGATAATCCCTGAGGGATAATCCCTGAGGGATAATCCCTGAGGGATAATCCCTGAGGGATAATCCCTGAGGGATAATCCCTGAGGGATAATACCTGAGGGATAATCCCTGAGGGATAATCCCTGAGGGATAATCCCTGAGGGATAATACCTGAGGGATAATACCTGAGGGATAATCCCTGAGGGATAATACCTGAGGGATAATCCCTGAGGGATAATACCTGAGGGATAATACCTGAGGGATAATACCTGGGGGATAATCCCTGAGGGATAATCCCTGAGGGATAATACCTGAGGGATAATACCTGAGGGATAATCCCTGAGGGATAATACCTGAGGGATAATCCTTGAGGGATAATCCCTGAGGGATAATACCTGAGGGATAATCCCTGAGGGATAATACCTGAGGGATAATCCCTGAGGGATAATACCTGAGGGATATTACCTGAGGGATAATCCCTGAGGGATAATCCCTGAGGGATAATACCTGAGGGATAATCCCTGAGGGATAATACCTGAGGGATAATACTTGAGGGATAATCCCTGAGGGATAATACCTGAGGTATAATCCCTGAGGGATAATACCTGAGGGATAATACCTGAGGGATAATCCCTGAGGGATAATACCTGAGGGATAATCCCTGAGGGATAATACCTGAGGGATAATCCCTGAGGCATAATACCTGAGGGATAATCCCTGAGGGATAATCCCTGAGGGATAATCCCTGAGTGATAATCCCTGAGGGATAATACCTGAGGGATAATACCTGAGGGATAATCCCTTAGGGATAATACCTGAGGGATAATACCTGAGGGATAATACCTGAGGGATAATACCTGAGGGATAATACCTGAGGGATAATCCCTGAGGGATAATCCCTGAGGGATAATCCCTGAGGGATAATCCCTGAGGGATAATCCCTGAGGGATAATCCCTGAGGGATAATACCTGAGGGATAATCCCTGAGGGATAATCCCTGAGGGATAATACCTGAGGGATAATCCCTGAGGGATAATACCTGAGGGATATTACCTGAGGGATAATCCCTGAGGGATAATACCTGAGGGATAATCCCTGAGGGATAATACCTGAGGGATAATACTTGAGGGATAATCCCTGAGGGATAATACCTGAGGGATAATCCCTGAGGGATAATACCTGAGGGATAATACCTGAGGGATAATCCCTGAGGGATAATACCTGAGGGATAATCCCTGAGGGATAATACCTGAGGGATAATCCCTGAGGCATAATACCTGAGGGATAATCCCTGAGGGATAATCCCTGAGGGATAATACCTGAGGGATAATCCCTGAGGGATAATCCCTGAGGGATATTACCTGAGGGATAATCCCTGAGGGATAATACCTGAGGGATAATCCCTGAGGGATAATCCCTGAGGGATAATACCTGAGGGATAATCCCTGAGGGATAATACCTGAGGGATAATCCCTGAGGGATAATACCTGAGGGATAATCCCTGAGGGATAATCCCTGAGGGATAATACCTGAGGGATAATACCTGAGGGATAATCCCTTAGGGATAATACCTGAGGGATAATACCTGAGGGATAATACCTGAGGGATAATACCTGAGGGATAATACCTGAGGGATAATCCCTGAGGGATAATCCCTGAGGGATAATCCCTGAGGGATAATCCCTGAGGGATAATCCCTGAGGGATAATCCCTGAGGGATAATACCTGAGGGATAATCCCTGAGGGATAATACCTGAGGGATAATCCCTGAGGGATAATACCTGAGGGATAATCCCTGAGGGATAATACCTGAGGGATAATCCCTGAGGGATATTACCTGAGGGATAATCCCTGAGGGATAATACCTGAGGGATAATCCCTGAGGGATAATCCCTGAGGGATAATACCTGAGGGATAATCCCTGAGGGATAATACCTGAGGGATAATCCCTGAGGGATAATCCCTGAGGGATAATACCTGAGGGATAATACCTGAGGGATAATACCTGAGGGATAATACCTGAGGGATAATCCCTGAGGGATAATACCTGAGGGATAATCCCTGAGGGATAATACCTGAGGGATAATCCCTGAGGGATAATCCCTGAGGGATAATACCTGAGGGATAATACCTGAGGGATAATCCCTGAGGGATAATACCTGAGGGATAATCCCTGAGGGATAATCCCTGAGGGATAATACCTGAGGGATAATACCTGAGGGATAATCCCTGAGGGATGATACCTGAGGGATAATACCTGAGGGATAATCCCTGAGGGATAATACCTGAGGGATAATCCCTGAGGGATAATACCTGAGGGATAATCCCTGAGGGATAATACCTGAGGGATAATCCCTGAGGGATAATCCCTGAGGGATAATACCTGAGG
This sequence comes from Chrysopilus asiliformis, assembly GCA_964034945.1. Classification (NCBI taxonomy): domain Eukaryota; kingdom Metazoa; phylum Arthropoda; class Insecta; order Diptera; family Rhagionidae; genus Chrysopilus; species Chrysopilus asiliformis. The sequence goes on along the minus strand of OZ035962.1, from coordinate 90,705,432 downwards.
GATAATACCTGAGGGATAATCCCTGAGGGATAATACCTGAGGGATAATACCTGGGGGATAATACCTGAGGGATAATACCTGAGGGATAATACCTGAGGGATAATACCTGAGGGATAATACCTGAGGGATAATACCTGAGGGATAATACCTGAGGGATAATCCCTGAGGGATAATACCTGAGGGATAATACCTGAGGGATAATACCTGAGGGATAATCCCTGAGGGATAATCCCTGAGGGATAATCCCTGAGCGATAATACCTGAGGGATAATACCTGAGGGATAATACCTGAGGGATATTACCTGAGGGATAATCCCTGAGGGATAATCCCTTAGGGATAATACCTGAGGGATAATACCTGAGGGATAATACCTGAGGGATATTACCTGAGGGATAATCCCTGAGGGATAATCCCTGAGGGATAATCCCTGAGGGATAATACCTGAGGGATAATACCTGAGGGATAATCCCTGAGGGATAATCCCTTAGGGATATTACCTGAGGGATAATCCCTGAGGGATAATACCTGAGGGATAATCCCTGAGGGATAATCCCTGAGCGATAATACCTGAGGGATAATACCTGAGGGATAATACCTGAGGGATATTACCTGAGGGATAATCCCTGAGGGATAATACCTGAGGGATAATCCCTGAGGGATAATCCCTGAGGGATAATCCCTGAGGGATAATCCCTGAGGGATAATCCCTGAGGGATAATCCCTGAGGGATAATACCTGAGGGATAATACCTGAGGGATAATCCCTGAGGGATAATCCCTTAGGGATATTACCTGAGGGATAATCCCTGAGGGATAATACCTGAGGGATAATCCCTGAGGGATAATCCCTGAGCGATAATACCTGAGGGATAATACCTGAGGGATAATACCTGAGGGATATTACCTGAGGGATAATCCCTGAGGGATAATACCTGAGGGATAATCCCTGAGGGATAATCCCTGAGGGATAATCCCTGAGGGATAATCCCTGAGGGATAATACCTGAGGGATAATACCTGAGGGATAATCCCTGAGGGATAATACCTGAGGGATAATACCTGAGGGATAATACCTGAGGGATAATACCTGAGGGATATTACCTGAGGGATAATCCCTGAGGGATAATACCTGAGGGATAATCCCTGAGGCATAATACCTGAGGGATAATCCCTGAGGGATAATTCCTGAGGGATAATACCTGAGGGATAATCCCTGAGGGATAATCCCTGAGGGATATTACCTGAGGGATAATCCCTGAGGGATAATACCTGAGGGATAATACCTGAGGGATAATCCCTGAGGGATATTACCTGAGGGATAATCCCTGAGGGATAATACCTGAGGGATAATCCCTGAGGGATAATACCTGAGGGATAATCCCTGAGGGATAATACCTGAGGGATAATCCCTGAGGGATAATCCCTGAGGGATAATACCTGAGGGATAATCCCTGAGGGATAATACCTGAGGGATAATCCCTGAGGGATAATACCTGAGGGATAATCCCTGAGGGATAATCCCTGAGGGATAATACCTGAGGGATAATCCCTGAGGGATAATCCCTGAGGGATAATACCTGAGGGATAATACCTGAGGGATAATACCTGAGGGATAATACCTGAGGGATAATACCTGAGGGATAATCCCTGAGGGATAATCCCTGAGGGATAATACCTGAGGGATAATCCCTGAGGGATAATACCTGAGGGATAATCCCTGAGGGATAATACCTGAGGGATAATCCCTGAGGGATAATCCCTGAGGGATAATACCTGAGGGATAATCCCTGAGGGATAATCCCTGAGGGATAATACCTGAGGGATAATACCTGAGGGATAATCCCTGAGGGATAATACCTGAGGGATAATCCCTGAGGGATAATACCTGAGGGATAATCCCTGAGGGATAATACCTGAGGGATAATCCCTGAGGGATAATCCCTGAGGGATAATCCCTGAGGGATAATACCTGAGGGATAATACCTGAGGGATAATACCTGAGGGATAATACCTGAGGGATAATACCTGAGGGATAATACCTGAGGGATAATACCTGAGGGATAATACCTGAGGGATAATCCCTGAGGGATAATACCTGAGGGATAATCCCTGAGGGATAATCCCTGAGGGATAATCCCTGAGGGATAATCCCTGAGGGATAATACCTGAGGGATAATCCCTGAGGGATAATACCTGAGGGATAATCCCTGAGGGATAATACCTGAGGGATAATACCTGAGGGATAATACCTGAGGGATAATACCTGAGGGATAATACCTGAGGGATAATACCTGAGGGATAATACCTGAGGGATAATACCTGAGGGATAATACCTGAGGGATAATCCCTGAGGGATAATACCTGAGGGATAATCCCTGAGGGATAATCCCTGAGGGATATTACCTGAGGGATAATCCCTGAGGGATAATACCTGAGGGATAATCCCTGAGGGATAATCCCTGTGGGATAATCCCTGAGGGATAATACCTGAGGGATAATACCTGAGGGATAATACCTGAGGGATATTACCTGAGGGATAATCCCTGAGGGATAATACCTGAGGGATAATCCCTGAGGGATAATCCCTGAGGGATAATCCCTGAGGGATAATCCCTGAGGGATAATCCCTGAGGGATAATACCTGAGGGATAATACCTCAGGGATAATACCTGAGGGATAATCCCTGAGGGATAATACCTGAGGGATAATACCTGAGGGATAATACCTGAGGGATAATACCTGAGGGATATTACCTGAGGGATAATCCCTGAGGGATAATACCTGAGGGATAATCCCTGAGGGATAATCCCTGAGGGATAATCCCTGAGGGATAATCCCTGAGGGATAATACCTGAGGGATAATACATGAGGGATAATCCCTGAGGGATAATACCTGAGGGATAATACCTGAGGGATAATACCTGAGGGATAATCCCTGAGGGATAATACCTGAGGGATAATACCTGAGGGATAATACCTGAGGGATAATCCCTGAGGGATAATACCTGAGGGATAATCCCTGAGGGATAATCCCTGAGGGATAATCCCTGAGGGATAATACCTGAGGGATAATCCCTGAGGGATAATCCCTGAGGGATAATACCTGAGGGAAAATACCTGAGGGATAATACCTGAGGGATAATACCTGAGGGATAATACCTGAGGGATAATACCTGAGGGATAATACCTGAGGGATAATACCTGAGGGATAATCCCTGAGGGATAATACCTGAGGGATAATACCTGAGGGATAATACCTGAGGGATAATACCTGAGGGATATTACCTGAGGGATAATCCCTGAGGGATAATACCTGAGGGATAATCCCTGAGGGATAATCCCTGAAGGATAATACCTGAGGGATAATCCCTGAGGGATAATCCCTGAGGGATAATCCCTGAGGGATAATCCCTGAAGGATAATACCTGAGGGATAATCCCTGAGGGATAATACCTGAGGGATAATACCTGAGGGATAATCCCTGAGGGATAATCCCTGAGGGATAATACCTGAGGGATAATCCCTGAGGGATAATCCCTGAGGGATAATACCTGAGGGATAATACCTGAGGGATAATCCCTGAGTGATAATACCTGAGGGATAATCCCTGACGGATAATCCCTGAGGGATAATCCCTGAGGGATAATACCTGAGGGATAATCCCTGAGGGATAATCCCTGAGGGATAATACCTGAGGGATAATTACTGAGGGATAATACCTGAGGGATAATACCTGAGGGATAATACCTGAGGGATAATCCCTGAGAGATAATACCTGAGGGATAATCCCTGAGGGATAATCCCTGAGGGATAATCCCTGAGGGATAATCCCTGAGGGATAATACCTGAGGGATAATACCTGAGGGATAATACCTGAGGGATAATACCTGAGGGATAATACCTGAGGGATAATACCTGAGGGATAATACCTGAGGGATAATACCTGAGGGATAATCCCTGAGGGATAATACCTGAGGGATAATACCTGAGGGATAATACCTGAGGGATAATACCTGAGGGATATTACCTGAGGGATAATCCCTGAGGGATAATACCTGAGGGATAATCCCTGAGGGATAATACCTGAGGGATAATCCCTGAGGGATAATACCTGAGGGATAATACCTGAGGGATAATACCTGAGGGATAATACCTGAGGGATAATCCCTGAGGGATAATCCCTGAGGGATAATCCCTGAGGGATAATCCCTGAGGGATAATCCCTGAGGGATAATCCCTGAGGGATAATACCTGAGGTATAACCCCTGAGGGATAATACCTGAGGGATAATCCCTGAGGGATAATAGCTGAGGGATAATCCCTGAGGGATAATCCCTGAGGGATAATACCTGAGGGATAATACCTGAGGGATAATACCTGAGGGATAATCCCTGAGGGATATTACCTGAAGGATAATCCCTGAGGGATAATACCTGAGGGATAATCCCTGAGGGATAATCCCTGAGGGATAATACCTGAGGGATAATCCCTGAGGGATAATACCTGAGGGATAATCCCTGAGGGATAATACCTGAGGGATAATACCTGAGGGATAATACCTGAGGGATAATCCCTGAGGGATAATCCCTGAGGGATAATACCTGAGGGATAATACCTGAGGGATAATCCCTGAGGGATAATCCCTTAGGGATATTACCTGAGGGATAATCCCTGAGGGATAATACCTGAGGGATAATCCCTGAGGGATAATCCCTGAGGGATAATCCCTGAGCGATAATACCTGAGGGATAATACCTGAGGGATAATACCTGAGGGATATTACCTGAGGGATAATCCCTGAGGGATAATACCTGAGGGATAATCCCTGAGGGATAATCCCTGAGGGATAATCCCTGAGGGATAATACCTGAGGGATAATACCTGAGGGATAATACCTGAGGGATAATACCTGAGGGATAATCCCTGAGGGATAATACCTGAGGGATAATACCTGAGGGATAATACCTGAGGGATAATCCCTGAGGCATAATACCTGAGGGATAATCCCTGAGGGATAATCCCTGAGGGATAATACCTGAGGGATAATCCCTGAGGGATAATCCCTGAGGGATATTACCTGAGGGATAATCCCTGAGGGATAATACCTGAGGGATAATACTTGAGGGATAATCCCTGAGGGATAATACCTGAGGGATAATCCCTGAGGGATAATCCCTGAGGGATAATACCTGAGGGATAATCCCTGAGGGATAATACCTGAGGGATATTACCTGAGGGATAATCCCTGAGGGATAATCCCTGAGGGATAATACCTGAGGGATAATACCTGAGGGATAATCCCTGAGGGATAATCCCTGAGGGATAATCCCTGAGCGATAATACCTGAGGGATAATACCTGAGGGATAATACCTGAGGGATATTACCTGAGGGATAATCCCTGAGGGATAATACCTGAGGGATAATCCCTGAGGGATAATCCCTGAGGGATAATCCCTGAGCGATAATACCTGAGGGATAATACCTGAGGGATAATACCTGAGGGATATTACCTGAGGGATAATCCCTGAGGGATAATCCCTGAGGGATAATACCTGAGGGATAATACCTGAGGGATAATCCCTGAGGGATAATCCCTGAGGGATAATCCCTTAGGGATATTACCTGAGGGATAATCCCTGAGGGATAATACCTGAGGGATAATCCCTGAGGGATAATCCCTGAGGGATAATCCCTGAGCGATAATACCTGAGGGATAATACCTGAGGGATAATACCTGAGGGATAATACCTGAGGGATATTACCTGAGGGATAATCCCTGAGGGATAATCCCTGAGGGATAATACCTGAGGGATAATACCTGAGGGATAATCCCTGAGGGATAATCCCTTAGGGATATTACCTGAGGGATAATCCCTGAGGGATAATACCTGAGGGATAATCCCTGAGGGATAATCCCTGAGGGATAATCCCTGAGCGATAATACCTGAGGGATAATACCTGAGGGATAATACCTGAGGGATATTACCTGAGGGATAATCCCTGAGGGATAATACCTGAGGGATAATCCCTGAGGGATAATCCCTGAGGGATAATCCCTGAGGGATAATCCCTGAGGGATAATACCTGAGGGATAATACCTGAGGGATAATCCCTGAGGGATAATACCTGAGGGATAATACCTGAGGGATAATACCTGAGGGATAATACCTGAGGGATATTACCTGAGGGATAATCCCTGAGGGATAATACCTGAGGGATAATCCCTGAGGCATAATACCTGAGGGATAATCCCTGAGGGATAATCCCTGAGGGATAATACCTGAGGGATAATCCCTGAGGGATAATCCCTGAGGGATATTACCTGAGGGATAATCCCTGAGGGATAATACCTGAGGGATAATACCTGAGGGATAATCCCTGAGGGATATTACCTGAGGGATAATCCCTGAGGGATAATACCTGAGGGATAATCCCTGAGGGATAATACCTGAGGGATAATCCCTGAGGGATAATACCTGAGGGATAATCCCTGAGGGATAATCCCTGAGGGATAATACCTGAGGGATAATCCCTGAGGGATAATCCCTGAGGGATAATACCTGAGGGATAATACCTGAGGGATAATACCTGAGGGATAATACCTGAGGGATAATCCCTGAGGGATAATCCCTGAGGGATAATACCTGAGGGATAATCCCTGAGGGATAATACCTGAGGGATAATCCCTGAGGGATAATCCCTGAGGGATAATACCTGAGGGATAATCCCTGAGGGATAATACCTGAGGGATAATCCCTGAGGGATAATCCCTGAGGGATAATACCTGAGGGATAATACCTGAGGGATAATACCTGAGGGATAATACCTGAGGGATAATCCCTGAGGGATAATCCCTGAGGGATAATACCTGAGGGATAATACCTGAGGGATAATACCTGAGCGATAATACCTGAGGGATAATACCTGAGCGATAATACCTGAGGGATAATACCTGAGGGATAATACCTGAGGGATATTACCTGAGGGATAATCCCTGAGGGATAATCCCTGAGGGATAATCCCTGAGGGATAATCCCTGAGGGATAATCCCTGAGCGATAATACCTGAGGGATAATACCTGAGGGATAATACCTGAGGGATAATACCTGAGGGATAATACCTGAGGGATAATCCCTGAGGGATAATCCCTGAGGGATAATACCTGAGGGATAATACCTGAGGGATAATCCCTGAGGGATAATCCCTTAGGGATATTACCTGAGGGATAATCCCTGAGGGATAATACCTGAGGGATAATCCCTGAGGGATAATCCCTGAGGGATAATCCCTGAGCGATAATACCTGAGGGATAATACCTGAGGGATAATACCTGAGGGATATTACCTGAGGGATAATCCCTGAGGGATAATACCTGAGGGATAATCCCTGAGGGATAATCCCTGAGGGATAATCCCTGAGGGATAATCCCTGAGGGATAATACCTGAGGGATAATACCTGAGGGATAATCCCTGAGGGATAATACCTGAGGGATAATACCTGAGGGATAATACCTGAGGGATAATACCTGAGGGATATTACCTGAGGGATAATCCCTGAGGGATAATACCTGAGGGATAATCCCTGAGGCATAATACCTGAGGGATAATCCCTGAGGGATAATCCCTGAGGGATAATACCTGAGGGATAATCCCTGAGGGATAATCCCTGAGGGATATTACCTGAGGGATAATCCCTGAGGGATAATACCTGAGGGATAATACCTGAGGGATAATCCCTGAGGGATATTACCTGAGGGATAATCCCTGAGGGATATTACCTGAGGGATAATCCCTGAGGGATAATACCTGAGGGATAATCCCTGAGGGATAATACCTGAGGGATAATCCCTGAGGGATAATACCTGAGGGATAATCCCTGAGGGATAATCCCTGAGGGATAATACCTGAGGGATAATACCTGAGGGATAATACCTGAGGGATAATACCTGAGGGATAATCCCTGAGGGATAATCCCTGAGGGATAATACCTGAGGGATAATACCTGAGGGATAATACCTGAGGGATAATACCTGAGGGATAATCCCTGAGGGATAATCCCTGAGGGATAATACCTGAGGGATAATCCCTGAGGGATAATACCTGAGGGATAATCCCTGAGGGATATTACCTGAGGGATAATCCCTGAGGGATAATACCTGAGGGATAATCCCTGAGGGATAATACCTGAGGGATAATCCCTGAGGGATAATACCTGAGGGATAATCCCTGAGGGATAATCCCTGAGGGATAATACCTGAGGGATAATACCTGAGGGATAATCCCTGAGGGATAATACCTGAGGGATAATCCCTGAGGGATAATCCCTGAGGGATAATACCTGAGGGATAATACCTGAGGGATAATACCTGAGGGATAATACCTGAGGGATAATCCCTGAGGGATAATACCTGAGGCATAATACCTGAGGGATAATCCCTGAGGGATAATCCCTGAGGGATATTACCTGAGGGATAATCCCTGAGGGATAATACCTGAGGGATAATCCCTGAGGGATAATCCCTGAGGGATAATACCTGAGGGATAATACCTGAGGGATAATCCCTGAGGGATAATCCCTGAGGGATAATCCCTGAGGGATAATCCCTGAGGGATAATCCCTGAGGGATATTACCTGAGGCATAATACCTGAGGGATAATACCTGAGGGATAATCCCTGAGGGATAATACCTGAGGGATAATCCCTGAGGGATAATACCTGAGGGATAATCCCTGAGGGATAATCCCTGAGGGATAATACCTGAGGGATAATCCCTGAGGGATAATCCCTGAGGGATAATCCCTGAGGGATAATACCTGAGGGATAATACCTGAGGGATAATACCTGAGGGATAATCCCTGAGGGATAATCCCTGAGGGATATTACCTGAGGGATAATCCCTGAGGGATAATACCTGAGGGATAATCCCTGAGGGATAATCCCTGAGGGATAATCCCTGAGGGATAATACCTGAGGGATAATACCTGAGGGATAATACCTGAGGGATATTACCTGAGGGATAATCCCTGAGGGATAATACCTGAGGGATAATCCCTGAGGGATAATCCCTGAGGGATAATCCCTGAGGGATAATCCCTGAGGGATAATACCTGAGGGATAATACCTGAGGGATAATCCCTGAGGGATAATCCCTGAGGGATAATACCTGAGGGATAATACCTGAGGGATAATCCCTGAGGGATAATACCTGAGGGATAATACCTGAGGGATAATACCTGAGGGATAATACCTGAGGGATAATACCTGAGGGATAATACCTGAGGGATAATACCTGAGGGATAATACCTGAGGGATAATACCTGAGGGATAATCCCTGAGGGATAATACCTGAGGCATAATACCTGAGGGATAATCCCTGAGGGATAATACCTGAGGGATAATACCTGAGGGATAATCCCTGAGGGATAATCCCTGAGGGATATTACCTGAGGGATAATCCCTGAGGGATAATACCTGAGGGATAATCCCTGAGGGATAATCCCTGAGGGATAATCCCTGAGGGATAATACCTGAGGGATAATACCTGAGGGATAATACCTGAGGGATATTACCTGAGGGATAATCCCTGAGGGATAATACCTGAGGGATAATCCCTGAGGGATAATCCCTGAAGGATAATCCCTGAGGGATAATCCCTGAGGGATAATACCTGAGGGATAATACCTGAGGGATAATCCCTGAGGGATAATACCTGAGGGATAATACCTGAGGGATATTACCTGAGGGATAATCCCTGAGGGATAATACCTGAGGGATAATACCTGAGGGATAATACCTGAGGGATATTACCTGAGGGATAATCCCTGAGGGATAATACCTGAGGGATAATCCCTGAGGGATAATCCCTGAAGGATAATCCCTGAGGGATAATCCCTGAGGGATAATCCCTGAGGGATAATACCTGAGGGATAATACCTGAGGGATAATACCTGAGGGATAATACCTGAGGGATATTACCTGAGGGATAATCCCTGAGGGATAATACCTGAGGGATAATCCCTGAGGGATAATCCCTGAGGGATAATCCCTGAGGGATAATCCCTGAGGGATAATACCTGAGGGATAATACCTGAGGGATAATCCCTGAGGGATAATACCTGAGGGATAATACCTGAGGGATAATACCTGAGGGATAATCCCTGAGGGATAATACCTGAGGGATAATACCTGAGGGATAATACCTGAGGGATAATCCCTGAGGGATAATACCTGAGGGATAATCCCTGAGGGATAATCCCTGAGGGATAATCCCTGAGGGATAATACCTGAGGGATAATACCTGAGGGATAATCCCTGAGGGATAATACCTGAGGGAAAATACCTGAGGGAAAATACCTGAGGGATAATACCTGAGGGATAATACCTGAGGGATAATACCTGAGGGATAATACCTGAGGGATAATACCTGAGGGATAATACCTGAGGGATAATCCCTGAGGGATAATACCTGAGGGATAATACCTGAGGGATAATACCTGAGGGATAATACCTGAGGGATATTACCTGAGGGATAATCCCTGAGGGATAATACCTGAGGGATAATCCCTGAGGGATAATCCCTGAGGGATAATACTTGAGGGATAATACCTGAGGGATAATCCCTGAGGGATAATACCTGAGGGATAATCCCTGAGGGATAATACCTGAGGGATAATCCCTGAGGGATAATCCCTGAGGGATAATCCCTGAGGGATAATCCCTGAAGGATAATACCTGAGGGATAATCCCTGAGGGATAATACCTGAGGGATAATACCTGAGGGATAATCCCTGAGGGATAATCCCTGAGGGATAATACCTGAGGGATAATCCCTGAGGGATAATCCCTGAGGGATAATCCCTGAGGGATAATACCTGAGGGATAATACCTGAGGGATAATCCCTGAGTGATAATACCTGAGGGATAATCCCTGACGGATAATCCCTGAGGGATAATCCCTGAGGGATAATACCTGAGGGATAATCCCTGAGGGATAATCCCTGAGGGATAATACCTGAGGGATAATCCCTGAGGGATAATACCTGAGGGATAATACCTGAGGGATAATACCTGAGGGATAATCCCTGAGAGATAATACCTGAGGGATAATCCCTGAGGGATAATCCCTGAGGGATAATCCCTGAGGGATAATCCCTGAGGGATAATACCTGAGGGATAATACCTGAGGGATAATACCTGAGGGATAATACCTGAGGGATAATACCTGAGGGATAATACCTGAGGGATAATACCTGAGGGATAATACCTGAGGGATAATCCCTGAGGGATAATACCTGAGGGATAATACCTGAGGGATAATACCTGAGGGATAATACCTGAGGGATATTACCTGAGGGATAATCCCTGAGGGATAATACCTGAGGGATAATCCCTGAGGGATAATACCTGAGGGATAATCCCTGAGGGATAATCCCTGAGGGATAATACCTGAGGGATAATACCTGAGGGATAATACCTGAGGGATAATACCTGAGGGATAATCCCTGAGGGATAATCCCTGAGGGATAATCCCTGAGGGATAATCCCTGAGGGATAAACCCTGAGGGATAATCCCTGAGGGATAATACCTGAGGTATAACCCCTGAGGGATAATACCTGAGGGATAATCCCTGAGGGATAATACCTGAGGGATAATCCCTGAGGGATAATCCCTGAGGGATAATACCTGAGAGATAATACCTGAGGGATAATACCTGAGGGATAATCCCTGAGGGATATTACCTGAAGGAAAATCCCTGAGGGATAATACCTGAGGGATAATCCCTGAGGGATAATACCTGAGGGATAATACCTGAGGGATAATCCCTGAGGGATAATACCTGAGGGATAATACCTGAGGGATAATACCTGAGGGATAATCCCTGAGGGATAATACCTGAGGGATAATACCTGAGGGATATTACCTGAGGGATAATCCCTGAGGGATAATACCTGAGGGATAATCCCTGAGGGATAATCCCTGAGGGATAATCCCTGAGGGATAATACCTGAGGGATAATACCTGAGGGATAATACCTGAGGGATAATCCCTGAGGGATAATACCTGAGGGATAATCCCTGAGGGAAAATACCTGAGGGATAATCCCTGAGGGATAATCCCTGAGGTATAATCCCTGAGGGATAATCCCTGAAGGATAATACCTGAGGGATAATCCCTGAGGGATAATACCTGAGGGATAATCCCTGAGGGATAATCCCTGAGGGATAATCCCTGAGGGATAATCCCTGAGGGATAATACCTGAGGGATAATACCTGAGGGATAATACCTGAGGGATAATACCTGAGGGATAATCCCTGAGGGATAATCCCTGAGGGATAATACCTGAGGGATAATCCCTGAGGGATAATACCTGAGGGATAATACCTGAGGGATAATCCCTGAGGGATAATACCTGAGGGATAATCCCTGAGGGATAATCCCTGAGGGATAATACCTGAGGGATAATCCCTGAGGGATAATCCCTGAGGGATAATCCCTGAGGGATAATACCTGAGGGATAATCCCTGAGGGATAATACCTGAGGGATAATACCTGAGGGATAATCCCTGAGGGATAATCCCTGAGGGATAATCCCTGAGGGATAATACCTGAGGGATAATCCCTGAGGGATAATCCCTGAGGGATAATACCTGAGGGATAATCCCTGAGGGATAATACCTGAGGGATAATCCCTGAGGGATAATACCTGAGGGATAATACCTGAGGGATAATACCTGAGGGATAATACCTGAGGGATAATACCTGAGGGATAATACCTGAGGGATAATACCTGAGGGATAATCCCTGAGGGATAATACCTGAGGGATAATACCTGAGGGATAATACCTGAGGGATAATACCTGAGGGATATTACCTGAGGGATAATCCCTGAGGGATAATACCTGAGGGATAATCCCTGAGGGATAATACCTGAGGGATAATCCCTGAGGGATAATCCCTGAGGGATAATCCCTGAGGGATAATCCCTGAGGGATAATACCTGAGGGATAATCCCTGAGGGATAATACCTGAGGGATAATACCTGAGGGATAATACCTGAGGGATAATACCTGAGGGATAATACCTGAGGGATAATCCCTGAGGGATAATACCTGAGGGATAATACCTGAGGGATAATACTGAGGGATAATACCTGAGGGATAATACCTGAGGGATAATACCTGAGGGAAAATACCTGAGCGATAATACCTGAGGGATAATACCTGAGCGATAATACCTGAGGGATAATACCTGAGGGATAATACCTGAGGGATAATCCCTGAGGGATAATCCCTGAGGGATAATACCTGAGCGATAATACCTGAGGGATAATACCTGAGCGATAATACCTGAGGGATAATACCTGAGGGATAATACCTGAGGGATAATCCCTGAGGGATAATCCCTGAGGGATAATCCCTGAGGGATAATACCTGAGGGATAATCCCTGAGGGATAATCCCTGAGGGATAATACCTGAGGGATAATCCCTGCGGGATAATCCCTGAGGGATAATACCTGAGGGATAATACCTGAGGGATAATCCCTGAGGGATAATACCTGAGGGATAATCCCTGAGGTATAATCCCTGAGGGATAATCCCTGAGGGATAATCCCTGAGGGATAATACCTGAGGGATAATCCCTGAGGGATAATACCTGAGGGATAATCCCTGAGGGATAATCCCTGAGGGATAATCCCTGAGGGATGATCCCTGAGGGATAATACCTGAGGGATAATCCCTGAGAGATAATACCTGAGGGATAATACCTGAGGGATAATACCTGAGGGATAATACCTGAGGGATAATACCTGAGGGATAATACCTGAGGGATAATACCTGAGGGATAATACCTGAGGGATAATACCTGAGCGATAATACCTGAGGGATAATACCTGAGCGATAATACCTGAGGGATAATACCTGAGGGATAATACCTGAGGGATAATCCCTGAGGGATAATACCTGAGGGATAATACCTGAGGGATAATACCTGAGGGATAATACCTGAGGGATAATACCTGAGGGATAATACCTGAGGGATAATACCTGAGGGATAATACCTGAGGGATAATACCTGAGGGATAATACCTGAGGGATAATACCTGAGCGATAATACCTGAGGGATAATACCTGAGCGATAATACCTGAGGGATAATACCTGAGGGATAATCCCGTGAGGGATAATCCCTGAGGGATAATGCCTGAGGGATAATCCCTGAGGGATAATCCCTGAGGGATAATACCTGAGGGATAATACCTGAGGGATAATCCCTGAGGGATAATACCTGAGGGATAATCCCTGAGGGATAATCCCTGAGGGATAATCCCTGAGGGATAATCCCTGAGGGATAATCCCTGAGGGATAATCCCTGAGGGATAATACCTGAGGGATAATCCCTGAGGGATAATCCCCGAGGGATAATCCCTGAGGGATAATACCTGAGGGATAATCCCTGAGAGATAATACCTGAGGGATAATACCTGAGGGATAATACCTGAGGGATAATACCTGAGGGATAATGCCTGAGGGAAAATCCCTGAGGAATAATACCTGAGGGATAATGCCTGAGGGAAAATCCCTGAGGGTTAATACCTGAGGGATAATACCTGAGGGATAATACCTGAGGGATAATACCTGAGGGATAATACCTGAGGGATAATACCTGAGGGATAATACCTGAGGGATAATACCTGAGGGATAATACCTGAGGGACAATCCCTGAGGGATAATACCTGAGGGATAATCCCTGAGGGATAATCCCTGAGGGATAATACCTGAGGGATAATACCTGAGGGATAATCCCTGAGGGATAATACCTGAGGGATAATCCCTGAGGGATAATCCCTGAGGGATAATCCCTGAGGGATAATCCCTGAGGGATAATCCCTGAGGGATAATCGCTGAGGGATAATCCCTGAGGGATAATACCTGAGGGATAATCCCTGAGGGATAATACCTGAGGGATAATCCCTGAGGGATAATCCCTGAGGGATAATACCTGAGGGATAATCCCTGAGGGATAATACCTGAGGGATAATCCCTGAGAGATAATCCCTGAGGGATAATCCCTGAGGAATAATTTCTGAGGGATAATCCCTGAGGGATAATCCCTGAGGGATAATCCCTGAGGAATAATCTCTGAGGGATAATCCCTGAGGGAAAATCCCTGAGGGATAATACCTGAGGTATAATACCTGAGGGAAAATCCCTGAGGGATAATACCTGAGGGATAATGCCTGAGGGAAAATCCCTGAGGGTTAATACCTGAGGGATAATACCTGAGGGATAATACCTGAGGGATAATACCTGAGGGATAATACCTGAGGGATAATACCTGAGGGATAATCCCTGAGGGATAATCCCTGAGGAATAATACCTGAGGGATAATACCTGAGGGATAATACCTGAGGGATAATACCTCAGGGATAATACCTGAGGGATAATCCCTGAGGGATAATCCCTGAGGAATAATCTCTGAGGGATAATCCCTGAGGGATAATCCCTGAGGGATAATCCCTGAGGGATAATACCTGAGGGATAATCCCTGAGGGATAATACCTGAGGGATAATACCTGAGGGATAATACCTGAGGAATAATACCTGAGGGATAATACCTGAGGGATAATACCTGGGGGATAGTACCTGAGAGATAATACCTGGGGTATAATACCTGAGGGATAATACCTGAGGGATAATACCTGAGGGATAATACCTGAGGGATAATACCTGAGGGATAATACCTGAGGGATAATACCTGAGGAATAATACCTGAGGGATAATACCTAATACCTGAGGGATAATACCTGAGGGATAATACCTGAGCGATAATACCTGAGGGATAATACCTGAGGGATAATACCTGGGGGATAATACCTGAGGGATAATACCTGGGGGATAATACCTGAGGGATAATACCTGAGGGATAATCCCTGAGGGATAATACCTGAGGGATAATCCCTGCGGGATAATCCCTGAGGGATAATACCTGAGGGATAATACCTGAGGGATAATCCCTGAGGGATAATACCTGAGGGATAATCCCTGAGGGATAATCCCTGAGGGATAATCCCTGAGGGATAATCCCTGAGGGATAATACCTGAGGGATAATCCCTGAGGGATAATACCTGAGGGATAATCCCTGAGGGATAATCCCTGAGGGATGATCCCTGAGGGATAATACCTGAGGGATAATCCCTGAGAGATAATACCTGAGGGATAATACCTGAGGGATAATACCTGAGGGATAATACCTGAGGGATAATACCTGAGGGATAATACCTGAGGGATAATACCTGAGGGATAATACCTGAGGGATAATACCTGAGCGATAATACCTGAGGGATAATACCTGAGCGATAATACCTGAGGGATAATACCTGAGGGATAATACCTGAGGGATAATCCCTGAGGGATAATACCTGAGGGATAATACCTGAGGGATAATACCTGAGGGATAATACCTGAGGGATAATACCTGAGGGATAATACCTGAGGG
This sequence comes from Chrysopilus asiliformis, assembly GCA_964034945.1. Lineage (NCBI taxonomy): Eukaryota > Metazoa > Arthropoda > Insecta > Diptera > Rhagionidae > Chrysopilus > Chrysopilus asiliformis. The sequence goes on along the minus strand of OZ035962.1, from coordinate 90,688,932 downwards.
ATAATACCTGAGGGATAATACCTGAGGGATAATACCTGAGGGATAATACCTGAGGGATAATACCTGAGGGATAATACCTGAGCGATAATACCTGAGGGATAATACCTGAGCGATAATACCTGAGGGATAATACCTGAGGGATAATCCCGTGAGGGATAATCCCTGAGGGATAATGCCTGAGGGATAATCCCTGAGGGATAATCCCTGAGGGATAATACCTGAGGGATAATACCTGAGGGATAATCCCTGAGGGATAATACCTGAGGGATAATCCCTGAGGGATAATCCCTGAGGGATAATCCCTGAGGGATAATCCCTGAGGGATAATCCCTGAGGGATAATCCCTGAGGGATAATACCTGAGGGATAATCCCTGAGGGATAATCCCTGAGGGATAATCCCTGAGGGATAATACCTGAGGGATAATCCCTGAGAGATAATACCTGAGGGATAATACCTGAGGGATAATACCTGAGGGATAATACCTGAGGGATAATGCCTGAGGGAAAATCCCTGAGGAATAATACCTGAGGGATAATGCCTGAGGGAAAATCCCTGAGGGTTAATACCTGAGGGATAATACCTGAGGGATAATACCTGAGGGATAATACCTGAGGGATAATACCTGAGGGATAATACCTGAGGGATAATACCTGAGGGATAATACCTGAGGGATAATACCTGAGGGACAATCCCTGAGGGATAATACCTGAGGGATAATCCCTGAGGGATAATCCCTGAGGGATAATACCTGAGGGATAATACCTGAGGGATAATCCCTGAGGGATAATACCTGAGGGATAATCCCTGAGGGATAATCCCTGAGGGATAATCCCTGAGGGATAATCCCTGAGGGATAATCCCTGAGGGATAATCCCTGAGGGATAATCGCTGAGGGATAATCCCTGAGGGATAATACCTGAGGGATAATCCCTGAGGGATAATACCTGAGGGATAATCCCTGAGGGATAATCCCTGAGGGATAATACCTGAGGGATAATCCCTGAGGGATAATACCTGAGGGATAATCCCTGAGAGATAATCCCTGAGGGATAATCCCTGAGGAATAATTTCTGAGGGATAATCCCTGAGGGATAATCCCTGAGGGATAATCCCTGAGGAATAATCTCTGAGGGATAATCCCTGAGGGAAAATCCCTGAGGGATAATACCTGAGGTATAATACCTGAGGGAAAATCCCTGAGGGATAATACCTGAGGGATAATGCCTGAGGGAAAATCCCTGAGGGTTAATACCTGAGGGATAATACCTGAGGGATAATACCTGAGGGATAATACCTGAGGGATAATACCTGAGGGATAATACCTGAGGGATAATCCCTGAGGGATAATCCCTGAGGAATAATACCTGAGGGATAATACCTGAGGGATAATACCTGAGGGATAATACCTGAGGGATAATACCTGAGGGATAATCCCTGAGGGATAATCCCTGAGGAATAATCTCTGAGGGATAATCCCTGAGGGATAATCCCTGAGGGAAAATCCCTGAGGGTTAATACCTGAGGGATAATACCTGAGGGATAATACCTGAGGGATAATACCTGAGGGATAATACCTGAGGAATAATACCTGAGGGATAATACCTGAGGGATAATACCTGGGGGATAGTACCTGAGAGATAATACCTGGGGTATAATACCTGAGGGATAATACCTGAGGGATAATACCTGAGGGATAATACCTGAGGGATAATACCTGAGGGATAATACCTGAGGGATAATACCTGAGGAATAATACCTGAGGGATAATACCTAATACCTGAGGGATAATACCTGAGGGATAATACCTGAGCGATAATACCTGAGGGATAATACCTGAGGGATAATACCTGGGGGATAATACCTGAGGGATAATACCTGGGGGATAATACCTGAGGGATAATACCTGAGGGATAATACCTGAGGGATAATACCTGGGGGATAATCAGTGTTGGGCAAAACGGCGTAAAAAACAGTTTTTTACATTTTTCACGTAAAAAACTGGTAAAAAACGTAAAAAACCGTAAAAAACGTAAAAAATAGTAAAAAACCTAAAAAATGGGACATCGCAGTTCCTACAAAGTATGACAGTCTCTTTTAAAGTTTTTCTCAGCATTTTATTAGAGATCCTACAATATAGAGAGTGGACATCAGCACTTAATAGACTGTACTACTAAGTAAGACAGTCTATTAACTCAAATTAGAACAGTTGTTTGAATGGAATTTTTCCAGTTTTTAGAATTTCTTTTCCCTTTTTCCAGTTTTGTTTCAATTTCCGCCTTCGGAATGAGTCTCCTTGTGTTTAAAAACGATTTTTTGATGCAAACTTTAAAATTACGCTTGTTGCTGCAAGAACTAGTCCAAATATGTTTCTTTAACCCTTTTGTTTACGCACAGCTCGAGTAAACGTGTATTCGGAACAGAAACAAATAAAAACCAGCACGTTTAATTGATAAATATAGTAACTTTATATTTTCAATTTTTGTCTATAAAATTCAATCAATTTTAAGTCGTCAAAGTTGTTAAATTAAACTATTTGTAAATATTTATACATTAATCCAAAGTAATAAAATTCAATAAATAATTCAATGAAAATTCAAATTCTTATTATTAATAATTCAATGATGATTCCAATTGTTGATAATTCAATGATGTTTCAAATTCCAAAATTTGATGCCGAATCCAATATTGTTGCAATTCTCGATACTGCGTTGATTATAAATAATTTCCCAGACACGGCTGATGGGTCGACTAACAGAGCGGTTGACCAGGCAAGGCTGGTATGTTGGTCGCAAAAACGACGATTGGCTGCAAAAACAGCGGTTGACCAGTCAAAGCTGGTTGATTTGTCGCGCAAACGACGGTTGGCTGCAAAAACAGCGGTTGACCAGTCAAAGCTGGTAGATTTGTCGCGAAAACGACGGTTGGCTGCAAAAACAGCGGTTGACCAGTCAAAGCTGGTAGATTTGTCGCAAAAACGACGGTTGGCTGCAAAAACAGCGGTTGACCAGTCAAATCTGGTAGATTGTCGCAAAAACGACGGTTGGCTGCAAAAACAGCGGTTGACCAGTCAAAGCTGGTAGAATGTCGCAAAAACGACGGTTGGCTGCAAAAACAGCGGTTGACCAGTCAAAGCTGGTAGAATGTCGCAAAAACGACGGTTGGCTGCAAAAACAGCGGTTGACCAGTCAAAGCTGGTAGATGTGTCGCAAAAACGACGGTTGGCTGCAAAAACAGCGGTTGACCAGTCAGGCTGGTAGTTCTGAATTCTTCCACAGCTGGATGAATTCTGGTCTAGCTGAGTGCGTTACTCTGTTTTTATAGGCACTCTACCGGATGTATTCGATATTCTAGAAAGATCTGACAGAACTCAGCACCTCTACGTCAAAACCCTACAAATGTTTCAATTTTATTTAACGCATTTGACATTTGAGTTTTGTTTTGTTTGTTTTGTGATCGTTGCTGTTGAAAAGGTAAAATTTTTATGTTAATTTTGTAAATATCCTTTGAGCTTTTTCTAGGTTTTCCCGGTGCATGGATAGACTTCGTTTTGGTAAGTTTAATCTTGATATATATATTTTTAATTTTAATTTTTATAATTTTTATGTATTTTAGGTTAGGATCTTCCGGCGGCACGGAACACCTTTCATGCATACATTTTTCTACGGAATTAATTTTCACGGTTTGGTATTATAAAATGCAGTAATTATAAAAACAGCGCATATTACTTTTTTTCATAACAATTGATGTCCTAGGATACTTACGAAATGAATTTAGTCAATATAAGTGCATGAAATATATGTTATAATATTAAAAAACTGAATTAGAAAAGGTGTTGTTGTACAAATCTCTCCATGTCGCAAATCTCTCCACATTATTCACATTAATTAACGTCAAAATTAGTAGGCGGACGTAATGTAATGAAAGGATATAAACAGTTTTTGAACTCCGAGTTTAAAATCTTTTTCACTTTCAAGAGGAAATGCTTTTGAATACTTTCTATGTTTGCTGAAGACTATTAACCTTTTTATTGTTCTAAGATGATTTATTTACGAATAATTACTATATTTAGCGAATGGCTACTTATTAAATTTTTTATCATCAATGTTTTAGGTTTTTTACAGTTTTTTACGTTTTTTACGTTTTTTACGTTAAAATTGAGGTTTTTTACGCGTAATTTTTTACGCGTAAAAAACTAGGTAAATTACTTTACGTAAAAAACCGGCACAACACTGACCTTTTTTTGGTGCCGCACTTTTTTTGGTGCCGCACCTTTTTTGGTGCCGCACCTTTTTTGGTGCCGCACCTATTTTGGTGCCGCACCTTTTTTGGTGCCTCACCTATTTTGGTGCCGCACCTTTTTTGGTGCCGCACCTTTTTTTGGTGCCGCACCTTTTTTGGTGCCGCACTTTTTTTGGTGCCGCACCTTTTTTGGTGCCGTACCTTTTTTTGTGCCGCACTTTTTTTGGTGCCGTACTTTGGTGCCGCACCTTTTTTTGGTGCCGCACTTTTTTTGGTGCCGCACTTTTTTTGGTGCCGCACCTTTTTTGGTGCCGCACCTTTTTTGGTGCCGCACTTTTTTTGGTGCCGCACCTTTTTTGGTGCCGCACCTTTTTTTGGTGCCGCACTTTTTTTGGTGCCGCACTTTTTTTGGTGCCGCACTTTTTTTGGTGCCGCACTTTTTTTGGTGCCGCACTTTTTTTGGTTTAAAAGTCGATTTTTTTAGTGATTAAGAAATCACAACACTAAAATGTTAAATTCCGGAACAAAAGTTTAGTTTCCGGGACGCAGGGACAACAGGTCTTAATCCGGGACTGTTCCTGCCATTTCCGAGACGAATGGTCACCCTACATGTTCCTTTCGATTCTACTTATATAGTATATTATTTTTTTAAAATTGTGATATTTTAACTTTTACTTGAATTTGCAGACATTTGAATTTGCAGGCACTTTCGTCTTGTAGCACAATTTTTGGAGCAAGGAACCCCTCATTTCATCGAGTGATAAGTGTAATGAACTCGCATATGTCGTATTCATCTTCATTAGAATAGTTGTTGTGTGACTAAATCATGCTTCATGCGAGTTTCATATTTTATTTAAATTCGTTTCATAAAAATTTTCCAAATTCACTTAAAACCAACTATTCCTCTATTATATTCGTGGTAGAAATTCTGTTAGGTATTCGAGTGGTCAAGTATTGTTTTTGGATAATTGTTAGCCCAGAAAATTCTACGGTTCCTATTCAATTTGATTTTTGCTGGCTTTAAAAAAGGAAACGGTTCACGAATTGAAAGGAAAGATTTTTTTACATCTCCTGTTAGCGAAGTCATTTTGCAAAAATTGTTATAGCAGTGCGCTGCAAAGAGCGCCTCGCTAGTGATTTTAGAATATTCAATTTTAATTAGGATGTCTAAATTAGTTTTTTATGTTGTTTCTAATCAATCAAAGGTGAGCAGTGGAAATTTTTTTTATTGTCGATATCGATATGTAATTAGTTATTTTTCTGTTCAGTAAAACTTAAAATCCATGTCCTAGTCATGGTATTGTGCAAAAATTAGATTTTTTTTATCCACGTGGGATTTATTGCCGTGCAAGAGGTAAAGATTTATGAGTTTGATTTCTTTTTGTTGATCCGAAAAGTGACAGGCAATTTTTTTATTGTTTTCGTGCGTGAAGGCCTTAAGATACTGCAAGGGATTCGCATTTCATTGCGGACGTCAGCAGCTGCCTTAAGGGTGTTAAGCATAAATCTTAGCATATGCTACTATCAGTAATTCGGCTAAGAATTTGCATACAGAAGAAAGTATCAGCAGCAGATTCACACAGAAATCGTCTCTATTTCGTTGCTAGAACTCAGCATTGCTGAAGGCTGCTGGTGTCCGCGCGATTTCCAAATCATCCGTTTTTTTTTAAGTCGAAAACGTATAAAGGCCGTTCGATTTTTACAAAAAAAGGACCCAGTCACGGATAAAAGCCAGAAAGCGGAAATACTCGTCTTTTGCAGCGAAGAACAGGAAAGGATCTCAATCGCTAGGATCGCATCCTATTAGCATCGCTGTGAGCAACGGAAAACCACGTCAAAAATTATGAAGTTCCGGATTTCGATAGTTGTAAAATTAATAAGGCTAATTTAATTCTAATATAAAAAAAAAGGGTAAAAAGTTTTCCCCACCCCTCTCTTCAAAAAGAAAAGAAAAGGAACAAAAACTAATTATTTTGCAGAAATCGTCAGACCTTGTGCACAACGTCGTCGAGAATTTACGTTCCATGGAGAAGTGGTGAGTGATTTTTGTTTATAATTTTTTTTTTGAAGAGTCTTTAGTTATAAAATAATAAAATAAATAAGATAAGTGGGAAAATTTCTTGCCGTGATGATTAATAATTGTCGATATATTTTAAGAGAAAATTGTGTTTTTCAAGTTTTGTTTGTTTTTAACTTATGATTTTTCTACACGTTATAAAGCCTGCTAAATTTTTCTATTAGTAATGAAAAGATGTCCATAAATGATAATTTTGATTTGGTTCAATAACAATTTATAATATTTTCGGATTAAGAAAGTGTAAATAAGAAAAAATAAATGCACATGACTAGGTGCTGTTTGACCTGATAAGGACTGTTGATTTTAAATTTTAGTTTTTTTTGAGAGTTGCTATTTCGCTCTAGGATTGTTCTGTTTGAATTGATTTATTTTAGGTGATGTTAGAGAGAATAATGTTTTAAAGTTTTTTTTTGATTAGAACGAGGGGAGGAAGCAAAGAGTGAAATGGGAAAGAATATTTACTGAGTGCTCCGGACGGGTGAAAGGGAAAAATAAATGGCTAGACTAATCGACGGACAGACTTTACACACGGACGGATTTACGAAATGACCGAAAATGACGGACTGACGGACGCGTTGAGTAGAAGCAGAAGAACGGACAGACGGGACAAGACGATGGACCATTTATGCATCTCAGTTGATGGTTGATATTTTTGGAAATATGGCACGGAAAGACCTGTATGAGATCCCCAAGGTCGCCGCTAGCAAAAACCCCCCCCAAACCGACTGAGCAATGGCCTGGTTCGAGCTAGCGTGCCAAGGCTGGTGGCGATAGGGGCAGGACTTCGGGACGACCACCTACTAGTGGAAAGCATGTCCCAAGTTATCTGTTGATGGAAGACACCCCACAGTCTCATTACATAGTATGTTACATTAGTTTCAGTTTAATTAATATTTCTCTTTTTCATGCAATTTCCACTTCCGGCACACATTATTCTTCGAACGAAGGACCGAAGGTTTAAGTTTGATTTAACAAAACGGATGAAGCTAGTTGAATTCTCCTGTGACTCAGAAATTGGGCGCCCAGACATCTCCCATGGGTACATTTTAATCCATGACCTGCAATAGCACACAAATTGTCTGGGTGGTATTATATGTATATCCATCTTCCTTGCAGTCTGTATGCATTTACTGAAAATCAACGAGAACGGTTGCCATATCATATCCACATTTCGGAAGCAATCCATGCAAGGATACATCTTTAAATGAATATCTGAATGTATAGAACATGATTCTCAGATTCAACGAAAACAAACGAGTAGATAGATTTCTAAGGAAGTAACTTATATACGAAGAAAGGATATCCAAGGAAAATAGTCCCTGCATAAGAAAAAAATATATAGAATAAAAAGGACAAAGACCATGACTTTGGCCTTAAAGTCTAATAACAATGGTCGCGGTGGTATTTTCTCCAAAGCTAGTCACGTAGACTAGGCATCTGCAGTTTGGCACTTGAGGGACATAACTTTCAGGTCAAATTGTCTGTCTGGGACTTCCTTGGCGAATTTCCGTTTGCTTTTGCAGCTTCTAGTGGGTTTTCCGATGTTCTTCAATATTTCTGCTTTTTGCTTTTGTTGAGTTGAATTATTAATTTTTGATTCGTTATCCCCAAAAAACCGAATTTAAGGAATTGATATCAGACAAATGTTATCGTTTATTTATGATTTATTCTGTTTATTTATTTTATTTAAAAAAAAAATCGATCTGTCTGAACATATTTTTGCCTGTAAACTTGAATACAGTGAAGGCTGTCTAAACGGAAAATAGATAAGCAGAAAACCTAACTAAAACGAGCATTATTTCAACGACAAATCACTTTGTTTTTCACAAATTCAGCCAAAAATTCAGCCAAAAATTCAGCCAAAAATTCAGCCAAAAATTCAGCCAAAAATTCAGCCAAAAATTCAGCCAAAAATTCAGCCAAAAATTCAGCCAAAAATTCAGCCAAAAACCTGTCGAAGCCGAACAAATATTCTGGTCCCACGTGATTTCGGCTTTTTTGTATCAGTGTATGTAAGTGACACCCTTCCGAAAAAAAGTTTAAAGTCATGTTACTAAAAACATTGGGAGTTTATTAAGCTATACACATTTTTATGGTTTCCCTGATGTTTTATCCCAGCTCTGCCGCCTCCGAACCACTCGAAGATACGTAAAAACCGTTGAGGACAAAATACAGGAAATTTTATTTTCTTTGAATTTGCTCATATACATTTTTTTTTCAAAAGCGCAGTTTCCGAAATTTTTTCGAAAAACTAAGATTTTTTTCAAATATCTAAAGAATTGTTAGATATAGGGTAAAATACCCAGATCTGAGCCCCCTTAAGCCTTTTTTTCACTTCATAATATCGTTTCTTTGTCTTCCGTATACTTTCTGAGAAACTTATACTTACTGGTCGAAAGTGTGGAATGTTTAAATTAAATTAACATTATACATATTCCTTAACAATTTGGATAAAAAAAAGAAATTATGTGTAAATGTGGAAATTATCCTAAAATCCAGTTCTGAGCCCCCTGTATTAAATTAAGTATGCCTCGTAACTTATTAGCAATGAGAATTGAATTCGAAGAATAATTGGTTTCATCACGTTGTGAAATGTGGTTTAATCGGCACAATCGCGCACAATTCTTGGTTTAATCGGCAAATTAACAGGGATGCTCAGAACTGGTGCCGGGGCTCAGATCTGGATACTTTACCCTACATACGTAAAAATCGTTAAAGCGAAAAATATAGAAAATTTTAGATCCTTCAAATTTTATTATATTCATTTCTTCCCAAAAGTGCACAGATTTCCTGGAATTTTCAAAATAGTGTATTTTTTCAAATAAAATGTATGATAGGTATCCGTAATTTTTCAAAAGTTGATATAAAAATACGATTTTTGTAAAAATTATTTACAAAATATTTCAAGTCTCTCGGTCAACGCGTTCTCGAGTTATTTAAAATACGTGAAACGGACAGACCAACAGACCGACAGACATTATCATAATTTTGCCTGAAAGGGATTTGGTACTGAGCAGAAAGTTTACATCTGCCCCCGTTCTCGAGTCGGTCTCCGTCAAGAATACCCTCTCCCTTGTCAAATTTTTGGGATATTTTATACGAAACCTAATACCGCCGTCACCGTACATCGGATCTCTCCCCTCCCACCCCCCTCCATGAAATGTGACAAATTTTATGGACAACTCAAAAAGCGATCGGATCAGTTAAAAAAGTCATAATTTAAAGAAGGCTTTGAAAAAGTGCATGAAGACTAACACAGGGACTACATTGACTTTTATTTCTGGTGTACCAGCAAAACTGTTTGCTAAAAAGCCAGTGTGGACCAATCTGGTTTACCAGTTTTTCTGGTAAGACAGCACTGGCATACCATTTTCGTAGACAGCGCTGGTATACCAGATTTTGGCAGGCAACAAAATTAAAATGGCGGAAACTAAATTTTCGAGAAATTATATATGGCTGCTTATGATAAAAGGAATTTTCAATGGAATCTACATTCTAAATATTACAAGAGAGTCGATTTGAGAGGGCAAAAGGTAGATTAGTTCTTTTCTAGAGGATTTAAAGCCAATATTTTGGCAATCATAATTTGTTGTTTCCTGTTCACTGACATTTCGCCTACTGAACTGTTTTACCAGAATTTGCCCACCAAAGAAATTTGACAGATTGCGACTAAAAGGCTTACCAGCATGTATACCAGAAATAAAAGTCAATGTAGTCCCTGTGTAAAATTGAATTTAAAAAAAAAAAATTTTTCGCGGGATAAGAATGTTAAATTGAAGTGGTGAAATTTACGAATACATTCCGTAATTATATTTTTTTAAATTTTGTGTTCACTTTCAACATAAAAGGAGAACTTCCCTTGTTAAGAATATTGGCGAAAAGAAAATGCGTTTATTGGAAAACTTTTTATTAACTAAAAACCAAGAACAAATTTAAAATTGAAGACTCAAAAAAGGACATCGAGCAGATACTGGGAAAACAAGCATACACCGAACAGGACTCTTGAAAACTCATTGAAACATGCGGATATACAAGACAGAACGGACGTTCCAAGTCCAAGATGATCTCATGAACAGTTTACAATGGAAATTGGCAAAGAAAAACTAAGGAAAAAGAACATTTCAAAGGAAAAGTTTTCAGAAAAGCTAAATACTAAATAAAAACGGATAAAATGAGAAAACAACAAAAATAAAAAAAATCTTCGCCAACAACAATAAGCAAAGAAATTGTGCGAGATGAAAAAATTGAGAACGAAAAAAACAACATTGTGGTATACGTTCAATTGAGCTGAAAAGTTTAATAAAATTATTAAAGTCCTGGCATAGCTAAACTCGGGATGAGAGCCGCTGTATGAACATCTCGGTAAGTTCGTTAGCCAAGAAATGAAACTTTTAACTGTGGGATAGGGATGACTACCCCAGTCAGTGTCACAAAAACAACATAAATTGGCGAAATAATCGATTTTTTCGAGTTTGAAATAAGTTCGGAAGAAAAAGGTGGCTAATAAAAATTAAATCATGCTACAGAACTTTTGAATGTCGTCAAATAACAGGATCAAAACTTTAAATTATTATTGGCTTGTTTTGATATGCCATGATTTTAGAGTAGGGGAACCCGGGGCCAGAATTAACAGGGGTAAGTATTAACAAGCCCATTCCCGCCGAAATATACGAGCCAGAATCTCAAAATTTGGTTTTTGTCCATCATTCGATAAGGTCGATCATATCGTGACTCATCAGTTATAAACTGTTCATTGCCAGTGAGGGTTAAGCACAGAGGCCAAATTTTAGGTGGTAAACGAACTTTTTATGGTTTGCAATATTTTGATTTCTGTCTTAGTTTTTTTATATTATTGAATATAACTTTGCCGATAATGTAAGTTAATGAAGCTATAATTAATAATATCCTTTGGTTTTATTACAATCCTTAACTATATTTTTGTGTGTGGTTAATAATTCAAAAAAAGTAGTGTCGGGGCTAAAATTAACAAACCCATGGGGCAAGAATTAACAATATAATGTCATAGACGTAGAGTAAGAATTCTCATACTATGTTTTTATAGATACAAATTATGTACAAAAAAGCTTCCCTGAGACCTTTTTTTAGATAATAATAATTGTTTTTGTTTTTTAAAACGTCAATTTATGTTCCTTGAAAAGGATATTTATTTGGTTCATTTTATTAGTTTTTGTGATAATTAATATATTTGAATTTAAAAGGATATTTATTTTGTTTATTTTACAATTTTTGTGAAAAAAAATTCTTTTCTTTTAATTATTTCCATGTTAAAACTTGTGTTAATACTTACCCCATCGTTGTTAAAACTAGCCCCGTGACCGGGGTTAGTTTTAACAGATGACATTTTTTCATAAAAATGATTTTTTTCAAATAGAGACTACCTGGTTGAAACTTTTTTTTATTTCTTATGATACCTGAAGACCTACAGTATGGCTAGATAAAAACATCTTATCAAAAATATTACTTGTTAAAAAAATATGACCCAATTTCCAAATTTTGTTAATACTAGCCCCGGCTTCCCCTACTTAAATGTGCTAGGTTTTAATAAATATTTTAAAAAAATATTCAACTTGTTATTAGAGTTCACATTTTTCTTCATTACAGTCCAATAAAAATAAGTTCTTGAATCTAAACCCCAATTTTTTTTTAGGGATTAAGATAATAGGACTGAAATATAACTTGGATTATCCCACAACATTTCAATGTATACCGAAACTACTTTAAAAAAACTGATAAAATATCTCTAGAATGCTCCATAGAGAGAAAACACGTTGTTTGAAACAAATAAAAACTGAATTTGTGTAAAAACTGTACACGAAAAACATGTAACAAAATCATGTAAAAACTAATATTGTTGAAAGCTGCTCCAAAAACTTAAGAAAGTCTACAATAGTCAGAGGCCAATCGTCTATGGGCCTTACCAATGACCCGTGACTAACTTAGTAACAGCTTTTGGTGTGTGCGAAACGGGCTATTTGCTTGCTAATTTCGGTTCAAATCCTAGTTTTTATTGAAAAGTTTTAAATTCGCAGTGATAAATGTGTGAAAACTTACTAGAATTAGCAAACAAATAGCCCGTTTCGCACACACCAAAAGCTGTTACTAAGTTAGTCACGGGTCATTGGTAAGGCCCTATATCTGAAAATAGACAAAACTTTTGTTTGAAAAAAAAAATTTGTTTGGGTGAGTGGGGAGGGAGTGGTTCAATTCGATTTTGATATATGGAACAATTATGTAAAATTATATTCTGAACATTATTTAAATTTTTCAATACGTTGCACCATTCTTGAGAAAATCGCAAAAAAACTATTTCGATTCTATGAAATGGCCCGATTTTGTCCGTTCAAGAACTTAGTTTTGCTATTTACGAAAAAAATTCTGCTAAATCCTACTAGAAAATAAATCCTACGAATAATTAAAAAAATTATAAACCATGAAATACCTAAAAATTCAAGCGAAATTGTAGAAAAATATCAGTTGTGATCAACACAAAACTTTCCTCTGCATTATTTAATTTTGCAAAAAATATGAAAAAAAAAGATATTTTTTTTATATATCTTACAAACTATTACAGATACCCGGTTGAAAGCTTTTAAAACAAATGTTCCTTGCACAAAAAACTTTTCAATAAATCCTGTAATCATTTTATCTTTACGTACTAACTGTTAATTCTATCCTATAATATAATACGAGGAGTGTCTGTCTGTCTGCACAACGATCTCGAAAACCCGCCTAACGATTTTCACGAAACTTGGTGGTTAGGGATTTTCGGGGACAAGGAATCGATCTAGATAGGTCTCACCTCTGAGAAAATTCCCCCTCGATACCCCTCGCCTGGTATCTTCGAATTGGGTGGACCGAACTTAATGAAACTTTACAGTATTACTAAGGGGGCTAAGGGCTTTTGATTTTTCCAATACAAACCAGACTTTTCCCTCCCCTCGATACCCCTCGCCTGGTGTCTCAAAACAACGTTTCAAAAATCGGTGACAGCGATTACTCATTAACCACTCAACCGATTTCTATGAAATTTTGTTATCGCGCGTTAGTTTTAGTTCTAGCTTTCTAGGTCGGGAATTTAAAAACTCTGGAAAAGCTCTGTAAAGATAACGTGAATTTAGTTTTTCCCGAAAAACCAGCAAAAGTAGGATTTTAAGGTAGCCGAGCATGGCTCGGTCTTCCTGGTACTTTGATTAAATATAGGAACATACAATGCATCGATCAAGAAAAATATCCTTAACACGTTGACTTTGACTGCCAAACCAATTTTGAAAATTTTTAAAGGAAATGCCAATACATGTAGACCAGTAGAATATATGTAAAATGTATGTGTATATGTATGTATGTAGAATGTATACATGTCCTCTAGACTTCACAATCGAAAATTAAAGACCGAACTCTTCATGAAATTTAGTGCCTTTTTCACTGACTATCAAAAATGATAGCCATGGCAGTCAATGTGTTAACATCAAAAAAATTGTTAATTTCTTAAAAGTTTGAAATTCATAAATATCACATTTTCTTACAAGTCACGTAGTTTCCTAGTTCGTTAATTTTAAATTATGTTTTTATTGCACACTTTATTCTACAACACTAAAAACACAGAAAGACTGAATTTCTAGCCACAATAAATTGTTATGATTGTTGCCATAAAATTAATGCAATCGACTCACAAATAACGTGACTATCAGAAGCTAAAGTGCATTTCATCTACCACACACCCACACCAGCACTAAGAACAAGTCACCATAAATTTCAACGTTTTATTTTGAACATTTTTGCAACTTAACATAGGGTAATAAAAAGGACAAAAGCTCATGATTTCTTTCCTTAGCATTCTGTATTCTATTCTAACAATAAAAAGGGCTTCTTGTTTGAAATCATCATGATACGGCATGGAAGGATCTCATCTCTTTTATATTAAGATGTAGGCAGCCACGCCAGCTAGGATCCATTCGCGACCAACCAACGAAAACAAGCGGCTCCTACAACAATGTATACAGTTGGAAAACACAAATTAACATACATTACAATTCCAAAGAAAAGTTTTCCTCCTTTTTTCACTACACATTTTTTTTTCTGTTTAAGATCTAAAACGTAAACGAGATGAACTTTTCCCGAAGGATAAAAAGTCGGGTAAGGGCTGAACCCAAAGAGAAGCCTCTCTAAACTATGATGGGTAAAAGGCGCAAGTTTCACGATTTCTTTTTCTTTCGAAAATTTCCCATGCCATACGCTTTTTGAGGGTTCACAAAGGCTGACTCGTCGTCGACAAAAAACACGACACTCAACCAGCTTTCAAAAAAAAAAAAAAAAAAAAAAAAACGGGGAGCAAATTTGTTTTTAATGTCAACATTTATGTGCCCCCCTCAAGGAAATTCAGTTTTATTCAGCATTTTATATTCTGTCGTAGCCAGACAACCCGCTATGAAATATACCGAAAATATACCCCCATTGGGCCAACGTTTACTCCCCACTCAGGATATGTTTGAAATTCCGCCTCGGGTTTGCCGAGGGATTTCCTCGCCACACACAGCGACCACAAGCACACCGAACGGGAGGAAGATACTTAAGAAAACCAGAAAAACATTGTAGCTCAGACTCTGGACTCGTGTATGATGGGGTAAATTTCTTATACCTTTAATTTTTTTCTAACGTTTTGGCGGCGGTCTCTATATGAAAGAACAAACCATTCTTCCCATGAATGAACAGTTTTTGGCTACCCTGATCCTTTCACTTTTTTTTCGGTACACACAGGATACAAGAATGAAAAAAGGGATATGCGTGAGCCAAGAGTTATGTTCCGATGAAAACTCCTAGTATACGAGGTGAAAAAAACTGTCGACCCTTATCAGATCCATAAATTTAACGAGGAGTCGCGTTAAGTGGATTTTTGGCAGGTTATTTTGATGAATGGATTTTATGTCGCAACTTGTAATTGTGACATATTGTATGGAAACGGACCGAACAGAACATATTCTACCCCACCGAATTCCGTCTCGTTATTTAAGAACAAGTGAATATAAAAAATAAACACAACAGAGAACATAATAATTTTTTGATACGAAACTTATTGTGTAATCTGGTGTCGTACTAATAATGTGTTAATTGATAGGCAAGCAATTATATCTTTGTTGGAAAATAAGGAGAAATTTTAAAATTTTGTTGGAACAAAATGTGGTAGAGGTGAACCTCCATGAATGACACGGAAGGGAGGAGTGTGAAAGAATGGTTGAAACGGAGCAACTATGAAAAAACAAACTTTATAGAAAAAAACATAAGAGTGGTCCAACTGGATTGTTATGCATAGATAAGCTATAAATCATCTTCTAAACACATTTCATGTTGAGACGAAGCACAGTTTTCGAGAAATCAGGGAAAAAGTCTTTCATTTGTATGGGAGAGGAGGGAAGCAGTGATCTAATTGGATTTTGATGTATGGATGAGTTATGTAAAATTCTATACTAAACACATTTTACCTGTATACATTTTTCAACATAACTCATCGTTTTTGAGAAAATTGCAAAAAACAACGATAGGAAAATGAAACCTTTGATGTTGTCCCGACAACATAGATGTTCGTCGGGGGTCCAGCCCCAACATAGACCCATTAAAAAGTAGACCGAGAGGTGGGGGGAGGAGGTAAAGTAATCTCGAAACTAAATTTTTCCCGATATTTCTCAGTATAGATATAGATAGATAAATTAAACGCGTGGGCGGAGGCCGCGTATTATGGGAGGGGGTGATACGCGAAGCGGTTCGGGGCGCAGCCCCTAGTAAATTTATGAACCCTTAAAAATTTGACTTTGAATCTCGGAAAATTTGCGCCTGCGGCATCGTTTCCTGTAATAATTTTACCCTTAGCGCATTTTCCTTTAAACAAAAACTCGCGTGGTGCATTTTTCATTGGGATATTTCTTTCTACGTATATTGCCTATGTAATGCTCCTCCCCACCACCTTGCTTTGCATCGGTAATCTGTACCGGATTCGCCATAAAAAAAATTCTAGAAAAAAACGTTTCTGGCCCCTGATTTTTTTTCTTTTTTTTTCAAGTAACTATAAAGGATTCGGGTGTTGGTTTCGTAGTCCACTGTAAAATTTTACAATGGACTGAACTTATAAAGACGAAACAGTCATTTGGCACTCATTTATGCTTAGATTTTTTGAATGCTCAAAGTGTTTTTTATGCTAGCGTAACTCCTTCGCGCCCTTAGTTTATAACATTTGTTTGTTCAAAAAGCTTTTGGGTAATTTTATAAGTTTGAAAAAAGTTATTTACTTTAAAAAATGAAGATTTTTTTCAATTTTATAGACTATTCTCGATTGACAGTAAAAATTATAGCATTTTTGGTCCTTAATCCCATCGGTTGAATGTGATACCGGTTATATGGCCATAAATTTGTCCCATTAATTTATATCATTAGGGAGAATTCTTTCTGGGGATGCCCTAATCGAAAAAAGGATTCCCATAGCACCTACCTAACTGAATCCAAAGCCTAATACTCTTGAATGATAATATAAATTCTCAAATGAACCTTTTTTACCTATCTGTTCGCTTCAGTGCGCACATATAAAGTATTTCATACTCGTACACTCCAACTACCTCAGACTAAAAAACGAGGAGCCTTTTTTTCTCTCTTACCAGCACTGGTGAAAAACATACCCTATTGCTACCTGGACCAATGGAAGTTAAAATATATTCAGGATAGCGGGAGCTGTTGTAAGGGTAAAACGTTTATCCATCCCTTTAAGGTGTTTTAGTTTATTTCTATTTCATTTACTTTCGGATAAAAATAAGATAAAAGGAAAAATCTTATGGGGATTGGCAACTATCGATTTCGATCAGAGGTGGTCAAAATGAAGTATTTACCTGTGGTATTCCCGGTGTGTACGAAAAATCCGTTATCTTTAAGTTGACCTAAATTTTATCTAACCAGGAGTTCACTAAATATTGATAGTTTCCAGGAAAATATGTCCCTTGTTGATCCAATGGGAATCGTCTAACAGGCTTAACTTATCCTTCAATTTCTAAAAATAGATTCCCCGATTGGGTGGCCTTCAACATAAATTCAGAAATTTCCAACAATACCTTTTTTTTAAATTGAATTTTAATGTGGAAACTAAAACTTATAAAAAATTCATTTTGACTAGAAAAAATTACCAATAATTTTGAAAGTCCCTCAAAACAAGATGAATTCTTATTTCGCTGCATTAAATATTTTAAAGCACAGCTCAGATCTCTGAAGTTATCGATTTTCGTCGAGAGTTCACCATTTTAATTTGCATATACTCGTGCAGAATTTCGGGTTTTAAAGAATACTAATTTTTTAACGGAAATTCCTAAAATTTGTAGCTGCTTTTAATGGAAATATAAGACTCAGTTGAATGAGAAAAGCTATTTGCATCAACCCATGTCACAATGGGGAAAGGGTAACCATACGTCCCGGAATGGCCGTGACAGTTCTGGATCAAGCATGTTGTCCCGACGTCGTCCCGGGAACTAAAATTTTTGTCCCGGAATAATGCAACCTAGAGTTGTAATTTCTTAATCGATTAAAAAAATGTACCTCGAAATGCTAAAATTTTCACCTGCGGCGCAGTTTCCTCAAAATTTGCTGCCGCTAAAGCATTTTTCATAAAAACATTCAATTATAATACTTTCAATAGTGGAATGTTGGATTCTATCTATTATAAGTAAAGGCGCGCATCGCTATGGCAAGCATGTAGATTGGCATTAAAGTGCCAATTTGAGTTTTAGAAATGCTTAAAAACCAATACCGGAGCTCGCATCAAGGTATATTTCTATTTACTTAGTTACTACTTATTTTTACTTAAATCTACAAATCATCAAATACTAACTTTAATGGGTTTAAAAAATCTAATTGCCAATTCGAAACTATTCTACATGCTTGTCATCGCGGTACGCGCCTGGACTAAAAGTTTTGCCTTCGGCGCATTTTTTCTTGTTGAAACTATTAAAAAAAACCCATAACATTTTTCATATAATTTAAACCAAAATTGAAACAAACCTATTAAAAGAACATTTAAAAAAGCATTAAAAATTCCCTCTCATTTGATTTCCTCCCACCTCCTGTTCTTAATCTGTCCCGCATTCAAACAAAAAAATATGGTTACCCTACATATGAGTAGACATTGTAAAGAAAAATTTCTTCGCTGAAATTGAATTAAGTCTGTTGAGGCTTTCCGGATAAGAAATGGCTTTTCTGGATTTCATATTATTATATTCGGTTAAAAAACCATATGGATTTCACATATGCAAATATGCATATAGACATGTTGATAGTGAATATACATACTTATTTGATTGTAATTTTGTGCCAGGCATACGCATGACTATTAGGTGACTTTCTAACAGACGAAACGATAGAAAAAACTCCTAGTACAGAAAGATGAAATGCAGAAAGAATTTTTTTTTTACATTAACCCCCTCTTAAGTCAGTTCCTATAGTACTGTCAAGAATAGTATCTTGTATCCTTGAGACTTGTTCTGCTGTCGTGTCGTAGTCGTATTTTGTACGCCTTTTACGTCTAACCTCTGTGGAAAGACATTTATGTCGCTTAGCTGCAATAATACTCCCATCTTATGATTTATTGTCAATTGTCACAAGGACTTGTAAGGAATTTATAATATTATTACGTCATGACAATGATTTGTTATTGCTAAAGTTTTGTCATCTACCGCACGCCTGCAAAATCATAATGTACGTGAATGTATAGAGACAGAGTAAAGTACTTGTGCTTAAAGTTGAATTTGCTGCAGCCAGTCAAAAGGATTGGAGTAGTTTCATATAATACCGGATCTTAGTTCGTCTGTTATTGGGATAAGTGTTTTAGTATATCACTGGAAAGAGGTAGAAAAATATGAAAATCCATTAGCTTTTCATCAATTGTGTCTTTGGCCGTTTTAGGGTCTTAAATGCCCCCTAAGATAGGTTCCCGAAAAATGTCTCCAAAATTTCGTGGTCTTAAACAAAGGTCCTTAAGGTTTTAGTTTCAACAAGGTTTTTAAATTTCAAATTGGCTCGAATTTTTTAAGCTAATTATGACATCGCTAGGTTCTTCAGGTGTGCTTGAATTTTTTCAGACGAAAAATATCCTCTTGTAATGGCCAAGCGAGTGGTAAGGATCATATTCAAATCAGCGATGAGATTCAAAAAATACCCTGGAAGGGGGTTTTGAAAAGCGAAAATGTTGATTTACACGAACTTTTTCGAACAAAGCTTCATTCGTCTCTGCTGGTGACAATAATTAATGCAATATTTTACAATTTATATAAAAAAGATCTGCCGACTAGAGAGCCTATAACCTAGAGAGTGGCCATGGGGACATCTAAAAATGGCCGCCGAGCTGAAAAACGAGCGCGAAACACTTTAAAAATTTGATTCATTGTTATAAATAATTGCCAAAATAACTGAAGGTGGTTAATATATGTAAAAATAGCATGTTTGAGGTATCAAAAAAATTTGGAAACTCATAGTTGTTTTGATAAATTGAAAATTTCTTTACAGACTGTTCTATTCTGAAGAAAAAGCTGTTCTAACTGACCTAATAGACTGTTCTAATTGGAGTTAATAGACTGTCCTACTCAGTAGCATAGTCTATTAAGGTAGCATCGCCACTCTCTAGGTCAAAGGATCTCTACTCCAGACTAGTCAATGTAACAGGTTTGGTGGTTCAAAAGTATCACATTAAAATACCGAGTCTATTTCATAAGCAGGGCCAGTTTTGCCATGCTGCTTGCATGTCAATAAAAAGCAGTAGGTTTTTATGAAAAATAAGAAACCCGTTGCTCTGCTATTTGTAAAATTAATAGTTATTGAATTATCGTAAAACTACAACAATCCTCATTTTTTAAAAGGAACATCCTAGTTGAACAATTAATAACCAACTGAGTACTTCTTTTTAAAAAATAAAGCTCGTCATAAAAAGTCCACTTCAAATTTCGTAAAATTGATCATGTACCTGCCCTGCAAAACTGCCCTGTGTATGAAATAGGCATTAAAATACAGTGGAATCCGGTTATAACGACCTCCAAGGGACCAACAAATCTGGTCGTTATATCCGGTTGTTCGTTATAACCGATTCATAGTTTTAAAGGTTTTAAAATACATGTGTGAAGTTCTAAAATACAAAATTTTTATTGCAAATCGTCCGTACATTTAAAAATTAAATTTATTTAATTTTTCTGCAGATATTGAGTAATCTGTGTTTGTTTGGATTTTTGGTGCAAGAACTCCTTTTCAATTTTCTTTTCAATTCTTAGCACAGCTTCTTTTGAAATCTCATCAAAAATGTTATTGAATAATAGGAATGAACTCAATGTCGTAATACCCCGAAGTGCTTCATTGACTGAAGGTATGACACAACCTGTTTCTGAAATTTTCACCCGATTTTAAAATTATGTATTCTGATGCATAAAACATTATTTACCAGTAGTATCTTCTTCATCTTTTTCCTCGATACTAAATTGTCGCCTTTTAGCATTCATTGTGAAATTCACAGTATAAACTACGAAATAAACTGAATTAACACAACGTAGATGCACAAAACTTTGACAGAACTGATTAGGGGAATTCCCGAAAAGTTCCAACTTTCATTTAATGACTTAAGCAAATGACGTTTAGAAGTGCAACAAGTTTGCAAATTGGGCAAAAACTAGGGTATCTGACATGGCGGCCAATTTAGAACATTTGTTAAAAACTTAATCTATCAGGTTTTGATTCTTTTCTATGAGATCTTAAGTTTCGGTCGTTATAAACGATATTTTTTTCTGTTTTCGTAGAAAAAGGGGTCGTTAAAGCCGATATGTCGTTATATCCGGTGTCGTTATAACCAATACCAAAACGCACAGAGTCTTATGGGCTCTGGCCGGGACCTAAGAAATGCGTCGTTAAAGCCGGTATGTCGTTATAACCGGTGTCGTTATAAGCGGATTCCACTGTACCTTCATTCCGTTGAGGTAAAAATGTTATTGTCCGTAATTGTCATAGGTGAAAAATAAAACGCTGGTCACTTTTGGTGAAATATTAACTCTATTTAAAAATTTGACTCTATTTAAAAAAAAGTTTATTCAACAAAAATTAATTTCGGTTTACATATCTACATACCAATACAAAGTCATGTCTTTTCCGACAAGCGTGGAGGGACATTCGGAGATGCCGCTTTAGTTTTGCAAAATTAACGCGGAAAAATTATCTCTGTGATCTGAACACACAGTGTTTAAGACCAATTTAGTTCCAACAAATTTTCATTTTTCCCGGACATAATACGCAGCATAAAACCAACATCTATAAGAAATTTTCTGATACAACGATCTCAGTATTCGCAATTTTTAGAAAAGCACTAGCGAAAAACGCGTTTCTAGTGAAAATATTACTCGAACTCAGAGGTTGAGGAATGGGAAACGGAATGAATTTTGTCGCATTTACCATGGAAAGCGCGTTTTTAAATAATGTTCTCAAAATAATATTTACGATGAGCAAAAATGTGCTTTTCACTCCATTCAGTACATTTTCCGGATAAATGCATTTATCCTTTGGAAAAACTTACCACCTGTGTAGTTGATTTCCGCTATATAAGTGGCGAGAGATGGTGGTAGAAGACG
Organism: Chrysopilus asiliformis; assembly: GCA_964034945.1. NCBI lineage: Eukaryota > Metazoa > Arthropoda > Insecta > Diptera > Rhagionidae > Chrysopilus > Chrysopilus asiliformis. The sequence continues at coordinate 90,666,970 of OZ035962.1, read as the reverse complement.
ATCAAGTGAAGTTTTCTTTTTTTTCGCTAAGAAGTAACGTGACGGAATGCAATCTTAAGTCCCAAAGACTTTTAAAAAAGTTTTCTTTTCCTAGCTAGGGATGGCTTTACGATGGAGTAATACCGTTTCTTTCATCAAAGGCGAAAACACAACATTGAACTGAAGTGATCCTTTTGAAATGGATATTCGTCTTTGGGGCATAACATCGAAATCTATCCTGCAATCTTATAATGCAGACACTTTTCCTTTTTCTAGCTGGGTGCTGCTATTCACATGTTCCTTAATGCGCTTTTAACTGAAGTGGTGTTAGTGTAGCGCTCACATTTTTATCCCCCATCTTCATCTTCTCGTTTTTCTCCATATTGTAAGAATATAAGAATACTTAAGGTGTGTACAGTTTTCAGTTTTTTGTCGACTTTATGGTAAAGTGTAAGGAAACAAGTTGCATAAAGGACGATGCGAAGAATAAGAAAAGTCTAGACATCGATTCCCCAAACGTGTGATAAAAGTAGTGATAGCTAGGGAAAAAGAATAATCTTCCTGCCCGAAGGTGATTTAGTTTTTCCACGTTTTTCCTACATTCTTGCTTATAATTTATTTTTCCTTGCCTGCTCTACTAGAGATCTTTTTAGAACTTTTCTACACTTGATGTGGCTTATTGAGCCATTAAATACGAAAATTCTTTTCAATGCTTAGTTATGCATTTGAAATTTAATGAAATTTATAACAAAACGTCATTATAATCGTTTTATACACCAAGAGTGCAGTTGGTTTTTAAAATAACTTAGAAAAAACTAATTATTTCTTTTTTATCATTTTTTATGATGATCAAATCCTGTAGTTTGGCGGGATTTAAAAACTCTTAAGTTGCCAACACACGTGGGTTTTCAATATCTCGGGTCGGTTTCGATAAAATCCAAAATAAAAGTTAAGGGAAACATCGTACCGGCTTTTAAAATGTTGCTTAGCTCCAACTCAAAAACCACTCGATCCATTGCGTTGAAATTTTGGAAAAAAATATTGTTTTTTTAAACGGATCTCTAGGGAAGAAGAATATTTTTTTGAAAAACCATATTTCCTTGCCATACCACCCCCCTTCTTCCACGCCTGTTCGCAAGATGACTTTTTTCTTGCTTCAATAAATTGTGCTAATAATTATTTCAGTTTTAATCCCAAAAACTAATTGACCCCATTTGTTGCATAATATGTGATTTTGAATGGAATATTATATCTGAGTCATTAAATAAAATAAAACAATATACCCCGATATTGATTGGTATTTGATTTGCTTTTCAGATACCACACATCAATGATCATTCCAGTAATAATTCACACTGTTTAACTAATGATCTAAGTATTGTTCGGACATCTGGAAGAGATTAACTTATTATTGTATTAATTTGCGGACATCCACAAATCCAACCTTTCCACAGCTCCCTTTCTTTGTGGGGTAAAATCCAAGAAGTCCGTAGTGAAATTAATTGAAAAAGTACAGGGGATATTTTTATGGATGCCTGAATAGGTAATGCAATACAACCTGCCAGGTTCAATCTGAAATAGAGTCATGTTATAAAGTGTCTATTTATTAATCTATTGTATTCGCCCTCTGTATAATCAACTGAACCAATCAATAATTTAGGGGTAAAACAAAACTCACATAAAATGTTTGCCCGCTTAATTCAACTCATAATACCATCCTCTAATATTACTAGGTAGAATAAATACGGTTTATTATTCGATTTCGCATAAATCTCGCCGTATAATGTTTGTTCTCTGTCTTTGATGTCTTTTGCAACATTTAATGATATAATTATGTGCCACCAAATATTTGTACAGTCAAGTAAGCACATATAAAGTCGCATTACCACCCTCGCCCCAAAAAAGACAGGTATTGTGGAAATCATCCCACACACGAGTACTAATACACATGTAAAAGCGTGAAATTTATTTCCCAATTTGCCAACGGAAGCAGAATTATCGAGCCATTTCTATTATCTAACCCCCAACATCAATTTTTTATTGTACCACCGATATTTATATCCTGTTAATGTTGACATTGTTTATGATAGATACATTTTACTTGTTTTAATTTTACCTAATTGACAATTTGCATCTGAAAATCGTATAGATTTTTAGTTAGCCATGATTTTTCTCAACTTTCTCTGAATAAAGTTTTGTTATTATGACAATTTTGGGAAATTACTAGAACTTTTTATCTGGATTCGCGTCCGTACTCTATATGAGAATTATATAGCAGTACCTTAGATTCAGTATACCTTTTCTAACCCATAAAATCAAATGTCGGATACAAAAATTAATTACACCAGGATGTTTGTTATGACAAAAGATTTTGATGATTTCTGCAAGTGTGTCCGTTTGTCTATCCGTCCCTAAACCCCATAAATTTCGAAAGGATTGAGCTAGAGACTTAAAATTTTTTACGGTTCAGTTTCTTGTAAATAGCAAAACTAGGTTCTTGAACGGGCACCGCATTCCCATTCCCCCGTACAAATGAAAGAATTCAGCCTTCCTCTATACCTATTCTAAACCTCTTCTCTATATATCTTTTAATCCACTGAACCGATTTTGATCGCGTTTCGATTGGGAAAAATGAAAGGAATTTTCTAAACCATAAAAATCATTCAACTAAATTTAAACCCCCTATCGTTATATCTTTTGATTCACAGTAGCGGTTTCAATTTTATTTTCCTCATATTAAAAAAAAAACAATCTGCTGGCAGAAAAACTTGAGATTCATTCAGATATTAAAAATTCTTCAATCTTTTTTTTTAAAAAAAAGTAGAAAAAACAATTTTTTAAATTTAAAAAAACCCCCAACTAAAAAAAACTTGAAAAATGGAAAATCCCGAAAAAAAATCCCTTTAAAAAAGATTAAATAATACAATCATTATAGTAAATTTTAAAATTGTGTGAGTAGCCTTGCTACACGAATTCAACGACAAATAGGCTTTTCTGGCGCATACGAATGTTAGGTTTACTCCAATAATTATATTAAGGGTATTCACAGTCCTCTTTTAACCCGTTCGGTACATGTTTCTGTTAAAGATTCTCTCTATACAAATTAATGATGCTTAAGCTATTAGTATTCATTTAAAACAAAAAAAAAATCGAAAATTTTTATTTTTTACAAATACGTCCACTGTAGTCCAGCTTTTTACTCAAAAAATCAAAATTGAGTCACAAATGCACTTAAAGGTGCACTGAATGAGAATAGAGTGTTGAAAATAAATAAATAATAAGACAATTCAAATTTTTTTTAAAATACGGAATGGGTTAAACTGCGAGTAATTTTACCGCTCGGTAATTCAGTCAAATTTAACAGATTTTTACCGAGACGGTAATTTGGTTCATGTAAAAATCAATTACCGGATTCGGTCATTGTAGACATGCCTTGAGTCGTGTTTTCCGGCCCGGTTATTCGGTATCAAGAATCAAACGCGAGTGGCGCTAGTAATGTTTTTAGTTGTCAAATTTTCTCGCTGGTTTTTTGTTAATCTCATCGGACTGCAAATTTTTTCAATTTTGATAGCCGTTGCCACAATAGAAATTCAAAAGAATACATCAAACATGGATTTAAAGGTATGTGACATATTTTACAATCAAATTCGCAGTTCATGATTTGGTCACGTATCCAATAAAAGCGCTGTTCTCAAATCTGTGCTGTGGGATGTTCACAGCAGAATATTTTCAGTCTTTTAATATTACCGAAAACACCGAATACCGAAAATTAAAAGAGGACTGTGAATACCCTTATTATTTATTTTATCCTTTTAAAAGGAATTTTTTTTTATTTCGGAATTTTGCAAGTTCTTTGAAGAATTTGGTTTAGTCGCGAGTTTTTTCAGAATTTTTAATTTTGTTTTCTTTTTGAAAATCAGAACTTTGTCATTTTTTTGTTGCTCTTTAAAAAATATCTTTCATTATTCACTTTTTTTTCTTTTGTTAGAATCACAAACAATATCTAAAAACAGAGTAGAAAACTCAATAAAAGATCGAAATTGCTCGGAAATTTTGATTTAATTAAAACGCCTCAATATGTGTCACAGGAAGTGGCAAAAAAAATCCAAAAAACGATACAAAAAAGAAATACTTCGGTTGAAATTTGGAATCCCGATTAGAAAATACCGAATTGCCAAATGGTCGTCATCAGTTCCCCACAGGATGTTCTTAAAGTGAGAAGAATCGAAATTTTTTGGGGCTGGTATTTTCCATTTAGTTGAATGATAAAATGGGGAAAAAACGTTTCCCAATATGGTGGATAGAGATGGGTGGATCCTAGCACAGAAATGGGAAGCTTGAATAATTGATAACTGAACATTTGTCTTGTCTAATTGAATTTTTGCTGGATATCGGCAGTGGATAAATTATTTATCAATGTCGGGATATATTTTCGATTAGGACCCAAAATAAATTACCTGGCCTCTCTTTCTCAGTTATATGTTCTGGTTTTCATTTAATTCTCCTTATCTACCGCCGGCGCCGCCAGCGATCCTGACACATGGTGATTTTATTTTGTGCTTTTATTTGGCAAAATTACTATCGGTCTGACTGTAATTTTCACAAAAGGGAACATAAATTTATATTCCAGTCTTGGTGTAATTGCACAAAAATTAAGAAAATTTTAATCAAACGAAATGTGGTGGCAATAAGAAATCTACTTTCTTCTTACATAGATTACGGTTTTCTTTCCTCTTCTCAGAAGATATAGCCAGAATTTTTATTCGATTGGAAAATTTTGCCCCATCAATCGTCTTGGTATTATTTTTTTCCCCGAGAGCAACTTATCATAATAAAGAATATATCGGAATAGTTCATTAAAATATTTAGCCTGAAATGAAAACTTTCTGTGATAACTCGAAAACCACTATACCGATTGATATAAAAATTTTGTTTATATCTAGGTTTGTGCAAAATTTTGAAGTAAATTTCCGATTAGCACGAAAGCCGTTTCAGGTAAAATTATGAAGATGTCCGTGCATCCCTCTGTCGGTCTGTCCGTTTTACATGTCTTAACCATAGATATACTAGATCGCTCGATTTGCTGTCTCAAATGGTCCCATTTCAATACAGTTCAGAGAATCAAAACGAGTCAAGTAAGAGCGAGTTAACCGTATGAAAATAAATATAGTCCTCTCGTTTAAACCGTGAGCTGTCAAAGAAAAATAGACTTTCGGAATGTTTTGGAGTTATTTGTTTGCGCCTAAAGTTAGTCTCAAATTTGTGAAATTTGAATTTCGCGGCAAACTAAATTTGAATTTCTCGACCTCATACAGTTCAGTGAATGCGCTCAAGTACGACAAAGAGGGAAATACTTTTGGAACCATTTTTCAGCAGAGCTTTGTATGGTGACAGTTGTTCTATGTTATATAGTTCTGTGGTCTTAACTAACTCGAGAACGTGTTGACCTAGCGACTTGAAATTTTTTGTGAAAAAATCGTAGTTTTCTATCAACTTTTGGAAAAACAACAGTAACTATAACAGATACCTCTCATACACTTTTTTTTTGTGAAAAAATAGCATTTTTTGAAAAAATTTCAAAAGCCATTAGCTTTTGGGAAACATTAATATAACAAAATTCAAGGAAAATAAATTTTTTTTGCGATTTTAACCTTAACGGTTTTTGTGTATCTTTAACAGTTCTCAAGATATTTAAAAAATATTATTTTTTATGTCTTTTTTTCCGAAACTGAATATTGCAGAGGAAAGTTTTGGGTTAATCAGAACTGATATTTTTGTTTTTTTTTTAGTATTTTTAAACAGGAGACTTTGGGCCGAGTGAATCAAATCTAGAACTTCAACACATTCCAGTTCAAAACTCAGTAAAAGCATTTACTAAATTTTATTAACCCATTTTGTACCAGCCGTTGCGTTTTCGCACAGCAACTTTGAATATTTATAGCGCAAATAATAATAACTTTAATGACCTTTTTTAAGATTGTGAGGATAGCTCAGACCTTTGCCTTTAGGAATTGGGCTTTAAAAATTTGTTTGAATGCATTTTTGTGAGTTGTTATTACAGTTAAAAAAAGGTCTGCAAAACAGAGTTGTGTTTAAACAGCTGCCGTAAATTTAAATGTACTCCAATTCTTGTGAAACGGTATAAATGATGTTGCCAAAGGTTGAAATAATTGGTAAAAAATAGTATTCGATGCAAAAAATATTTTTATATCCTTTGATTTTGCGATTAAAAATTGCTGTTGCGAAAACGCAACGTTGGTCCATTAGATGCAAATCACTTTGACAAGTTTCGACAGCTTTTTCGTGACTTTTCATGTTCAGTTTACGGCCAAACACGTAATTTATTGCTCGTGATTTTGTGCGCTTGCTCGCAGTATTAAAAAAGGTTTTTTGTGCATTGTTTTTAGTTTTATGTTAAAAACAATTTAGTCTGTGAAAACATAACGATTTTTGGAAATGGCATCAAACAAGTTTTTGACGCAGAAAGAAATCTTAGAAATGTTGAATGACAGCAGCGACAGTGAAGAAGATGTTGAACTAGCTTGTCATAAACCCAGACAATCCCCAGATAAAGTTTTGTGGAATCAAAACACTAGTGTGATATATATTCCACCATATTTAGTCAAGCAAGCATTTTCACGCAACATGTTCCAAACTATAAAAAAAATATTCCACTTGATGGACAACAATGAAATTGACGCTGATGATAGGTTTGCTAAAGTTCGTCCTTTGATCGACGCTCTAAATCGGAAGTACCAGCAGTTTGGGATTTTCACCACCTACTTAGCGATTGATGAGCAAATGGTACCATACTTTGGCAGACATAATTGCAAAATGTTCATCCGTGGTAAACCGATACGCTTTGGGTTTAAGCCTTTGTTCTGATAGCGGCAACTTGTTTCATGCTTCTCCATACGCTGGCTCCGTTTCACCATACGACAAAACCATTGGCTTAGGAGCTTCAGTCGTATTGAAATTATTGGAATGCGTAGTAAATCCAGAAAATCATGCAGTATACGTCGATAACTTCTTTTCTTCGTACTACCTGTTTTGCTTGCTAAATGAGCGGAAGTTTCGAGCAACTGGAACAGTAAGAGCAAATCGTCTAAGAGGTGGTAATGCTATGCTTGCAACTGGTCGAGCCCTCAAGAAGCACGCTTGTGACAGTTGTTTTGAAGAAAACAATAAGCTATTTGTAGGTCGTTGGCAAGACAATTCAGAAGTAACCGTCATATCCAACTTTGTTACAGCTGCTTCGGAAATTCGAACTTCCCGTTACGTCAAAAATAAAAAGCAGAGAGTTCCCGTTCTACAGCCAAACCTAATAAACGACTACAACAAGCATATGGGCGGCGTGGATCTACATGTTTCCAATTACCGGATTGCTGTTAAGGGAAAAAAGTAGTGGTGGCCATTATGGACCAATTCTGTCAACAGCACAACTGTAAATGCCTGGAAAATCCACTGTCTTGTTTCGAGTGCCACTGGAGAACGACCTTTCCCTCAGATCGATTTTAAATCCAAAATAGCGGAGGAACTGTTATTGTATACCGACAAATCCACTGAAAACGAACTGGAAGAGTCGGATATTGAAGAAGCTGAGAGACATCCACGTCTTCCACGTATGTTCCCAACCACGTGATCTGGAGACCTCCTGGAAATGGACGCAAAAGGTGCGCTCAGTGTCACTCACAGACAGTGTTCCAGTGCAAAAAATGCAATGTAGCATTACACCCAAAGTATTTCGATAAGTATCAATCCCATGATCAAAACACTTGTGCAATGTTACATTGTATTTTTATTTTTACTCCCAGGAACATAAATGTCCTTTAAATGTTCAGAATAAATGACTTTATTTAAAAAATACTTTTTTTGTTATTAAAAAATGATTTGCATCTTATTAGCCAACGTTGCGTTTTCGCAACAGTGCCCCCTGGAGCCCCCAGAAACTCCCCCAAAAAAAATTCTATGTAAAAGTGATCAGGCGCAACCCAAGAGTCAACACCCAAAAAATCACGAAGTTATCTCAACGGAATCGGGTACCGGTACATAATGGGTTAATTCGGACCATTCTCGAAATTTCAGCTCAGTTGGTAGAGAGATATCGGAGTTAGAAAATTTTGAAAGCGAATAAAGTGAGGTTTGTTGTTTGTCAAAATCCTACAATTGGCCTGATGTATCCCTGAACTGAATGTGTCAATTTAAGCCAAATTTTTGTTTTCGATAAAAATTCGCATGTGGTTTGGGAACTCGTGGTTTATGCACTCTAACACTTGTATGGGACATTTTTTTTTAGTTGCAGTAGAATTTTATTATTCTAGATCAGGCATCATCAGCTAGTGGCTCGCCTGGCTCATCACACAGATTGGCTTTAACAGCGTAGCCACTATAATCGACCTTTTATTGTGTGCTGTAATGCTTGTGTGTGCGGCTTCGGATCGCAGGAATAAAACGAATCGTGCTTTCAGTTGGAATCGAGGCATTATTAGCATGACGCATTTCATTTTAAATCAGTTCGTGTCAAGCCATTGCCGTGGAGGGTTATGTTCCATTGAACTGTATTTTTTTTTTGTAGTGGTTATAAATTTTGATTGTAAAGGTAGCGACAGTTACTTTGATGGCCCCTGTTCTAGATGTTTGATATCTCGAATATTTTCAAGCCCTTAAAACTTCCCTATCTCGTATATTCGATGGTTCTAATTCTGTCTGTCACCTCTAGATGGGACAAACTCCAATAAAAAAACGTATTCATTATTATAGGAATGAATCCTATTTCAAATTAGGGTATCTCGCATATATTTAGGAGAGTTTTCAATAATCAATGGAGATATTACAACGTTTTACAGAAGCGAATGTTGCCCAATTTTGAACGTGACGGTTCTGTCATAATTTTGGGAATGATTACACAAAAACAAACGAATACGACCATTTTTTTATTGGAATGGGTTCGGAAACTTGCATATCTGGCCACTATGCCGTAAGTTTTTCCGAGTTTTACTTTTAAACCATATTTCCTAACCAAGACAAAAATTTAATGCACAGCATATTTTCTTTCGCAAGCGAAATTTGATAAACTTTTTTATGATTTTTAACTGATTTTTCCAAATTGAAAGACTTAATAAATAACATAAATTGAGTTTCGATATTTCATCACATCCACTTATCCAGGCAATAAATAAATGACAAAAATTACAAAGATATCCTTTTTGCTTTCTCTTTAACAATGGAAAGTATTACAAAAACGTAATTGTCAACCAGACCATAAACTGACCGCTATTTTCTGCGTATTTTTCTGTTTAACGACCTACAAATATTTGAAGTTTAACACAGAAGGAAAAGTGCCAAAGGAAAAATCATTGAATGTTTCCTTCTTTGAGTTCATATAACTTTCATACCCTCAATCCAATCCATCACTAGATCGACCCGAACAAGGCCTCGGGCGACAAGAATATAAAAAGCATCGAACATCAAGCATGTAACATGGGAACATTCGTCGCACATATAAATTGTCCCTAAAGTGTCCAGAAAAGGGTATACCCATCATCCTTAAGCGATTCATTTTCAAAGGCCTCCTTCGAAAAGAATGAATAAATAAGTGGAAATACTTTTAGTATTCATGGGACTTTTTAGAAACTTCTTCACCAACCAGAACAGTAAAAGCACCCAACATCTAGCAGCATACAGCAACTTTAACAGTCGACAGTAACATGCCCATAGTATTTATAAGAATAAGGAATCCCGTCCTATGATCCCTTATGCTTCAATAGAATAGAATGGGAAGTAGATGAAAAAAATAAAAGAAACAGAAAAAAAACGTTAGAAGCTCCAAATCGCCATTATCTGCCTCTAAGAATACATATAAGGAAGGCGATCATCCAAAAGACCTTGTATTCGTTCGATTGTATTATATTTTGTTTCGTTCGGTGTTTCAGTTCGTTCGCTTTTTTTCCCTACAAAGGATCTAAGGATCTACTCCTGCCAAATTTATCGCATTAAGATGTGTTTGACCATCTGGTGCGCCCCACTCGATATACACATAGAAGTATCTAAACTCGTATAATAATAAAAGGGCCAATGTTTAAAAGGCATCGGAAAGGACTTTGGCTGCTTGTGCCACTACTGTTTTATACATTCAACATAGTTACGTTAAAAAGAATCATCCTAAATGCCATAAGGATGGATAAGTTTAAGTATATTCTGTGGAGGCGGCAGCTACCATTCTTTTTTCGCCGTTATATCCTTTTTTTTTGTCTCAGTGATTTCCTATGACAGTTTTTCACACATTAGTCACAGATGGAAGAAATTGGATGAAACTGAGTGACAAAAAATATATAAACCAACCGAATCGACGTCATTGGATGGGATGTTCTTGAAGGTATCACGCCATCCTCCCCGCTAGCCATCATCGACCCAAATGTTATGACCAAACGATATTTTTTGGGTGGATTGTGAAAACTGAGAGTTGGTATTAAAAGTTATCCCCTAAATGTTCCGTCTTCAAGTTAATAACGTCTTGCTATTGAAACAACATGTTGGAGACTATGAATAAAGAAATTTATTGCATTTTATTCCGATGGCACCTGACGCTGCGTAAGTGACAAATAAAAATGTACAAAAGGAGATACCAATGAAAATGAACTCATTAAAAGTTAATTGACGGCAACGCACATATGTGGAAAAAGGTTTATACATTATCAATGGTAATAAAGGCAAACAGATGCAGTTGAATTTGTTTTTTTACTATGAAGAAAAATTTTCGGCAATGAACATTGGCTGTCTTTTCGAAATATATTAGCATAGGACCGCAATGAGGAGGGGGTGTGCGGGAAATGGTAACTAGTTAGGGGTCGGGGGCAGAAAGAGAGAAATGATTCAATGCTTAAACGCTAAACATTAAAATAGAATAGTTTATTTCAACTACAAGAATGGTCAAAATCGAATATTTTTATAATAACTTTATATACTTTTAGTTGAAAAATTTACTATTTTGTGGTTAAACTGAATATTTTTGTAATTTTAGTTATAGTCTGGATTACCTATTATACATACACACCAACACACACATAGACAAACTGTGGATTCATCGAACTAAGTCGATGGGTATATGTTCTGGGGCCGTGCGGACTTCGTTATAATTTCGGTTTCTGAACTAATATTAATATCATTTTTATATGCAAGAAAGGTAATATATGTAAGAAAGGTAATAATATGTAACAAAGGTAATAAATGTAAGAAATGTAATATATGTAAGAAAGCCAATATATGTAAGAAAGCTAATATATGTTAGAAAGGTAATCTATGTATGTAAGAAAAGTAATATATGTAAGAAAGGTAAAAAGCAAAGAAAAAAAACAAAGCCTTAGTAAACGTCATTTCGCTTAACGTCGGAAAAAATGTTTACACTCAAGAGCGAAAATTATTTTCATACTTTATTTTGCTTTTTGGTTTTATTTTAAAATTTATTTCAATTGTTTTACAGTTCATTATCCGTGAAACTTTTGTGTGGAGAGATTTTCCCATTTACATCTTTTCACAGTCGAAATTACAGTGGTTTTTTAGCTCTTCGAACATGTTTTATAGCCAAAATATGTGGATGGACTCAAATATATTATAATAGTGATATGAAATAGTATACATTTTAGTATTCATTTCGTATTTTTGAGGTATTGTGCTCCTGAAAGTCTAGACGCATTATTTCATGGTCATTCAGACAGCAGAACAAATACTCGCCACTGCTGCAACCTATTAAAACCTTTTGCACATCAAAATTGCATGGATCCTCTCGAGTAAAATATGCAGAGATACTCGTCGTAGATACATATATCCTGAATATACTTTCCTGGCCCAAATAAAGTTTTCAAGTGCATTGTGCTGGTTGTGTAAATACCGAAAGAAAAAAAATTATGGTAGAATGGAGGAATTGCCAATGTTCTGGTTTTTGGAATACCCCAAAGGATATTTCTCTAGATACAAACAAATTTCGGCAGTGAACCTATATATATATATATATAACAATTTGACCACAGGATAGCAAACAATGTTGTAGAGATCGAATTCATGTTCACGTGCTAAGTGGGGTGCAATGATCCAATAATTGTAAAACTAAAAGAGATATTTTTATCCATCGATTTGGGTACATCCGACTGGAACAAGTGGTCATAGATTATCAGGCGAGTGAAACTATTTTTCGGAGTTAGCCACTAGATCGGAATTGTGGATATAAAATGATACCACTTTAAAGGGTTTAAAATGAACAATAGATGTTGGTTAATGTAATCAAGCAATAGATGTTGGTTTATGAATTATTTTCTAAAAAAAGGATAAGAAAAGCCAATCGTCAAATATTCAATTTGGTGATAGACAAAATGTTTATTTAAAAAAAAAATCCTCTGTATGGGAGAGGGTGGAAGCGATGGTCCGATTGGATTTAGATGTAGGGAACGGTTATGTAAAATCATATTCTAAACAGATTTTACCTTCATAAATTTTTCATTACGACTCACCGTTTTCGATAAAATAGAAAAAAAGTATACAATTTGTATGGCGGTCCGATTGGGAAGCGGTGGTCCGATTGGATTTTGGTGTTTGGATAAGTTATGTAGAATCTTATTCTAAACACATTTCTCCATTACAAATTTTTCAATATGTTTTCCAGAAAATTGTAAAAAACTGCTTCTTTTGTATGGGGGATGGCGGAAGGAATGGTCCAATTTCGCCCGTTCAAAACTTAACTTAGCCATTTACGAGAAAAGGAGCTACACAAAATTTCAAGTCTCTAGCTCAATCCTTTCGAAAGTTATGGTGTTTACGGACAGACGGACGGACGGACGGACGGACGGACGGACTGACAGACGGACAGATGGACAGACGGACGGACAGACAGACAGACGGACGGACAGACGGACAGACGGACAGACGGACAGACGGACAGACGGACAGACGGACAGACAGACGGACGGACAGGCAGGAAATCAAAATCTTTTGTCATCCCTAACACCCTGGTGAAGTTCATTTTTGTGTCCAATGATTGGTTCGATGTGATACCAACGGTATCTAATACTAAATCTAATATTATATAGAGTATAAAAATTTGACACGGAATAAGGAATGGTGCATAAAACACGTCACACTAATTTACGGCATTCGAACCCAATCCCCCCCCCCCATCCTTCTCCCACACCCCTTTCGTTTTGATTTTCGCTATTTTTTGTATGGAGTTTAGTATCGATTTTTTGAAACTCTTTTCACTTTTATGAAAAAATGCATGTAACCAAATTTATAGGAAATAAAATTTTCAATATTTTTTACGTATTTTTAACGGTTCCAATAGAAATTTTTCATATATTTTTTCCGAAACTAAATATTTTAAAGGACAGTTTTGTGTTGATCACAACAAATATAGTTTTTTTTTTGAGTTGAAGAAAAAACTTTACACAAAATGTTTGCTTCATTTCTAAGGCTTTTTCAGCACTTTAAGGGAAAAATTCGTCATTTACTACATCCAAAAAAGACAATATGTACAGATATTGTTCCTCTTTAGAGCCTAAATGAATGCCTTGGAACGTGGTGAATTAATATACGATAACATTCAGTTTGTTATCTCGAATCTAAGCACAAAAGTTGGCAAGAATCCCATTTAGATATATCTCTTCGATAGGTCCATCACTTATCCAGTGAGACCTCACATTTTATCTTAGACAAAACATTTCTCATTTTCTACACTGCCACACGTAACGAAACGAAACGAAACGATGTGAAAGGAGACCAAACGAAACTATACTGGAACAGGATAAGAAAATCGACCACTATAGACCAATGTTAGTCCCAGTATTTGCAATAAAGTCCCGTCAAGTCCTTGGAATGGTAGAAAAATACGAAAAAAAATCGATGGTTCTCAATCATTCTGTCATCACGACTCAATTCAATTACTGGGCCTGTCGTTAAGACAAATAACCTCAGATGTCTTGTCATTAGAAGCTAATATCCACAATTTATTATTTATAGATAAGAATTCGCCACGATTTACTTAGTCCACTGTCATACCATCGAATTTTATCCTTGGAGCTCCCACCACGAGACCAATTTACCATATATCGGCAATATTGAGAAAAAAAAACAGTGAAATCAAACTTTTTTTGATGATATCCTTGTTGTCTGTATTGAACCCCATTCAGATTCTTCGCTTGGCCGGATTCGGTCGTCATCGCAACTTCAATAAGACTATATCCACATTTTCTAAGTTCTTATTTAAGCCTCTCAACAAGCACACCCGACCAACTAAAACAAAGTCTATGTCAACAAAATGGGGAGCCTACAAATATACACGTCCATTTTGCCAATTTCCTTGCCATCTTGAATTTAGCAGTTTCGAGGGAGTGACAGTATTGCATATAAACGATACAATTTTTCACGCAGCATATCATCCGTTATTTGATTGATGAAATGATATATTTTCCAATTCTCCGCATTTCCACTTTTGTCTATAGCTTCCGGAAGGAAAACAGCTTGTCAGAAACAAATTATATTCATTAAAGACACAAATTCAGTGTCAGTTAATAAAAATTAAGACAACCAACATCCATATTATATTTTTCATCCTTTAAGAATATCGAAAAATTTAAATCTTTATTCTTAGGAAAATTTCACTAAATCTTAAGACGACTTTAAAAATCTTGTTGTAAAAAGATTAAAACAATATGAGCCCCAGGCAGAAATATTGAAAACATATGAAATAAATATAATTTACAGCAACGCCCAGGCCAAAAGCTGACCGACTAAATATTGAGGCTGGATTCTATCATAAGTGCGCCCATTTGAGGTGGCATTTTTTGGAGTGAGCATTTTAGATAATATTTTGAGACATTAAAAACTTCCCTGAATCAAATTCGGTTTTCTGAAACGACAAAACATGGAGATACGCTTCTCTGTTAACTGTTAGGTCAATTTTACTGTGCATTTGACCTTGAAATTTAAAAAATTTCACCTGCGGCACAATTCTTTTTAACAATTTCTGCCTACATGCATTTTATAATAGAAAAATTTGTTCCGAAGCGCAATTTTGATTATATACCGAAAAACTAAGACACCATTTGAGGCTTTAAAAGCTAGAGTGGACCAACCCACATGTCGAAATCGTGAATTTTTTTGTGTTTGAATCCCTATTGCGAGTGAGTTTTTAGATAAAAATGTTTGGATGCACAAAAGAACATTTCAACATTGAGTAATAGAGTCCACAGAAATTTTTTTTCCAAAAATTTACAGTCAATAATAGTACAAACGTGGAAAAGCTTCAAAAACTCGATTATGTGGCTTGGTCCACTCTAGCTTTTAACGCCTCATTTATAACTAGTTAATCACAAACAAAAATTAATGCAAACACTGATTCATCTGATCGGCTATTCTTTAATTCCAGTCACACAAAAATGCATTTTCACAAATTTTTTTAGAAAGAGTAGAAAGGGGGGAGGAAAGGACGTTAAATACATTTTTGACATAGGCGTCAGTATCGACTGCTTTCGTGACCTTTGGGTACAGATATGGTGACTTAACTATTCAGAAAAAATTGGTATTCTTTCTAATGGTAAATATTTTATAAAAAATATTTTCTTGACTCTAGTAAGAAGTCGAAAATTTTAATAATGCTCGTACTAAATTCAAGAAACATTTTCTTGATTCAAGAACCGAAAACTGTACTGAAGTTCATAACTGAATTGAAAAAAAAAAATATTTTCTTCACTCTACTAACTGAAAAAATCACGGTGCAACAAATAATACTAAATTCAAGAATCATTTTCTTAATTTGAGCAACCGAAAATCATGACAATTTTATTGAGAATGTCACGAAGTTCAAGAAAAAGTTTCTTGATTTTCGCAGCAAATGGTTTATTAAATTCAAGGAAAATGTTTTTAAATTCAAGGAAAATATTATTAAATTCAAGGAAAATGTTATTAAATTCAAGGAAAATGTTATTAAATTCAAGGAAAATGTTACTAAATACAAGGAAAATGTTATTAAATTCAAGGAAAATGTTATTAAATTCAAGGAAAATATTATTAAATTCAAGGAACATGTTATTAAATTCAAGGAAAAGTTTATTAAATTCAAGGAAAATGTTATTAAATTCAAGGAAAATGTTATTAAATTCAAGGAACATGTTATTAAATTCAAGGAAAAGTTTATTAAATTCAAGGGAAATGTTATTAAATTCAAGGAAAATGTTATTAAATTCAAGGAAAATGTTATTAAATTCAAGGAAAAGTTTATTAAATTCAAGGAAAATGTTATTAAATTCAAGGAACATGTTATTAAATTCAAGGAAAAGTTTATTAAATTCAAGGGAAATGTTATTAAATTCAAGGAAAATGTTATTAAATTCAAGGAAAATGTTATTAAATTCAAGGAACATGTTATTAAATTCAAGGAAAAGTTTATTAAGTTCAAGGGAAATGTTATTAAATTCAAGGAAAATGTTATTAAATTCAAGGAAAATGTTATTAAATTCAAGGAAAATGTTATTAAATTCAAGGAAAATGTTATTAAATTCAAGGAACATGTTATTAAATTCAAGGAAAAGTTTATTAAATTCAAGGGAAATGTTATTAAATTCAAGGAAAATGTTATTAAATTCAAGGAAAATGTTATTAAATTCAAGGGAAATGTTATTAAATTCAAGGAAAATGTTATTAAATTCAAGGAACATGTTATTAAATTCAAGGAAAAGTTTATTAAATTCAAGGGAAATGTTATTAAATTCAAGGAAAATGTTATTAAATTCAAGGAAAATGTTATTAAATTCAAGGAAAATGTTATTAAATTCAAGGAAAATGTTATTAAATTCAAGGAACATGTTATTAAATTCAAGGAACATGTTATTAAATTCAAGGAAAAGTTTATTAAATTCAAGGGAAATGTTATTAAATTCAAGGAAAATGTTATTAAATTCAAGGAAAATGTTATTAAATTCAAGGAAAATATTATTAAATTCAAGGAACATGTTATTAAATTCAAGGAACATGTTATTAAATTCAAGGAACATGTTATTAAATTCAAGGAAAAGTTTATTAAATTCAAGGGAAATGTTATTAAATTCAAGGAAAATGTTATTAAATTCAAGGAAAATGTTATTAAATTCAAGGAAAATATTATTAAATTCAAGGAACATGTTATTAAATTCAAGGAAAAGTTTATTAAATTCAAGGGAAATGTTATTAAATTCAAGGAAAATGTTATTAAATTCAAGGAAAATGTTATTAAATTCAAGGAAAATGTTACTAAATTCAAGGAAAATGTTATTAAATTCAAGGAAAATATTATTAAATTCAAGGAAAATGTTATTAAATTCAAGGAAAATGTTATTAAATTCAAGGAACATGTTATTAAATTCAAGGAAAAGTTTATTAAATTCAAGGGAAATGTTATTAAATTCAAGGAAAATGTTATTAAATTCAAGGAAAATGTTATTAAATTCAAGGAAAATGTTATTAAATTCAAGGGAAATGTTATTAAATTCAAGGAAAATGTTATTAAATTCAAGGAACATGTTATTAAATTCAAGGAACATGTTATTAAATTCAAGGAACATGTTATTAAATTCAAGGAAAAGTTTATTAAATTCAAGGGAAATGTTATTAAATTCAAGGAAAATGTTATTAAATTCAAGGAAAATGTTATTAAATTCAAGGAAAATATTATTAAATTCAAGGAACATGTTATTAAATTCAAGGAAAAGTTTATTAAATTCAAGGAAAATGTTATTAAATTCAAGGAAAAGTTTATTAAATTCAAGGAAAATGTTATTAAATTCAAGGAAAATGTTATTAAATTCAAGGAAAAGTTTATTAAATTCAAGGGAAATGTTATTAAATTCAAGGAAAATGTTATTAAATTCAAGGAAAATGTTATTAAATTCAAGGAAAATGTTATTAAATTCAAGGAACATGTTATTAAATTCAAGGAAAAGTTTATTAAATTCAAGGGAAATGTTATTAAATTCAAGGAAAATGTTATTAAATTCAAGGAAAATGTTATTAAATTCAAGGAAAATGTTATTAAATTCAAGGAAAATGTTATTAAATTCAAGGAAAATGTTATTAAATTCAATGAAAATGTTATTAAATTCAAGGAAAATGTTATTAAATTCAAGGAACATGTTATTAAATTCAAGGAAAAGTTTATTAAGTTCAAGGGAAATGTTATTAAATTCAAGGAAAATGTTATTAAATTCAAGGAAAATGTTATTAAATTCAAGGAAAATGTTATTAAATTCAAGGAAAATGTTATTAAATTCAAGGAACATGTTATTAAATTCAAGGAAAAGTTTATTAAATTCAAGGGAAATGTTATTAAATTCAAGGAAAATGTTATTAAATTCAAGGAAAATGTTATTAAATTCAAGGAAAATGTTATTAAATTCAAGGAACATGTTATTAAATTCAAGGAAAAGTTTATTAAGTTCAAGGGAAATGTTATTAAATTCAAGGAAAATGTTATTAAATTCAAGGAAAATGTTATTAAATTCAAGGAAAATGTTATTAAATTCAAGGAAAATGTTATTAAATTCAAGGAACATGTTATTAAATTCAAGGAAAAGTTTATTAAATTCAAGGGAAATGTTATTAAATTCAAGGAAAATGTTATTAAATTCAAGGAAAATGTTATTAAATTCAAGGAAAATGTTATTAAATTCAAGGGAAATGTTATTAAATTCAAGGAAAATGTTATTAAATTCAAGGAACATGTTATTAAATTCAAGGAAAATGTTATTAAATTCAAGGAAAATGTTATTAAATTCAAGGAAAATGTTATTAAATTCAAGGAAAATGTTATTAAATTCAAGGAAAATGTTATTAAATTCAAGGAAAATGTTATTAAATTCAAGGAACATGTTATTAAATTCAAGGAACATGTTATTAAATTCAAGGAAAAGTTTATTAAATTCAAGGGAAATGTTATTAAATTCAAGGAACATGTTATTAAATTCAAGGAACATGTTATTAAATTCAAGGAAAAGTTTATTAAATTCAAGGGAAATGTTATTAAATTCAAGGAAAATGTTATTAAATTCAAGGAAAATGTTATTAAATTCAAGGAAAAGTTTATTAAATTCAAGGAAAATGTTATTAAATTCAAGGAAAATGTTATTAAATTCAAGGAAAATGTTACTAAATTCAAGGAAAATGTTATTAAATTCAAGGAAAATGTTATTAAATTCAAGGAAAATATTATTAAATTCAAGGAACATGTTATTAAATTCAAGGAAAAGTTTATTAAATTCAAGGAAAATGTTATTAAATTCAAGGAAAATGTTATTAAATTCAAGGAACATGTTATTAAATTCAAGGAAAAGTTTATTAAATTCAAGGGAAATGTTATTAAATTCAAGGAAAATGTTATTAAATTCAAGGAAAATGTTATTAAATTCAAGGAAAAGTTTATTAAATTCAAGGAAAATGTTATTAAATTCAAGGAACATGTTATTAAATTCAAGGAAAAGTTTATTAAATTCAAGGGAAATGTTATTAAATTCAAGGAAAATGTTATTAAATTCAAGGAAAATGTTATTAAATTCAAGGAACATGTTATTAAATTCAAGGAAAAGTTTATTAAGTTCAAGGGAAATGTTATTAAATTCAAGGAAAATGTTATTAAATTCAAGGAAAATGTTATTAAATTCAAGGAAAATGTTATTAAATTCAAGGAAAATGTTATTAAATTCAAGGAACATGTTATTAAATTCAAGGAAAAGTTTATTAAATTCAAGGGAAATGTTATTAAATTCAAGGAAAATGTTATTAAATTCAAGGAAAATGTTATTAAATTCAAGGAAAATGTTATTAAATTCAAGGGAAATGTTATTAAATTCAAGGAAAATGTTATTAAATTCAAGGAACATGTTATTAAATTCAAGGAAAATGTTATTAAATTCAAGGAAAATGTTATTAAATTCAAGGAAAATGTTATTAAATTCAAGGAAAATGTTATTAAATTCAAGGAAAATGTTATTAAATTCAAGGAAAATGTTATTAAATTCAAGGAACATGTTATTAAATTCAAGGAACATGTTATTAAATTCAAGGAAAAGTTTATTAAATTCAAGGGAAATGTTATTAAATTCAAGGAA
Organism: Chrysopilus asiliformis; assembly: GCA_964034945.1. Classification (NCBI taxonomy): domain Eukaryota; kingdom Metazoa; phylum Arthropoda; class Insecta; order Diptera; family Rhagionidae; genus Chrysopilus; species Chrysopilus asiliformis. The sequence goes on along the minus strand of OZ035962.1, from coordinate 90,646,871 downwards.
AATGTTATTAAATTCAAGGAAAATGTTATTAAATTCAAGGAAAATATTATTAAATTCAAGGAACATGTTATTAAATTCAAGGAAAAGTTTATTAAATTCAAGGAAAATGTTATTAAATTCAAGGAAAAGTTTATTAAATTCAAGGAAAATGTTATTAAATTCAAGGAAAATGTTATTAAATTCAAGGAAAAGTTTATTAAATTCAAGGGAAATGTTATTAAATTCAAGGAAAATGTTATTAAATTCAAGGAAAATGTTATTAAATTCAAGGAAAATGTTATTAAATTCAAGGAAAATGTTATTAAATTCAAGGAACATGTTATTAAATTCAAGGGAAATGTTATTAAATTCAAGGAAAATGTTATTAAATTCAAGGAAAATGTTATTAAATTCAAGGAAAATGTTATTAAATTCAAGGAAAATGTTATTAAATTCAAGGAACATGTTATTAAATTCAAGGAAAAGTTTATTAAATTCAAGGGAAATGTTATTAAATTCAAGGAAAATGTTATTAAATTCAAGGAAAATGTTATTAAATTCAAGGAAAATGTTATTAAATTCAAGGGAAATGTTATTAAATTCAAGGAAAATGTTATTAAATTCAAGGAACATGTTATTAAATTCAAGGAAAAGTTTATTAAATTCAAGGAAAATGTTATTAAATTCAAGGAAAATGTTATTAAATTCAAGGAACATGTTATTAAATTCAAGGAAAAGTTTATTAAATTCAAGGAAAATGTTATTAAATTCAAGGAAAATGTTATTAAATTCAAGGAAAATGTTATTAAATTCAAGGAAAATGTTACTAAATTCAAGGAAAATGTTATTAAATTCAAGGAAAATATTATTAAATTCAAGGAACATGTTATTAAATTCAAGGAAAAGTTTATTAAATTCAAGGAAAATGTTATTAAATTCAAGGAAAATGTTATTAAATTCAAGGAAAATGTTATTAAATTCAAGGAAAATGTTATTAAATTCAAGGAAAATGTTATTAAATTCAAGGAACATGTTATTAAATTCAAGGAACATGTTATTCAATTCAAGGAAAAGTTTATTAAATTCAAGGGAAATGTTATTAAATTCAAGGAAAATGTTATTAAATTCAAGGAAAATGTTATTAAATTCAAGGGAAATGTTATTAAATTCAAGGAAAATGTTATTAAATTCAAGGAACATGTTATTAAATTCAAGGAAAATGTTATTAAATTCAAGGAAAATGTTATTAAATTCAAGGAAAATGTTATTAAATTCAAGGAAAATGTTATTAAATTCAAGGAAAATGTTATTAAATTCAAGGAACATGTTATTAAATTCAAGGAACATGTTATTAAATTCAAGGAAAAGTTTATTAAATTCAAGGGAAATGTTATTAAATTCAAGGAAAATGTTATTAAATTCAAGGAAAATGTTATTAAATTCAAGGGAAATGTTATTAAATTCAAGGAAAATGTTATTAAATTCAAGGAACATGTTATTAAATTCAAGGAAAATGTTATTAAATTCAAGGAAAATGTTATTAAATTCAAGGAAAATGTTATTAAATTCAAGGAAAATGTTATTAAATTCAAGGAAAATGTTATTAAATTCAAGGAAAATGTTATTAAATTCAAGGAACATGTTATTAAATTCAAGGAACATGTTATTAAATTCAAGGAAAAGTTTATTAAATTCAAGGGAAATGTTATTAAATTCAAGGAAAATGTTATTAAATTCAAGGAACATGTTATTAAATTCAAGGAAAAGTTTATTAAATTCAAGGGAAATGTTATTAAATTCAAGGAAAATGTTATTAAATTCAAGGAAAATGTTATTAAATTCAAGGAAAATGTTATTAAATTCAAGGGAAATGTTATTAAATTCAAGGAAAATGTTATTAAATTCAAGGAACATGTTATTAAATTCAAGGAAAATGTTATTAAATTCAAGGAAAATGTTATTAAATTCAAGGAAAATGTTATTAAATTCAAGGAAAATGTTATTAAATTCAAGGAAAATGTTATTAAATTCAAGGAAAATGTTATTAAATTCAAGGAACATGTTATTAAATTCAAGGAACATGTTATTAAATTCAAGGAAAAGTTTATTAAATTCAAGGGAAATGTTATTAAATTCAAGGAAAATGTTATTAAATTCAAGGAAAATGTTATTAAATTCAAGGAAAATGTTATTAAATTCAAGGGAAATGTTATTAAATTCAAGGAAAATGTTATTAAATTCAAGGAACATGTTATTAAATTCAAGGAAAAGTTTATTAAATTCAAGGGAAATGTTATTAAATTCAAGGAAAATGTTATTAAATTCAAGGAAAATGTTATTAAATTCAAGGAAAATGTTATTAAATTCAAGGGAAATGTTATTAAATTCAAGGAAAATGTTATTAAATTCAAGGAACATGTTATTAAATTCAAGGAAAATGTTATTAAATTCAAGGAAAATGTTATTAAATTCAAGGAAAATGTTATTAAATTCAAGGAAAATGTTATTAAATTCAAGGAAAATGTTATTAAATTCAAGGAAAATGTTATTAAATTCAAGGAACATGTTATTAAATTCAAGGAACATGTTATTAAATTCAAGGAAAAGTTTATTAAATTCAAGGGAAATGTTATTAAATTCAAGGAAAATGTTATTAAATTCAAGGAAAATGTTATTAAATTCAAGGAAAATATTATTAAATTCAAGGAACATGTTATTAAATTCAAGGAAAAGTTTATTAAATTCAAGGGAAATGTTATTAAATTCAAGGAAAATGTTATTAAATTCAAGGAAAATGTTATTAAATTCAAGGAAAATGTTACTAAATTCAAGGAAAATGTTATTAAATTCAAGGAAAATATTATTAAATTCAAGGAAAATGTTATTAAATTCAAGGAAAATGTTATTAAATTCAAGGAACATGTTATTAAATTCAAGGAAAAGTTTATTAAATTCAAGGGAAATGTTATTAAATTCAAGGAAAATGTTATTAAATTCAAGGAAAATGTTATTAAATTCAAGGAAAATGTTATTAAATTCAAGGGAAATGTTATTAAATTCAAGGAAAATGTTATTAAATTCAAGGAACATGTTATTAAATTCAAGGAAAAGTTTATTAAATTCAAGGGAAATGTTATTAAATTCAAGGAAAATGTTATTAAATTCAAGGAAAATGTTACTAAATTCAAGGAAAATGTTATTAAATTCAAGGAAAATATTATTAAATTCAAGGAACATGTTATTAAATTCAAGGAAAAGTTTATTAAATTCAAGGAAAATGTTATTAAATTCAAGGAAAATGTTATTAAATTCAAGGAACATGTTATTAAATTCAAGGAAAAGTTTATTAAATTCAAGGGAAATGTTATTAAATTCAAGGAAAATGTTATTAAATTCAAGGAAAATGTTATTAAATTCAAGGAAAAGTTTATTAAATTCAAGGAAAATGTTATTAAATTCAAGGAAAATGTTATTAAATTCAAGGAACATGTTATTAAATTCAAGGAACATGTTATTAAATTCAAGGAAAAGTTTATTAAATTCAAGGAAAATGTTATTAAATTCAAGGAAAATGTTATTAAATTCAAGGAACATGTTATTAAATTCAAGGAAAAGTTTATTAAATTCAAGGGAAATGTTATTAAATTCAAGGAAAATGTTATTAAATTCAAGGAAAAGTTTATTAAATTCAAGGAAAATGTTATTAAATTCAAGGAACATGTTATTAAATTCAAGGAAAAGTTTATTAAATTCAAGGGAAATGTTATTAAATTCAAGGAAAATGTTATTAAATTCAAGGAAAATGTTATTAAATTCAAGGAAAATGTTATTAAATTCAAGGAAAATGTTATTAAATTCAAGGAAAATGTTATTAAATTCAAGGGAAATGTTATTAAATTCAAGGAAAATGTTATTAAATTCAAGGAAAATGTTATTAAATTCAAGGAAAATGTTATTAAATTCAAGGAAAATGTTATTAAATTCAAGGAGCATGTTATTAAATTCAAGGAAAAGTTTATTAAGTTCAAGGGAAATGTTATTAAATTCAAGGAAAATGTTATTAAATTCAAGGAAAATGTTATTAAATTCAAGGAAAATGTTATTAAATTCAAGGAAAATGTTATTAAATTCAAGCAAAATGTTATTAAATTCAAGGAAAATGTTACTGAATACTAGTAACCGAAAATTCTCAGCCAGTGTTATGTGATTTATACCTCGATTAAGAAACAACATTGTTCTCCGTGTACCAAAGGTTGTACATTTTTGGAATTTTTTTCTATAACGTTGAGATTTTCATATTTTCGGTAAATAAAAAAAATATCTCATGCACTAACTTGTTGTATTCGAAAGCTTTCCTTAGATTTGTTTTTTCGTACACAAGAAGTTTTATGTCTATTTAAATTAAATTTTGACCACAAAACCGACCCAGAACAAAACTCTGCAACATACAATCGAAATATGTGTTTGTATTAAACTGCAGTGTCCTTTTCGACTAACCCCAAGGCGATTTCAGTGTCCAGGAAACCTCTTAAACCCAAAAGCAATTTTGATGCATTTGCATTCCCACGTCCAAAAATTGGGAGAATTCCTTGATGCTGACCAAGTTTCGAAATGAATTGGTTAAATGACTTATTTAATTAAAAACTTTTCTTAATGTTGAAATTCCATTCAGAAAATTTTAAAACAGTTTTATGAACTTGCCGAAGATACGTTACCGTTTTTTGCTATAATTATAAAAAAAAAAAGTTTCTACGATTTTTCGTTCTCCCATTTGCCCATCATCATGAATATGATCTCAAAAATTAACATATTAATGGAGCTCCGCATTAAAATGAAAAACTCTATATAAGAAAATGACTAGGCTTAAGACACAATAACCGACTAACTGCTGCAACGGAGAGCTTTTCCACACCTCCACCTACTAACCATATTACGTTATATCAGCAGAGCTCTAGAGCAGTGTGCAGTGAAAGAGAAATTTTCCTGTCTTCTAATGACATTTGGAAGAAATTTATGTTCAAGGGGTGCATACGTAATCTATTTTAATTATGTTTCTTAACACTCCTTCCAATAAGGCGTAAGAGCACACAGCTTAGACAGATTTTCTTCGAGTACGTCGTGGAAATAAATATATATATGTATATCCGTTAAAATAGAAAAGTGAACTTCCCCTTGTCGCGTCGCGCATCATCTTCGAAAAACTCCTTTGAGAAACCGCCATTCTAGACCCTAAGAGTCTCCAAGGATTCATCGCGATATCCAAGGTTTAGTATTTTTGTCTGGGCTGTATCTGCAACGATTGCATTTATACTCGTGTTACATCAACATAGCTCATAGTTAGCTTCAGCAGGATACACTGTAATGCGCTATTACCATGAAAATGACGGAAAACTACCCTCTCGTTGAATGAGGAGTGCTCCACTCTTAACTACCCCTTTTAAAGTATCGCGAGTACAACGAGAACAGCGAATAAAGTACTTCACTTGTGCAATATTGCAAAAGTAATTCACTTTGAACGTTATAAACGATTCCACTTTGTTCTAAATGCGCTCGAATGTTTCCGTGGAATGGCGGACAGAAATCGTATAAGGGTTAAAGGGAAGTAGTTCATGAACTCTTTATGAGTAATCCAGTATAGTGGTGCCAAATGAAATGTGAACGCTAGTCCAGCACTCTGCCAACTATGATTTATTATTTTTGTGGGTATGTGAAAATAGGAAACTCTCAGCTTTTAAAGGACTCTGGTTATTCTTTTTTATGTTCGAGGATAGCTGATGGAAGTTTGTTCATTTCGTGAATCGTAAATTAGAATCTTTTATAGTACAGAAATTTAACTACACAGAATTACGGCTTTTTAAAATATTCTCGTATTTAACTATTAGCTCCTAAGTAGGCATCCTTAAATTATTTGTACGAAAAATGTATGGAAAAATTACAAAGTCTTTAAAAGTGAGATATTTCCAAAATTCAAATGGAAAGTTCTGTCAGGAAAATGCAAATATTCTTTCCCCCATTTTTGCCGCGAAAAATAAGATTAGGGGGTTTTTTGAGGTCGCTGATCGCGAATCCAGTCATACAATTTCAAAATTCGAAATCGAATTACCTGCAAGGATAACCAAATATCATTTGTCACATTTTATCTCGGAAAAATTAATAATTCCGGGTTTTCGGGATCGCTGATCACGAATCTGGTGTTAGACTAATTCGGAACGGAAAGTCCTGCAAGGATAAGATTTTTCTCAAAAGTTTTTAAGTTCTTTTTGGTTTTTTGGTGTTTTAAAACTTATACAAAAAACTTTAACCCGGCAGCGACGGGTATGCAAGCTAGTAAAACAAACGTTTTTTTATACTTCAACCTGTGTGAGTCAGGAACTTGTCTAAGACGGAGAAATTTCTCGGTCCGTGGGTGTTCGGCTTATACAGGTTTTACTATATAAGAAATTCAGATTGAATTTTGATTCAGCTTTTATTTAGCTTGCCTTCGTGTTTGTTTGTCTGTCAGATCAAATCTTGCAACCCAATTTTGACCCACTTCCACTTGTCCGATTGACTTGAAATTTTGCACACTTATATAAGTCCGATGACAATACAATATTTTCACTACTTCGTCCTTGTACGGATAACGGAAGGTCCTGTAAGGATAACGTGATTATCCTTTTCTCCAAATTTTCCGGAAAAAAATCTATTCTGCGGGTTTTTGTGGTCGCTGAATCCGAATCTGTCACTAAAAAGTCAGTAAGGATAACGGAAGGTCCTGTAAGGATAACGTGATTATCCTTTTCTCCAAATTTTCCGGAAAAAAATCAATTCTGGGGGTTTTTGAGGTCGCTGAATCCGAATCTGTCATTAAAAAATCTGTAAGGATAACGGAAGGTCCTGTAAGGATAACGTGATTATCCTTTTCTCCAAATTTTCCGGAAAAAAATCTATTCTGGGGGTTTTTGAGGTCGCTAAATCCGAATCTGCCATTAAAAAGTCTGTAATTATAACGGAAGGTCCTGTAAGGATAACGTGATTATCCCTTTCTCCAAATTTTCCGGAAAAAATCTATTCTGGGGGTTTTTGGGTTCGCTGAATACGATTCTCAAGTTAAAAAGCCTGTAAGGACATCTCAAATGTAAGGATATATATTCGAAGACTAAAAAGAACAAAATAAAAAAAATTAAAAAAAAAAATTTTAAAAAAAGCTTTTATTAAAAAAGAATGCAATATAAAAGCTTTTAAAAAGCGAGATAAAGCATAAAACAATAAAATAAAAATTTATCTCGCTTTTAAAAAGCTTTTATATTTGTGATACACAGCGTCCAGAAAATTATTTTTTTCTTTTTAGTGCACTCTTTTTTAATAAAAGCTTTTTTTAAAAAATTTTTTTTAAATTTTTTTTTTCTTTTATAGGAAAGAGAGCAATGCAATGATTAGATTGTTTTTTGATGTGTGAAAGAATTATGTAAAATCATATTCTGCACGTGTTTTGCCTTTAGAAAATTTTTTTTTTGATATTACGGATAGTTTTAGAAAGAAAACCGCATTTGTATGGAAAAAATCGCACCGTTTTGGAAAAAATCGCCAAAAACTTTTTCGGGGATAGGAATGCTCTGATTTTGTTAATTCCAGAACTTAGCATCACTTTTTGCAACACACTTATCTGTGCAAAATTTCACGACTCTATCTCATTCGATTTTAAACAAAACCATTAAATCTAAGAAGATTAAATCTCCTTTCAAAAATTTTTATCTCAACCATTTTCTAGATAAACAGCAATTAAGATGCATACCCCTGAACGGGACTATAATGCATCTTCGGTACAAGAAGATTTTGTTACAAGAAGATTTCGTTTTAAGGATTGATTGCGAGAGGTTCTTGGGTTTACAAGCACCATGAGATGATTTCATTTTCTCACGTAAATGGAAAACTGAATAAAATTACTGGATGCTTGCATATTTGACAAATACCCACATCTGTTAGTCAATGAAAATATATGCAATATTGTGTTAGTTGCTAAAGTGTACGTAGGGCACGAAACGAGGTATTAGAAGTATACCATAAAATTGTTCTTGAAATTCGGTATACCTGATGGCACAATTTAATAATTCCAAGTAACATGCATCCAACGCCATCGATTTTGCCTTATATTTCTTTTTCAGGCCGATCTGGATAAGTAATGATCAAAACCAGAACCTGTTCGATTTTCCCTATTTGTCTGTCTGATAGTCTGTCGGTTAGTTTGTCTGTCAGTTTGTGTCCACATCACGTAAACATAACAAAAGCTATAATTGCCAATCTGGCAATCATTGGAGACCCGTATGGTGATATTCGTATCAAAATTCGAACAGTTATACCAAAATTCCACTTTGAAGTCAAACTTTCCAATAAGATTTTTTAAAATTTATTCCAATCGGATTTTGATGTATGGGAGTTTTATGTAGAATCATATCCTAAATAACTTTTGTTCTTGCACTTTTTTGATGAGATGCACCGTTTTTGCGATATTTGCAAAAAACGATTTCGTTCGTATGAGGGGTACCCCCCCTAATGGTCCATTTTTGCCCATAAACGAACTTAGCCTCGCGTTTTACAAAAAACGGATCTGTGCAAAATTTCAAGTCTCTAGCTCAATCCGTGCGCCCGCAATCCGCGCCACAGACAGACGGACAGACAGACAGACGGACGGACATGCACTGCCATGTCTGATTGTAGAAAAACCATATTTTTTTTATCTGGCGAATTCCTTTTTCCTTTCCCCATGATGATGAAACTGATTTTGCGATTTTTTCAAGAACAGTGAGTTTTTTGCGAAAAAATGATAAAGGAGAATATGATTTTACATAACTCTTCCCTAAAATAAAATCCAATCGAACCAGTCCTTCTCCCCGCCCCCACACAAACAAAAAAATTTTCCTGCGGCATATAATTTCTAGAGTTGGGATCTATGGCGTATTGTATTTCGAGCTTTTTGTCTGCAATACGTGTTTTATGTTGTGGAAAGTGTCCATAAAATATGTTAAAAATTTGAACGACAGAGTCTGCGGTGACGCTGGTATTAAATCCAATACAAAATATCTTTATTGGGCTCGAGACTTGAAATTTTGTACAGTTACGTTTCTCGTAAATGGCTAGACTAAGTACTTGAACGGACAAAATCGTACCATTCTTTTCCCCATCCCCCATACAAACGAAACAGTTTTTTGCAATTTTCTCGATAACGATGAGTTATATGGAAAAATTTATAAAGGTAAAATGTGTTTAAAATAAGATTCTACATAACTTATCCATACATCAAAATCCAATCGGACCACTGCTTTCCCTCTTTCCATACAAATGGAATACTTTTTCCTGTTTTCTCGAAAACTGTGTATCGTATCGAAAAATTTATAAAGCTTAAATGTGTTTAGAATAAGATTTTACATAACTATTCCATACATCAAAATCCAATCAGACAACTTGTTTACTCTATACCAATGGAGTTTTTTAAAGTTAAGTTTTCGTACAGTAAAGTTTAGTAATTCCTTCATTCTGCGAACAACAAAACTTTGGAACGATTTACCATTCAATGTGTTCCCCCATACTTTAACCTTTTCAAACATATTGGTTTTGTCCAACTGGAATCCTTCGGTCATTGTCTCTTTATCGGTTTAGATACTATAAAATTTTATCGTCTATAGTAATAATGTTAATCACCACAAATCATGTTTTATAGGATGAGACCATTTGACAGCATAAATAATATCTTGTTTATCAGGTATGTAGTTAGTCACTGGATCTTCATTCTATCTGGTAATTGATGAACAATTCAATGTTAGAAGTAAAAAACAGTAAAACTGGGTCACATTTAATTCCACATGCCAAAGTAGGAGCTCGTACACAAAACCGGTCATCACTCCCTTTAATAATATGGAAATTCCCATATCAAATACTTGTTATCATTAAAGTGAACGCTAGAATTAACGATATCGATCTAGAATAATGTTATTCCATTTTCTCCTGAAACTATACTCTGGTAGAATAATTCTATATAGTGGTACGGTTTTTTACTAGAACTACCAGTTCCATGATGCCGATGGGTCATTTAAGTGATTCCTTATCGCGGTATCACAACAAATAATGGAGCAATAACAATAGACGATGGAGTTTCCTTAAAGGTTGCCGGTTTAATAGAGAACTTTGCCGGAGACTATAAGGACAAAACAGGATCCATCAACATCACCGCCTACCCCCATGGCTCACAATCAGTCACCCATTTTCGTTATTCTGGAAAAGCAACAGTCATTGTCAAAGGCTGCAAACTCTTCCCGCACCGATAAAAAAGGACAAAGGTTTCATCAAGCCACCGAACACTGGCAGCAATAGGAAAACCCTATTATCCTCCACTTGCGTTTGACATGACAGATAATTAGTGTCACTCAAGATGGTATTTTCGGTGGGGCTGGAACGCCTCGGAAAATGTTTTTCCAGGATGCGCCCGTTCCTCGTCACCCCGAAATAAATGGCAATCTAGTGGCGCTGGATGTGGAAACACCAAATCATTGAAGGATTTTTTTTTTCAAGCAGAAACATTTTCGTGAAGACCAAAACAGGCTGGATGGGTATAATTGAGCTCATTGCTATTTCATGTGGCTATATGTGGGTGAGTGTATGTGTGTGTGAATAATACCCGACATCGAATGGTTGGTAAAAACATCAATTACAGGACGAAATTTCTTGAAGCAAAATAATAGTAAAAGCTTCGGCTTCAACTTAATGACACGGCATGAAGCCACACGATTTCTCTAAGGAAGCGCTTCAACAATAGACTTGGAATTGACAGTCCCAACGAGACGGGCAGGTACAGGGCGATCTGATGTTATGAACTGGATTCGAGAAATCCGGATATGACAGGGGACAGAGGAAGGAAAGTCGTGCGAAACAAACAGAACTTAAAGATGAAAAAAAACTGCACAAAACCGAGATGAAGTCGATGTGAAAAAAAGTAAACACAAAGAAAACAATTCATCCTCAGGATATTCCCTAAATAATCATTCAAAGTGAATTTCCTGTGAGGCTGAGACGAGCTAAGATCCCAGTCGACGACCTTAATGACGCCGACAACTGAATGGGATCGAAATGAATTCTCTCTGAAGGATGAATTAGTCATCTGCCTAATTGCTGTCGGCGCAAGTAACATCTCATCTTAACCTCGTCCATTTCCCTCCTATCATAGCCTGTTATTCCAGAATCAAAATATAAAAAAAAACACAAATCAAAAAAGTTACCTCCTCTTTCTATCTGCCTCGCAATTCACATCCCAAAGCGATTTTCTTTTCTTTCCTTTTTTCGGTTTTGGGAAAAGCTTTACACCATTGACTTTCCGCTTATGAAGCAAAATTGCTTGCGGATTTACTAACAAGTGGTGAGAAACTTTTCGAAAATTGGTTCCTGTGGGCCTATTAAGGATGCCTTCTAAGTGATTAGAACTTTTTGATCCACAGGACTTTGAATGTACAATAAATAAATGCTCCCGACGATATATTTTTAAGCAAATTGCTTATGAAGCGTTTTATTAATGTTCTTACAACGACCAGTAACTAATTAGTTTTTTTTAGTAAATTATTGTATATCTGTGTTAATGTCTTCACGGTTGAGTACAAAAAAATTAAAACACAAAAATTACTCAAACTAAATTTTTAATTATTGAACAAAAAAATGTATAACGATTCTATCAGCACGGCTATATGAACAAGAATGAATATTTTTTAGCGTTCGTTTGTTACATTGAAAATGCAACGCACGATAAGATTTAAATTTTAAAACTGTAATAATAATTACACAGTAAACGTCTTAACATGCCGGCCCCCTTGAACGGCTATTGTTTCAAAATTATAATATTATGTTACAAATTATTACAAGTATTTTAAATATCATAATGCCTTAAATAATACAATTAAAATTTCTTAGTTATAGTGTTTCAAATACAGAATTTAAGTTTAATTAGATAATATTAAGTTAAAAAGTTCAGATTCGAGTCTTATTTGTAAGAATGAGATGAATTAAGAAACTAGCTTTTATTAGTTATTAATTGATAAAATACATGATACATGATAAAAAAAAATAAAAAATAATATCAACCCTCCAACGGCAATTTGCATATTTTAGATATTCCACGCTTAAATATTCCATTTTTTGTTTTAACTGCAACAACTCTTATTTTGTTGTCAGGTCCCACTGTAACTTCTGTGATTATGCCCATTAACCATTGAGTTGACGGAAGCTGCTCATCGCAAACTAAAACGATGTCATTGATTTTTATGTTCGAGTTTGAAACCTTCCATTTGTGCCTTTGTTGAAGAGAATGAAGATACTCAACTGAAAATCTTTTCCAAAATCCCTGTATGATTTGAGTTAATTTCTGCCAATTCGACAACCGATTGGGTAAAATTTCAAGAAGAGACGGCTCTGTTGGCGCCGTAATCGGACCACCACATAGAAAATGTGATGGAGTTAGGGGCTGTGGATCATTCGGATCCGTAGATAACACAGTAAGAGGCCTGCTATTAAGAATGCCCTCAATTTGTATCACAATAGTATTAAATTCTTCATAAGACAAAGTTGAATTAAAAATAACTCTTTTCAAGTGGGTTTTAAAAGATTTGACGCCGCTTTCCCAGATTCCTCCGAAATTTGGAGTTCTGGGTGGAATAAATTTCCAAATAATATCATGTGTTGTACAAAATTTGTTTATATTATGCACAGAATTTTCATTTTTGAAAAATTGGAACAATTCTTTTAACTCATTTTTTGCGCCTATGAAAGTTGTCGCATTGTCAGACCAAAGTGTATGGGGTTTGCCTCGACGAGATATAAACCTTTTCAGACAAGCTATGAAAGACTCTGATGTCAAATCTGAAACAATTTCAAGATGAATGCACTTTGTCACGAAACATACAAAGATTGCAACATAAACTTTATATAATGGAGAATTACGAACGCGCTTTTGTTTTATAAAATATGGCCCGCAGTAATCAACACCCGTAGTAGTGAAAGGCCGAGAAGGAGTATACCTTTCAGGTGGAAGTTCACCCATGATTTGATTGCTGATTTGGGGCTTGTTTTTAAAACATGCGATGCAAGTGCGAACACAGTGTTTTGCAGTGTTCTTAGCTGAAATAGGCCAATATTTTTGCCTGACCAACGAAACCAGAATTTGTGGACCAGCGTGTAAATACTGCAAATGATAATTACGAAAGACAATTGATGTAAAATGATGTTTTGCAGGTAAAAGGATCTGATGTTTGCTGTCATATTTAATGTTAGAATTCCGTAATCGACCCCCTACTCGTAAAATGTTGGACGAATCCAAAAAGGGATTCAATGATAAAATAGAACTTCTTACCGGTAATGGACGATTTTTCTCAAGACATGAGATTTCTTTCGAAAATGACTCCTTTTGAACCCAATGAATTATATACATTAATGAATTATCAAGTTCATCCTTTGTTAAAAACCCTGATTTGCGAGTTAAATTTTTGGATTTACAATTATATGCAAATCGTCGGCAATAAGCTAAAACGCGTATAAGTTTATGATAAGAGCTGAATCGATTAATTATATCAAAATCTTCGCAAATGCGAGTTTCCATCATCATAGTTTGTGTCTCGTGTGACACGGTTAGCAAATTTATATAATCAGGTCTTAATTCCAAAATCTTTGGATTTAGATTAGGAAAATAATCAAAAGTGGAATCATTTGTACAGGTAAATTCAACATTTGAATAGAGATACTGTGGTCCTTGAAACCAAAATTGCATTGATCTTAATTGATCTGGCATTATGCCACGTGAAATTATGTCTGTGGGATTATTTTCAGACCTTATATGACTCCAGACACAGTTTGTGACGAGGTCTTGTATTTCCGACACCCGATTTGCCACAAATGTCTTCAATTTGTAGGGTTCAGTCTGTATCCAATACAAAGTAATGGTTGAATCTGAGTATAAATAAATTTTATTAATTACTGTATCTAGTGCTGATACAACTGTTTTCACCAATCTAGCTAATAAGAGTGCTGCACACAATTCAAGACGTGGTAAAGATTTGCTCTTAATAGGTGCCACTCTTGATTTGCTGCATATTAAATTTACCGAGATATTACCAAAAGAATCGATACTACGAGCGTATATGCATGCACCATAAGCCTTTTCGGATGCATCTGCAAATCCGTGTATTTCAAATGAAATAAAATTATCACATATAATATGACGTTTGATACGAATGTCATTAAGTAGTGGTAATGTAGAATGAAAATTGTTCCATTTAGAAAGAATATCAGAGGGAACCGGTTCGTCCCAATCAGTCTTTAATTTCCACAAGTACTGTAAAATTATTTTTGCAGTAATCATTACAGGGGAAAGTAAACCTAGAGGGTCGTAAAGTTTTGCGATTTCCGATAAAATAAAACGTTTAGTGACGACTGAATTTGTTTGAATTTTTGGAATTAAAAATAAAAAAGTATCTTCACCTGGCTGCCAGGCAATTCCTAGAGTTTTTATACATTCGACAGGTGATATGTCGGTACTTTTCAAAATTTCACGATCTTGGATCGGAATTTGTTCTAAGATTTGTGCATTGTTGGAACACCATTTGTGAAGATGAAAGCCTGCTAGTGAAAACATTTTCCGTAACTGAGTGATTGTCTCAACACATTCGACTAAGTTATCTGATCCTGACAGACAATCGTCCACATAGAAATCGCGTTCGGTGATTATTGAAGCCTTGGGAAAATTTACCCTTTCATCAATAGCAAGTTGTTTTAAGGTTCGCGTTGCTAGATATGGAGCAGAAGCTGTCCCGAATGTTACAGTGTTCAATTCAAATGTTTCAATTGGATTATTTTTATTTTCTCTCCACAAAATACGCTGTAAGGGTCTCTGTGCTGTGTCAATACGTATTTGACGATACATCTTGTTAACGTCACTAGTGAAAACGTATTTGTATCGTCGAAATCTTAGAGCAATACAAAAACAGGATTGTTGAACCATGGTTCCTATCATCATGGTATCATTAAGTGATAAGTTCGTGGTGGACTTTGCCGAAGCATCAAAAACGACACGAACTTTAGTAGTGGAGCTACTTGGTTTTACCACTGCATGGTGAGGTAGATAAAAAGAAATTAAGTTGGGAGGATCTAGAGAATCATTAATTTTATCCATTTGATGGAGTGTTTCATATTCTTTAATAACATCAAAGTATTGTTTTTTGAATTCTAAATTTTTATCCAATTTACGCTCCAAATATAAAAACCGAGACATTGCTTGTTGCTTTGACTCACCTAATTGGGAAAGATTATCCTTTAGTGGTAAAGACACAACATACCGTCCAGAAGAGTCGCGATATGTTTTTTCAGTGTAGATAGATTCGCAAAGTTTCTCTTCTTCCGAAAGAACTGGTTCTTCGGAAACAGTATCAAGATCAAACAATTTTTTAAGGGATTCTTGTAGGGCGTTATTGGAGATAAAAAAGTTCTGTTTAATACAATTAAAATAAAGGGAATTTAATTCTTGTTTCCCTGTGGCGATCCATCCAAAAATGGTTTCATGCAATGATGGCGAGTTTTCTCCAAATGTTATTTGATTACCGCGAAGTGCCATAAAAAAGAGTTCTGAACCTAATAACACATCGATGGGTTTTTGAATATTAAAATAAGGATCGGCCAATACAACATGTTTGGGAATATCCCACATAGAAACATCAAATGTGTATTGAGGTACCGTTGAAGCGATTGTTGGAACGATCAACAAAGTGACTTTGTGTTCAAAATTACGAACCTTTGATTTAATATTGGTTGTAATTTGATTACTGATTGCAGTAGAATTCTGATTGATGCATGAGACTGAGGGACATTGGGATTTTTCAAAAGGTAATTTTAATTTCTCTACAAGATGATTTGAGATAAAATTGGATTGGCTTCCTGAATCTAACAAAGCACGACATTCATGAAATTTGCCGTGATGATCTTTTATAAAAATGATTGCCGTGGGCAACAACACCTGCGTTGGAGGATTTTTGTTAAAAACATATAAATTGAGATTTGAAGAATTTGATGTTGATGGTAATGCATTATTATTAGATGCACCCGATAATTGCACGGGATTTGAGGAAGATTGTTCCAGCAAATTCTGTTGCACATGGTGCAGTAAAGTGTGATGTAAATTACCACAAGCTTTACATCGCGAAGATAAGCAATCTCTTGGAGAATGCTTTGATGATTTCAAGCAATTAATGCATAAATGTAATTCTTTAGCCCTTTTATATCGTTCATGGGAAGACAGACTAAGAAATTTGGGGCAGTGAAACAAAAAGTGCTCACCTTGGTTGCAATTTTGACAACTTTCAAGTTTATTTTTCTTTGCGGAATAATTAGAAGGACGTTTCTCATTAGACTGAGAATCTGTGTTCAGAAAACTTTGTGCGGAAGAATCCTTTTTTGAAATAGAACGTAATTTAAATTTATCATCCGTATTAGTTAGTGTCTTTGATGAATCAAGAGAATCAAGGACACGACATTTCATTTTCAAAAACTCTAATAATTGCGGCCATTTAGGAAGTTCATTTGTTGAAAGCTCTTCCTCCCAATCCCTACGCAAATGCAAATTCAACCTTTTAGTAATGATATTTATTATAAATTGTTCGCTTAGTTTATCCACTGGGTGACCTGATAATTCAAGTGATGAAATATTAGCAATGCAAGTATTAATTAAAATTCGTAATTGTTTGTTGTTGTCTTTGGAAATAGAAGGTAAATTCAAAAGTGCATCTATATGGTGGTCAATTATTTTTCGTTTATTGTCGAAACATTCCAAAAGAGCTTTCCAGGCACATTGATAGCCCTCATCCGATAATGTAATAGCACCTAAAAAGGCTTTAGTGTCGTCGTTGAGACTATCAAGCAAATAAGTAAATTTGACGACTCCACTCAAGTCGGCATCGTCATGAACCAATGCAACAAAGGTATTTTTGAAGTGCACCCATTCTCCTGGATTGCCATTAAATTTCGGAATTGGTAAATGGGGAAGTTTTGGCCGTTGCCGGCGAAATGGGTTTATATCATTGAAGTTTTGGCACGCAATGTTTTCTTGGGTTTCAGATTTCGTAGACGGTGGCAAATTAAACGATAGGTGAGCTTTAACAGCTAGTAACTCATTATTAAAAAAATCCAAAGACTCCGAAAAGGATTCAAACTCAATATCATCGTTAAATTCGAACAACAATTCGATCAACTGATCATAATCACATTGCAAAGAAGAGATTGTATCAATACGACCATTTATTTCAATAGCTGAAACCTTTGAAAAATCCTCAGTCTTTGAAATGAAATTTTTCACATGTCTAAGTTTAAGTTTAGCACCATTAAATTTCTTCTCAAATTTCTGTTTGAAATTAATGGGTTTCTGTAAAACTTTATCATTACTTGTCGGCGTAGATGGATTATTATCTTTTTTTGGTGGCATTTTTACAATAGAAAATTCTTACCAAACAAAACTCGAAGTTGAATCACAAAAAACACAAATTTTCTTTAAATAATAAATTAATTTGATAGAAATTAGATAAATACTGAAATTCGTTGGATTGTTGATTGTAGACCTGATGAAAGCTCTAGAACCTCTTACCAAACAAAATGAAATTCGTTGGATTGTTGATTGTAGATCTGATGAAAGTTCTAGAATGTTCCAAATTAATAAAAATTGGTGTTGTTACAACACACTGCAATTATGTAGCCTGTTCTGCTAAAGATAAAAACGATTGATGACGTCACACACGAGATGAAAAATGCTGACTTCAATTGTTAATGTTCGTCTTGCGTTTCCTATGAGGATTTTCACACGGTGAAATTGCTGCTGATGGTTTTAATTTGATCGCATGGCGATTTGAAGATTCACACGAATTCGTGACTTGTTCCTTTTATCGCACGGCGATACGAATAAATTATGAATTTATTCCGGAAATAAAAACTTATCCGGCTAATTATTATTAATCATCCGGCTCGAAGGACCAAAATGTTAATGTCTTCACGGTTGAGTACAAAAAAATTAAAACACAAAAATTACTCAAACTAAATTTTTAATTATTGAACAAAAAAATGTATAACGATTCTATCAGCACGGCTATATGAACAAGAATGAATATTTTTTAGCGTTCGTTTGTTACATTGAAAATGCAACGCACGATAAGATTTAAATTTTAAAACTGTAATAATAATTACACAGTAAACGTCTTAACAATCTGCTTTTGTAAACAAGGGACTTTAGAGACTGCTGGTTTTTGGAAAGAACTTGCAAAAAATTTTGTTATGCGCCATGTTTCTTGACAAATTTTTATGAGCCAATGGACATAAAAACGACACATAATGAAAAGTAAAAGAAAGAAAAACTTATCATAAAACTTAGGTTTATCAACATAGCGGTCAGGTGGTACCTTTCTTACATAATTAAACTTCATATTATGAAAAATTGGGTTTTATTTATGTTGATTTTTTGATACCGAAAAAATTGAAAACTCCGCTACTAATTGAGATAGACAGTTGAAATTTGGCAAAGGACAAGCTTTTACCAAAATTTGAACCCCATCCGAAAATGACAAAAATTGAAACAAACTTTCCGCCTTTTCCATACAATTTGAAAAGATTTTTGTAATTTTCTGGAATACGGTTTATTTAAAAAAAATTGAATATGATTTTACATAACTCTTTCATACATCAAAATTCAATCGGACCACTCCCTTCGATCGAGAGGGATGAGAAAAAGGAGTGAGACGGCAGAAAAAAAGATGGAAGCGAGAGAGGATGGAGAAAGACGAGGAAGATAAATTAGGGAGAAATGGATTAAAGAGAGAGAGAGTGAGAGAGAGAGAGAGCGAGAGATAGAGTGAGAGTGAGAGAGAGTGTGTGTGTATGAGAGAGAGAGAGAGAGAGGAGAGATGTAAAGATCACAGTAAAAGATGAAAGGCGATCAAATAGACTGATCTTTTTTCTCATTTTTAAACCATTTAGCATGTTTTTTTCTCTGCATCTAATTTTTTTTTCTCCTATCTAAAAATATTAAATACAACTTTCTTTATTAAAGCTTTGTTTCCAGGCGAATACCCATAGTCGAAAAGTTGTTGTTTTTTGTTGTTTTTATATTGCCCGTTCATAATTCACACTTGATCTGCCCCCTCGTCCTTTTAAACTTCCTCGCAAAAACGGCTGTGCGACCGTGACTTTGTAACTACAGTCACAAAAACCTCGGCTAAAACGGTTGCTTGACCGTTGCAACAACGTTGCTATGAAGTTCCAGCAATAATTTTGTGACCCCAAATATTTTGCAACCCAGGTTGTGTGACCGCTACGCAACCGCCATGTTAGTATTTTTGGTTACTAGGGTAGAGTCCTTTGTATTTTAAAAAGACCCAAGCAACACAAAAGGCCGTAAACTGGTCAACTGCCCCATTACGGCCTTTTGTGCTTCCTCGAAGTTTCTTGTATTTTTGACATAGTTATTAAAATCTTGAAATCGAAACTTCTGAAAGAAACGAAAAAAAGAATACCTAAATACTTACTATTATTATAAAACTTAACCATTAGAAAAAAAACCTTAAAATTGCTTGTATCCATTTATAGCAAACTTGAATAATAGTCACACCTCCCGTTTTACGGTTTAGATATATTACCTCATCTACCAAAAGAAAAGTAGGCCCCACATAGAAACAAACTAAAAAAAACGCTCCTCTCGAAAGGTCCTGCAGCCATCACATCTCTGAAACAGAGGAGAAAGACCAGTGATTTATTGTGACATTTTAACAACTTTGACTCACAAGAACAGCTCCAATTCATTTGCATTTTACATGCGGCCGTGACAGGCAAAGGGACAGTCCTTAAGTTTTCTCCTACATTTTCTTTTTTTTTTGTTTTTGTTCTCCAATCTCGCCTTTCTTCTTGCCTTCGGCGTTTTTGCGACGTTCAGCTAAAGCTCATAATTCATACTCGATTACAAGGGTTCAGGACTTTCCCTACACTGGACATTTTTAGCTTATATTTTTTTGCTGAATGGCACAAAATATACGAACAAATCTCATTTACGGGAAAGTTTTCGTACATGTGAAACCGAAGCTTCCTGTGGAGTTTGGGTTAAGGATCTTTGACGCTATGATTGAGCTAATCAGAGATTTTCACACATAATTCTGTCAGAAGGATATAATTTAGTGGCATTAAATGAGATTGCGAAATTTTCGATTAAATATATTGTTGTTCTTCAAGTAGGAAGTAGTGGAATTTATAAACCAAAACCGTTTTACCTTTCTTACATACGAGTATAAGAAATGTGTTAAAATCACTGCAAAAACCGAACTCATAACAGACCCCCAGCACGTCCCCGGGACATGTACCCATCGACTCATTAGTTCGATTAGCCCGCAAAATGTCTGTATGTGTGTATGCCTGTGTGTTCGGGGTCTGTAACGATAATTGTAAAATCGACTTCTACCAATAAACCTTATCCAATTTTGACGCATTAAATAGTTATTTAGGAATTATTCATTCGAAAGCTGTTACGGTCTCATAAAATCCTATGGAATATACGGTTTTGGAAAAAAACCAATCGTTTTCGAAATCATCGTAAAAATCTTTTCCATTTGAATGGGAGGGGGTGAGGAGTGGAAAGAATGGATTTTGAAGTATGGCAGAGTTATGTAGAATCATATTCTAAACACTTTTTTTTCGAAAAAATGAGCCGTTTTCGAGAAAATTGAAAAAAATTTTTACAGTTGAATGGGAGAGTGGGAAGGGGCGGTTAGATTTTTCCCTTTTTCGGAAGAAATTTTTCTTTTGATAAAAGCTATGCCAAATAGCCTGTCCTATGCCAAAGGCTATAAAATTGGAAGCCAACTTTTTTTTTAAATAACTTGTTTCTTTCGAAATTTATATCATATTTCAATAGCAATTTCCAAAACTAACATTCAAATATTTGCCAAGCAATAATCAATTAAACATTTTGGTTAATATAAAAGATAGTCAAACGGGGGATACGTAAAGTTGTATCATTACCAGAATTATTACTATTTCCATTTAGTATTTTGAATTTTAATTGCGTCCGCATACATTACCTTGGGTAAATTCTAAAACGGAAATCATCTCATGTGACTCATTTCATCAGGGTTTAAATACGATCCGGGACTAATAGTGACAACATTCGTCTATATATGAGTGTTGTACACATGTTCCTACCTTGGTTAAAACATTTCTAGTTATCCTGTGCAAATACCATCATACTGTCGTCTCGGTCCGTAGTTAAACACGTACGACAGACAGAAAGCATCCCATTTTGAATCCTTCGAATAAAGGAACTGGTAAACAACGTCTTGATTTCCTGTATTCGCCATATTTGCAGACAAAAACATAATTAGTCTCTTCAAATAGAGCGACATTCACCCCACCCCGCATTCAGAATCGTACATTCAGAAGTCGTGGCGTAATTTTGGTCGGAGTGTGGATCAGATTAGACCCGGGAAGAAGTCGTCATTTTCATTACGAATAGTCGTCAAGTCATCCCAATTGGGTTAGGAATTGTGAATTAAACACTGGCAGTATTTAGTCCTATTTCCCGCCTCCTCCTGCTGCTGTAAAAATTATTTGCACAAGACACTCATTCCAGTCATTTTGGTCCTTTATCAAGTTTATCTTCCCCCGCCATCCAGATGTCTTGATGAAACAGATGACTTTACACTAATATCAAGTATTTTAGTCTCTTCAACTTTACGAACTGAAAATGAAGAAAACTTTTTAGAAAATGTGAAAATTTGTCGTGTGACTTGAAGAATTTTCACGAAATTATTTCTTAAAAATCTTTTTATACACAGCTGGTAAAATCTCTAAGCAGCGGAAAATCGTCATACGGCATTTGCGATTTATCCAAGTGCCACCAATTGAAGAAACATTACATCATATGCAAAAGTTGGAAAAGTCTAAGAATAAAGAAATATTAACATGTTGATGGCAAAAACAAGAAAAAAAAATTCTTTATCCCGAAAGAGTATGAAAATCCGGGACCAATTCAACCAGTGAGAAATCAACTGTTACAACGTTGAAGTTTTTCTCAAAGGGGAAAATGGTGCCATAGGGTAAGAAAAGAAATTACCATCTTGACTTTTCTGTCTGTTTATTTACGTTTAATGTTAATGACTTTAGTCTTTCAATCTCAACTCTTTGGATGAACTTCTTAATTGGTATAAAGTAATATCAAAGATTTTAGGAAAACAAAAACAACAACTACGCTAGGTACTCACAAAATAAGTTGCAAAATCAATTCAACTCCTTCTTCATTGTAGTTTACAATGTAAATACAGAATTTTCCAATCATAGAATATTGATTCGATTATCCGGCTTAAAATTAATGCAAATATTTCTCTAATTTGTAGAACTTTGAAATATCCGGCATTGAACAAAGAGAAAGTTTTCAAAAAAAAACATTTGTGTCGGATTTAACAGGTTTTATAATTTAGCTTCACTAAAAGGCTAATGAACTTAGCCAACAATGTGAAGTTAATTTCTTCGAAATAATAATACTAATAATATACCATTCTTTCCCCCAGGTATTTAAAACAGTATCAAGAGTGATTCAATATGCTTTTTGGACCGCACAAAATTTTAAAATTTTCAGAAGAAGATCCTGTTGGAATATCCTACTTATCAATTTTCCTCAAGAATGTTAGTATTATGGAGTTTTTCTGGCTGATTCGGATCTGATGTTGGAATTCGATTTTTTAGTCAGCAATTTACGCAATCGGGGCTAAAGATTTAGACCTATATAATTCACATCCGCGTACAAAAAGCATAAGAAGCAACGAGAACGACACACTGATTAATAATGTGTCTCAAAACCCACAATAGCCCAATTGACCAATGTTGAAATTTTTGTACCGTGTCCAAATGTACCAACCAATTTTCCTTTATAAAGTTTAAGAATATTTGTGGGAACATTTGGAATTATGGACGTTATGGTACAAAAAGGGCCATTTTCACAGGAAAAATCTTGGATTTCCAGTCAAAATTCCCTAAAACGTACCTTCGGTACTTGGTACAAGATGATTGGAAATCCAATTGGTTTTCCAACGAATTTGGTCAATTAGGAGCTTTAATGAGGAAATTGGTGATCGACGGGTTGTCTTTAGGTCAATATTCGCTTCATGAAAATCATGCAGCGATAGAGTGGCATTTGACGGTTGTCGGGTCGATACAATGATTAGCTGTGGAACCTGAATGTCAGTTTCACTTTGAAGAAGCGTGTAATGAGAACTGGGTAGCCACGGTTGCCACTAGAGTTACCTCAAAGCCCCTGGTTTACAAACAAAAGGGAAAAATTATGCCTTCCACCGAAATATTTCCCATAGACAATTGATTCAAACGATTTCGCTTCGAGAATTAAATTTCTTATTTCAGGCTAATAACTGAAGGAAATTGCATCAAAAACCCAAGTAACAATTTGAGGTTACATTCCGGTTAAGAAACGTATTTGAAACCATGGTAACAAAACTCAAAAGTTTCACATTTGGTTTCTGTAACCTTTCAGAAACGTTTCAGAAACCCTGTTTAGAAGCTCAAAATAACCGTTTTTGGCGGGTTTATTCGGAAACCATCTAAAATGTAACCAAAATGTAACCTAAATTGAAGGTTTTTTTCTAACCACTGTTGCAAATTGTTTCTTGGGAATGGATAGCAGACACTTTCGAAACAGCACCATTTTATTGGCATCAAAATTTCATTGCAAAAGAAAAAAAATTAACCGGCAAAATTAAATTTAAAAGAATTTTCGCTAAAAACAAAATAATTTGATGGCCCTTTAAAATCCAATATTTTCGAAAATTTTTAGTTCTAACTAAAGCCACGCCATGTAATCGGCGGAAAACTTCACTATAAAATAACACTCCACGAAAAGTTTCCATTAATTTATCGCCATTAGGTTTTTCTTGTTCGCTTACTGTTTACTTTTTTATTTGTTCATCTCTGTTCCGTCGCTAAGCTAGTTAAGCATTCGAGGGAGAAAGAAAACTCCATTCGAAGATTTGTGTGATGAAATGTCGTTGGATCATGCTGTCGCATAAAGCTTGAAGCTGCTAATTTTGTTGATGGGAAGTCAGAATTACGTTCCTGTGTCATAATTGCAGCATGGCAAACCACTACAAAGTGTTCCCCACTATGGATGTGGTTGCGCCTCCCATTCGCACAACGGCGATGTTCCCGTGACAAAAATTACTTATCACAGCGCCGAAATATGTGAATAAAAACGACACGGCTGCTTAATATGCTATTTGGGTAGCTTTAGGGGGGTTTCTGGTAGCTGATCACGAATCTTGGAGCTAGAATTTTGAAATTCGAAACAGAAGGGCCTGAAGGCATTTCCAAAAAAAAAAAAATTCTGAAAGTTTTTAACTTATTTCTCTGTTTTTTTGGTGCAAAATCTTATGGCAAACTTTTAACTCGTCAATGATGGGATTCAAGCTAGTTATTAAGAAACGTAAGATGATTTCAATACCTACTTACATAAATTTATTGTAAATACGCAGATA